>OX451740.1:258744525-259488321 GCA_948472305.1 Vicia faba
GACCCCTAACTTCTTCCTCAATTTCTCTCACTTAGTCACCCTTTATTTATCATCACGTCCTCACTCTTCCTACTAATTACCAACATACTCCTCTAACTAAAATAACTCAATTTAAATAATTATTCCTATTATTCTATTCTAGATAATAATCCAAATAGTTACCAAATAATCATCTAATTATTCCAATACATCTAATCCCTTCATTCATATCACATGTTCCACATCATAAGCAATCATATGCCAACATATCACACATATAATCCTATAAAACATTAATTATTTGTAAACAATACTAATAATTCATTTAATAAATAATTTCTAAAAGTTGGGGTATTACAACTCTCCCCCACTTAAAGAACTTTCGCCCTAAAAAATTACCTAAGGAAAACAGGGTCAGATACGACTCCCTCATCTGATCCTCACGCTCCCAAGTCAAGCTTTCACCGGCTGGTCCACCCAATAAAACCTTCACTAAGGTAATATCCTTACCTCGCAATTGCTTTACTTCAAGACCTTCTATTCTCAATGGTAATGCTTCAACAACCAGGTTATCTCTCACATGTACATCATCCATCTGAATCGCATGTGAATGATCCGGAATGTATCTCCTTAATTGAGATATATGAAACACATCATGAATATTCTCAAGTGACGGCGGTAAAGTAATTCGATAGGCTACCTCACCTATCTTCTCAGATATCCGATATAGACTAATGAAATGCGGCATAAGCTTCCTCGATTTCAGGGCTCTACCAACACCAGTTATCAGAGTAAGTCTCAAGAACACATGATCATCTTTCTGAAATTCCAATGCCTTCCTTCTCTTATCATGATAGCTTTTCTGCTGACTCTGAGAAGATTTCATCCTCTCTTGGATCATCTTAATCTTCTCAGTTGTCTCTCACATAATTTCAGGTCTGAGTACAACACTCTCGCCCGACTAATACCAACATAATGGAGTTCTACACCTCCTACCATATAACGCTTCGTACGGTGACATCCCAATACTTGAATGGAAACTATTATTGTATTTAAATTAAATCAATGGCAAGTGACTATCCCAAGATCCTCCTTGTTCTAGCACACAAGCCCTAAGAAAATCCTCCAAAGACTGGATAGTCCTCTCTGTTTGACCGTCCGTCTGCGGATGATACGCGGAACTCAACTTCAACTTGATATCGAAAGCATTCTGCAAACCTGTCCAGAATTTTGATGTAAACCACGGGTCTTTATCCGACACGATACTCGAAGGTATCCCATGCAGCTTTACAATCTCTTCAAAATACATATTAGCCAGCCTTTCTATAGGATGATTGATCTTCATCGGCAAGAAATGAGCCGAATTAGTCAACCTATCCACTATCACCCAAATTAAATCATCACCTTTAGCAGTACTTGGAAACCCCGACATGAAATCCATAGAAACACTGTCCCATTTCTACTCTGGAATACTCAAGGGTTGTATAAGACCTGTAGGCTTCTGATGTTCAATCTTCACCTTCTAACAAGTCAAGCAAGCATACACAAACTTAGCAATTTCTTCCTTCATACTTGGCCACCAAAACATTTTCTTTAAATCCTGATACATTTTGTAGCACCTGGATGAATAATCAAATTGCTTCGATGCCCTTCTTCAAGAATACTCGTTTTAAGTTCTAGAATATCAGAAACACATACCCTATTACCAAATATCATCACACCACTTTCGTCCACTCGGAATTCACCTCCTTTTCCTTGGTTAATCAACATTAGTCAATCCAGCCAACTCAAATCAGACTTTTGACCTTCTCGGATCTCTTCAAGAATCCCACTCGTCAGTCTCAACATTCCCCTCTTCACACTGTTGGATGTCTCTTCGCATAACAAACTCATGCCTCTAAACTGTTCGATCATATCTAACTCTTGAACCATAAGCATTGACATATGAAAATATTTCCTACTCACAGCATCAGCTACTACATTATCTTTACCAAGATGGTAACTCAAATCAAAATCGTAATCCTTTAGCAACTCAAGCCATCTTCTATGCCTCATGTTCAACTCCTTCTGATCAAACAAGTATTTTAAACTCTTATGATCACTGAAAACTTCAAATTCAGAGCCAAAAAGTTAATGTCTCCAAATTTTCAACACAAACACCACAACCGCAAATTCTAATTCGTGCGTAGGATAATTCTTCTCATGAACTTTTAATTGTCTGGAAGCATAAGCAACAACTTGTCTGTTTTGCATTAGCACACCACTAAGACCCATATTATAAGCATCACAATAAACCATAAAGGATTAATTCGGATTTGGCAAAATCAATACCGGAGCAGTCGTCAATCTCTTTTTCAGCTCTACAAAACTTTCTTCACATGTAACATCCCACACATAAGCTTTCTCCTTTCGAGTCAACTGAGTCAATGGTAATGCCAACTTAGAAAGTCCCTCTATGAATCTTCGATAGTAACCCTCTAATCCAAGAAAACTTCGAATCTTAGTTGCAGAGTTCAGAGTTTCCCACTGTAACACTGTATCAACTTTAGAAGGATCTACCGCAATTCCACCACTAGAAATCACATGGCCAAGGAAACTCACTTCCTTCAACCAAAATTCACACTTTGACAGTTTCACATATAATTCCTTCTCTTTCAATATTTGCAACACAGATCGCAAATGCTCAGCATGTTCTTCTTCTGAATTTGAATAAACCAAAATGTCATCGATGAAGACCACTACAAACATGTCCAAGTACTTTTGAAAGATATGGTTCATGTATTCCATGAAAACACATGGCGTATTTGATACACCAAACAACATCACAATATATTCATAGTGGCCATACCTTGTTCTGAAAGCTGTCTTCGGGATATCATCTAGATTGACTCGAATCTGATGATAATCCGACCTTAAATTGGTCTTGCTGAAGACAACCGCGCCCATAAATTGATCCATCAAATCATCGATCCTCAGAAGTGGATACTTATTCTTAATAGTTACTTTATTCAACTGTCTGTAGTCCATGCATAACCTCATACTACCGTCTTTGTTTTTAACCAACAACACCAGAGCACCCCATGGAGAGACGCTCGGACGAATAAACTTCTTCTCTAACAATTCTTATAATTGTTTCTTCAATTTATTCAACTCTGAAGCTGACATCCTATAAGGAGCCATCAACACTAGAATTGTACCTAGTATTAAGTTCACAACAAATTCAACTTCTCACTCTGGAGGCAGTTCACTAATGTCGTTCAGAAATACTTCTGAAAATTCACAAACAACAGGTAACTCCACACTTGCAGTTTCACGATCAACTTCTAATAATGCGAACAATGCAAACATCAAATCTTCATCCGCCAAAAGCTCATCTACTTGTTTAGCAGACAAAAACATCAGCTCTCCACTATCACCAAACTTAGGGAATCTTACCGTCTTATTATAATAGTTAATATGAGCATAATTTAATTCCAACCAGTTTGTTCTCGGAATAACATCAATTTGGTGTAGGGTAGACACACCAAATCCATCACAAAATTCTTACCATAGATAGATAAAGCACACTTCAAACAAACAAGAGTAGTATTAACATAACCTTTAGCCGGAAGCCCCACTACCATTCCCCCATTCATATCATACAATTTAACCCCAACATAGTAGCACAGTCAAGCGAAATAAATGAATGAGTAGCACCAGTATCTATAATAGCAACTAACTCAGTATTGTTAATAAAACAAGTACCTTTGGTTAGATTGTCTTTCTTGTCAACCTCAACACCATTTAAAGCAAACACTCTGCCACTAGTTAGAGCAGCTATATCTTTCTTGGGTTATTGACATTGGGTACTGATGTGACCTTGCTCACCATAATTGAAACAAGTCGGACCTTCATTCTTGCACTTAGTATTGTGATGACCAATCTTGCCACACTTGTAACATCTTAGAACTTTATTGGTACAAGCATTAGCACGGTGGCCAGCTTCGCCACACCGATAGCACTTCATAGAAATGGGAGATCCTCCCCCACTTGGCTTCTTTTCCTCATAAGCTCTCTGCTTCCCTTTATCAGCTGGAGCAGCATACAGCTTACCACGATCTTGATTCTTCCCTTTATTATCATTATAATTCTTATAATAAGAAGCTATATCTCTACTATCTTGATCAAAGATCCTACACTTATTCACCAGCTTAGGAAACTGATGAATCTGCAGATACCCAATACCTTGCTTGATCTCTGGATGCAGTCCATTCTCAAACTTAATGCACTTCGACACCTCAGCTGTTGGAATGTTATAGTGCGGACAAAACTTCACTAGCTCCTCAAATCTAGCCGCATACTCAGCAACTGTCGAATTTCCTTGCCTCAGCTCAAGGAATTTTATTTTCTTCTTTCCATGCACATCCTCCGGAAAGTACTTATCCATAAAAGTAGCTCTGAACACAGCCAAAGTAATCTTCGTGCCCAGAATCTTCATCCTCTGGCGCGCATTATTCCACCAGTCTTCAGCTTCTCCCTCTAGCATGTGAGTACTAAACTGCACCTTTTGGTATTATGTATAGATCACCACTCGAAAAATATTTTCAATACTCTTCTGCCATGCCTGTGCACCATTAACGTCGTTCCTTCCCTTGTATATCGGTGGGTTGTTCCTCTAGAATCTTCCCCAAGCACGAGCCCCGTCATCATTCCGTCCATTCTGGTTCTACTGTCCATGTTGGTTCTGCATTACATGAGCCACGACTTCCAAAGCATTAGCAATCGCGTTATCATTTCTTCCTCCAGCCATAACTCTGCGCATAGACAACCAACATTAGAAACACCAACACATCGACAATATTCAGATACTAATCAATTAATAGGAAATAGACATCATATAAATCCTGGTTGGATGAACCGACATGCTCTGATACCACTAATGTAACACTCTTCTAAACCCAACCGAATATTCATAACTATTTAAAATAATATCAGAGTAATACAACAAAAGGGCGCCATATTTTATTTGTTAAATAATGATACGTGCTAGTCTCACCCTGTAACACAGGTTTTCAAAATTATTTGTGATATATGTATTATCAATGTTTCATATAGTTGCAACGGAATCATAATTCAGACAAGTTTCATTAAAAACACTTCATAGTGCCCCATGATTCGTGGTTCACAATTCCACACAATTTAAACTCCATGGAAACAATTTAAATGTCATAACAAAATAAGAACGAAATAGTTATCAAAATAAAGCGTTCCCCTCCCGGATGTTACATATCAGAGCAAGACCTGCTAGACTCAATGGAAATAAATCACACTCCAAAGCTATTCTTCTAAGCCTTTAGGGACTACTCTGGATTACCTGCACGTTACCCACGTAGAGCAAACATTCAAGAAAAAATGGTGAGTTCATCACAATCATCATGTAAGATGTAAGTAATAGACATAGTAGAATAAGCCTATAGTATCACAACATAATCTCAACATTATTATATTCCAAGTACAACAACAATCATACATATTTAATATCACAATACAATATCATCAATTTGAGAACCATGCAATGCCACATAAGATATAGCGCAAGGACACGGACTCATGCATGTGGTACCAATTCTTCTTGATGGACACTGGTGTAATTGCAAGCTTCTCAAGTCATATTTAAAGCATGTGTTTTGATGAAGACAACATGGACATCAACTTTCAAAGGATGTGCAAAAAGCTTATCAACATCAAATAAAAGTCTTGAAGATTTTTGAAGAAATCATCAAATGTCAATATGGTATAAATAATTCTTAAAATCTTGAATATAGATGTTCACAATATGCATTCATCAACACATACATATTCCATAACTTTAACATCAAGAAAAACTTTGTTTGAAATATCTTTCAAAATGTATTTTTGAAAATAAACCTTTAGGAACCGGTTCCTCCCTAACAGGGAACCGGGTTCCAGCATTTCTCAAAAAACATGTCCCTGGATTTTGTACCAGGAACCGGGTTGTACCAATAGGGGAACCGGTTCCTGCATGATATTTTTGAATTCCAACTTATAACGTTCACTAAGAACCGGGTTCTGTCAGTGTCGGAACCGGTTCCTAGCGAACCAGTGCAGCTTTTATTTTGTTTTTTGAACATTTTTCAAGTGGTATCTTTTCATGAATGCATTGCAACTTTTCATATGAATTGGCATGAATGAAGAGGTTCTTATGACTTTATAAAATTCATATTTTCTTATTTTAAAACAATGCTTCAATTTTCAAATTAACAAAAACTTCTTCAATAAACAATTTTCTCATTCATTCACATTTTGAATATACATTTTCATGTGTTCATAATTTTGTGAAACTTGCCATATACACTTTCATTATCATTACAAGTTTCATACATACATTGTGAACATTTATATACATTGTTGAGAATTGTTTTTATCTTGAAGAAGAAGATCAATTGAAGATTGATAAAGCTCTCCATATACTTCAAACTAAATCATTGTATTACTTAAAGGTTTTTCCCTTACTATCCAGGATTGTTGGAAGTAAGTGTTGTGATTTGAAGAGGATTGTTCTTCATTCACATTAGTGTTTGTTTGGTCTTAAAGGTGTTAAGAACCTTTGATCACCCTATAGGTTAGATAGTAAGCATAGGCTGTACAATCATTCTAACTATAGTGAAATCTCTTTCGTGTTGGACAGGGGACTGGAGTACTCTCGGATTGTAAGGGGAACCAGGATATATCACAGTGTTCTTTACTTTTCCGCATTTATCGCTTTCATAACCATAATCAGGAAAAGATAAAGATATAACCAAAACCTTCAAACACTTAACCAAAAAATTACTACCAAGCATTCTCATAAAACCGAATAAATTTTATAAGACCTAATTCACCCCCCCCTTCTTAGGCACTCTGAGACTTACAATTGGCATCAGAGCAAGTTATAGGTAACTTGTTCCTAAAGATCCAGAATGGCTTCCGCAAATCATCAACCAGTTTTCAGAGATGGTGGTAGTAACAACAAGCCTCCTCTATTCTGTGGTGAATATTTTGACTTCTGGAAAATACGCATGAAGGCACATTTAGAAGCACAAGGAGAGGAAGTATGGGATGCTGTTGAAAATGGTCCATTTATCCCAATATCAGTAATCAATGGCATTGGTTCTGTAAAGCCCAAAACTGCATGGGACGACGATGATAAAAAGAAAGTTCTCTATGACAAAAAGGCAATAAACCTTCTTCAAGGTGCACTCAGTATGGACGAATTTTTCCGTGTCTCGAACTGCAAGACAGCAAAAGAAATATGGGATACCCTAATTCAAACTCATGAAGGAACGGCTGAAGTAAAAAGATCAAGGCTAAATACCTTGAGTCAAGAATATGAACTATTTCGAATGCAGCCCGGAGAATCCATTCTTGACTTACAAAAGAGATTTGTGCATTTGACAAATCACTTAAATGCTCTTGGTAAAACCTTGACAAATGATGAACTCAACTTGAAAATCCTTAGATCATTGACTAGGGAATGGCAACCAAAGGTAACGACAATCTCGGAAAATAAGAGTCTCTCCGCAATGACTTCCGCTACATTATTTGGCAAACTTCAAGAATATGAAACGGAACTCGGTAGACTTGAAAAACATGAAAATTTAGAGAAGAAATCCAAAGGCATTTCCTTGAAAGTTGATTCAAAGGAAAGTCAAGATAAAGATGCATCGGAGGAAGATGAAAACTTCTTGCTTCTTGTAAAAAGGTTAGGAAAATATTTTGGTCATAAAAATAATCTTCATAATGCTAACTTTGTCAAGAGGAAGAAATTTTATAATCATAAAGATAAAGAAGCCTCCACATCAACACAAGATGTCACATGTTATGAATGTGGAAAGCAAGGTCACATAAAGCCGGATTGTCCAAAACTCTCCAAGAAAAATGGATTCAAAGGCAAAAAGGAGTTCAAGAACAAAAAGGCTTATGTTGCATGGGAAGATAATGAGATAAGTTCTTCATCCGATTCGGAAAGCGAGGAATGTGCAAATCTAGCATTAATGGCTTCACATCACTCCGACAATGAAGAAGAGGTTAGTAATGAATTTAATCTTTTTGATGATGATGTTCAAGATGCTATTGATGAACTCTTGAAAGAATGCAAAAGTTTATACAAAAAGGTGTCAAATCAAGAAAAAGAACTTCTAAGTTGTTTAGAAAAAATTGACACCATGACTAAAGATTTTGAACTTCAAAAACAGAATTTTATTAAAGAAAAAGAAAACTTTGCATGCTCCAAGTGTGAATCAAATGTCTTTCAAATTGTTCAATTGAAAAGAGTCATTGAACGATATGAAAAAGGACAAATAGGATTGGAAGGATTACTAAGCCAACAACGTTATCCGAATGATAAAAGGGGTCTTGGTTATGTGAATTCTAAGAAACCAAGTAACAATCCCACTGTTTTTGTAAAGGCTAGTAATAATTCCAATCCCAAGAAAGTAGAAAAGAAGAAAGTTGTTCATAATCATCAAAAGAAAAAGACTAATGTATCTAAAAAGAAAATATTTCCTAAGAAGAAATCTTATCCTTATAGATATAGAAGTAACTTTGAACTTACTTGTTTTTATTGTGGTATTAAAGGCCATACACCTAATGCTTGCTATGTTAGAAACTTTAGTATAGCAAGTGGGCATTATGTGTGGGTGAAAAAGGGAACTAACTATGAAGGACCCAAGGCAACTTGTAACACCCTCTAAAACCCCGCATAAAATTTCGCAAATAATTAAAATCATAATTTCAGAGTACATGTATAATCGAGGATGCTACAATTCTCTTTTAATAAAACAAATTCCTGTCATGCATAACATAGTAGTAACTCATACATATTTACACAGCGGAATAATTTAATTAATAAAATCAATGTTATTAACATTTTCAAAATCATCAGGGATTAACACCTGGAAAATGTCAACATCATATTATAACAAAACATGAGGAATTAAACGAGTCTGACTAAAAACAGCTCGACAAACAAGCGTTCCCGGAGTTACAACTATCAGAGCATGACCCGGACAATACTAAAACAAAAATAAACTAGAAACGACAAGCCTTCGCCAAGCACCTGAACGAAGCTCCTCAATCTGAAATATTCAACAGTAAGGGTGAGCATCTCAATTATACATTTGATTATACGTTCATAACAATCAATTCAGGAAATCATAAGCATCACCCAATAATTAGCATATTTCATAGTTTACAAAAACCTTTACAATTCATATACCCACGATATATTACTTTTCATATTTGCAATTCATCAAACATCGTCAACCATTTAGCAATCATACGTGCATACAAACAATCAAATACAACATTGGAAAAATCATCCATTCATGTTATATTCAAGGTAATGCAACACACCCATGCATGTGGTACCACTTCACCGCCCCATTAAATCTCGGGTCACGGATAACTCACTGTTCCATTATATCGCGGACACGGCTACCACCTCAACGTTCCATTAAATCGCGGACACGTATATTGGCCACCATGTTAATTCCACACAATGGGAATTAACAAATGCAACATGATATGTAAAGTATGTAACACTCAGCATACTATGAACATCAATCAACATATCATGCAACATCAACAACATCAAATCATAACAAGATATGGATAGCATGTAATCACTCAGCATACTATTTAAACATCAATCATATCATAATTCATGCTCGGTAACATTATCCAAAAGCATGGCAATAAAATCCACAATCAAGCACTGAAAACAAAGTTCAGAAAATCAACACAGTAGCATCAACACGGGTGCCCGTGTTGTGCAACACGGCTCGTGTTGTAACATATCCAGAAAAAACACATTATCCTTATCAATACAGGGGGATCAACACGGGTGCCCGTGTTGTGCAACACGGCCCGTGTTGTAATGTGTCCAGAAAACACATTACTTTTACCAACACAGAAGAGCAACACGGGTGCCCGTGTTGTGCAACACGGCCCGTGTTGCTGAGCGCGTACAGAGTTTTCCTGTACCTGCAGCAGCTCAGAAACAACAGCCAAACGCGGGAAAATGCCAGTCAAAACGCGCATTTCGGTACCTAACGACATCGAGTTTGTATAACTCAAAACAAAACATCAATTTCCTAATTACCAACAATCATCATAGTCACCTTAACCGGGATTAATCGTCCTTTTTGGGGAAATCTACTAACATTGAGGTTATCCCTATAACTTCTAAGGTAAATTCACGATCATGCAGATATACTTCCAATCCACCATTAGGAACCTAAAATCGTTAATTGATTTCATAAAATTGGGTACCTAAACCTCCTTTAACAAAGTTCAATCCTAAGGGTATCGATCCCTAATAACATCTAACAATTGGGGTTTTTCCCTACGATTACCCAAATCAACCGTACATAAACCCATAAACAAAGGTAAATCGAGTAATAGCCCCCCTTACCTTATCAATTAGCGGCTTTGAACTTTTTGAGCGATGGTCTTTGTTCTTCGTACCTTCAGAGCTCTGCTTCCCAAAATCCCAAATTTTGTGTTATCGTGAATAATGAGAAAAATAACTTGAGTTCCAAAACATAACTTTACTTCTTTTGCACCCCCACTCTTTACTAACAACATCCAAGCCCAATAACCTAAAAACTCAGCATTTTCTTATTTCTTTTATTTTCCTCCATATTTCAAAATAAATAATCCCTTTTTATTTTATTAATTCTAATAAAATAATTTCTCAATTAAATAAATCAAATAATTAAAACTGGGGTGTTACAACTCTTCCCCACTAAAAGAGTTTTCGTCCTCGAAAACATACCTTAGACGAACAGTTCTGGATAAGCCTCTTTCATCTGGCTCTCCAGTTCCCAAGTGATATTTCCATCTGCTGGACCTCCCCAAGCAACCTTCACTAATGCTATCTCTTTACCTCTTAACTGTTTCACTTCCCGATCTTCTATCCTCATAGGCAATGTTTCTACTGTCAGGTTATCTCTCACCTGTACATCATCTATTTGGATTACATGAGATGGGTCTGGAATGTATCTCCTCAACTGAGAAACATGAAAAACATCGTGCAAATTCGCAAGTCTCGGAGGTAAAGCAATACGATAAGCAACTTCTCCAACTCTTTCCGTAATCTGAAACGGACCAATAAAACGTGGAGTCAACTTCTTCGATTTCAACGCTCGACCAATACCCGTCATCGGAGTAACCCTCATAAACACATGATCTCCAGCACTGAATTCTAAATTCTTTCTCCTCTTATCATGATAACTTTTCTGACGACTCTGAGAAGCTCTCATCTTCTCTTGAATCAATTTGATCTTTTCGGTAGTCTGCTGAACAATCTCTGGCCCAATCACCGAACTCTCTCCAGATTCATACCAACACAGAGGTGTTCTACACCGTCTACCATACAATGCCTCAAACGGAGCCATGCCAATACTCGAATGGTAACTATTGTTATAAGTAAATTCAATCAATGGCAAATAGCTATCCCAAGCTCCACCCTTCTCTAAAACACAAGCACGCAATAAATCTTCTAACGATTGAATCGTCCTCTCCGTCTGTCCATCAGTCTGAGGATGGTAAGCTGAACTCAACCTCAATTTAGTACCCAAAGCCTTCTGCAATCCTTCCCAAAATTTCGAAGTGAATCTCGGATCTCTATCTGACACAATACTAGAAGGAACTCCATGCAAACTCACTATTTTCTCAATATATAACTGTGCCAATCTCTCCATTGAGTAATCCATTCGCACCGGTATAAAATGAGCAGACTTAGTCAACCTATCCACAACGACCCATATTGCTTCACAATTCATAGGAGTCCTCGGCAACCCAGATACGAAATCCATAGAAATACTATCCCACTTCCATTCTGGAATAAACATCGGCTGCATAACTCCAGACGGCTTCTGATGCTCAATCTTCGATTTCTGACAGATTAAACATGCATACACAAATTCAGCTATTTCCTTTTTCATTCCCGGCCACCAAAACAATTTCTTCAAATCATGATACATTTTTGTGGCACCCGGATGAATACTCATCCCACTGCGATGTCCTTCCTCTAATATACTCTTCTTGATTTCTGCAACATCCGGAACACAAACTCTATCGCCAAATCTCATAACATCATTTTCATCAATTCTAAACTCACCACCTTGACCTTGGTTGATCAATGTCAATTTATCAACTAAATTAACATCAGATTTTTGCCCGATCCTGATCTCTTCTAGAATACCACTAGTAAGTTTCAACATACCCAAACGAACACACTTCGGAGTACTTTCACAAATTAAACTCAAATCTCGGAACTGTTCAATTAAATCCAATTCACGAACCATCATCATAGACATATGCAAGGACTTCCTGCTCAAAGCGTCTGCAACCACATTCGCCTTACCAGGATGGTAATTCAAACCAAAATCATAATCTTTGAGAAATTCCAACCACCTTCTTTGCCTCATATTGAGCTCTTTCTGATCGAAAAGATACTTCAAACTCTTATGATCACTATACACTTCAAATCTCGAACCATACAGATAATGTCTCCACAATTTCAAGACAAACACAACTGCTGCCAACTCTAAGTCATGAGTAGGATAGTTCCTTTCATGAACCTTCAACTGTCTCGAAGCATACGCAACTACCTGTTGATTCTGCATTAAAACACCACCTAGACCCAACAGAGATGCATCACAATAGACCATAAAAGATTCCACCGGATTCGGCAAAATCAGAATAGGAGCACTAGTCAATCTCCGCTTCAATTCTTGGAAACCTTTCTCACAATCAGAATCCCAAATAAACGCTTGTCCTTTTCGAGTCAACTTCGTCAAAGGCAATGCTAACTTTGAGAATCCTTCGATAAACTTTCTGTAATACCCTGCAAGACCAAGAAAACTTCTGATTTTAGAAACAGTCTTCGGCGCTTCCCACTGAGATACCGCTTCTACTTTTGTAGGATCCACTGCAATACCATTCTTAGAAATCACATGTCCAAGAAAACTAACTTCATTCAGCCAGAACTCACATTTGGACAACTTAGCATACAACTTCTTATCTTTCAACAACTCTAACACAATTCTGAGATGTTCCGCATGCTCTTCGTCATTCTTGGAATAAATCAGAATGTCATCAATAAAAACCACAACAAACGTATCCAGATACGGATGAAAAATCCTGTTCATATATTCCATGAAAACACCAGGTGCATTAGTAACCCCGAACGGCATAACAGAATATTCATAATGCCCATACCTCGTTCGAAAAGCAGTCTTTTGAACATCTTCCGCTTTCACACGAATCTGATGATATCCAGATCTCAAGTCAATCTTACTGAATACACTGGCTCCAATTAGCTGATCCATTAAATCATCAATCCTCGGTAATGGATACCGATTCTTAATGGTTACCTTGTTCAATTGCCTGTAATCAACACACAGTCTCATAGAACCTTCTTTCTTCTTGACCAACAATACCGGAGCACCCCAAGGTGAAACACTTGGACGAATAAACTTCTTCTCCAATAAATCTTCCAACTGACTCTTCAATTCAGCCAACTCAGACGCAGACATACGATATGGCGCCATCGACACCGGTCTCGTACCAGGAATCAAATCTATAGAAAATTCCACCTCTCTCTCAGGAGGTAACTCACCAACATCATCAGGAAAGATTTCTGGAAAATCACACACCACTGGCAATTCACCACTCCTGACCTTTCCTGTTGCATCTAACGAAGCAAGTAACATAAACACATTAGCACCGTCTTCCATTGCTTCTTGTACCTGCCTAGCAGTCATAATCAAATTCTCGACACCAACTGCTTTTGGAAAAATCACCGTCTTAGCAAAGCAGTTCAGATGAACCCGGTTGAATTCCAACCAGTTCATCCCAAGGATAATATCAATTTGTTCAAGCGGTAGGCACACTAAATCCATACCGAAACCTCTACCAAAAATCTCAATAGGACAATTCCTACATACAAGTGAAGTTGTCACTGAACCCGATGCAGGAGTATCAACAACCATGCTACCTCGCATACCAGATATGTCCAGTTTCAACCTCTCAGCACAATCCAAAGAAATGAAAGAATGAGTTGCACCAGTATCAATAATTGCAACTAAAGGTGTGCCATGAATAAAACACGTACCTTTAATCAATTGATCCTCTGGAGTAGTCTCAGATCCAGACAGAGCGAACACTTTTCCACCTGACTGATCCTTCCTAGGCTTAGGACACTGCGGACGAATGTGACCTTCTTCGCCACAATTGTAACAAGTAACAGACTTCCCTTTGCAATCAATAGACAAATGACCAGCCTTTCCACATTTATAGCACTTCTTCTCATCACTCTTGCAATCTCGAATGTGATGACCAGACTCACCACACCTGTAGCATCTGATAGGAGCCTTAGAATCTCCCCCACTAGGCCTTTTCCAACCACCTGATTTCTGGTTATCTCTACCATATGGCTTGCCACGGTCCATATGTTGCTTTCCTCTTTTATCCACAGCCCCACGAGAGTGAGACGACCTATTCTTGGTAATATCTTCTTCCAAGATTCTGCTACAATCCACCAGATCAGAAAATCTACGAATACGCTGGTACCTGATTCCCTGCTTAATCTCATCTCGGAGACCATTCTCAAATTTGATACATTTAGAGAATTCTCCAGCCTCATCATTGTTGTAGTGTGCATAATACTTTGCCAGCTCAGTGAACTTAGTAGCATACTCACTAACCGTCAGATTGCCCTGCTTAAGCTCCAAAAATTCAATTTCCTTTCTTCCCCGAACATCTTCAGGAAAGTACCTCCTCAGAAAAGCCCTTCTGAAGTTAGCCCAAGTCAGTGCCTCTCCATCTTGAACCATTTCAGTCCTTGTTGCAACCCACCAGTCGTCGACTTCTTCTGCCAACATATGCGTACCATATCTGACTTTCAGATCTTCAGCACAATCAATCACACGGAAAATCCTTTCGATTTCCTTCAGCCACTTCTGAGCACCTTCAGGGTCATGTGTACCTTTGAACAACGGAGGATTGTTCCTTTGGAAATTTCCCAATTGCCTATCAGCACCAATCACGCCTCCAGTTGGGTTTCCAGCAAGTACACCAGCTAACATCCCCAAAGCCTCAACTAGTGCATCATCATTTCGTCCGTTACCTCTTCCAGCCATATTCCTGAGAATCAAAACATACTCTTCATTAGAATATAGTATCGACAGTGTTACCTTACACTAATCGCATACAAAAGGGATGACTGATTCAAGACTCTGGTCGCAACGACCGACTATGCTCTGATACCACTATTGTAACACCCTCTAAAACCCCGCATAAAATTTCGCAAATAATTAAAATCATAATTTCAGAGTACATGTATAATCGAGGATGCTACAATTCTCTTTTAATAAAACAAATTCCTGTCATGCATAACGTAGTAGTAACTCATACATGTTTACACAGCGGAATAATTTAATTAATAAAATCAATGTTATTAACATTTTCAAAATCATCAGGGATTAACACCTGGAAAATGTCAACATCATATTATAACAAAACATGAGGAATTAAACGAGTCTGACTAAAAACAGCTCGACAAACAAGCGTTCCCGGAGTTACAACTATCAGAGCATGACCCGGACAATACTAAAACGAAAATAAACTAGAAACGACAAGCCTTCGCCAAGCACCTGAACGAAGCTCCTCAATCTGAAATATTCAACAGTAAGGGTGAGCATCTCAATTATACATTTGATTATACGTTCATAACAATCAATTCAGGAAATCATAAGCATCACCCAATAATTAGCATATTTCATAGTTTACAAAAACCTTTACAATTCATATACCCACGATATATTACTTTTCATATTTGCAATTCATCAAACATCGTCAACCATTTAGCAATCATACGTGCATACAAACAATCAAATACAACATTGGAAAAATCATCCATTCATGTTATATTCAAGGTAATGCAACACACCCATGCATGTGGTACCACTTCACCGCCCCATTAAATCTCGGGTCACGGATAACTCACTGTTCCATTATATCGCGGACACGGCTACCACCTCAACGTTCCATTAAATCGCGGACACGTATATTGGCCACCATGTTAATTCCATACAATGGGAATTAACAAATGCAACATGATATGTAAAGTATGTAACACTCAGCATACTATGAACATCAATCAACATATCATGCAACATCAACAACATCAAATCATAACAAGATATGGATAGCATGTAATCACTCAGCATACTATTTAAACATCAATCATATCAAGTCATATCATAATTCATGCTCGGCAACATTATCCAAAAGCATGGCAATAAAATCCACAATCAAGCACTGAAAACAAAGTTCAGAAAATCAACACAGTAGCATCAACACGGGTGCCCGTGTTGTGCAACACGGCCCGTGTTGTAACATATCCAGAAAAAACACATTATCCTTATCAATACAGGGGGATCAACACGGGTGCCCGTGTTGTGCAACACGGCCCGTGTTGTAATGTGTCCAGAAAACACATTACTTTTACCAACACAGAAGAGCAACACGGGTGCCCGTGTTGTGCAACACGGCCCGTGTTGCTGAGCGCGTACAGAGTTTTCCTGTACCTGCAGCAGCTCAGAAACAGCAGCCAAACGCGGGAAAATGCCAGTCAAAACGCGCATTTCGGTACCTAACGACATCGAGTTTGTATAACTCAAAACAAAACATCAATTTCCTAATTACCAACAATCATCATAGTCACCTTAACCGGGATTAATCGTCCTTTTTGGGGAAATCTACTAACATTGAGGTTATCCCTATAACTTCTAAGGTAAATTCACGATCATGCAGATATACTTCCAATCCACCATTAGGAACCTAAAATCGTTAATTGATTTCATAAAATTGGGAACCTAAACCTCCTTTAACAAAGTTCAATCCTAAGGGTATCGATCCCTAATAACATCTAACAATTGGGGTTTTTCCCTACGATTACCCAAATCAACCGTACATAAACCCATAAACAAAGGTAAATCGAGTAATAGCCCCCCTTACCTTATCAATTAGCGGCTTTGAACTTTTTGAGCGATGGTCTTCGTTCTTCGTACCTTCAGAGCTCTGCTTCCCAAAATCCCAAATTTTGTGTTATCGTGAATAATGAGAAAAATAACTTGAGTTCCAAAACATAACTTTACTTCTTTTGCACCCCCACTCTTTACTAACAACATCCAAGCCCAATAACCTAAAAACTCAGCATTTTCTTATTTCTTTTATTTTCCTCCATATTTCAAAATAAATAATCCCTTTTTATTTTATTAATTCTAATAAAATAATTTCTCAATTAAATAAATCAAATAATTAAAACTGGGGTGTTACACAACTTGGGTACCTAACAAAGAATAATTTATTTGTGTAGGTATGCTTGAAATCCACATCAAATGTTTTGTATCTTGATAGTGGATGTTCAAAGCATATGACAGGAGATGTACACCAATTTTCATATCTAGTACATAAATCCAAAGGGTATGTCACCTATGGAGACAACAGCAAAGGAAAGATTCTTGGCGTTGGAATATTTGGCACACCTCCATCCATTCAAATTGAGGATGTTCTCTATGTTGAAGGATTAAAGCACAATCTTATTGGCATAATTCAACTTTGCGATAGAGGGTTCAAGATCAAATTCAACAAAGATGAATGTCTCATTATGGATGAGGCAACCAATGAGGTAAAACTCAAAGGTATAAGAACTAACAATATTTTTATGATTACTTTAGATGATTTGTATCTGAAGGTACAATGTCTTATGGTAAACAACAATGACGTTTGGTTATGGCACAAGAGGATCGCTGACATTCACATGGAGCACTTGAACGAATTGGTTAAGCATGACTTAGTTATTGGTCTACCAAAGATGAAGTTCATCAAGGACAAATTATGTAATGCATGCCAAAAGGGAAAACAGACCAAAACAACTTTCAAATCTAAGAATGTGGTGTCTACTACAAGACCACTACAATTGTTACACATGGATCTCTTTGGTCCATCAAGAACAAAAAGCTTCGGAGGTAATGTATACGCTTTAGTCATTATTGATGATTTTTCTAGATATTCTTGGACTTTGTTTCTTGTGCAGAAAAGTGATGCTTTCAAAGCCTTTAAGAAGTATGCTAAGCAAATCCAAAATGAAAAATCACTAAAGATTGTATCCATAAGAAGTGATCATGGTGGAGAATTCCAAAATGCACAATTTGAAGAATTTTGTGAAGAACATGGTATCTCTCATAATTTTTCAGCACCTAGAACTCCACAACAAAATGGAGTAGTTGAAAGAAAGAATAGGTTTCTAGTGGAACTTGCAAGAACAATGCTTAGTGATGCAAATCTTCCTAAATATTTTTGGGCGGATGCGGTTAGTACGACATGTTATGTTGGAAATCGAGTTATCATTAGACCTATAATAAAGAAGACTCCATATGAACTCTTCAAAGGAAGAAAGCCAAATATTGCTCACTTTCACATTTTTGGATGCAAGTGCTTTGTTCTTAATAATGACAAAGATAATCTTGGTAAGTTTGACGAGAAATCCGACGAAGGTATATTTCTTGGTTATTCGCTTTCTAGTAAAGCATATAGAATTTATAATAAAAGAACTTTAACTATTGAAGAATCTATGCATGTATCGTTTGATGAAACTAACCCCTCGAAGGAGGAAGTAGTTGTTTGTGATGATGATGATCCTATAGATTTACCCCCGGAAGATCTTTCAATTGATCAAATTAAGAAATCACCGGAAAATCAAGAAAACATGGTACAACAAGATTCAAACACCAATGATCTACCAAAAGAATAGAGAACTCATAGAGACCATCCTATTGACAAAATTATTGGTGACATTATCCAAGGAGTATCAACAAGATTGAATCTAAAAGATGCTTGCTTGAACATGGCGTTTGTTTCTCAAATTGAACCTACCAAAGTTGATGAAGCCTTAGGAGATGATCAATGGATTATTGCTATGCAAGAAGAATTAAATCAATTCGAGAGAAATCAAGTTTGGGAACTTGTTCCTAGACCAAGTGGTAAACACATCATAGGTACCCGATGGGTGTTTAAGAACAAAATTGATGAGAATGGTCTAATTGTTCGAAACAAAGCAAGGTTGGTTGCCCAAGGTTACAATCAAGAGGAAGGAATTGACTTTGAAGAAACATTTGCTCCGGTTTCAAGGTTATAAGCTATACGTCTTTTACTTGCTTATGCTTGTTCATTAAATTTTCAGCTTTTTCAAATGGACGTCAAAAGCGCATTCTTGAATGGATACATCAATGAAGAAGTCTATGTAAAACAACCCCCGAGATTTGAAGACTTCAAACATCCTTCACATGTCTTTAAGTTGAGAAAGGCTCTTTATGGCTTAAAGCAAGCACCAAGAGCATGGTATGATAGACTTAGCAATTTTTTGTGTGAAAAAGGTTTCGAAAAGGGTAAGGTTGATAAAACCTTGTTCATTAAGAAAATCCAAAGTAACACTTTATTGGTTCAAGTCTATGTTGATGATATCATTTTTGGATCAACTAACAAAGAAATGTATGAGGAATTCTCATTGATGATGCAAGGAGAATTCGAGATGTCTATGATGGGAAAGATGAACTACTTTCTTGGACTACAAATCAAGCAACTAGAAGATGGAATCTTCATCAATCAATCTAAGTATTGCAAAGAATTATTGAAAAAGTTTGATATGGACAATTGTAAAGCCATGAACACTCCAATGGGCTCCAGTACATATGTTGATCAAGATGAATCTGGTACTCCAATTGATATTACAAAGTACAGAGGTATGATTGGCTCTTTATTGTATTTGACAGCAAGTCGTCCTGACATCATGTTTAATGTTTGTCTTTGCGCTCGCTTTCAAGCAAATCCAAAGGAATCACACCTCATGGCAGTTAAAAGGATCATGAAGTATCTTAAAGGAACAATCAATGTCGGCTTATGGTATCCGAAAGGTAGTACTTGCACTTTAATTGGTTATTCTGACGCGAATTATGCAGGTTGTAAAATTGATCGTAAAAGCACAAGTGGTACTTGTCACATTATTGGAAATGCATTAGTATCTTGGGCTTGTAAAAAGAAAGCATGTGTTGCTCTTAGCACGGCCGAAGCAGAATACATAGCAGCGGGTAGTTGTTGTGCACAAATTCTTTGGATCAAGCAACAACTCCGTGATTACGGACTTGATCTTGGATGCATTCCTCTTCGATGCGACAATACAAGTGCTATCAATATTACAAAGAATCCGGTCATGCATTCAAGAACCAAACATATAGATATTCGACATCATTTTCTCCGTGATCATGTACTTAAAGGAGATGTCGAAGTCACTTTTGTGGATACTCATAACTAACTCGCATATATCTTCACTAAACCGCTTGCTCGAGAACCTTTCTTCAAAATCCAAAGAGAACTTGGTATTTTGGATGAAGGTGATATCTAATGTTTCTCTTAAGATACACGTCTTAATTTTTATATGTATCTATTTCACTCTTTTTCCCCATCCTTTTTGATGTTAACAAAGGGGGAGAAGAGTATGCATGTGTGTTGTTTTGTTTCAAAGAAATTGCAGGCCCAAATAAATATCAAACTCTCTCCAAAATTCAAAGAATCATGGACTTAGGGGGAGCATACAATTTAGGGGGAGCCTTGCATTTGCTCAACATGTTTGCTACACAAAACAACATGAACATTTCAAGAATCGTTTTCAAGACATGGTTGTCATCATCAAAAAGGGGGAGAATGTAATTGCAAGCTTCTCAAGTCATATTTAAAGCATGTGTTTTGATGAAGACAACATGGACATCAACTTTCAAAGGATGTGAAAAAAGCTTATCAACATCAAATAAAGTCTTGAAGATTTTTGAAGAAATCATCAAATGTCAATATGGTATAAATAATTCTTAAAATCTTGAATATAGATGTTCACAATATGCATTCATCAACACATACATATTCCATAACTTTAACATCAAGAAAAACTTTGTTTGAAATATCTTTCAAAATGTATTTTTGAAAATAAACCTTTAGGAACCGGTTCCTCCCTAACAGGGAACCGGGTTCCAACATTTCTCAAAAAACATGTCCCTGGATTTTGTACCAGGAACTGGGTTGTACCAATAGGGGAACCGGTTCCTGCATGATATTTTTGAATTCCAACTTATAACGTTCACTAAGAACCGGGTTCTGTCAGTGTCGGAACCTGTTCCTAGCGAACCAGTGCAGCTTTTATTTTGTTTTTTGAACATTTTTCAAGTGGTATCTTTTCATGAATGCATTGCAACTTTTCATATGAATTGACATGAATGAAGAGGTTCTTATGACTTTATAAAATGCAGATTTTCTTATTTTAAAACAATGCTTCAATTTTCAAATTAACAAAAACTTCTTCAATAAACAATTTTCTCATTCATTCACATTTTGAATATATATTTTCATGTGTTCATAATTTTGTGAAACTTGCCATATACACTTTCATTATCATTACAAGTTTCATACATACATTGTGAACATTTATATACATTGTTGAGAATTGTTTTTATCTTGAAGAAGAAGATCAATTGAAGATTGATAAAGCTCTCCATATACTTCAAACTAAATCATTGTATTACTTAAAGGTTTTTCCCTTACTATACAGGATTGTTGGAAGTAAGTGTTGTGATTTGAAGAGGATTGTTCTTCATTCACTTTAGTGTTTGTTTGGTCTTAAAGGTGTTAAGAACCTTTGATCACCCTATAGGTTAGATAGTAAGCATAGGCTGTATAATCATTCTAACTATAGTGAAATCTCTTTCGTGTTGGAAAGGGGACTGGAGTACTCTCGGATTGTAAGGGGAACCAAGATATATCACCGTGTTCTTTAATTTTCCGCATTTATCGCTTTCATAACCATAATCAGGAAAAGATAAAGATATAACCAAAACCTTCAAACACTTAACCAAAAAATTACTACCAAGCATTCTCATAAAACCGAATAAATTTTATAAGACCTAATTCACCCCCCCCCCTCTTAGGCACTCTGAGACTTACAACTGGGCTATCACCCTCCAAAGACCCCAATCATAGGATCGATCCCCACTTGGAACCAGAGAAAATAATAGACATTCCAAATCCATACAATGGGATTGAGACCAAATCGCTGGACCAACGTCCTAAATCATCAAACGGACCAAAGTTGTCTCATGAATGCATGATGCATAACAATAAATATAAACGACCACAACCAGTCATACGCATTATCATTCATGTATTAATCAACATCATACATAAACATAATCATGTATACTCATATAATCATCGTGTATACTCATGAAATCAAGACATCATCAAAACATCATCACATAATCATAATAACAACGTATCACAATAGTTAAACAAATCGTCATTACAATTAAACGTGGGGAGACTATTCTTACTCTAACTTAGTTATCATAAAAAAAACCTCCCAATTCTTCATTTTATTTCACATAATTATAGTATACTACCTTAGCTACACACAGCTTCGAACGACACTTCATTTTGAGCTTAAGAACTAAAGTTATGCTCGTTTCTTGATTTCAATCCAACATTCCAGATCTGCCTCCCATCGCCCGACGAAACCCATCCATCGCCAAACGACACATCACAAAAACCAACACCCTATTTTCCTTTCTTGGATCGCCCCACCTTCTTCTGGAAAAACACCATCATCCGAGGATACGGAACCTGTCACCCGATGATCCTCTGCAAATAGGGTTTTCCTGTTTTGGGATTCTGCACTGTTTCAGACCACTTTTTCCTGTGATTTCAGTATGCAATAGGCCCTAAAACACTATCCAATCATGGGGAATCATCATCTAATTTTTTTTGATAAAACACCTCAATTACACAACCATTTCAGGTCATCCATCATCACCATTCCATCAAATCTTAACCCAACAACATCAAATTACCGTTGTCAATACTAAGTGCAAAATCCTACAACTATCTACCACTTAGATCAAACATAATAATCTGATATAAACCCCTTACCTTATTGTTTCGAGTGATTGACTCTATTCTTCGTGCTTCTTACAGTGATTCTCCAACCCTTTGTGCTCTAGCCTCTTCTCTTGCTCTTCTCCCAATATTTCAATCGCACAGAATGAACCGTATCACTCTCTATATTTCTCTATTATCACAAGGACCCCTAACTTCTTCCTCAATTGCCCTCACTTAGTCACCCTCTATTTACCATCACGTCCTCACTCTTCCTACTAATTACCAACATACCCCTCTAACTAAAATAACTATATTTAAATAATTATTCCTATCATTCTATTCTAGATAATAACCCAAATAGTTACCAAATAAGCATATAATTATTCCAATGCATCTAATCCCTTCATTCATATCACATGTTCCACATCATAAGCAATCATATGCATACACATCACACATATAATCCTATAAAACATCAATTATTTGTAAACACTCCTAATAATTCATTAAATAAATAACTTCTAAAAGTTGGGGTGTTACAATTCTCCCCCACTTAACGAATTTTCTCCCTCGAAAATTACCTGAGGAAAACAGGGTCGGATACAACTCCCTCATCTAATCCTCACGCTCCTAAGTCAAAATTTTACCGGCTGGTCCACCCCATTACACCTTCACTAAGGTAATATCCTTACCTAGAAATTGCTTCACTTCACGACCTTATATTCTCAATGGTAATGCTTTAGCAGTCAAGTTATCTCTCACATGTACATCATCCATCTGAATCACATGTGAATGATCCGGAATGTACCTCCTCAGTTGAGATATATGAAACACATCATGAAGATTCTCAAGTGACAGTGGTAAAGTAATCCGATAGGCTACCTCTCCTATCTTTTCAGATATCTGATATAGACCAATGAAACACGGTGTAAGCTTCCTCGATTTCAGGGCTCTATCAACACCAGTTATCGGAGTAAATCTCAAGAACACATGACCATCTTTCTGAAATTCCAATGCCTTCCTTATCTTATCATGATAGCCTTTCTTTCGACTCTGAGAAGATTTCATCCTCTCTTGGATCATCTTAATCATCTCAGTTGTCTCTTGCACAATCTCAGGTCTGAGTACAACACTCTCGCCTGACTCATACCAACATAATGGAGTTCTACACCTCCTACCATACAACTCTTCGTATGGTGCCATCCCAATACTTGAATGAAAACTATTATTGTATGTAAATTAAATCAATGGCAAGTGACTATTCCAAGATCCTCATTATTCTAGCACAAAAGCTCAGCAAATCCTCCAAAGACTAGCTAGTCCTCTCTGTTTGACCGCCCGTCTATGGATGATACACGAAACTCAACTTTAACTTGATATCGAAAGCATTCTGCAAACCTATCCAGAGTTTCTATGTAAACCAAGGGTCTCTATCTAACACGATACTCGAAGGTATCCCATGCAGCTTTACAATCTCTTCAACATACATCTTAGCCAGCGTTTCTATAGGATGATTGATCTTCATCGGCAAGAAATGAGCCGAATTAGTCAACCTATCCATTATCACCAAAATTGAATCATCACCTTTAGCAGTCCTTGGTAACCCCGACATGAAATCCGTAGAAACACTGTCCCATTTTCACTCTGGAATACTCAAGGGTTGCATAAGACCCGTAGGCTTCTAATGTTCAATCTTTGCCTTCTAACAAGTAAAGCAAGCATACACAAACTTAGCAATTTCTTCCTTCATACCTGGCCACCAAAACATTTTCTTCAAATCTTGATACATTTTCGTAGCACCTGGATGAATACTCAAATCGCTTCGATGCCCTTCTTCAAGAATGCTCTTCTTAAGTTCTAGAATATCATGAACACATACCCTATTACCAAGTCTCATCACACCACTTTCGTCGACTTGGAATTCACCTCCCTTGCCTTGGTTAATCAACATTAGTCGAGCCACCTAACTCAAATAAGACTTTAGACCTTCTCGGATCTCTTCAAGAATCCCACTCGTCAGTCTCAACATTCCCATATTCACACTGTTGGATGTCGCTTCGCATACCAAGCTCATGTCTCTAAACTGTCCGATCATCTCTAACTCTCGAACCATAAGCATTGACATATGCAAAGATTTCCTACTCAAAGCATCAACTACTACATTTGCTTTACCAAGATGGTAACTCAAATCAAAATCGTAATCATTTAGAAACTCGGGCCATCTTCTCTGCCTCATATTCAACTCCTTATGATCAAACAAGTATTTTAAACTCTTATGATGACTGAACACTTCAAATTTAGAGCCAAAAAGATAATGTCTCCAAATTTTCAACACAAACACCACAACCGCCAATTCTAATTCGTGCATAGGATAATTCCTCTCATGAACTTTTAATTGTCTAGAAGCATAAGCAACAACTTGTCCGTTTTTCATTAGCACACCACCAAGACCCATATTAGAAGCATCAAAATAAAGCATAAAGGATTCATTCGGATTTGGCAAAATCAATAACGGAGTAATCATCAATCTCTTTTTCAGCTCCACAAAACTTTCTTCACATGCAACATCCCACACAGATCGCAAATGCTCAGCATGTTCTTCTTCTGAATTTGAATAAATCAAAATGTCATCGATGAAGACCACTACAAACATGTCCAAGTACTTTTGAAAGATATGGTTCATGTATTCCATGAAAACACCTGGCGTATTTGACACACCAAATGGCATAACAATATATTCATAGTGGCCATACCTTGTTCTGAAAGCTGTCTTTGGGATATCCTCTGGCTTGAATCAAATCTGATGTTAATTTGACCTCAAATTGATCTTGCTGAAGACACTCGCACCCACCAACTGATCCATTAAATCATCGATCCTCGGTAGTGGATACTTATTCTTAATAGTTACTTTATTCAACTGTGTGTAGTCCATGCATAACCTCATACTATCGTCTTTCTTTTTAACCAACAACACCGAAGCACCCCATGGAGAGACGCTCGGATGAATAAACTTCTTCTCTAATAATTCTTCTAATTGTTTCTTCAATTCATTCAACTCTGAAGCTGAAATCCTATAAGGAGCCATAAACATTAGACTTGTACCTAGTATTAAGTCCACAACAAATTCAACTTCTCGCTCTGGAGGCAGTTCACTAACGTTGTTCGGAAATACTTCTGGAAATTCACAAACAACAGGTAACTCCACACTTGCAGATTCACAATCAACTTTTAACAATGCGAACAATGCAAACATCAAAGCTTCATCAACCAAAAGCTCATATACTTATTTAGCAGACAAAAACATCGGCTCTCCACTATCACCAAACTTAGGGAATCTTACCGTCTTATTATAACAGTTAATATGAACATAATTTAACTCCAACCAGTTCGTTCCCAGAATAACATCAATTTGGTGTAGGGTAGACACACCAAATCCATCACAAAATTCTTGCCATAGATAGATAAAGGAAACTTTAAACAAACAAGAGTAGTAGTAACAGAACCTTTAGCCGGAAGCCCCACTACCATTCCCCTATTCATATCATACAATTTTAATCCCAACATAGTAGCACAGTTAAGCGAAATAAATTAATGAGTAGCACCAGTATCTATAATAGCAATTAACTACGTATTGTTAATAAAACAAGTACCTCTGATTAGATTGTATTTCTTGTCAACCTCAACACCCTTTAAAGTAAACACTCTGCCACTAGTCAGAGCAGCTACATCTTTCTTGGGTTTCTGACACTGGGTACTGATGTGACCTTGCTCACCATAATTGAAACAAGTCAGACCTTCATTCTTGCACTCAGTATTGCGATGACAAACCTTGCCACACTTGTAACATCTTAGCACTTTATTGGTACAAGCATTAGCATAGTGGCCTGCTTCGCCACACCGGTAGCACTTCATAGAAATGGGAGCTCCCCCCCACTTGGCTTCTTCTCCTCATAAGTTCCCTGCTTCCCTTTATCAGCTGGAGAAACATATGACTTACCACGATCTTGATTCTTCCCTTTCTTATCATTATAATTCTTATAATAAGAAGCTCTGTCTCTACTATCTTGATCAAAGATCCTACACTTATTCACCAGCTTAGGAAACTGATAAATCTGCAGATACCTGTTGTACCCCAAAATTTTCCCTCCCATTTTTCCAAAAATCACAACCCTAGTGTTTCTCAGATATTCAAGATTGGCTCAGGAATCGATCAGACAAATTTTCTCCTTTGGCAATAAACCAGCAATTAGGGTTTTAACTTGCAGTTCTCAGAAGAAATGAACTCACAAAGATCCAATTGGCTTTCACACGTTTTCATGCTTTTTAAGTTTACTGAAAGGTTACTGTTTGTTTTCAAGGCATATTCATTTGGGACAAGAGATGGGATCTAAGACTGTCATTTGAAATATTCATGTTTTGTTTGATCCAAGTTAACCAGATAATTTGCGTCTGTTAAGATATTTGCTTGTTAATGGAATACGTATTTGTTTGTTTATGGAATAAACATTTGTTTGAGGAATACACAGTGCGTGTTTATTTGGAATGCAGTGGCAAGATTACATGATCATGGGAATTTAAGTTATCTTGGTTGGAATTATTGGAATACAGTTTCAATTATCTTAATCAGGAATCTTAAAAAATTAGTGAAGATGCGAAGAGAAAATTGCAAGTTATTGACAGTAAAAGATTTTAATGGACATCAGGATACCTCATAAGAATTTCTTTCATTTATTTCAAAAATTGTTACAATACAATTTATTATTTAAATGCTTTAAGTTTTACAACTTATTGTATTTGAGAAAATAAATTAGTACAATTATTTGAGTATTCCTATCTAAATTACAAAGGAAAAATCTAAGCCTAAGGATGACTAAGCTTCCATTGCTTCCATGCTCGCCAAAGAATCTCTTGTTTCCTCTGCTTTGCCACCATCCAGTTTGCGCTCACATGAAAAACAAAAGACAGAAAATTGATCAGTACAGTTAATTGGACATGGTTAAGAATTTTCAAAAGAAAAAATGTGTTCATCATTAAAGTTTGCAATTTGGAATCAGAGGGCTACTTTTAATTCATCACATTTTTAGTTTTCTATTTTGAAAATCACAAGAAGATTGCTTTTCTTGGTTCATAAAAATAAAAATAAAAATGTAAGCAAAGCTGTCCAAATAAAAAAGAATGCAAGCAATTTATCCAAACACAACTAGGCTGCCCAAACAATAAAAAATATGCAAGTAGCATGGCCAAACAGCAAGGTTGTCCAAACAAGGCGTAAAACAGGGCCAAGAGGGACAACAACATCAACATACCAAAAGGAAAGCATGCAGCAAGGCTGCCTAAAACTGGATAGCAGCATCAGCATACCAAAAGGCAAACAGCAGCATAAGCATATAAAAGAGCATCAACAAGAAGAAAATATAAAACTAAGTCAACAAGTAAGAGGCTTGTTCGTAAGCCATTTCATCATTTTCCAATTAAAATTGCAAACTTTTCAGAAAAAGCACTTGGCTTAGGGTCATTAAGAGAGGAAGAGGAAAGAAGTCACCTAGGGGATGCTGCCCTGCCATCACAATTGCACCAAAAATGCTAGCAAACAAAACTGCAAGGAAAAGAGCCTAAGAAGAAAATCCCAAAGTATTCAAAATTTGGTGGTTTCCCACCATTTTGAATAAGCCGTAAAACAAAAGAAGTCAATATAACAGTAGAAAGAGATTAAGAGAAAAGAGGAACATTTTTGTAAAACCAATTCTCAAACCTCAACAGACAAAAAAATCTCCAAGTTCTCACAACCTTCAAGAGGCATCAAACTGTCAAATATACAAGATCCCAAACTCATCAAAACTCCCTGCATCAACCCAAAACAAAACCAACAGCAACAATAACAAACTTGCATAACCATTTCTCAAACAACCAAAACCAGTTCATAACCAAACTGTTAACAAAAACATTTCCAAACCCAAACCTTCAAAATGTTGTCAAACACACAAAACCCTTCAACCTGTTAACAAGTTCAAACAACCAAAACCTGGTAACAAGACCAAACAGCCAAACCTGCATAATCAGTTTCCACCAAAAAACCTGTAAAACCCAAAATCATAACCAAACCACCAACTCAGAAAACCAAAAAAACATTTCAACCCCAAACTGTCAAACCAGTTTTTTCAAACCAACAAATAGAAACAGAAAAACATACTCAAAACTGTCCAACAATCTTCAACAGTTCAAAAACCTGTAAAACCATTTCAACATCCAAAACCATCAAAACCAATTTTAAAACTTCCAAAAATTTTGAAACCAGTTCAAAAACTTGTAAAACCATTTCAACATCCAAAACCATCAAAACTAATTTTAAAACTTCCAAAAATTGTGAAACCAGTTCAAACCAAAAAATCACCAAAACCTGCAACTGTAACAACAACACAACTTTCAGAAAATATCCCAAAAACTGTCCAACCATCACCAACCATCAACAAAAATCATCTTCAATACCAAACTGTAACCATCAAGCCTAATAACCCAAAATCCAAAACAACAAAACTGTCAAAAGGAAGTCCCAAACATCGAGCAAACTTACAAGAAAACAAAGTCAGAAACAAACATCATCATTGTTCAAAGCAAAGAGGGAAGGTTACCTAGCACCTTCGCCATCATTTCCTCCTCCTTGCCAAGCCCGTCACCAGGGAGCACCTCAATCTCACTATCCTCTCCACAGAAAAGCTTCAAAGGTATGGACTATTCTCATTCTTCATAAAATGTTACCCACATCTCAAATGTATAAACACAATAGGTTAACAGAGAAAACATGAATAAGACAAAACCAACAACAAAAACTCGTTTAAGCTTCAAAACTGAACCGTACCTTTCAAGAACTAAGCCATTAGGGCTTGGCTAGGCAGTGAGAGATGGGCTCCGGTAATGAGGGTGAGAGGAGGATCCGAAAAATGCATTTTAAACCCTTTAAGCGATTTCATTTCAAATTAGGGATTTAAAAAAAAAGCGTTTTACTCATGAATCAGTGACGATTAGGGACTTTGAGTGAGAAAGATGAACTAGAGAAAGAAGTGAGGGAGAACGAATGAGACAACGACACCGCTCTGTACGAACAATAAACCCTAATTTTTTCGTTTACCCTAATCAAAAACAATAAGCTGAGTTAAGGAGATTTGGGCCTGTCTTGGCATAACCCTCAAAGCCCACACGTTTTTGGCTCACACCCCCCATTCTGGACTTGTTTCTTTTTTGTTTCAGCATTGACAAATGTACCTTTGGGCCTAACTTCCCTTTAATTCCTTTAAGCCCACTTGCACCTGTTTTTTTTTAATTTACTTTTTTGTTGTTGTTAACAATTTCATAAAACTCAATACTTTTTTTATTAAATTAAATTAATCTTGAAGTTAATTTTTTTATCATTTTCTTTTTCTTCTTTTAATTTATCTTTATTAATTTGTTACATATAATAAAAATATCAAAACTTTGAATTAATTAGTTTTCTTTCTTCAAGCTTATGGTTAATAAAAATTAACAAAAAAAAATATAATAAAGATTTTTAACTTAAATCATTTTCTTTTTAGATTATTTTTCTTTTTTCAAGTAAATATATTGCATTTCATACTTTGTTGATTTCCTTATTTCATAAATTGTCATAGCTTCATATTGAATCGCACAACAACTCGATTTGGTTGTATTATTTGGACATTGCTATTTTTTATGTGATTCATCCCCATTTGTAATAATTGTACCCCCATTCCCGGATACTTTTGTAATAGCTTAGATTTTTAATTCCCGCAATTTATTGTTTTCTATATACTGTGTAGTAATTAGGCATGTATGGCAAGATTCAAAAATCAATCGCTAGATGACCTAATCCAAGAATAAATAACTTCAAATCAACACACTTCTCACACGCGCACATCTAGGGTAACCTTGCTTGTTGCCTCGGAAATACAATCATGTCCCTCGAATATGAGACACTCTAGCAAATGACCCTTCGATAAACAAAGATCGTAGTCCCTCGATGTTGCCTTCGATAAAACGATCTCGTCCCTTACAAAATTGCTAGAGCGTCTCACAAGTTGCCTTCAATGATTGTAAAACTGACCCGCGCCTGTCCCTTTACATCCAAGGATGGGGCTTCTTACCAAATTAATGGTAAGATAGCACCATTAAAAGGAAGAAAAAAGAACAATTTAAGACCTTTCGAGTAGATAGATTCGCTCTTAGTTACTCGCTTGCTCACGACAAAAACTTTCACACCTACACTTCCATTTCCAAATATTTTCAAAAGATAAAACGTTTTGTATACGTTCTTATAGAGACGAGAACCATTACAAAACCTCTTTTTCAAAACACTTTTCAAAACACGATTCAACAAACACATCTTTGAACCATTTTTCGAAACAAAACTTTGTATACATTCTTATAGAGACGAGAACCATTACAAAGAGACTTTCCAAAATACTTTCAAAAACCATACCACAAGCACACAATCAAAACAAAAGCAAGTGATCTAAAACGAGTAACTAAGAGCCCATAGAAAATCATGGATGAAAAGGGTGCTAACACCTTCCCTTTTCATAATCTACCCCCCGAACCCGAGAAAATTCTCGAAAGGTCTTTCCTGTGCTTTTTCACCTTTCCTTTTGGATAAAAGAAAAGTCGGTGGCGACTCTTGCTAACCGCACAAGTGCGAACGAAACGCAAAACCTATAGTCAGTTCTCCAACCGTATCACAATACCCAATACCTTGCTTGATCTCTGGAAGCAGTCCATTCTTAAACTTAATGCACTTCAACACCTCAGTTGTTGGAATGTTATAGTGCGGACAAAATTTCACTAGCTCCTCTAATTTAGCCGCATACTCAGCAACTGTCGAATTTCCATGCCTTAGCTCAAGGAATTCTATTTTCTTTATGCCACGCACATCCTCCAGAAAGTACTTATCCAGAAAAGTAGCTCTGAACACATCCCAAGTAACCTCCGTGCCCAGAATCTCCATCCTCTGGCACGCATTATTCCACCAATATTCAGCTTCTCCCTCCAGCATATGAGTACTAAACTGCATCTTTTGGTCTTCCGTACAGATCACCACTCGAAAAATATTTTCAATACTCTTCAGCCATGCCTGTGCACCATCAGCGTCGTGCCTGCCCTTGTAGATCGGTGGGTTGTTCCTCTAGAATCTTCCCCAAGCACGAGCCTCATTATCATTCCCCCCATTCTGGTTCTGCTGTCCATGATGGTTCTGTATTGCCTGAGCCATGGCTTCCAAAGCATTAGCAATCGCGTTATCATTTCTTCCTCCAGCCATAAATCTGCGCATAGACAACCAGCATTAGAAACATCAACACATCGACAATATTTTGATACTAATCAATTAACAGGGAATAAACATCATATAAATCCTGGCCGGATGAACCGACCTGCTATGATACCACTAATGTAACACCCTTCTAAACCAAACATAATATTCATAACTATTTAAAATAATATCAGATTAATACAACAAAAGGGCATCACATTTTTGTTAGAACATAGTTTGATCTACAACCCTTGGTTAGAGTTTTGATGATAACAAATACAAAGAATAAATAATAAATTCAAAGAACAAATATGAACCTAAAAATTATGTTTTATGAATGCAGAAGTTCTGACCATATCCATCAGAAGATGAGCCATAAGAGCTTCACGCTGAAGCAATCAGAACATGCACTGAAGATTGATGATCAGAACCTGCGCTTAATTAAAGTAAACTCTAATTCTGAACAAGAACATACCAATCCAAGTCATCAGTATTCTAAAGTGTCATCAACAAGTAAAGAGATAAGATTCGGAAGTGTTACTGATCATTCAAGACAACATCAATTCCAACGGCTTCTTTCAGACAGGATCTTCTCCAAAAGGAAAGTGTGTTAATGAAATTAAACATGCTTTATGATCAACGTCATTCTACTGCCTATATAAACAAAGTAAGCTTTCAAAATCAAGAACGATTTTGCCATATTATCAATCACGCATATTCAAAGCTACAAGCAATTTCATTTACATTTCCAAGCTATAATCCTGTGTAATTTATCACCGTTGTGATAAATAGTTTTTGTTAAGAAAACAACAACACACACATCTTGTATAATTGTACTGAAACAATGTTCCTTGAGATTAACCGGACTGTGGTTGTACTCAAGAAGACTTTAACAGTTGTTAAAGTAGCCTTTGTAATCTTGTTGAGATTAGTGAATTAAGACCTCGTTAGAGAGAGGCAAAATCACCTTGACGGGTGGACTGGAGTAGTTTGAGATCAAACGAACCAGGATAAAAATACTGTGTCATTGAGCTTTTAGATTTCAAATTTTCAATTCAACCCCCCCCCCCCCCCTCTTGAATTTTTCACATCTTCAATTGGCATCAGAGCGCCTGGTTCTGAGCTTAAAAACTTAACCGTGTCAGTACAAGATCCAAGCTTCAGAAAAACACTATGGTGGGACCAAGCCAAAACATCAACAATGACAACCATGAAGACAAGGACAAATTCAGTGGCAAACCTTCAGTCTTTGATGGAGAAAACTTTGACTACTGGAAAGAAAGAATTGAGAGTTTCTTTCTGGCCCATGATGCTGATCTGTGGGACATGGTGACTGATGGATACACACATCCAGTCGATGGACGTGGTCAGAAGATAGACAAAAAAATGATGTCTGATCAGCAAAAGCGTGAATTCAGAAACCACCACAAGGCCAGAACAATTCTCCTCAGCGCCATCTCATATTCAGAATATGAGAAAATATAAAACAAAGAAACTGCCAAGAACATGTTTGACTCTCTGAGAATGACACATGAAGGCTACATTCAAGTCAAAGAAACCAAGGCCCTTGCGCTCATTCACAAGTATGAGGCATTCAAGATGGAAGATAGTGAATCAATAGAAACTATGTTTTCAAGATTCCAAATTCTTGTTGCTGGACTAAAGGTTCTTGACAAAGGGTATTCTACTGCTGATCATGTTAAGAAGATCATCAGAAGTTTGCCCAAACAATGGAGGCCAATGGTCACAACACTTAAGCTAGCCCAAGATCTCAACAAAATTTCTCTGGAGGAAATTGTTAGCTCCCTCAGAAGTCAAGAGATAGAGCTAGAAGAAGATGAGCCTCAAAAGCAAGGTAAGCCATTAGCTTTAAAATCTAACAGAAAATCTAACTCTAAGGTTTTGCAGGCTGTGGAAGAAACTTCTGATGGATCCTCATCAGAAGAAGATGAATTGTCTCTCCTCTCCAGAAGGGTAAACCAACTGTAGAAGCAGAGACAAAGGAAGTTCAAAAATCCTAGAAGATCAGAGAATCAGAATGAACCCTCCTCCAGATACAGAAAGTCTGAGTCTTCCTCTGGACACAGAAGATATGAAGGTTCTTCAGGATACAGAAAGCCAAATAACAAGGACATCATCTGCTATGAATGTAACAAGCAAGGGCACTACAAAAGTGACTGCCCAAAGCTTCAGAAGGAAAAGCCCAAAAAGAAGTTCTTCTAGGAAAAAAAGAAAAGCCTCATGGCTACATGGGATGATTCTGACACATCTGAAGCCGACTCAGAATCAGATGATGAAAGAGCAAACATAGCTCTCATGGAAAACGCATCAGAAGACAGTGAAGCTTCTGGTTCAGACTCAGAATCAGACACCGAAGAGGTATTCCCTAACTTTACCATAAACTTTACTAAGGCTGAACTTGTAGAAAGTCTAAATGAAACTAACACCCCATTTTCTTTCCTTGGATCGCCCCACCTTCTCCTGACGAAACACCATCGCCAGATGACACAGAACCAGTCGCCTGACGATCCTCTACGAACAAGGTTTTCCTGATTTGCGATTCTGCACTGCTTTAGACCACTTTTCCTACGATTTCAGTATGCTATAGGCCCTAAAACACTATCCAATCATGGGGAATCATCATATAACACAATTTGATAAAATACCTCAATTATACAACCATTACGGGTCATCCATCATCACAATTCCATCAAATATTAATCCAATAACATCAAATTACCATTGTCAATACTAAGGGCACAATCCTACAACTATCTACCACTTAGATCATACATAATAATCAGATATAAATCCCTTTACTTATTGTTTCGAGTGATTGACTCTGTTCTTCGTGCCTCTTACAGTGATTCTTCAACCCTCTGTACTCTAGCCTATTCTCTTGCTCTTCTCATAATATTTTGATCGCACAGAATGAACCATATCACTCTCTATATTTCTCTATTATCACAAGGACCCCTAACTTCTTCCTCAATTGCCCTCACTTAGTCACCCTCTATTTACCATCACATTCTCACTCTTCCTACTAATTACCAACATACCCCTCTAACTAAAATAACTCTATTTAAATAATTATTCCTATTATTCTATTCTAGATAATAACCCAAATAGTTACTAAATAACCATCTAATTATTCCAATGCATCTAACTCTTTCATTCATATCACATGTTCCACATCATGAGCAATCATATGCCAACATATCACACATATAATCCTATAAAACATTAATTATTTGTAAACACTCCTAATAATTCATTAAATAAATAACTTCTAAAAGTTGGGGTGTTACAAAGCCAACCTGACCAGGGAAGCCTGTGTAGTACGAGCAATAATTCTGGTCAGTTACAATTGGATTTTGGATATTAACCATAATTACATCTTGTATGAACATATTATCTTGTAGTAATGATGAGAAAAATATTTTTGTTTGGTATATGTGCCCTAGTCGACATATTATATTAGTGGCCATTAGATTGTCATGAGCTTGTAGGAACATAAATGGACCAAATCACACTCACTCTTCTAGGTAAGTTCATACATATTATGTTATCACATGAATCTTCTTACTCTTTTGATATAAGTAAAGAAAAACACCAGGTTGTTGTATACACTAAAAAACCCTTCATGCTAACATCAATAACAACATACCTGCTTCCTCACTATTTTAAACAACAATAAAGTCATAATATTGGCCAAAAAAACTCATAACAATAACAACCTACAAGTTTGAAACAAAAAAATTAACAGATAAAACAAAACCGATTGGAAGCCCGCCAAAAACTACAATAACCTCTTCCCCTGAATGCAGCACAAACTCATGTATTCGTGCTGCCAAACGATTTAAAAGACTTGTGCAAATTGGCAAATTGCTTTGGTTCTATGTTGGTAGGTATTCTGTGAAGAAAGTTAATTGGTTTATTGTTGCTCATATGTTGCAGCTGCCCTTCTCCAAATCTTAGTTTTGAGTTCTCAGAACTGAAAAGTCCAACTGCTTGAAGCTTGGCTAGACTTTGATTCGAGTTCTGGCTAGCTGATGAAAGAGTTTGAAGTGAATGATTTTAAAGATAGATTCCATTTTATTGACATTGATACAAATATTGTTCACTACTTATAAACACATATTTCAACTCATATATCATTCTCATCTAATTCGAGATGCTGGAAAGTAGCATGTATCATTATGGCATCACACTTGAAGATGGTTAGCAACATTTTCTCTAATTAGCCCAAGAACATTCATCATTTCCATAATATTTTTAGAAATAGGCTTTGTATATCAATATCAAATGGCAAAACATGTAGAGATAAAAACAAATTTAAAGAAAACTATAAGGGAATATTTTTGAAAGGCACTGAGAGAAACATACTATGTAATCTCACTTGATTTACAACCACCATGAACTGTTGATGCATCTCAATAATCATAAGCACGGTGTTTCACGCCTTTCATTACCATATTCTTTCCATCATCAACCGACATCACTACAGACACATTCACACATAAAAGTACATCAGTTCATGTCAATCCATTCCATATACTCGTCAAAATCAACAAAACAAATCTTACTAATAACTGGAAGATCCATCTCCAATCCAATATGCTCTAAAAGCTTAAAGTCATCCATTTGGTAACTGAAATAGAATCAAATGATGAAGAACAATAGTTTATTTAAATAGTTATGCTAAATGACTCATGTATTGAGATAACACTTTGCACTAAATAGTTGTGCTAAAAATGTATCATAGAATAATAGTGAATTCTTATTAAATTCCAAAATGCAATAACGCCATAGCAACAACACTTTGCACTAAATAGTTGTGCTAAATAGTGTATTATAGAATAATAATTATTTTATATGACAAAACAAAGACAATTAGTTTAAATTCTGATATGAGATAGCACTATAGCACTGCTATTTCACAAAGTGAGCATACCTTAAAATCATCAGAGTTTGAAGATGACCAAATGCAACCTCACCTACAGTACAAATATATCAATCAAAATAAATCTAAATATATATAAGAAACCTCAAATAAATTATACCATAATCAATTTCTTAACAAAAACTAAACTTGATTGAAAAGAATAAAGTAGAGAATAAAACAAAATAGAGGTTTCAATGCAGAATTTTATCGAACACCTAGTGGGTATAAACTGAAAGAGGAGGGAACCCTAAAATCTGCACAAAATTAATTCCAATTAATATAAACACAAAATGGGAACAAAATTACATATATAAACATCACAAACCTTGCAACGGAGAGGATTAAGTTTGCAAGGAAGAAGCTGAAATCGAAGTAGAAAAAGACCGCAAAGTAGGATTAATAACAACGAAGAAGAAAAAGATCGTAAATTATGATTAATAATAACAAAGAAGAAAAAGACCGAAAATTATGATTAATAACAACGAATTGTATTCTAAAAAATTCATCAATTGACTGGAAATACAAGCTTGACAATTCTCCAGAATTGGATCTTACTCTTAGAAGCTCTCATCCAAGTAACATTGAGAAGGAACTCACTGAAGAAAGGAACACACTTATGCATTCTAATGCTTTCAAAAACTAATTGCTAAAGTTCCCCTTTATTCTGAATTTTTCTCCTTTCTGTGATATTAAAAATTGGTCGAAAAGAGTTATGCAAAACAAAACAAAAACTTCCCCAGTTTCAGCAACACAACAATAAATGTTGAGTACATAAGAAAAACTAAAAAAAATGAGAAAGTAACCGGTAAAACATGCCTGGTACATATTCCTCCTTCACAGATCCGTAAGCACCGTGAACACTCAAACCCTAAACCCACCTACCTTTATGGTACATATTCCTCCTTCGCACATCCACAAGAAATAATAGCGTACATGATGGTTGAGTAACCACTCGTGTATTTCCTTCAACCAAACCCATAAATCTCGCTCATAACCCTAACCAACCTTCCATATTCATCATAGTTCCAAACCCTAACTCCATCTACCTTTATCTAAATCATCATGAAGATACAAATATTATTAATGAAGATGACGAGAAAGAGAAGTAGGAATTAATTTTCTGATTTAGAAAAGATGAAGACTGAAGAGAAAGAGAAAAAGAAAGACTTGGATTGAGAAAAGATGAAGAAGGAACATAAAGAGAAACAAAAAGATATTATATAGGAAAAAAAGGAACAAAAGCTTGTTAAGCCATCCACGTGGAGGCTTTGTGAACCAGCATGGCAAATTGGGTATTTCTATAGCACTTAATTTTCTTATATGATAGATTTTGATCTCATAATTTATATCTATTAATTAACTATACCAATTAGATCACGTTAATATTTTCTATTCATTGTATTAATCATAATCAATCAACAAAAATATTATAAATACAAGATAAGAGATTAAAAATACCTTCTTCTCTCTTTTTTTATTTGTACTCTTTTACTAAGGTAATGTTAATACACACCCGTGTAGGTGTGCATTAGCATCATACACCTTTAATGTGTTTTTAATTGGGTCTATAACTTTATGCTTTTTATTTTATTTTTTCTTCTTCAAATTTCTATCATTTAAAGGGATTTAAAATGCCTACTATTTTTTTTTTGTTATTACTACTTTTAATTATTTTTGTAACAATTTTAAGAGGATTATATTAGCAAGTTTTTTTAATAACTATAATACATTAAATTTTGAAATTAAAACTCCCTAAATTTATAATGATTGTATATTAACAAACTCTCTTTTACTAATTTCGTAATACTTTATCAATCAACACGAAATTATTTCAGAAGATGTATGGAAATAAGTTAAAATTACATTTTCTCTAATATTGTATTACGAGAAAAACATAAAATATTGTAGAGTGTTTATTTGTTGTGTGTCTATGTACAAAATTACTCATATTTAAGATTTTATACAAATATATATGTCCCCTATCTCTCTAACTTTCATCAACTTTTTCAAGAAAAATATTCGCTTAAGTCTGATTAATTAACTCAGTTAGTTGTATTTTATCTTAAACTTACATAATTTGTTATGCGGTTAGGGTAGTTAGAGTAGTTAGCTAAGTTTGTTTTGCACAATTGAGTTTGTACATTGTATATATATTTCAGTTTCTTTGTACTTTGCTTAATAAATGAAACAATGCACTTCATCATCTTCTTTATTTTGCCTTATGTTTCCACTTTGGTTTACATTGAGATATGGAAAGATCTTCCATTATCAACATGGTATCAAAGCTTAATAAGCTATTAAACTCTGGTAGTCATTGTTATCTTCTCTATGCGATCTTCTTTTTTTGCAAAATCTTGAAGCGCAATTTGTTACTTCATCTCTTCTATTTTTGCAAATTATTTTCTTAGTTTAGTTTCTCTTCTCCAATGGCGTACCAAAGCTTCACTGATTTCTCCACCAACTTTGAAAATCCCTACTATCTGCATTCGAACGAGAATCCAACACTTGTTCTTGTTTCTCCACCGCTCGATGACAAAAACTACCACATCTGGGCTCGATAAATTTAAATCGCGTTGATATCCAAGAACAAGGACAAGTTCATCGATGAAACCCTAGAAAAACCTCCTGTTTCAATTCATCTTATGCACAATGGATTTTATGTAGTAGTATGGTCCTCACATGGATTTAACATTCAATTTATGAATCTATTGCAAAATCGATGCTTGGGATTGATAATGCAGCTGGTGTTTGGAACAATATGCAAATTTGATTTTCTCACATTGACATTTTCTGCATTTCAGATACTCAAGAAGATCTATTCAAATTTTGTCAACGTACTCTCGATGTCTCTAACTACTTTACTCAATAGAGGTTATGTGTGATGATTTAGAAAATTATCGTCCAATCCCTACCAGTTCATGTGACATTCCTTGTTCTTGTGGTGAAATTTGATCTGTTCAAAAGTATAGAGAACATGACCACGTGATACATTTTCTCAAGGGATTGAATAAAAAATTCACACTCTCTAACTCTCCGAAGAAAAAATAGACAAAGTATTTTCTCTTGTTATTCATTAATAAAGGGAGTCGAATACTTCAGTCTCCAATATGATTCCTAACATTAGAAACAACAAAGAGGTTACAACCTTGCAGGTACAAGCTTATCAGCAAAATTCTAATGGTAAACCTAGGATATGTCTCCATCAACTGATGACAATACAAATGTCAGCTCTCACATGTTTCTTAATCTGCCTAGTGTCAGCTCTACTGATTTGTCTTTTAACAATTAACTTACTTAACATACTCCCACAACTGCTTCTAACCCTACAAATAATTTTAGTCCACCTGGCACATCTAATGTACCACTCAGTCCTGAGTTTTTATTTCACAATGGCCAATATTTATCTATTAGCCCAACATCTAACAGCCCTAGACCTCAACCAAATAGTTCTCGTCATGTTGTCAATGAAAACATTGTACTTTCCCTAAATTTTGAAGAAACATATTTATTACCCTTAAGACATTCTTCCAAACTTCATCTTAATGTTATATATCATTTATCTTTAGTTATTTCATACAATCAATGTTTTCCCTCATATAAAAAATTTCTTACTCAATTTCATCAAACATTGAACCAACGATATTTAACCAAGCCAATAAGCTTTCCTGTTGGAAACATGCTATGGATGTTGAGTTACAAGCTCTTACAGATAATCAAACATGGACTGTAGTTAAGTTACCACGTGGAAAAGTCCCCATTGGTTCTAGATGGGTATACAATATCAAGTAAAAGGAAAATGGCTCCATTAAGAGGTATAAAGCCAGGCTGGTAACTAAGGGTTACACTCAAATGGAAGGTTGTGACTATTTTTACACATTTTCTCCTGTAGCCAAGATTACTACATGAAATTCTGGCACACACACAATATCTGAAGTTAAGACTGATGTCTTAACAACATACAATGTCACAACAGATGTGATGACATCTGCTGATAGAACATCAAACGAAAACAATAACACAACATAATTATAACTTGCATGAAAAGAAAGAACACATCAATATGTTAACCCAATTCGGTGCAACTCACCTACTCTTGGTTGCTACCAAGTCAGAAAGGAAATCCACTATTAGTAGTACTAGTTCAAAGCTAAAATCCCTCGTTTACAACTTATTACCTATACCATACCCAGTGCAACTTCTACCCAGGTCCTCCCTAGATATGATAAATTTCCATCTCACTTCCAATCACTGTAATGATAAAAACTTCCAATCACAGGGAAAACAATTCCAGTCCTAGGAAATGTTAGGAAGTACACATTCCTCAATTACAACCAAAAGAAGATAACACTTCCAAAAAAAAATACTTAGTCTTGCTTAAAAGCTTCGATCAAGAAAAATACTCAACTCGTGCCTACGGGCTTTGAGTGAGAAAAATAACTTGACAAGCAAGTAACAATCAGTCAACTCAAATGTATCAGAGATACATGAGGACGTACAAACAAACAAACGAAGAACCTAACGAACTACCAACCCTAAACCCTTATTTTTTACAAGGTTTTATAATAAAAGTATGCTTAAAAACTAGGTCTTAGACGACTCCTTATATAGGCTTCTGCAGTTGGGCTTGGACTAGCTTGGATTCTTCAATCAACTCCAATCTTCAGCTAAAAAACCTCTGGAGAAAATACTCCACAAAAATAGAAACAATCTACTGATAATGCGAAAATTTATAGCATTTTCCGCCCGATTTACATACATAAAACTTCCGATTCTTCGTTTATTATGTCGCATTTTATCTCTATTTGTAGTATTTGCAGCATATTTCAGGTACTTAGCTTTTGCAAAGCATAAATGAGAAAAGGAAGAAAAATAATGGAGAAATGAAGAAGAAATGGCCATTTAGCAGCACATTCTGTACCAGAAGGCGTGACGCCCGTCATAAATTGTAAAAGTGTGCCCCTCGGCACACTTTATGTCCCAACCGGAAAGAAAGTCAAGATTCATGCCCCACATCACAGAGTGTATGACGCTCGTGACAACCCATATAACTGCTACAGAAATATCTCCACGAAGCATATGGAACAAACAGTTTTGCCGAATTCTTCTCGACAATGGAAGAACGAGGATCAAGGGGATTCCTCTTATTTTCACTTTTGGAATCTATAAATTGAAATCAGTTACTAACATTTTTATGTTCCATACTTTGCACCAATTTTTATTATTTCTTCAATGTAATGTAACTTACGATTATTTTCCAGTTTTTCAACTTTACTATTATTTCAGTTTCATAGTTTTTAGTATTTTGTTTTCCAGTTTCGTAGATTTCCCGTAAGCATAGAAAACCCGCACCATTAAAGCAGTATTTCTTCACATGTAAGGAATACTGCAATCTAGTTTTCTTCCTAGCTTCCGGAATTCATTTAGGTCCATTTTATTTTATTCAAGATATTTCATTACAAGTTAATCCTGCCGGCTTATGAAGGATACGCACTGCTCAAATTATTTGCTTCAGTATTTAATTTCAGGTTCCCATTTTAAGTATAATTTATTTATTCTTACCATGCATGTGTTATTAAATTTATGTTTTAATTTCATGTTGTCCTGCAATAAAATTATGTCTGGCTAAATTCCCTGATATCGGTATGCAAATCTTAAACCGAAGGGATTCGGTAATAATTGGCATTAATATTTTACAAAAGCACTTTTCTGGTTTTAATTTCCAATTTGGATATTTAATTATTTTTGTAAGAGAGTAAAAGACAGTCTAAGGTTAAAATGAACAGAGCGAGAGTTTGAGGTTTTAACCAGATAGTGGTTATTAAACATTAATTTAAAAAACAGCGAGAGCGCTTTAAAACTAATTGGACTCTATTTGTTTTCAAAAAATACTTTTGAATTTTAAATGAAACAGCGAGAGTGCTTATTTGGGTTTAATAATATGACCTTAATCGATAGAACGGAAGTGTGAGACGAGGGTTTTTATATAAATAGTTTCCACTAAAAAAATGTTTTAATACTGAAAACAAATGCCTATGACTTATTGAATCCTTGAAGTTGACAAAGTGCACACTGGTGTCCCGTTATTAATTATTAGATTTTAGTTAATTCCCGTTTAAACCCAAGTACCCAAATTTTATAATTATCCTTAGCTTTACACAGTGGCCCTAAGATAACAGTAGTTTGACCATCAGTCATTGTGGGTTTGATATCTTTTAAAACTACGTGGTAAGACTGTGCACTTGCAGTCACTACACCCGAAAGACTCATAAATTCGCGATGAAGTTTTTGGCGCTGTTGCTGGGGACTGATTTGGTCAATACTCTAAATCCCTTGTTACGCAGTATAGACTAAGGTAACCAATTTTATTTTACTTTTATCCGTTGATTGTATGCTAAGCACTCGCTCTCAAGGCGAGGAATTAAAGAAACCAATCGATGAGGTCGAGCGTTTTGTTAATATAAGACACCGAATTAGAGAGTATCAAACCAAGTACAATCTTCCCGAATTCAATCTTCCTAAATATTCTCTTCCTGACCCAAGAATGGATGAAGGACCCAAAAATCGTCCTCTAAAGGATTATGTTGCCCCATCTCAAGAGGAACCCACAACAGTATTTCTGCTCCCGCCATTGCACAAAACAATTTCGAGTTAAAACATTCATTATTGCAAGCTGTCCAACAAAACCAATTTTCAGGATATCCTACGGACGATCCAAACCTTCATTTGTCCATGTTTGTGCAGTACGCAAATACAATGAAAGCAAATGGTGTCAGCCCTAAAGCGATAAGACTTCATCTTTTTCCTTTCTTGTTACGAGATAGAGCTAGAGCATGGCTCCAGTATCTACCATCCAACTCTGTTACCATATGGAACGAATTGAAGAAAGTTTTCCTAGTGCAATATTTTTTGCCGAGTAAGACGGCTATGCTAAGAGCCAATATCAATTGTTTTAAACAAAAGGAAAGCGGATCTCTTTTCGAAGCATGGGAAAGATACAAAGACATGTTGCGACTCTGTCTACATCATGGTCTAGAAGAATGGCTGGTCATCCACACCTTTTACAATGGTCTCTTGTACAACACAAGACTAATGATTGACGTAGCTGCTGGCAGTGCACTGATGGATAAACCGTACCATGATACCTATCAACTTATTGAAAGTATGGGTCAAAATCACTATCAGTGGGGAAGCCATAGAACCATGATAGAGAAACCTCAAACAAAAGGCGGTATGCACGGAGTTAGTAGCTTAGACTAAGTTAACGCTAAGGTAGAAGCCCTTACCCAAAAGATAAAAAGCTTGACCATAACTCCTGTAGCCACCGTGGCTGCAGTAACTCCAACCTGTAACTTATGCGGACTTCACGCGCATGCCGCACCCGAATGTCCATTCTTAACAAGAGTACCAGTTGATCGAGTAAACTATGCTCAAGGAAAACCCTATGGGAATAACTATAACCATACTTGGAAGAATCATCCGAACTTCTCATATAAAATCAACAACACTTTGTACACACCTGGGCAAGCTCCTACTACACCTCCAGGATTTTAGAAAGCCACCCAAAATGTATCAACTATTCCGAATATCCCTAGGAAGTCCAACATTGAAATAATGATAGAAAACTTTGTATCCACCCAAGCTCAAACTAATAAGAATTTCATGAATCAAAATATTTACACCAGTGAGCAAATCAAGAAACTGACGAATAAGATTGATGCTCTTGCCACACACAACAAAATGTTAGAAACACAAATCTCCCAAGTGGCTCAATAGCAACCAGCTACAGTTGCTCGAGCTGGAACTTTTCCTGGACAACCCCAACAAAATTCAAAGGGACATGCTAATTCCATAACACTTTGGAGTGGGACAGAACTAGACAGATCAACTAAACCTAGAGTCGAGAAACCAGCCATGTACCAAAAACATGGAAAATGAACTGAGAAGGAAGTTGAACCAATGGAAGTAGAAAAATAAAGTGATGAAGAGGCTGTGGAAAAAGAAGAACCTTATGTGCCTCCTCCACCCTATAAACCACCTATTCCATATCCTCAAATATTTTCTAAGTCTAAAAACATAGGGAAATTCAAGTAATTCATTGAACTTCTGAAACAACTTAACATTACCATACCTTTTATAGAAGTTATCACACAAATGCCCTCATTCACTAAATTTCTTAAAGAAATCTTATCCAATAAGAAAATCTTGAGGGTAATGAAATTGTACTGCTCACCACTGAATGCAGTGCTATAATCCAAAACAATATGCCTCCTAAACTTAAGGACCCAAGTAGTTTTTATTAGACTATAGGACGTATCTAGAAGGGGGGTTGAATAGATACCGTAATTTTTAAAATCAGTTTTTAAGAAAAACTTGAAGCACAATGAAAGCTACCCGGATACACTCGTCTAAAAACTATCCTCTATTGAAAAGACCGGATATGTGAAAATCGAATGGAATGAATCAATGAGAATTATTAACACTTAACTCAATTATAATTGATCATTTATACTCTCTAACTATTGTCAATTACTTCAAGTGAAATGTTTAGAAGAAAATACAAAATTTTTCACTTTTGGACTTTTATCGAACACTTGGTGTGCTTAATTACACCAAGTCCAATCTACCTTAATTTGTAGTGTTAAAATCAATTATAGAAATAAAAGTGATTACTATAGTTTTTAGTAACAATTCTATTGCACTACAAATCAGGACAATTAGAAGCACAAGAGCAAATTTTCAGATTATTGCAAATAAATGGTAAAGAGTGAGAAAGAAAAACGACACGTGATTTATTAAGGCAGTTCCCCATGTCCTCCTCGCGTGGGGTACGTTTGTCCCTAATTCTAGAATTTAGAATTAGGATAATTGCTATTATGATTGCAAAGTTTATACAAGAGATAGAAAATAGTCACCACAATTCAAACCCAATATGTTGAATTGAAAACTAAGCTCCTCTCTTCCCTTGATTCGATTTGAGTCAAGTATGTCACCAATCTTCGATAAACCTACAGTTATAGCTACCTTGTTGAGAACCCAAACCCTTTCTCAAACCCTCTGATCGGCTGATTTGATCGCAAGATGATGACCCCAATTCTTCCTTCAAAATCCTCTGATTGTAGCTACCTTGTTGAGCGAACCCATATTTCCCCAATCCCTTAAGCACGTTTGAATTTGATGAAGCAAATAATTGTCAAAAGCACCCAAATCCAAATGATCTTGGAGGACAAAACCTTCATATTTTATTCAATAAAAACCCACAATTACTCAACCTGAACAAGATCACAATCTTCTACTTCAGACGTTGTCAATAAATGCTCTGCACCTTGATCGACAAAAATTATCATGTGTAGTTGTCAATGGATGAGTGAGAGGTTGAAGATGATGAGTACCTTGTGTACCTATTTCACTTTTCTTGTTAAAACCAAATGATATAACCAAATAGGTATATATATGTTATCTAAGGTCAAGACCCAAACTAACAGACTGAAAAACAATTTTTATGAGCGAACGCTCAACCTATGCAAGAGGGGACTCGACCTGAGCATTCCGTAAGTGCCATATGATAGTGTATACAAGCCATGAGTTAACCTATGAAAAAGGGTGACTCGACCTAAGCATTCTCGAAAGTTCCATATGACTGTGTTCACGATCCATGCGTCAACCTATGCAGAAGGGTGACTCAACCTGAGCATTCCCGAAGGTGCCACATGACAGAGTGCAAGATCCATGCGTCGACTGCTCCAAGTGTATGCGTCGATGCATAGTTCCTAAACATTGCTTCCAGGATGATTCGACTACATAGTCAACGTGAGCAAACCCGAGACTTCCTAAAGGAGCAACTTTTAATCATGCGTCGACCTGAGCTTTCTTTGAGTCGACTCATAGCATATAAGTTTTCAAAAATACCAACTCTTGAAGACTTTTCATGCTACTTTGTCCATCATATCATCTAGCAACATTTCTAACATAGTTTTGACATCATTGAAATCTTGCCCTCACATACTCTCCCTTTTTGATGATGGCAAAACTTATCCTTAGCACCATATATCAGAATGTTAATCTTGGAGATTTCTCCCCTATCTTTGTGCACCCTTTCATTTCGTATTGGCTTTCATATCATCTGTTCTTGACTTCCACATGCTTCTACCGCTTCGAAAACATCAAAAAGAGTCAAAGCAAATGTTAAAGTAACAACAATCAATATAAGTAAGGTTAGATCATTATCTACTTTGTCAATCAATAACTCTAACAAACAATCACATAAAAAGATGTTAGAGAAAGGCATAGAAAACAAATAAACACCAATCATATATTATAGTTATAAACCGGTGTTCAAAGGAATACAAACACAAAGTAAGTCATAATTCAAAAATAATTAAACAACGAATACTAGCTAAAGTTCATGAAATTTTCAAAGTACAAGAAAAACATCAATTTTGCATATATTCATGAATTTTAAGACACGATAAAACATAAATAACTACCTAAGCATGGACCACACATTACAAAGATTGAAAATCACTTATCACAAGGAATTAAGAATTTTCAAGTTTACCAAATTGAGTTATCAAGAATAGAGTTAGAATTATATTACCTATATGATGCGGGATGATAATTTTCCCTCACAAGTAACTTGATACAAGAGTGTAGATAATTCGTGATATTACAAGAATAAATAAGAGTAATGCAACTAATGTAGTTGCATCCTATCCGAAATATTGAGAACACCAAGTTCCCTACGAATATGGAAGAAAGGGTCTGTCGCAAGAGGTTTTGTGAAAATATCTGCAAGTTGATTTATGCTATCAACATGCTCAAATACAACGTCGCCTTTTTCTACATGATCCCTAAGGAAGTGATGTCTAATATCAATATGTTTGGTGCGTGAATGTAAAACCGGGTTTATGGTTAGGTTTATGGCACTTGTGTTGTCACAAAAGATCGGAATATGATCGAGTTTGACATCAAAATCAAGTAATTGTTGTTTGAGCCACACAATTTGGGCACAACAATTACCGGCTGCGACATATTCCGCCTCGGCAGTTGACAAAGCAACATAAACTTATTTCTTGTTATGCCAACTTACTAAGGAATTTGAAAAGAAATGACACGTACCAATAGTACTTTTCCTATCCAACTTGCAGCCGACAAAGGCGGAATTGAAAAAACCAACCAAAGAGAAATCACTACCCTTAGAGAACCATAACCCATACTTAGTCGTACCACAAAGATATCAAAGTATGCGCTTAACGACTTTTAAATGTGACTCCTTGGGGTATGATTGATACCTAGCACACATACATAAACTAAACATAATGTTGTAACGAGAAGCGGTAAGGTAAAGAAGGAACCGATCATACCTCTATACCTTTTTACATCAATCAACTTACCATGTTCGTCACGATCAAGATTAACTGCGGTAGGCATTGGAGTGTTAATAACCTTTGATTTTTCCATATCGAAGCGCTTTAATAGTTCTTGACAATACTTGGTTTGACTCACAAAAGTCTCTTCCTCGAGTTGATTAATTTCAAGCCCAAGGAAGTACTTTAATTCATCCGTCATACTCATTTCAAATTCTCCCTGCATCAACTTAAAAAAATCCTTGACCAAGGATATATTAGTAGAACCAAATATGATATCATCTACATAAACTTGTACTAAAATTGAATGTTTTCCTTGGCGTTTAATGAAAAGAGTGGTATCGACCTTTCCTCTTGAGAATCCTTGTTCTAACAAATACTTTCTAAGGTGTTCATACCAAACCATATGGGCTTGTTTGAGACCATATTAAGCACGTTTTAGTTTGTAAACATGGTTAGGATACTCAAAGTTTTCAAATTCCGGAGGTTGAGATACATACACTTCTTCATTAATATAGCCATTTAGAAAAGCACTCTTAACATCCATTTGATATAACTTCAAATTTTATGAGCACACAAAGGCAAGCAAAAGGCGTATAGCCTCGAGTCGGGCGACCAATGCATAAGTTTCCTCACAGTCGATGCCCTTCTCTTGGTTATACCCTTGAGTAACAAGGCAGGCCTTGTTGCGAGTTATTATTCTGTTTTTGTCCAATTTGTTCCTAAACACCCATTTAATGCCGATTACACGATGGTCTTGCAGAGGAGTGACAAGATCCCAAACCTCATTTCTCTTGAATTGGTTGAGCTCATCTTGCATAGCTAAAAAACAATGTTCATTGAGTAACGCATCTTTGGAGTTCTTGGCTTCAACTTGTGAGACGAAAGCAAAATGATAACAGAAGTTACTTATCTTGGACAATGTAGTGAATCCTTTTGTGATATCTCTAAGAATATTTTCGATGGGATGATCCTTGATAGATTTCCATTCCAATGGGAGATCATTTTCATTTCTTTTAATATCCAAATCTTTTTATTTGATAGATTCACATTCCAATGGGGAATTATTTTCATCGCTTTCAACATCCGGATCTTTAAGTATACTTTCCGAAGATACACCTGCACCATCAAATACAATACCTTTTCCGACCGATATCAGACAAGATTCATCAAAAGATACATGCACGGATTCCTCAACAATTTGTAACCTTTTATTAAATACTCTATAAGCTTTACTAGATTGAGAGTATCCGATAAAGATACTTTCATCTACTTTTGAATCAAACTTACCAAGATTTTCCTTTCCACTGTTCAACACAAAACATTTACATCCGTAAACGTGAAGGTGTGAAATATTAGGCTTTCTTCCTTTTAGTAGTTCATACGGAGTTTTGTTTAGAATTGGACGGGTTAATATCCTATTCAAAACATAATAAGTCGTACTTATGGCATCGGCCCAAAAATACTTAGGAAGGGCATGTTCATTGATCATAGTTCTTTCGAGTTCATCTAAAACACGGTTTTTGCATTCCACTACTTCATTTTGTTGTGGAGTACGTGGTGCGGAAAAATTATGATCAATGCCATGTTTTTCACAAAATTCCTCATTGAGATGGTTTTCAAATTCACCTTCATGATCGCTTCGAATTGTAACAATTTTAGTGTTTAAATTGTTTTGGAACATCTTAGCAAATTTTTCAAACGCGGAAAAAGTGTCACTTTTGCTAGCTAAGAAAATTGTCCAACAAAATCTAGAGAAATCATCTACTATAACAAAACCATAATAATTACAACCTATACTTTTTATTTTAGGTGGCCCAAAAAGATCCATGTGGAGAAGTTCGATTGGTTTAGTTGTAGAGATAATCTTTTTAGATTTAAAAGAAATTTTGGTTTGTTTAGCCATATGACATGCATCACATAAGTGATCTTTAGAGAACTTTATTTTGGGTAAACCAACAACTAGATCTTTTGATACAATTTTGTTTAGCAAGTCAAAATTGATATGCGATAATCGCCTATGCTAAAGCCATGAGTCTTCACTCATGGAAATAAGACATTTAGCGTCGATCAAGGATACTTCATTCAAGTCAAGCATATATACATTATTAACCCTCAAGCCTTTAAACACATTTTCCTTATCACTATTTTCAATTAAGAAACAATATTTTGAAAAAGAGACTTTAAATCCTTTGTCACATAATTGACTAATACTAATGAGATTGTGTTTAAGACCTTCAACTAAAAGGACATCTGAGATAGTAGTAGAAGAGGGATTACCTACACTACCTTTCCAGAGTATAGCTCCCTTGTTGTTGTCACCATAGGTTACAAATCCTTTCTTCTTATCCATAAAGTCAAAGAATATGGAAATATTACCCGTCATATGTCTTGAGCACCCACTATCGAGAAACCATCTTCTCTCTGTAGTGTCAAGACATTCCACCTACAAAGTTAAACAAGAGAAATAGGTACCCAATTTTTATTGGGTCCTTGTGTGTGAGTGGAACACGGGTTTCCTTTAGTAGACCATTTGAAAATTCCTTTAGGAACCAAGAATCTTATAAATCGACATTTTTTAATGATGTGTCCTTCCTTGCAACAATAAAGACAAGCTGAGTCTTGATAGGATTTACTTTTGCTTGGTTGATCTCTTATTTAATAAGAATATTTTTGATAAGGATTAATCATGCTTTTTCTAAAATTTGATCGATCAATAGCAAATGTAACTTTAGGTTGTAAGGACTTGTCTAATTTATCTTTAAGAATTCTAGTCTCTCTTTGACAAATGTGACAAGTTTCACATCCATGCAAATTTTGCCAATAAGTCTTGCCCATTTCATATTTGTCTTTGATACTTTATCATGAATTCCTTGATAGTTTCCAACTCCTTTTTGGGTTTGGTAACTTTAAGCTCAAGGTATTTGAAAATCTTTTTATTTAAGGCTAAGCGTTTGAAATCTCCTTAGCCTCATGATGTAGAGTATCAAATGCATTTTGTAATTCAATATAAGACATTTCATCAACATAATCATATTTAGAGTGACTTACATTCTTTTTCTTTTTGTGATGCGCCATAAGACATAAGTTTGCCTTTTCTTCTTTGTCACTAGAGTCATCTTTGCTTGATGAGTCACTATCACTATCCCAAGCAATGTGAGCTCTTCTAGCTTTGTTTGGATTCTATTGAGACTTGTTTCTTACTTTGTCTTTCTTGAACAAAGGCCAATCTGGTTTGTAATGACCTGGTTTCCCATAATTGTAACGAGATCATTTTGACTTATCTCTCTTGCTTTCAAAAGGTTTATTTGGCTTAGCTTTCCTTCTATAGTCAATGATATTCTTATCCGAATTTTGAATTTCATTCTTCCGAAGATATCTATTGTTCTTCCTTACGATTAAACCCAAATCTTCATCCGGACTATCATCTCCATCACTTGAGTCACTCCCACTTGATTATATGGTGGAAGACTTGGAACTTGAAGCCCTTAACACGATGGACTTCTTCTCTGTTTCCCTCAACTTTTCTTTCTTCTCTTTCTTTTCATGCTTATTTAGATTTGCGAGCTCTTGATCATGTTCTTGAAGCTTACCAAACAATGTTGTAATTTCCAATGTGGTTATATCATTGGCTTCTTTGATAGCCGTGACCTTAGGTTGCCATTCCCTGTTAACAAATCTCAAAATCTTGTTAATAGAAACAATATTGGAAGTAATATTACCAAGTGTGTGTAAGCGATTTATTATGTGAGAAAATCTCTTTTGCATGTCCGCAATCGTTTCACCATGCTTCATGTGAAAGAGATCAAACTCTTGAGTTAATGTGTTAATCCTTGATAGTTTGACATCGTTTATACCTTCATGGGTAACTTGTAAATAATCCCACATTGCCTTAGCAGTAGCATAATCTGAGATACAAAAGTATTCATCAACTCCAAGAGCTTATATGAGCATATTTTTAGCTTTCCAGTCATAAGCATAATTTTTCTCATATTTTTCATCCCATTGTGCTTCCGGTTTAACTACAACGACACCCAGATTATTTAGCATATTTATGGCCCTAGGACCTTCTTCTATGACTTTCCAAATTTTTCTATCAACCGAATTGATATGCACTCTCATACAATTTTTCCAATAATTATAGTTTTCACCGGTGAAAATAGGCACTCTATTGTACGCCCCTTTTGGATCGTTCTCCATTGTCTAAAGAGTTATACATGAAGCACTAGATAAACCGGTGCTCTGATACCACTTGTTAAACGGTAGGACGTATCTAGAAGGGGGGGTTGAATAGATACCGTAATTTTTAAAATCAGTTTTTAAGAAAAACTTAAAGCGCAGTGAAAGCTACCCGGATACACTCGTCTAAAAACGATCCTCTATTGAAAAGACCGGATATGTGAAAAATCGAATGGAATGAATCAACGAGAATTATTAACACTTAACTCAATTATAATTGGTCAGTTACACTCTTTAACTATTGTCAATTACTTCCAATGAAATGTTGAGAAGAAAATATACAAATTTGCACTTTTGGACTTTTATCGAAAACTTGGTGTGCTTAATTACACCAAGTCCAATCTACCTTAATTTTTAGTGTTGAAGGACAATGATAGTGACTGTGACATGGACAGGTGGATCTTCCCAACTATCAGCGGTGGACTCAACAATTGGGAGGCCAAAGATTTTGTTCCTATTACTTTTATTCAAGAGTAATTGTCTTTTAATTTTTGGATATGTAATATTTAAAAAATTGAAACTCTAAAACCTTGTGTCTTACCCGAGGCACAATGGTCTATCTGTGAGGGTTATTACTTCATCTTCATATGTCATTAATAAATCATTGGACGTTTTGCATGCAAATTTTACGCTCTTTGTTCTTCTTTTCTACTTTTTACTTTATCAAAAATAGCTATGCTCTTACACACACTCACATATCAAAATGCAGATCCACATCCACTCTGGATCCCATTGGTAACGGTTCTACTATTTCCAATTATGACTTTGAAAATCCAATCTACCAAGCCGAGGATGAAGGTGAGGAAGATTTTGAAGTACCATGGGAACTTTCCATATTGTTACAACAGGAAGAAAGGCCAATACAACCCCATGAAGAGCCAGTTGAGACCGTAAACTTGGGTACTGAAGAGGACAAGAAGGAAGTCAACATAGGTGCCAATCTGGAGCATAGTTTCAAGGAGCGTTTAATTCAGATGCTACATGACTATGTTAAGGTCTTTTCCTGGTCATACAAAGACATGCCAAGACTTTACACTGATATCGTGGTCCATTATCTGCCAACAGAAGAAGACTGCCCTCCTGTGAAACAGAAGGTTCGTCGTATGTGGCCAGAGATGTCAGAAAAGATCAAGGCTGAAGTCATGAAGCAGTTCAACGCCAGTTTATTAGTTGTTACCTATTATCCATAATGGGTTGCTAATGTTGTTCTGGTACCTAAGAAGGACAGTAAGGTACATATGTGTGTGGGTTACAGAGACCTGAATAGGGAGAGCCCCAAGGATGTTTTTCTGCTTCCCCATATTGATGTTCTGGTTGACAACACCGCACAACACAAGGTATTCTCCTTCATGGATGGGTTCTCCGGGTACAATCAGATCAAAATGGAACCTGAGGACATGGAGAAGATGACCTTCGTCACGCAGTGGGGCACTTTCTGCTACAAAGTTATGCCATTTGGGTTAAAGAACATCGGGGCAACCTATTAGTGTGCCAGGGTAGCTTTGTTTCACGATATGATCCATCACGAGATAGAGGTCTACGTGGATGATATGATAGCCAGATCTCAAAACTAAAGAGGAACACCTTGACCACCTGCAGAAGCTATTTAATAGACTGAAGAAATACAAACTAAGGTTGAACCCGAATAAATTCACCTTTGGAGTATGATTTGGTAAGCTCTTAGGCTTCGTTGTCAGCGGAAAAGGTATTGAAGTATACCCTGCAAAGGTAAAATCCATACAAGAAATGCCAACCCCTCGCACTGAGAAGGAGGTTAGGGGATTCCTGGGACGTCTAAACTACATTTCCATATTCATTTCCATTCTAACCGCTACTTGTGAGCCAATCTTCAAATTACTGAAGAAAGATCAAGTGGTGAAGTGGAATGACGCCTGCCAGGCTGCCTTTGACAGAATCAAGAAGTACCTTCAAGAGCCTCCAATTTTATTGCCTCCAGTTGAAGGGTGGCCTCTGATCATGTACTTAATGGTATTAGAAAATTCAACGGGGTGTGTGTTGGGGCAGCATGACGAGTCTGGGCGAAAAGAGCACACAATATACTACCTGAGAAAAAAGTTTACCGACTGTGAAACCAGATATTCACTGCTCAAGAAAACTTGCTGCGCTCTGGCATGGGCTACTCGCCGGCTAAGATAGTATATGCTAACTCACACTACCTTATTGATATCTAAGATGGATCCTATTAAATACATATTCGAGAAGCCCGCTCTCTTTGGAAGAATAGCAAGATGGAAAATGGTCCTGACCGAATACGACATTCAATACACTACCTAAAAAGCTATAAAAGGAAGTGTACTAGCTGACCATTTGGCTCATCAGGATGTGGATGAATATCAATCCATGAATTTTGAATTCCCGGAAGAGGACATCATGTTAGTGAATGATTGTGAAGAACTTAGATCATATGATGGACCTGAACAAGGATCCCGATGGACTATGGTTTTTGACGGAGCTTCCAACGCACTCGGCAATGGCATCGGCGTTGTGATCATATCTACCGAAGGCTATCATACTCCTTTCACTGCTAGACTGTGTTTCAATTGTACCAACAATATGGCTGAATATGAAGCATGCATTATGGGTCTCAAGGCTGCTATAGATTTGGGGATCAAATCCTTAAGTGTATTTGGAGACTCGGCCTTAGTAATTAGTCAAATCAAAGGAGAATGGGACGCAAAGCATCATAATATCATCCCTTACAAAGAGCACGTGTTGATACTAATCCCACATTTTAAAGAAATTACCTTTTAGCATTTTCCACGAGAGGAAAATCAACTAGCAGACGCACTAGCTACTATGTCATCCATGTTCAAAATTAGGTGGGATAACGAGGCTTCTTATATCACTATTGAGAGGATGGATGAACCAACATACTGTCATGAGATTTATACTGAAGAAGTAGTGGACAAACCTTGGTTCCATGAAGTTAAAAGATATCTCGAAGCCCAAGAATATCTTAAGGGAGCTTCAGTCAATGATAATAAGTTCCTAAGAAGGTTCTCTGCCAAGTTCTTCTTTAATAATAGAATCCTCTACAAACGCAACCACGATTCTACCTTGCTTCGGTGCATAGACAAGTGTGAGGCAGAAATGATTATGGATGATTTGAACAAAGGTACCTTTAGCACCCATTCTAGCAGGCACACGATGGCTAAAAAGATCTTACGGGCAGGATATTATTGGTCCACTATGGAAGCGGACTGTTATCAACATTCGCGAACTTGTCACAAATTCCAGATCTATGCTGATAAAGTACATGTACCTCCAGTTCCTCTAAACGTCTTCACTGCTCCCCGACCATTCATAGTGTGGGGCATCGATGTGATTGTGGAGATCATACCTACAACTTCTAATGGGCACCATTTCATCCTCGTCGCCATCGATTACTTCACAAAATGGGTCGAGGCGGCTTCATTTACTTCTGTTACCAAGAACATGGTGCCCCGATTCATCAGACCTAACCTTGTTTTCCGGTATGGTATTCCAAAAAGAATCATTACAAATAATGTTACCAATCTCAATAATACTATAATCACCGGACTATGTTCGCAATTCAAAATCCAGCATCGTAACTTTTCTCCTTACCGACCAAAGATGAATGGCATTATGGAGGCCGCTAATAAAAACATAAAAAAGATTATATAGAAGATGACAGTGACCTACAAAGATTGGCATGAGATGTTACCATTTTCTCTTCACGGTTACCGTACCATGGTGCGCACGTCAACAGGGGCAACCCCTTTCGCTTTGGTGTACGGTATGGAAGTTGTCCTACCTATTGAAGTCCAGATACCTTCGTTGAGAATCATGAAAGATGCAGGTTTGAATGAAGATGAATGGATTCAGACTCGACTTGACCATTTGAACTTGATTGATGAGAAAAGGCTTGCGGTTGTCTGCCATGGTTAGATGGACCAAAAATGTATGATTAAAGCTTTTGACAAGAAGGTCATACGTCAGGTATATCAGGCTGGTGACTTAGTAATCAAGCGCATCATACTTCTGCAAGGTGATCCCAGGGGAAAATGGACTCCTACATACGAAGGACCATTTGTGATCAAGAACATATTTTCTGGTGGGGCCATGATCTTAACCACTATGGACGGCGAAGACCTTTCGCACCCTTTAAATGCAGACATAGTTAAAAGATATTAAGCATGAACAAAGACCCTCTAGGTCGAATGGCCTAGGAAAAAATTAGGACATCCCGGCGTACCAAAAAGGTTTGGGCAAAAATTAGGGATATACACGGCAAAAAAGGTGGCTTGGGCAAAAAAGGGTATCCCGATGGACTGAAGACCAGAAAGGGCGGTCCAGGAAAAAGTTAGGGGTTTAAAGCGTATAACTATGTCCCATTGGATTACCTTACAGCCAATATTCAGTATCAACTGTCAAGCTTAACCGGTACTAATCAATCCAATCAGCTTCGGACAAGCAGCAAATGGATGAGACGCTTGAAGACATAAAAGAAATAGCAGAACGGGAACCCAATAGGATTTTTTTACATAGCTGTTTTCTTTGTATGATATTTTGTAAAGTTTTATTCTTACAACGAAATTATTTTATTGGGATGTTTGTTTCCTTGTACAAAAAACGCTTATTCAAATTAATACAAAACTACTCCTTTGAAAGTGTAAAAATATTTGTTTTTATTTTCCTGTTTTGTTTGCAAAAACATCCAGTGATTATTTTTGAACATATGCATTTGAATGTGATTACTGCTTACAAATATACGCACAAAAAACAGAAAGACAATTACTAATGGCTTTAAGAAACAAGACAATATCTAAAGGCCATCTGCAAAATCCCTGCAGATGTTTCCTCCAGCAGGTACCTTCTCCAGCAGGTACAGAGGCAGACATCCTGTTACAAGGTCACTGCCATATTCTCAGTGTGCAGCCTAATGGTGTCAGGTATTCACATATCCCCGGAAGAGTAAAATTTCCAATTACTGCTCCAAAGATTCCCCAGTGAAGTCGCCAAGCTTCTCAGGATTCCCCAGCAAGATTTCACAAAATCCCCAAACAATGCACGGAGTTTCCCTTCCCTAACATATTTGTTTCTCTAATAATGGAAACCCGTCTATCAGCACTTTAACTTCAACAAAATATGAAGACTTACACTCGTCATACCCAGCAGCAGTCAGGAATTTATTTTCCCCTGTCCAGCAACCCCGCAGCAGAACAACTGATATGTTCATACATTGCATTCATACATCATAACATCAACAACACAAATGCATATATCGCAATCTCATTTATTTTGAGAACATCATTACTCGATACATCTCATGCATCATGACACTGCACATAGCTGACTCATTACCTTTTTCAAGAAAGTTAGCAAGCCAACAAATATCATTACCAATTTTCATTAATTCCAGATTAATACCTAACGCAGGACATGACAACTATCTGTGAACAAATTGATTGTAGATCAATTCCCGAAATAGGATGGGATGATTATCTACATGACAAACACTTCATTCAAGATCTCTGTTGGTTCAGTTTAAATTGACCAATGGTTTATCCTGATTTTGTTCTAGTAGACACTTTCTCTGGTTTAAATAAATCGCTCCAAATATTTATTATGATTCTTTTCCAGTTAAAGATTATTCAAGACCTCTGCTGGTTCAGTTTAATTGACCAATGGTTTATCCTGACTCCGTTCTGGTAGACACTTTTTCTGGTTCAAATAAATCGCTTCAAAGATTTATTCTAATTCTTTCCCAGTTAAAGATTATTCAGACTTCTGCTGGTTCAGTTTAAATCGACCAATGGTTTATCCTGATTCCATTCTGGTAGACACTTTCTCTCGTTCAAATAAATCGATTCAAAGATTTATTCTGATTCTTTCCCAGTTAAAGATTATCAAGACCTCTGCTGGTTCAGTTTAAATTGATCAATGGTTTATCCTGATTCCGTTTCAGTAGACACTTTCTCTGGTTCAAATAAATCGCTCCAAATATTTATTCTGATTCTTTTCCAGTTAAAGATTATTCAAGACCTATGCTGGTTCAGTTTAAATCAATCAATGGTTTATCCTGATTCCGTTCCAGTGGACACTTTCCTTGGTTCAAATAAATCGCTCCAAAGATTTATTCTGATTTTTTTCTAGTTGAGGTCAAGCTTAGAATTGGTCTAATTTTTGTCAACAATCACTTTTGGTTGGCATCTATAATCCCACCTCCGAAAACTCTCCATCATCTTTCCAAATGGAATCTTTAACCCCATTGCCTGCACAATCAACCACCACATCATCGAGTGCAAATTTATGGGCACTCTAGTGTTCAATCATCTTCCACCTCTAAGTTACGAATGGCGGACTCGCCAATCTAACTCTTCAGGTTTAAGAAGATTAAACAGGGGCAGCTGTTGTATTCCAAAATTTTCCCTCTCAAATTTTCAAGAATTTCCTCACAAGATTTCTACTAGGCCAAAACTGCACAAGGCTGGATCAACTCAAGTTGCCATGGATCATATTGGATTTCCAAGCATCAGGTCAAAGAGGAAACTATTGAAAGAGCAAGGCAGATAAATTTGACTTTTCTGACAAAATTGAAGAAAAATAAGCTTGCTTCGATTCATGCTTAGTTTTGAATGAACTTTCTCCTCCATGTTAGCTTCGACTGGATTTGGTTTACCTTCAAAACAATTTCCTTCAATTCAAAAGGAAATGACCTTTTGCTAGCTTCCTTCGATTCAGAAGGAAATGACCTTCTGAAAGCTTCCTTCAATTCAGAAGGCAATGACCTTCTGCAGGTTTCATTCGATTCACCAAGTAGGGACTTCCTTCACGCAAGCCTCGTTTGGGCCTTTAGGTTCCCTACATACATCCTTCGATTACACCATTGGCCTTAATGTTTGCTTGATTCACAATGCAACAGTTACCTGCATGCAAGCTTCAATTGGGCATTTAGTCTCCTAAATACATCCTCCGATTGATCACTGGTCCCTTATATGCTTGCTTTTTAATTCACAAAGTAATGGCTATCTCCATGCAACCTTCAATTGAGCAATGGTATCTTTCTTGCATGCTTCGATTCACAAAGCAAGGGGGCTCCCACCATGCTAGCATGCACAAGGAAAAATATTACTTATGGCTAGCACTCACTTGATTCATATTTAACATCCACAGGGCATTGGCTATTTCCATAATAGCTCTAACTAGGCAAAGTCTCCCTTCGAAACAACTTGCTGCAAGCTTCAACAGGGCAACGCCTATCTTCAACTAGCTTCGATTCACAGGGGCAAAGCCTATGCTAGCGCCGAAAAAGCATTAACTATTTCACGCTAGCTTTGACTGGGCAACATCTCCCTTGGAAAGTTTATTTCGACATGCATAGTTTCTACACTATGGTGGCACATTCGAAGGACATGCAAGACATACCTGGATGTCCCATTCGAAGGACAAATTTTGGTGGCCCATTCAAGGGGCATATGTTTGGCCCCTTCGAAGTATGCACAAAAAGGGCCCATTCGAAAGACACATACTGTTTGGAAACAAATATTGTTGTCTAAAAAGAGGACCCGGTCGAAGGTTGGACTTATGACGTCAAAATGAAAGGTTGAAATATCCAAATATACTTTTGCAACCAAGTACAAGCCTGCTGCACTGGCCACAACACTCTAAAACGGCTACAAAGCAGTCCTGCCACGCTGCTCCCATACTTGCACCAAATTGGCATATAAAAACTGCACCTCGAAGACTACAAGAAAATCATACCCAATTTGTTCAAATTTCTTTTGTTTTCCCTCCCAAACCTCAGCCAAACTCGTCTATAAATAAGAGCTTCCATCACACATCTTAGGGGCCTTTGGTAGCTGAAAAAACTCGTAGTGAGAAAATTATCAAATTCTCAAAATTCTCAAACACTATCAAACATTCTCAAACATTCACACTCTAAAACTCTTAGATCCCTTCATGCATTAGTGAACCCTTCGATTCACACCCCCATTTCCAGATAACCAAGCTTCGATTCATTCCTTAATTATAACATAATAGTCTTTTGATTCACTTCCTAGACTGATTATATAATAACCTTCGATTCACTCACCACTATCACACACTCTCCTTCGATTAAGTGACAGCCCAAAAAAAAGCAGCAACTGAACTAGTTTCAAGAAGGTCCCAGCGAAGCTCTATCCACCACTAAGGAAGTCACCTACAACTCCTTCGATTAAGCACCTAAAAAGGTAAGTTTCCTCTAAACTTGGACCTTTTTTCATTTAAATATAATTTGTACATATAAATTAAAAAAATGTAGATATCCCATCTAGGAAGTTTGACCATGCCCTAACTTTCGATCCTCATTGCCTGTATGTTGAAAATCTCAACCCTAACTAGTTAGACTTTGGATTTTGGTGCCGAATATTCTTGCACTAACCCCTAGCTTGTAGCTTTCGAAAGCTACATATGTTAGTTTCATTTTCAAGTTTTAGACAAGTTTTCTGTATCCTTCGATTGGCTAAACATTGAAGCCTTTCGAATCTCAACTTGGGAGCTTTGCATCCCTGAAATCGAAGGAGGTAGCAAGGAGTTTGAAACAAAGAGTATACACTCACGTTGACTTCCAGGCCAATCGAAAGAAGTAGAAAAAGGACGTAATAGAAAGGCATGTTAATACTGATTCTAGGCCCAATCAAAAGAAGCATCCAGAAGGATGAATCGAAGGTTGCATCTCACGCTGACTGCTAGGCCGAAATCGAAAGAAGCCAAGAAGAGCATAATCGAAGGGTGCATTCTTCTTGGGTAGAAAAACTTGTGTTCCCTTCTTTCATTTTGTTTTATCTTTATATTTTCTTTCTATTCAACATGGTTGTAATAGTGTAGGATATTTATTTTCTGCATTTTTTATTGCTTTATACAAATGTTAGTAATTAGGATGCATGGCAAGATAAAACTAACAAGTAGACAACCCTAATTAAAGACTAAAGGCATGCAATCAAACACACTTTGCACACATGCACCTCTAGGGTAATCTCACTTGTTGCCTCAGAAAATAGTCATGTCCCTCGAATATGGGCATTTTAGCAAATACCCTCAATGAAAGATCGTAGTCCCTCGATGTTCCCCGATGTTACCTTCGGTAAACGATCTAGTCCCTAAACTAAAATTGCTAAAACGTCTCATTGGTTGCCTTCTATGACTATACAAACAACCCACGCCTGTCCCTTCACATCCAACAGTGGGGCTTCTTATCAATCAATGGTAAGTTAGCTACATCTAAAGGAGGAGGAAAAGAACATATACCTTTTGAGTAGGTAGGATGCTCATATTTGCTCGTTTGCTCACAACTAAAAACTATTTTCACACCAACACTTTCAATTGAAACATTTTCAAAAGTTAAAACACTTTGTACGCATTCTTATAGAGACGAGAATCATTACAAAGGTACTTTTTCAAAATCACTTTCAAAAACTTCTTCCATAAACATCTCTTTTAACTATTTTCAAAAACCAACACTTTGTACGCATTCTTATAGAGATGAGAATCATTACAAAGACGTTTTCGAAATACTTAAAAACCCACACCACAAGCACATTTTCAAACAAAGCAAGTGGTCTAGAAAGAAACTAAGAGCCCGTAGGTAACTACGGATGAAAAGGGTTCTAACACCTTCCCTTTTCATAACCTACCCCCCCCCCCCCCCCCCCCTCCCCCCCCGAACTCAAGAAAACATCTCTAAAGGTCTTTCCTGTTCTTTTCACCCTTTCCTTATTGGATAAAAGAAAAGTCGGTGGTGACTCTTGCTATCCGCAACAATTGCAATCAAACACAAAACACCCAAGTCAGTTCTCCCACCGTATTACACATGTGTTATTAAATTTATGTTTTAATTTTATATTGTCCTGCAATAAAGTCATGTCTGGCTAAATTCCATGATACCAGTATGTAAATCTTAAACCGAAGGGATTCGATAATAATTGGCATTAATATTTTACAAAAGAACTTTTCTGATTTTAATTTCCAATTTGGATATTTAATTGTTTTTGTACGAGAGTAAAAGACAGTCTAAGGTTAAAATCAACAGAGCGAGACTTTGAGGTTTTAACCAGATAATGGTTATTAAACATTAATTTTAAAAATAGTGAGAGCGCTTTAAAATTAATTGGACTCTATTTTTTTTCAAATAATACTTTTGAATTTTAAATGAAACATCGAGAGCGCTCATTTGAGTTTAATAATATGACCTGAATCGATAGAACGAAAGTGTGAGATGAGGGATTTTAAATAAATAGTTTCCACTGAAACAATGTTTTAATACTGAAAACAAATGCAAATAACTTATTGAACCCCCAAAGTTGACAAAGTACATATTGGTGTCCTGTTGTTAATTATTAGATTTTAGTTAATTCCCGTTTAAACCCAAGCACCCAAATTTTATAATTAGCCTTAGCTTTACATAGTGACCCTAAGATAACAGTTGTTTGACCATCAGTCCTTGTGGGATCGACATATTTTAAAACTATGCGATAAGACTTTACACTTGCAGTCACTACACCCGACAGACTCATAAAGTCGTGATCATCTACATAAAAAGTTTCCTAAAAAATCTCAATCGATCCTTTTTAGTAACCAATCAAATATGCACTTATTTCTAACACAATCCTTGATTGGTCTGCATCTATAATGAGTACAAAATATTCCATATACTCGTGCCTTTAAATTAAATCTTCAAGGATATCCAACAGTAGTGCCTGCTGCATCAGCCTCGATGTCACAACATCTTCTCTAACATCTGGCATAAAAACACATAACATAAAAACTGTTATGACAGCTGATAAAGATGTTGCACCATCTTACCAACATCAACATACAACTATGCTTAGCCAAAATTAAAAACACGGAACTAACAATATCCCCCTTTGGCAAACTTTGGCTAAAACAACCAAAAACCAAATTCAATTGGAGAGAAGAATAAAACCACAACACAGGCTACATGCTTATCATGTAAACTCTGTAAAAACATAGCTCAGAAGATTGTACACATAAATGGGTTAGAACTCCCCCTGTCACACATAAAAGGTTCTCCCCCTCAATGGAAAAACCCACACCAGAGCACCTGCAGTGAAACAATAGAAGCAACAATAGCAGGTTCAGCATACACAACCATGAACACACGTGCTCCCTCTCAATGATTGCATGAGCAACCATACACACAACTACTCTCATATAAGTAGTAGCACACATTCATACCATAATGATAAATCAACATGTCAATACATGTGATATAACATTAGGACACAACACTTTACTCCCCCTTTTTAGCCAAAATATTGACAAAAAAGAACCAGAGTAAATGTACACAATAGAAACGCATAGAGCAGTTCATAACATATTGCATATAAGAAATACAACAAATTGAAACACATAGATGGGAACACGACTTCTTGGCCAGCTTTAGGTGGTTTTCCACTTCTTTCCCCTATTAAAGAGCCTCCTGCATTCCTTGGTGTTATAGCCAACCCCACTGTCTTGCAGAATACCTTCCTTCCAACCAATAACCCCAACAATAGGAATGGCATGCCCTAAAACATAGAGGAAAGATGAAGTATAAGTTGCATTCTCTATTTTCTATAATTTCTATAACTCTTAAATAGTACAAGTTCCAATCCCATTATTTTTTAAAACAACAAGTTGTTCCTTGTTGTCCATATGCTCCATAGTATCATCCTTCCCTTCACCAAGATTCCTGATCAGTTACTTACAACTACTAAGATCCTTGTACCAGTCATGCTGAATAAGATATTTGAAGGAATTCAGATCTTCAGTATGAAATGTAATAACATCTCTCTTGACATCATACCTCTTCAACATCAGTTTAGAGAAAATTCCTCTTGTTTCCATCAAGGAAAGACATCCATTTGTATTTCCTATCTTCTATTTAACTTTAGTGACGCTACCTTCATCAGGGTGATTTGTAACTAATTCCCTGGATTTTTTTATCTGTCCCTTAGTAGATAGACCTGTGCTAGATTGAGAATTCATTGACCCAATGTTTGTGAAATTATCAGTCGCCTTTATTAGTGCTTCATCAGGTTGCACATAGGATGTTCCAACATTGTCTCTAACATTCTATTTCTCTTCAGCAACTGAATCATCAATTCTAACATTGATAGATTCCATTGTCGTACCAGTTTTGGAGTTATAAATCCTATAAGCTCTTCTGCTTGAAGAGTAACCCAGAAATATACCTTCATTTCCTATGGAACTCACTTTGTCCACTTGATCTTTAGTAGCAAAGATCTGGCATTTACTTCCAAAAATATGAAAATATTTGACTTTAGTTTCCTTCCTTTCCATAGCATAAAAGGAGCAGAGACAATACCTCCTCTCAAAGTAACCCAGTTATGAACATAGCATGCAGTATTCATAGCTTCAGCCCAAAACTCAAATGGAAATTGCTTAGCACTAAGCATCACTTTAGTTGATTCTTGTATTGCTATAGTTTTTTGCTCAATAATTCCATCTCCCCGAGTTTTCTAGGAATAAGAGAACTCATAACTTATTCCTTCAGAATCACAAAATTCATAAAAGTTTGCATCCATAAAATCCTTGTCATTGTCTTTTCTGATATTGACAATCAAACTCATCTTCTCCTCTTAAATGCTTTGACACTGATATTTGAAGACTTCAAAGGTATATGATTTTTCTCTAATAAAATTCATCCACGTATAGCCAGAATAATCATCCACAACCACAAAGACATACCTTTTTTCCTCCTAGATTGTCTATCTATAATGGTCCCATTACATCCATGTTAAGAAAATCCAAAACTTCGGAAGTAGTCTGATGATGCAACATTGGGGGTGACATCATGATCTGCTTTTAGTTTTCACACTGATTAAAGACTCCTCCTTCTTCAATATTGAGCTCTAGAAAATATCTAATGGCTCCTACATATATGACTTCCTTCATTCTTTTGAAAAGAATATGTCCAAATTTTTGGTGCCATAGCTCTACTTCACCCTCCTTGTTTGTTGAACATCTAGAAGAGTAAGCAATTATTTGAGATTCCCATAAGTAGCAGTTGTCTTTGGACCTGATACCTTTCATTAGGATAACTTATTTCTCATTTTTTACCAGACATTATGATTTTGAGAAGTAAACTAACAAACCTTGGTCACACAGTTGACTAATGCTAATGCAATTCGCAGTCAGTCCTTTGACATATAGCACATTGTCTAACCTAGGATAGCCATCACATATCGGCTTTCCAACTCCTTTGATATCTCAATTAAAACCATCACCAAATATAATATATCATGTGGGATGTGGCTTGACATTCACCAATATCTTCTGGACCCCTGTCATATGTCTAGAGCATTCAGCGTCAAAGTACCATTCTTCACTTGCTGAGTATCTCAAAGAAGTATGTTCTATAAGGTTAACATCCCTACTTTCAACACTTCTCTTTTTTTTTATCACCATGTTAGCCTTAGATTGAACTAGAGTTCTTTGATATCCATAAAATTTTAAACATAAAGGATTTATATGACCAGACTCAGCATAATAATGACACTTCCAAGTTAACTGAGGTTGGTTTGAAGGTTTATCACATTTGTCCGAATGTTGTAACATGAGTTTCGACATGATGATCTTTTTCTTCTTTTGAGTAGGAAAGACCTTATCCTTTGACATTCTCCATAGTTTATTATTAGATTGATAATGAACTTTGGTATCTTCATTCTCTTTCTCCATATTTATAGAATAAGTCAAGTTATCAAGCTTGAAATTCAGGAGTGTTACATCAGTTTGTAGATGAGAAACAAGACTAAGGAATTGCTTCCTCCCATTCTGTAAATCAACAATGATCTTCTTGTGCTCTTCCTCTTTCTTGAGAATTTTTTCACACCTGTCACAAGTATCCTTGTAGGACACATCTAGGTCTTCATAAAGATCATTCTCATTATACTCATTACAAGCTTCAACTTCATTTGCCAATCTTCCAAATAGAGCTAACACAAGTTTGGCAGATTCATCATTAGCCTCATCTTTGGATTCATCATCATTAGACTAGGACACAATAAATCCTTTTTTTTGCCTTTTGAGAAAAGTGGGACATTCTGGTTTTATGTGACCAAAACCTTCACACACATAACATTGAATGCCTCTGTTCTAATTGGTCTTTTCTTCAGATATGGTATTCTTCTGAAGATTTTCTTCATTACTGATGTCAGATGAAATTTTTTAACATTAGGTCTCCCTCTTATGTCCAATATTTTTAATAAGATATTAAATTTCTATCCAAGTAAAACAATGGTATTAGAAAAATCCTCATTATCAACCAACTCAGCTTGACCTTTATCTTCAACATTGGACACAAAAGCTATGTTTTTGTTCATTTTCTCAACTTTATCACCAATAGCTAGCTCAAATGTTTGAAGTGACCTAATAAGTTCATCAACTCTTAAATTGTTGATGTCTTGAGCTTCTTCAATTGCTGTGACATTCATGCAAATCTCCTAGGCGAGGACCTAAGGAATTTTCTGACCATCTTTGGTTCTGAATCTTCTCACCTAATGCGCTTGATGCACTAGTAATTTCAAGAATCTTTATTTGATATTCTTAAATTGTCTCATCATCATTCATCTTTAAGTTCTCAAATTTGGAAGTGGGTGTGAGGGCAAGGTTCCTTCAATAAGGGTTTCAATGTTGTCAAAACTTTCCACTATATGTTGGAAATGTTGCTAGATGATATGGTGGACAAGGAAGCATGAAAAGTATTCAAGTATTGGTATTTTCAGAAATTTCTATGCTTTGAGTCGACTCAAAGAAAGCTCCGGTCGATGCATGATTGAAAGTTTATCCTTGGGGAATTCTCGGGTTTACTCACGTCGATTGTGTGGTCGACTCAACCTGGGAATAATTTTGAGGAACTATGCATCGACGCATAGCCCTACTCTGACGCATGATTGAAAAATGCTCCTTGGGGAAGTCTTAGGTTTCTCACGTCGACTGTATGGTCAACTCAACCTGGGAGTAATTTTTAGGAACTATGCGTCGATGCATAGCCCGGGAGAGGTTGACGCATGGATCACGCACTTTGTCTTCTGGAACTCTCGGGAATGCTCAGGTTGAGTCCCCCTTTTGGCATAGGTCGACCGTTCGCTCGTTAAATCTGTTTTTCAACTTGTTAGTTTGGGTTTTGACTTGAGATAACATATATAATCTTGTTAGGTTCTATCATTTGGTTTTTAAATAAGAAAAGTAAAATAGATACACAAGGTACTCATCATCTTCAACCTATCACTCATCCATTGACAACTACACATAATAATTTTTGTCGATCAAGGTGTGGAGCGTGTGTTGATAACATCTGAAGTAGAAGATTGCGATCTTGTTCGGGTTGAGAAATTGTGGGTTTTTCTTGAATAAAATCTGAGGGTTTTGTCATCCAAGATCATTGGGATTTGGGGGTTTTTGACAATTCTTTGCTTCATCCAAATTCAGTCGTGCTTAAGGAATTGAGGAACCGTGGGTTTGCTTGACAAGGTAGCCACAATCGAAGGATCGTGAAGGAAGAATTGGGGTCACCATATTGTGATCAAATCAGCTGAGATGAGGGTTTGAGAAACGGTTTAGGTTCTCAATAGGGTAGCTATAATTGGAGGTTTATCGAAGATTGGTGACATACTTGGTTCAAATCAAATCAAGGGAAGATAGGAGCTTAGTTTTCAATTCATTATATTAGATTTGAATTGTGGTGACTATTTTCTATCTCTTGTACAAACTTTGAAATCATAAAAACAGTTATCCTAATTCTATAATCTAGATTTAGGGGCAGAGTACCCCACGCGAGGATGACAAGGGGAACTGCCTAAACAAATCGTATGTCATTTTTCTTTCTCGTCTTTTACCATTTATTTGCTATAATTTATGAATTTACACTTGTGGTTCCAAGTGTCTGGATTTGTAGTGTGATAGAACTATTGCAAAGGACTATAGTAATCACTTTGATTACTATAATTGGTTTTAACACTATAAATTAAGATATATTGGACTTGGTGTGATTACACACATCAAGTGTTCGATAAAAGTCAAAAAGTGTAAATTTGTGGGTTTTATACTCAAAAATTCATTGGGAGTAATTGTCAACAGTTAAAAAGTAAAAGTGATCAATTATAATTGAATTAAGTATTGATAATTCTCATTGATTAATTTCATTCGGTTTTACGCATATCCGGTCTTTTTAATAGAGGATCGTTTTTAGACGAGTGTATCCGGGTAGCTTTCATTGCGTTTTAAGTTTTCTTTAGAAACTCTTTTAAAAAGCACGGTATCTATTCAACCGCCCCTTCTAGATACATCCTATCGTCTAATAGTGGGAAGCTGAAGTCTTGAGATCTTTACCTTAGAGGTACCTTCATAAGTTGTCTTGAGAATTTTCCAAGCCTCTTTGGCCACTGTATGCATATTAATCAGCCTGAAAACATGTTTGTCTACTCCATTGAATATATAATTTAAAGCCTTATAATTTCCAATAGGTTCTTTATTATCATCTTCATTCCACTATTCTTCAGGTTTGATTGTGTGAGTTTAAACCTCTTTTCCATCTTTATCAATGATCTTCACAACATGATGCTTCCATCCTTTCAAAACAGCCTTCCAAGCTTTGTTGTCCATAGCTTTTATAAAAGCTATCATTTTAACTTTCCACCAGTCATAGTTAGAACCATCGACTATGGGTGATATGTTGTTATAACTTCCTTCTTTCTCCATAGTGCCAGAAAATATATCCCTGAGTCTCACCCAGTAACCAGAATAGGGTGCCTGCTTTTTATACCAATTGAAATTTTGGCACGCACATAATATTAGAAGTTAATACTGATGTCTTAACAACACATAATGTCACAACAGTTGTTATGACATCTACTGACATAACAACAAATAAAAACAAAAACACAGCATAATTATAACTTACAGGAAAAGAAAGAACATAATGATATGTTAACCCAGTTCGGTACAAATCACCTACTCTAGAGGCTACCAATCCAGGAAGGAAATACACTATCATTAGTACTAGTTCAAATCTAAACTCCCTCATTTACAACTTATCGCCTAATCCCTATTCAATACAACTTCTACCTAGGTCCTTCCTGGATATGAGAAATCACCACCCCACTTCCAATCACAACAATGAAAATACTCCCAATCACATGGAAAACAATTTCATCCCCAGGAACTGTTAGGAAGTACAAACTCCCCAATTACAACCAAAAGAAGATAACACTTCCAAAAACAAATACTTAGTCTTGCTTAAAAGCTTCGACCAAGAACAATACTCAACTCGTGCCTATGGGCTTTGAGTGAGAATAATAACTTGACAAGCAAGTAACAATCATTAAACTCAAATGTATCATAGATACGTGAGGACGTACAAACAAACACACGGAGAACCTAAGGAACTACCAACCTAAACCCTTATTTTTTGCAAGGCTTTACGATAAAATTATGCTTAAAAACTAGGTCTTTGACGACTCCTTATATAGGCTTCTGCAGTTGGGCTTGGATTGGCTTGGATTCTACAATCAACTCCAATCTTCAGCTGAAAAATCTTTGTAGAACATTCTCCACAAAAATAGAAAAAATCTTCATAAAAAGTTTCCTAAAAAGTTGTAATAGATCCTTTTTAGTAACAAATCAAATCTTCATTTATTTCTAACAAAAGCCTTGATTGTACTGCGCCTATAACGAGTACAGAATATTCGAGATACTCATATTTTCAAATTAAATCTTCAAGGATATCCAACAATAGCGCCCGCTGCATCAGCCTCGGGATGTCACAACATCTTTTGTGACATCTGCCATTAAAACACATAACAAAAAAAATGTTATGACAACTGATAAAGATGTTGCACCATCTTACCAACATCAACATAGAACCATGTTTAGAACCATGCTTAGCCAAAATTTACCCAACCATAAAAACATGGAACTAACACTACAGTTAGAGTGTTATTGATGCACTTAAAGGTTGTAACTTGGAACAATTAGATGCTAACAATATTTTTCTTCATGGTGACTTGAATAAAGAGGTATATATGAATCTTTCTCACGGCCTCTCTGCATCGAATCCTTCCAAGGTGTGTAAATTTCAGAAATCTCTATATGGTTTAAAACAGGCAAGTAGGGAGTGGTATGCCAAACTCTCATATTTTTTTATTTCTTTGGGATACTCTCAGTAACAAGCAAGTCACTCCGTATACATAAAATCAAACAAGAATAATTTCACTACACTACTAGTCTATGCAGATGACACATGGTTTCTTGCAAACAAGCCATCTTCTGTACCATTTGAACCTAATCTCAAATTGTCTTCTACAAATGGTCAGCCACTGTAGGATTCTTCTTCCTATAGAAGGATGATTGGAAGATTGATATACTTGACAAATACTAGACCTTACATTTTCTATAATGACCAACATCTCAGCTAATATGTTTCTCATCCTCTAATTCCACACTATCAGACTACTACAAGAGTTTTAAGGTATCTGAAATCCTTTCCAGCTAGAGGTATCTTATGTTCATCTTCCAATTCTTTGAGACTTTATGGCTTTGCTGACTCTGATTGTGCAAGATGCCTTGATACCAGAAAATCTATTACTGACTTCTGTGTTATTCTTGGATAATTTCTTCTTTGCTAGAAATCTAATAAAAACATGATATCTAGATCCTCGTCTGAAGCTGAGTATTGGTATTTCGCATCCCTAAAATGTCAAATCACTACAACGAATAACACTTTTTATGACGAAGATTTCATCTCCAACATGCTAAAAATTGAGAGGATATGTCTTAGGAGCACAATGTTTGAGTTTTTTAATAAGATAAACAACATGTTACATCGACGTTATAAAAACCAAGGTAACAAAACTATAAGTTAGCGCCTTTTTTATCCATAAAAAAGTAATAAACCTATTATCTCAGATTTTTTTAGAATTGAGGTAATGTAGCTATAAGGAACCTCGCTTTGAATCCTCGTTTTCGCATTTAAATTTTTTTTCAACGATTTATCACTTGACGTTTTTTCCAGATGCCATGTTTTTTGTTAATTAGGAATTCTCAAAAACTTTATTATTAATAAACAAGAATATGTAATAAAAGAAAAAGGAAATAGATCATTGATAATGAAAAAACAATACAACAAAGAAAACTACTCAAGAAATTCAAACTTCTCAGTCCACTCAACTTTGACATTACCCCAAACTATCCCTGACTTATAGAAAAGTTTAGAAAGAACTCTTCCATAAGGTATGAGGAAAGTAAATTTCCTCCCGAGAAGTATTTATCATTTCCTTAAAGAAGTTGAAAACAGTAAGAGGAAGATTAACTCTGATGTTGTAGGTGAGGAATAAGAAGAGATGCTTGTCATACCAAGTAAGCGCTTCCAGACCTTTCTCTCTTGGATGGAGATTTGCCACTAGAAGTTGAAACCAAAATTTTATAATTAGGAGTAGAGAAGTAGAACTGGAGAGCTTATTTTGGTTGGCATAAAGTTGGTGAAGGCGGGTTACATAGACATTGTTGAATTTATAATGTTCAACATAACTACCAAAATCTTCACAGTTGATTGTCATAGCAATCAGTGATGGAGTTATGAAGAAATAAAAGCCATTTACATAGGACGTGATGATTTCATCATGACTAGTTGGCACAATGGAGGCATTCATCCAAAACTATTTAACGATATTAGTGTATACGGGGCCATGAAGAATGTGAAATTAACCATTCAACCTTTGTTTTTTTAACAAATTTCCTTTGTTGAAAACGATCAAAATCATTGAAGTTAACATACTTTTCATTGATAACGAACAACAAATTTGCATCCATTTTTTATAAGAAAAAAATAACTTTGAAACAAGGAGACGTGTTGTACCCTAAATTTTCCCCCTAACTTTTTCAGTCGCACTTTCATATCCTATTTTGTTATTTGGTCACAATCATTAATAAATAGCTTCATTCATCACAATTGCATCATATCTTTAAGTTTTCTCTTGTGTTGCTGGCTAACTTCTAATCAAAATATAAAAAATATTTGTCTTTGTCTTTGTATACTTGTGTTTTGTAGGTACCGAGTCAAAGCATCTGACAAATAGGGTTTTCCGGTATTATTTTCCTAAAATATCTATTTTCAAAGAAAAATAATTAAAATTTTTCATTTTTTACTGTACAATCGATTGCTCTTAGAGTGCAATCGATTTCACATAGTGCATTTTATGCAATATTTGAAAAAAAAACTCACTGTACAATCGATTGCTCCTAGAGTGCAATCGATTGCACAAAGTGAAATTTTGTAATAAAATCAGCAGTTTCAACCTTGCCAAATTTGGCTCCAATTTTTCTTCAAAGATATATTATTAATTCAAATTTTGACACCAATTTTTCATTTTTTGAAAGATATATCATTAATTCAAATTTTGGCTCCAATTTTCTTCATTTTTGAAAGATATATCATTAATTCAAATTTTGGCTCCAATTTTCCATTTTTTGAAAGATATATCATTAATTCAAATTTGGCTCCAAGAATTAATTACCAAACCACCACTAATCCTAAGCCTAAACTCTATAAATATAGCCCCAATTTAATTCAAATCTCAAGCTATTGATAGCCAAATCCACCTTGCTAAAAAATCTCAATTCTCTCCATCTACCAAATTCACTCAAAGCTCCATTTTCAAAAAAAAGTTAGTAAGATTTTCATTGAAGCTTACTAATATTTGAGCTAAACCTTCATTCAAACACTTTTTCTTTATCATTTCTCTACATCCAAGCTTGGGCAATTGATTCTTGGGGCTGAATTGAAGAAAATTCTTGAAGTTGTTTTGATAATTCTATTGATCTACCTTTGGTAAGTTGGATTTTTCATCTTTCACATTGTGATCTCTTGTTGATCTTTAGGTTTGATTCATTGAGCATTGTTTTGTGATTCCATTGGTGCCATTTTCTCATAATTTGATGGAATTTTTGTGCTCAATTGAATCCATGATCATAAGGTGTTTAATGGAATGTTTGAACAATAATTTGGCCTTTTGAAATGCTGATTTTCTGATTTTAACAGGGTGCAATTGATTGTTGTAACAACACAATCGATTGTCATAGCAAAATTTCACGTTTTTTTTGAAAAAAACACTGATGCAATCGATTGCATCAGTAGTGCAATCGATTGTAACAGAACAAAAATGAATTTTCTGCCTTGTTTTGGGGCTGTTTTGATCCATCTCTCTTTCTCTACTCACTCTTTTTTATTGTTGATTTGGATTTCAATTTTAAATGTCCAATTTCTCTTTACATTCAATGAACTTTTGGTGTAGATGAAGTTGGATAAATTTTCATTAATTCAAATCTACCTAAGAGTGAATTATTTAATTCATTTTTGGTGCTTTAGATTAATGATATGTTTAGTATTTTAATCCATCTAGATGAGTAATTGAATTTAAAGATGAAAGAAATTTGAGGTAGTGATCTAAATTAGCTTATCATTCCTTTCCCTCTTCATCTTATCCCTTTCTTTTTTTATCTGTGCTACATGTTAAGGGATAATGATCTCTATATCATTTATCCAAACATGAATTACATAGATTGCTGTTGGCCGACCTTAAAATAGGTGCGACTTCTTCATAAGTCCACTTATGATTGCTTAACATAACTCTAAATTTTGTCCCGATTCGAGAAAATGATCATTCATGGCCCAAACCTATGCTTGCAAGCCCAAGTATGTGGATTTGAACCCTTTGATCCAATAAACTTGAGATTCATTGTTAGGAGGCTTTGGTTCTACCAATTCTCTAATGGATCTTCATCAATTTTGTTCAATGCGGATCACTTAAACATCATTGATCATAAAATGTTGCCTTGGGGATTCTTAAATGGATGATATACTTGACAAAAAGCAAATGCAACTTGTTATTGTGAGGCTTTGGTTCTACCAATTCTCTAATGAGTTTCAAATGCAAGTTTCAAGATGGTCATCCAACTAACTATTAACTTCTAACAATTCACTTTATTTTATGCTTTTATCTTATGCCCTTTACTTTATGTACCATTTACTTTAGCATTTACATTTCATGCTATTTTCATCTTTGCTCACTTGAGCATTTACTTTTATGCCATTTTTATTTTGCTCACTTGAGTGTTTCTTTCCTTTTTGAAGATACTTAATAATCAACATGAACCATAAAAAAACAATAGTAATACCTGGAGTATTTGGTTACTATCCTTGGCACTATGGAGTATTGGACTTCTTGGACTTAGGAATATAAACATTGGCTTATGTTGGAGACCTTGTGACCTTAATTGATATTTTGTCTGGAGTTCTTAGGGTTTACCCCAAGACATTAGGTTGTTTGTTTTGTGTGCAGGTTATTGTGATTATATACTTTGTCTGTAATCTGGAATTCATCTGTATATAGCCATTACTCTGCCCAATTTTTGTGAAGACTTAATGGAATTAAATCTTGGTTTTCTCAAGAGGTTTAGTATCCTTACTTGGTTTCAATCCAAACAATGGTAATTCTATCTTGACTCATAATGTCAAGTGTTGTATTCTTGTTGGTTATACGGTTCTCTTCCTTAGCTTTTACCTTACGCTTTAGGATAGTCCCTTCATCTCCTCCCATCTTCTTTAATTTTCAAAATTTTCTCATCTTTTTTGTTTATAAACTTGAACCGCTTTCATAATAAACCTCGACTTTGTCGAGTGCCTTTTCTTCTAAACTTATTTTCTTTAAACAAACTTCATTTCATTTAATCATACTTCGTCATCTTTCAAAATTAACAAAAACAAGTCAACTCATTCAAACCCTTTTGTGTGCTCGAGCACCTTTACCCTTCAAAACGTTTTCAAGATGAGACATGATTCATTGATAGTCGAGCAACATTCTCATATCCCCATGGTTATAAAGGTGTCGATTCTTCCACTTGAGTGCTATAGGCGTTCTCAAACCCTCACTGTTTCTGATGCAGGGTCCATCTTTCCCATACCTTGTGGGCGTTAGTCGAGATTTCTCGCGTTAGTCGATATTTCTCTCATAACAATGATGACTTGTCTCTTCGTTTAAAATCAACCAACAGACAAGTCTTTTCTAGCCGAACTATGGTGCTATGACTTTCCTATTGCACGAGGGAGTACGTAGGAACTAAGTCTTACGACCCAAGGCGAACAACAAAAATAATAAAAAAACATTTCATTTTCTTTTGTGTGAAAATACTCATTCATTCTTTTCTTTTAGCAAGTAAACCTTCACATGACACTCCTTTTAAAAGATACCAAACAAAGTGGATCCTGCGGAATACCGTAGATGATTAGTATGCTAATACATTCCATTTGCATAACCGACTCCCGTACCTCGATCTCTGATCTTTTATTTCATTGTGGGTTTTGTTCGCTTTTTTCCCATTTCCCTTTGGAAACAATAAAGTGAGGTGACGACTTCATTGTGTTAAGATAATTCAATTGATGGCTTAAATCTCAAATTTTTACCACTACATCTTTTTTCCATCATTACTGTCGCAATTTCGTTCATCTGCTCGTCTTTGTCGGTGACGGCGTGCGACGAAAAGTGGCGACTTCACTAGGGACAGATTGACCTATTACTGGTCCATTCCTAAGCGGGTCAATCCTAGCTTTGTTTGTTTCTTTTCTATGAGTGTTTATGTATGGTTTTGTGATCGGTGGGAATGAGAACTAACTGTTTTGGAATGCTGGTTCGCGTTTGCGTTTGTTTTCGCAAAATGTCGCGGTAAGCAAGAGTCGCCACCGTCTTTTATTGTATCCAACAAGGAAAGGACAAAAGCACAGAAAAATTCCTTTTTGAGATATTTCTCGGGTTCGGGAGGTAGATTATAGAAAGGGAAGGTGTTAGCACCCTTTCTATCCGTGGTTATCCACGGGCTCTTAGGTACTTGCTCATTGTGTTTTCAAAAGTTTGCTTTTCTTTGTGTTTGTGGGTTTGAAAAGAGTTTTTGTTTTGAAGAGGGTGTAAGTGCGAAAAGTTTTGTTTTGTTTTTAAAAGGAGCAAGTACTTAAGAACCATCTACCTACTCAAAAAGGAATTAAACTGTGCTAATGTCCTTTAGACAATGCTATCCCACTATTGAGGAGCAGGTAACATCATCGTTGGAGTTTTCGGGTCAATTCGATTAAGGGACGTGTGGTCACTAAAGCAATGTTAGGATGCCTTAGCGGCAACCCTAATGTCTTAGATCATTTTATCCGAGGAAACCGTTTCGAGGCAACTTATGATCTTTGGACAAGAGGGTGACCCCTAAGACTTTCTATACTCAATGACCACATTCGAGGCAACCAAGTGAGGTGTACCCTAAGAGTGCGCATGTGCGAGTGTATTATTTTTCAGCTATATTATCTTTGTACATGTTATGGTGAGCTACCGTTGATTCTAAGTTAAAGATTGATCTTGTCATGCATTACCTAATTATCAAACATCTAACAATTAATATTGTGCGGAAATTAAATTGCGGAAAATAAATCTAAACTATTACAAGGCGTCGGGTATTTACATCGCCAAAGACAAACCCTTTAAAATTAAATTGCGAAAAGTAAATAAAAGAGATAAATAAATAAATAAAGTCCTAAGTTAAAAACTATTACATTCCTGAAGCAGTTACAATATTGAAATATGGATCAAAAATAATACGCGCGCGAGAAAATTAAATCGGAGTGTCTTAGGGTTTTGACCCTTTTTTTTATTAAAGAAAGCAATATTTTGTTTTTTTTGAATTAAAAATTAGTCTAAGTTAATAATTGAATTAATTAATTAAATGAAAATATTTTTGGGTTTTATTTTAATTAAGGATATAAAATAAGAATGGTTAAAAATATTAAAAACCTAATATTCTAATTTGATTTTAATTTATTGCAAAAGATGTTAATGTTAAACCTATTTAAACTAAATAAATTAATTAATGTTTATTTAGAAAAATAAATAATGAAATTAATGGATTTTATAAAAAAAAATTTTTTTGTGGTTTCTGATTTTTTTATGAAAAAGGTTAATTGGTTAATTAATTAATTAAGATAATAATAATAATAAAAACAAAAATAGGAAAATAATGAGAAGAAAAATAAAAAGGAACAAACTCAGGGGGTATTGGGCCCAAAAAGGGTGTTTGAATTGCAATTTTTGAGGCCCAGAACGTCCAGCCTTGTTGGACTTTTGTGATTCAATGCGTGCTTGTTGACCAGGGAGTATGATGAGCGTGCAATCTGGGCCCCTGGATCTGATTTGAGACCACCTGGCTAGCATCTGGAGAAGGGCATATGGTGCGCTGCATTCTAGGCGCTACATGTGAACACCTGAAGAAAAATTGAATAAAGTTTTGGGGGACCTGGGATTCGAACCCAGGTCCCAGTGCTCAATGACACGCCTGCCTTGCCAACTCTACTGCGCTGCTTCTTTGTTAGTGGAATGCATAACAAACATTATATTCAAAATAATTAATTATGCCCTGAAAAATAAAATAAAACACGCTAATAATTTAAACAAGCCAATGACGCTGATCCACGTAATCGTCTTCTTCAAATAACCCTAGTTATTTACCTGTGGATTTTTATCCGCGGGAAGATTCGTATGGCATCTCAAAAACCTTCTCCAGGCCATGTAAATGAAACCTAAGAGTACCAATGCGTTCGTCTCTTCCTCCTGGTTATCCCTATACCCATCATTAGCATTGATTTTGCCTGTATAAAAAAGGCCTAAAAAACAAGAACAAGAACCCTAGGATCGGGCATCACAGTACAAGCCATGAAAATCAAATTAAATAATACAGACATGTTAGAAATTTGACATTAAGCATGATTATACAAAAGATTTGGCAAAAGGATGCAAGAGAAAGGTTTCACGATGTCATGTTCAGAGTCGTGTTCAAGAGCGCTTACAGTGCGTTTGAGGCTGCTTCAAAGCTGGATTTTGATTGGTATGGCTTCACTGGATGTCAGGGAAGAGAGCTATGTCAATCTTTTGCTTTGTATCGAGCTCCAATGTTGTTTTTGATCTCCAAGTTTTTAAGCTTTTTCACAAACTTCTTCTGGCCGTTTCAGCAGTGCCTTGTGTGTGTTTTTGCTTTGTGTGGCTTGTGTGAGTGTTATAGAATGAATTTAGGTCAACACTTGGGCCATAATCCATATGCATTGAAGATGGAAGATTTGATTTTGATCACCATTATCAAACTTCCCAAAATAGCTCAAATCTGATTTTTTATGCATGAATAAGCCTTGATACGAATTGATTTGATGAATCATGACAATTGAAAGTTGTATCAATCACAAAGATATTATTTCATCAATTTTTAGATTTTATTTGATTTAATATTGATTAAAAAATGAATTAAATCAATAAAAACTAAATAAAATAGAAAAATAAATGAATGGCCATGAAATTAAGTATGGGACACGTGTGTGGCATGACAAGACTATATCAAGTGGAAAAAAGTGGGCCCTTTTGTCAAAAAATGGAGTTTTGAGGATAGCTGACTTTTGGCAAATTTGGAAAAATGCCCAACTTCAACAATGCATAACTTCTTCAATTTTGAACTTTTGGAGGTGTTCTTGGACTTTTTAGAAACCTTGAGATGTGCTCTAATCAACCCTTTTGGTATCATCTCATTTTGATGTTCCATGCTCAAGTTATAAGCTTTGGAAAAAAAGGTGTTTTTGTTGACTTTCAAAAATGACCTATAATGTCCAAATTTGTAACTTCTTGTGAGAGAATTTCTTAATCTTGGGGTGTGAAGATGGATTGTAGGAAATTGCAACCTATTCAAAATTAGCTTTGGATGGGTCATTTATCATAAAGTATGAGAAAGTTATGCTTGGTCAAAGTTGAGTTGACTTTTTCTACAAAACCCTAATTTAGCAACTTTTGAATCTTGATGAATCTTGAGCAATCCTTGATGAATCATGATCAACACTTTATCAAATGATGAATTATCCTTCAAAATGAGAATGTTGACAAAAAATCTTGAAGTTTGACTGCATGTAGGTCACAGTTGACTTTTGCCCTAGTAAAGTCGATTTTTGGGGCTCTTGAGCAATTGACTGACCAAACTTCCTCTGCAAGGCTTGAAATTTGACATGGATGAACTTGAGAGAATATTAGGACATTGGGGAGAATTTGAGGTCTTTTGGATGTAAGGACCTTGATGCAACACAAAACCCTAATTTTGAATTGACTGCCTTAGGAGATGATTTGACTGTCCAACTCTTGAGCTAACTTGAGCAACTTGGAGATTATTCTTGACATGTCTTGAGAGATATGGGAGGGCAAATTTTGGGGTACAACAGTTGCCCCTGTTCAATTTTCTTAAACCTGAGGATATAGATTGGCTTTCGAGCCTTCGTGATCCGAAGGTGGAAGATAATTGAACACTAGAGTGCCCAGAAATTTGCACTCGCATGGTGTAGTATCAGCATTATGATGTCGGGAATGGGCTTACAGATGCCATTTGGATATTGTTGGTAGGAGGATGGGCTTACAGATGCCATCTGCAGGAATGTCGATCACATAAGAGATTCCTTAGCGAGAATTTGCATACCTGTTGTTGTAAAAGATTCCGCTGGGGAAGTCTAACCTTTGTTGAGATTTAGGAATCTTGCCTGTACTTCAACTGAGAGAATGCCTCGGCTGAGTCTTAAGAACCTGTCTATAATTCAAATGGGGGGGGGGGTAATCTTCATCAGGATCTAGGAACCGACTCGTACTCAACTTAGTATACCGTTTAGGTTATAACACTTGTCCACACCGTGACGGAGGAAAACATCAAGATCTAGGAACTGACTCATGCTCAACGTAGTATACCGTTGAGGTTATAGCACTCGTCCACACTATAACGTAGGGAAACATCTTCATCAAGATCTAGGAACTATCTCGTGCTCAACGTAGTATACCGTCGAGGTTATAAAACTTGTCCACACTATGACGGAGGAAAACATCAAGATCTAGGAACTGTCTCGTGCTCAACGTAGTATACCGTTGAGGTTATAACACTCGTCCACACTATAACATAGGAAAACATCAAGATCTAGGAACTGACTCGTGCTCAACGTAGTATACCGTCGAGGTTATAGTACTCGTCCATACTATGACGTAGGGAAACATCTTCATCAAGATCTAGGAACTGTCTCGTGCTCAACGTAGTATACCGTCGAGGTTATAGAACTTGTCCACACTATGACAGAGGAAAACATCAAGGTCTAGGAACTGTCTCGTGCTCAACGTAGTGTACCGTTGAGGTTATAGCACTCGTCCACACTATGACGTAGGGAAACATCTTCATCAAGATCTAGGAACTATCTCGTGCTCAACATAGTATACCGTCGAGGTTATAGAACTTGTCCACACTATGACAGAGGAAAACATCAAGATCTAGGAATTGTCTCGTGCTCAACGTAGTATACCATTGAGGTTATAGCACTCATCCACACTATGACGTAGGAAAACATCAAGATCTAGGAACTGACTCGTGCTCAACATAGTATACCGTCGAGGTTATAGTACTCGTCCACACTATGACGTAGGAAAACATCAAGATCTAGGAACTGACTCGTGCTCAACGTAGTATACCGTTGAGGTTATAGCACTTGTCCACACTATGACATAGGGAAACATCTTCATCAAGATCTAGGAACTGTCTCGTGCTCAACGTAGTATACCGTTGAGGTTATAGCACTCGTCCACACTATGACGGAGGAAAACATCAAGATCTAGGAACTGACTCGTGCTCAACATAGTATACCGTCGAGGTTATACCACTCGTCCACACTATGACGGAGGAAAACATCAAGATCTAGGAACTGACTCATGCTCAACGTAGTATACCGTTGAGGTTATAGTACTCGTCCACACTATGACGTAGGGAAACCGTCGAGATTGAGAACCTTATCCGAAATTCAACCGAGGATAATTCAATTGAGATTTAAGAACTGGTCAGGTCTTCGACTAAGCCGAGAACCTAACTGCATCTTTCCTGAAAGGTAAAAGGTCAGTCACATGCAATGCATGAGATGGATCAAGCAATGATGTTCTCAATATAAATGAGATTGTATGGTATGATGCGTATATGCATGTATCATGATGTAAGGAAATGTGATGTTTTAGCTGGGGAAAATAAATCCTGGAGCTGCTGGAGAATAGAGTTGAGTTCTTCGTTTCCGCTGGGGATAATGAGCGAAGATGATTGTGAGAATAAACCTGCAGGAGAAAAGAACTCCGTTGGGGAATAAACTGATGAAGAGATTACTCTGTGGGGAAGAGATTCTGCTGAAGATTTTGATGATAAACTCCGCTGGGGATTCCGTTGATAAGCTCTGTTGGGGATTTCAATGATGAACTCCGCTGGGGATGGATTACCGTTGCCGGTGATATTGAATCTGTTGAGGATAGAAGTCCTGCTGGAGGGAAAGAAAGAACTTCGTTGGGGATGATCTTTCAGTTGCAACTTGCTGAGGATAAACCAGTTAGAATCTTGTGAGGATAACCTTCTGAATTTGGATGGGGATATTTATTTATGCTCCGCAGGGGATAAGCTTCCAGAATCTACTGGGTAAGATGATTCAACTCTGGCGGAGAAGCTTTTTTAGACTGCACTGGGGAAATGACTCCACTGTGGTATCTTGTATTCTGCCGGGGAACATCCTTATATTCTGTTGAGGAATATTAAGACTATCGGGGATGCTCTTATGCTTGTTGGAGGATATCTTTACACTCCGTTGGGGAATATTAAGATCTTCTGGGGATACCAAGCCTTTTTAGGGCTGATGGTAGATTAACTCTGCTTGGGGGAGAGCATTGCTGATTCGTTCATAGTTGCAAGTCTCAGTGGGGAGAGCTACCTGTAGCGGTGAAAATCAGAGATCAAGCTATTAGTTAACTTGACTCGCAAAAGCAAGAGTCGCCAATTCTGTAGCGGTGAAAATCGGAGATCAAGCTATTAGTTAACTTGACTCGCAAAAGCAAGAGTCGCCACCGCGCTTTATTGTTTCCAAGGGAAAAGGGAAAAGAGCGAAATAAAACCCTAAAATATGCAATGTATAATAATACTTAAAAGTAATGAAAATACAATGCATTTTGAAAAGAGATCGAGAGTTCGGGGGTTGGTTATACAATGGGAAGGTATTAGCACCCAATGCATCTGCGGTACTCCGCAGGAACCTTTTGAAATATCTGTTTTTGGTTTAAAATTGTTTGTTTGATTAAAATGGTTCGTTTGGCTAAAAATCGGTGTTGGAGAGATTTTGAAGATGCGACGACCTAGTGTCGAAGTTTTGACTTAAAAGGTGTGAGTTTAAAAATTGAATCTTTTGGGAAAGTTATCTTAAGTTTGGGAAAATAGTAAATAAGCAAAAAATGGATGAAGGTGTTCGCGCAATCGTATGAGATATGTTCGATGACATGAAGTCAACAAATTTAATCCTTTCCCTTGGAGTAAATCGACCGAGCAAAATAAAATGAACATCAAAATGTAAGCATTCGAGAATTCAAAAGAAAGCAAATCTAATGAAACAGATTAATGATCAAAGGCATCGAGAAATTAAAATGACAAAGATATTTATATAGAAGTAAATAGAGCTAATTATCTAAGTAAAAATTCTAAGATTACCTACTAAAATAATTCTAAACTACTTACAAATTCTAAAGTTATAAAAATAATTCGAAAATTACTACTCTAGATCTAGACTAGAATTAAAATTTTGATATTAGTAAATTAAATCTAAGCTAAATTAAATTCTAAGGTTACTAAATTTGATCTAAAACAAATAAGAATTCCAAAGTTAACTAAACTAAATTTAAATCAAAAAATCCTAGAAGAATATTAAACTAATTCTAAACAATTAAAATCCTAAACTTATTAAACTAATTCTAAATCAAATAAAAATTATAAACTCATTAAACTAATTCTAAATCAAATAAAACTCTAAAGTCCCTAAACTAAAACCAACAACTAAAATTCTAATGTTAACTTAAATCAAATAATATTCTATAGTTACTAATTTAAAACTAAAACAAATAAAATTCTAAATCTAAATGAAATAATATTCTAAAGTTACTAAAATAAAATTAAACTAATTAAAAAAAACTAAATTAAATACTAAACTAAATCTAAGACTTACTAATATTTTTTATATTATTTTTTTTGTTGAAAGCCCAAAAGAAATAGATAAAGTAAATAAACTAATATCAACTAAATTAAATTATAAAGTTAGGATTATTGAATTAAATAAAAAGAAAAGAGTTATAATAAGACAAACAATTAGAAAAGGGATTAGGGTAAGGAAAACATCACATAGTACCTTTGTCTTCTCAAAATCGCGACGGCGGCTACCACAGCTTCCAATCTGGCGTTCTTCTCCTTCTACCTCCTCTTCTCGCCACGACAACTCGTTCCCCCTCATCTTCTTCATTCGGTTTCCAACGCCGACATTCCTAACATCTGGCCGCTTTTACGGATACCTAAACCGGCTCGCTCACGTTTCAATGCTCTACTCAAATCGCGTCATCTTCTTCGATCAAGGGGCCCTTAACTCACGATTTACCTGAAGGACAACGGAGAGTCAGAATGGTGGGCGGCTTCTTCTACTGTTGTTTCGCTCAAATACCTAGTCTACAGAAACGGTAAAAAAACAAGGTAATTCAATTGAAAGTTTTTGTTATGTGTGTTTCAATCTTTCTCTTCTTCTTGTTGAACTCTTGTGGATTCTGAAATCTGATTATTGCGAATGCTGTGTTGAGTTGTTGAATATTTGTGACAAAAACGGCAGGTGGAGGATATTGTAGATAACATTGGCAGGATGACAGTAGAAGGGTGGTTGTGCGGAATTGTTGGTGGTGATGATGGTCACATTTTGTGGTGAGTTTTGGATTCTCTGCTTCCTCAACCATCTTTTCGATCTCTTCCTTTGAAAGTCTACCTCTGTCATTAGTAATGGTGATCTTGTTCTTCTGCCCAGTTGTTTTGTCCTCAGCTGAGACATTCAAGATACCGTTGGCATCAATGTCAAAGCAAACCATGATTTGAGGAACATCACGGGGAGCTGGAGGAATTCCAGAAAGCTCAAATTTACCCAACAAGTTGTTGTCTTTGGTTCTTGCTCTTTCACCCTCAAATACTTGGATCAAGACACCAGGTTGGTTATCTGAGTAAGTAGAGAATACTTGTTCCTTTTTTTTGTTGGAATTGTTGTGTTCCTTTGAATAAGTACAGTCATAACACCGCCAGCAGTTTCTAGAACTAGAGACAACGGTGTGACATCCAGAAGCAACAAATCTTGTACTTTCTCATTACCTTCACCACTCAAGATAGCAGCTTGTACAGCAGCACCATAAGCAACACAAGACAAAGACAATAAATCTGGTTTATCGGATTAGAAAGGAAAAAGATGAAGACAAGAGTTTTTTAGTTTCGTAGGTGGTAGGTGGGTTTGAAGAAAAGGAAACAGGAGGGTATGCTGTATCAGGGTCAGCGCGATTTGCGAGTTGGTGTGGTTCAAATAGAGGCTTGGGTGAAGAGTATGAAGTGGGAAGGGATTGGTTGATTGCTGCTAGATTGAAGAGTTAACAATATGTGTGGCATTGAGAGAGGGGATGTTGTGCATTGAAGAGTAGGAAAGGGATATTAATTTGTTTTTTGTGTTGTGATCTCTGTGAGAGTGTATGGTATGTACACTAATATGACGGGATGGGGAGAGTGAAAAAGGGCTTGAGGTTGTTGTATATGTTTTTTTGTTTTTGTGTTTTTTTTTTGACAGCAGGTGATGTTCTCAAGCCTGTTCTCCACTTGGAGCCCCAAATTATTAGAAAATTTCTACAGGTTTTTACTTTGTTTTCCCCCCTTCAGAATGAATTTTTTGGAGGGAAAATTTGTGGGTCTTGGACAAAAGGCAATATGCTGTTTTTTCTTTTTCTGATGCAGGATTGACATCTTCTATTTTTATGAAATTTTATACTGCTTTTGGACAGGTTTTTGGCATTATTTGTGCAGAATTTTGACTTGTTTTTGGACAGGTTTGACAGGATTTGGAGCAGCATTGCAGTAGCATGCTTTTTGGCAAGTTTTGGACAGCATTGCAGTAGCATGCTTTTTGGCAAGTTTTGGATATGATAGAACAACAACTAGCGCATGGTTGATTTGTGGGCAGCAAGTTTGGGAGAACATGGTTACACTCTTGTTTCATGAAGCATATGAGAAAGATTAAGAAACTTGAAAAAAATCAGGCTCTAAGATAATTCTTGTATGAATATAAGTACACCTTGCGCTTAGAATTGTAATGATCATTCTTGGAATGTTCCTTGGTATTTATGAAAAAATTGAGGTTTCGAATCGCTCTCGAACAATGCCTTTAACTTGTAATTTCCAAAAGAATTTTCCCTTATCTTTTAAATTTGAAGATGAACTTGAATCATGCTTGGACTTGAAGTAATTGTTGAATAACATAGTCAAATAAGACTTGAATGTCTTTCATAAACTCTTGAATTTAGAATTGAATGAACTTGGATTCCTTGAATGGTCCTTTTTTACTTTGAAATGCATTCCAAATAAAACACCTAAACCTTTTACCATGAACCGAATCTTGATGAACAAACAAAGAAACTTGATCTAAATCCAATTTTAATTCATTAATTACTAATGCTCAAATACAAGCAACTTGTATTATAGCAATATATAATCAATGAATCCTCAAACTCAACATCTTGTCTTCACCCTTGACTCAGTGGAAAACAACCTCAATACAAAATCAATTTTAAGCCTAAAATGTTCAAACGAAATTCATGGCCTTCCAAACGCATTCGGATGTCGATCCTTGAAGCAATCTTGTAGACGACATCATTTGTAACATGTTGCAAAAAAGAACCATCCCGAAATGATGAAAATCGAAATAGTTACGATCCTTGAAAGTCGAGTAATTGTTACTTGAGATTAGGCCACAGTCATCAAAGTGACCTCTGAGTATCCGAACTTTTGATGATCCTCCGCACCTAATCAGACCTTGACTGGTAAAGAGGGGTTAGAGATGACGTCAAAGAAAATTGTACGCAAAAGTAACCATTCAAAAATGTTGAATAATGAAAAGTTACGATCGTTTGAACTTGAATGTGCAAGCGTTGACTTTTGGATAAAGTGCTTTGAATTGACCTACAAACTTGATCTTTCTTCGCATTCCAAAGCATCTTGATGCACATGTGAACCAGTGATGATGAAATCTTGTCTGTGCTCTGAGAGAGTTGTAGAGAAGCTCGAGACCACTTGTCGGACAAGGCGCGGAAATAAACGCACGATTCTCCTGATGAATCAGTCTTCACGAACCAACGATTAACTGTACTTCTGGCTTGAGAGATTCTGAACCCTAATCGAGGCGTGACGCCTGATGCTCTTGATTCAGATCTGTTTCCTGCAAATGAAATCAAAGAAACGAAAAACACACACACTCCGTGCTTGATTAGAAGTTAGTGATACATAGGCTAAGAATTTTCAAAACACTTGACAATCTTCACATAGTCAAAGCTCGAAGGTAAGAGGTTAAAATCGACCGTATTTAGTGACCTTGACTTTTGTGTAAAAAATGCAAAAATGCAAGTGGGATCTTAGGTCAAAAATTGGGGTACAACAGCTGCCCCTATTTAAGTTTCTTCTATCTGGAGATATGAAGAATTGGGATCTTCATTTCGACGAGATTGAAGGGACTTAAATATAGAATACACAATTTTTGGCCTTAAGATACCGCGATTATGTTTACAATATGATATGAATGTGATGTTTTGAATTTTATGGGGAATGACGCCATATGAGACATGCTATGCTGGATAAACCAAGCACATTATAGTAATCCTACAGGAGAACAGATTATAACACCACTGGGGAAACAAAGTCATAGACTTCAAATGAGAGACTCTTGAATGATTTACATCAGTGTTGATACTGGAAAAGAAATGATTTACATCAGTACTAAGACTGGAAAAGCAATGCTTTACATCAGCACTGTGACTGGAAAAGGAAATGATGGACATCAGTACTGAGACTGGAAAATGATTGACATCAGCACTGTGGCTGGAGATAAACATCTCTGATTTCTGAATTTTACCAAGAACAGTAACACATTTCTTCTTTAACCAAGATATCGCTTGAAAAGGATGAAATAACAAACTTCCCCACGGGACTTTTCCGAAAGGGATGCCATTTGTTGAGTAGACATTATTGTTGGGGATACACAAGCTGCTCAAATAAAGAGGCCGCCACTTGCTTCCTTTCAAAGGTGTCGATAACATACAAGCTGCTCATGAAGAGACCGCCACTTGCTGTCTTCAAAGAAAATTAAAGCATACAAGCTGCTCATGAAGAGTCCGCCACTTGTTGTCTTCAAAGAATATCAAAGTACACAAGCTGCTCATGAAGAAGCTGCCACTTGTTGTCTTCAAGGGAACAATACACACAAGTTGCTCAAATAGATAAGCTGCCACTCGCTGTCTTCCAAAAATACTAACGTACAAGATGCTCATGAAGAAGCTGCCACTTGCCGTTTTCTGAGGTGATAATAACATACAAGTTGCTCATGAAGAGACCGCCGCTTGTTGTTTTTTCAAATGTAGCAATAACCATACAAGTTGCTCATGAAGAGACCGCCGCTTGTTGTTTGTCAAGAGTATCCATAACACACAAGTTGTCTCATGAAGAAACTGCCGCTTGCTGTCTTTTTCAAGGTATCAATAACACACAAGTTGTCTCATGAAGAAACCGCCGCTTGATGTTTTCAAAGGTATCAATAACACACAAGTTGTCTCATGAAGAAACTGCCGCTTGTTGTCTTTTCAATGTATCAATAACACACAAGTTGTCTCATGAAGAAACCGCCGCTTGATGTTTTCAAAGGTATCAATAACACACAAGTTGTCTCATGAAGAAACTGCCGCTTGCTGTTTGTCAAGAGTATTCATAACACACAAGTTGTCTCATGAAGAAACTGCCGCTTGCTGTTTGTCAAGAGTATCCATAACACACAAGTTGTCTCATGAAGAAACTGCCGCTTGCTGTTTGTCAAGAGTATCCATAACACACAAGTTGTCTCATGAAGAAACTGCCGCTTGCTGTCTTTTTCAAGGTATCAATAACACACAAGTTGTCTCATGAAGAAACCGCCGCTTGATGTTTTCAAAGGTATCAATAACACACAAGTTGTCTCATGAAGAAACTGCCGCTTGTTGTCTTTTCAATGTATCAATAACACACAAGTTGTCTCATGAAGAAACCGCCGCTTGATGTTTTCAAAGGTATCAATAACACACAAGTTGTCTCATGAAGAAACTGCCGCTTGCTGTTTGTCAAGAGTATTCATAACACACAAGTTGTCTCATGAAGAAACTGCCGCTTGCTGTTTGTCAAGAGTATCCATAACACACAAGTTGTCTCATGAAGAAACTGCCGCTTGCTGTTTGTCAAGAGTATCCATAACACACAAGTTGTCTCATGAAGAAACTGCCGCTTGCTGTTTGTCAAGAGTATCCATAACACACAAGTTGTCTCATGAAGAAACTGCCGCTTGCTGTTTGTCAAGAGTATTCATAACACACAAGTTGTCTCATGAAGAAACTATCGCTTGCTGTTTGCTCAAAGATACCCATAAAATATCATGAAGATATTACTGGAGGTGAGAGTCAATAATTTCACCGAGGATGGACAAACTGCTCATGAAGAGACCGCCATTTGTCATAGAGAAATCAGAAATAATCAAACTGCTCAAATAAAGAGTCAGTCGCTTGTTGTCATGTCGATATTCCAGAAGAAGGTTGTGATAACACTACTGGGGAATAAAGTTCATCTTCAATGGGGAACCATGAATAAATCCTTCTTGAGGAGACCAAGTATTTACGTTGCAAAATAAATGCACTTTCCATCTAGGTTTCATAGCCTAGAGATATTCACAAGGTACCATTCACAAGAGACAAAGCTCAATCCAGGAATAAACTGGGGAGAAAACAGTCAAATAAGACTCCACCCAATGAGGAAATAACTCAAATGGGGATTTATCCTATCCAGAGATGGAAAAGGAAAGCTAAAGCAAGATTCTTCCACGAGAGTTAACTCAGTGGGGGATTAGAAAAGAGGCGCACTTTCTGCTTAAGTTGACACTCTATTTGGAAAGATCAAATATGTTATTTGAATAGACATAACCAAGGTATACGAACTCAAAGATATCAACAAATACAAATGTGTGTGCATGATGCAAGTATGAACGAATGAATGAATGTCATATATATGTTGACAAGACAGACAGGGGGGATAGACAGAAGATGATAAGACATCATAGCACAACCCAACACTCGGCTAATCTGAATAGGAGGGGAACATTACTGGAGATAAAAACAAAAGCCATCATTGGAGCAAAGTCCTTTTACAAGGCTTAAGTATCTCTGGAGAGGAAGATATTTTTGGTAGAAAACCCAAAGTTCAATCTTCTAATGTCAACAATCCATTGAAAGGATAACAACACAAACAGATGTTTCAGCGGGAAAAAGTCATGTTTAGCTGGAGATACGGGGAACACCACCCTCTGATAATGTATGAAAAACATATCTTGACGAATCTGGATTGCCCCTGGGATTAATTTTGGATGCCCCAAGTTTATTGCTGATAAGCTGCATGTTGCACGACAATTCTTGCGAATAACTTCACTTTTAAAATGCCCCAAGCTATATGATTGGTGAGGAGAAATCGTCTCAAGAGGATTTTACAAAAGACCTGGCATTCACCATGCTCTGGTGTCTTCAAACTCTTAGAGGAATTCATCAAATCTCGACGTGATTGCCCCGGATTGACTGTAGTTGGCACAACAAAATCTTCAAATTTTGCCCCAAAAGAGTAAACATGTTGGGAAAGCATTAACTGGGAGAAGCAACATGTTCGTGCTTACGGTCTTCAGGTGACATGCCCCTGGATATGATTTTTTTCTTGAAATGATTTGCCAATTACTCAACATAGTTTCAAGCCTTAAAAGAATAAACTCATCACTGGTGCTTATGTGAGCTTCCTTGATATCAAACAAATGTTTTCCAGTTAGAAAAAGTTTACAATGAGAATGAAAATTCTAATGCAACAGTTATGTAAGTCTTGAAGATTTCGAAAGATAACGCACAAATTTTGCGAGCAAAAGCACCATTTATTTTTTGTATAGGAAAAACATATGATACCAACATAACTATTTAGAACATTCATGGGAGTCAGGAACACTATCTCATTGAAGTATGCTTTCAAAATAACCTTGCTTCAATTAGGACTTTTGAAGGTTGTAACGTGGTCTGGTTCATGGTTTTAGAAAAAAGGACTTAAGGCTCAAAATATTTGGTGCCCACCCCCTTCATGATGTTCTCCAACCCTATGTTCAGTTAATTCAACATGAGTGTTCATCTCTCAAAAGGATTTTGTGACGGTCAAGGAAACGACGAGGCTTTCGGAGTAGAAACCACCCTCATGTCTTCGTGTTTGTAGTCACCAATTTGTTCTTTGCTGAGGAATTTCTTTGCAGTCCTTTTCTTTGCGATTTTATTTTCCCTAACTTTTGCCTGAACTAATTCTTTTGAATTGATAGTCCAGCGGGATGCCTTAATTTTGCCTAAGTCACACGTTTTCATGTTTTTTGACTTAGCAGGCTTTTTCTTTTTTTCTCGATTTTTGACTTTTTGAACAAAATGTGTGACATTAGCTTGCATTTGCTTGTTGAGAGGATTGTGATTGCCTCGTTTCTTGATGAATGAGGGATAACATTGTGGTTCCACATCTTCTGGCTTCATTATACATGAAGGATGACCCTCGTAGTTTCTCTTCAAAAAACATCTTCCTTATGAATTTTGAACACTCAGTCAGATTAACTAAAACTACCCTGCCCCAGGTTAAAATTCAAGGTTTTTTCGTATAAAAAAGAAACTTCTGCTTCAAAGGCTCAAAAGGGGTTAGCAAGGGATTATCTTCCTTATATCTCCCGTGTTTAGGGATTTGAAATAATGCCTGTACATCATCAGCAAGATTTTATCCAAAAGCAAACAACCAGAGATTTTGTGTTCTTTAGATCATCATCCTCCCCTCAATCTCTGTCTAGGCAAGAGAATGGGCAACAAGTTGGTATCATAATGCCAAAATAAATTTAAAATTTGAAAACAAATATGAGTGAAACGAATGAATTTCTTCAAGACAAACATACTCATTGTATTAAGATAATCATACAGATGCAAACAAGTTCTTACATGCAAACAATGTTTTGATAAACAAGAAAAACTACAAAAAGCAGAAATAAGTTAATGATCGGGGAAGGCTTTCCATCTGGACTTGAATCACCGAAAACATCTTTCAAAACTCAAAGTGACCATCAATCGTGTTTACTCTTCGGCACGTGCTTGATTTGAACTTCAAAACCAACGTCCTTGAATGACAAGATACCACTTCTGAACCTCAATCTTCAAAGCAAATCAACCCTCCAAGTCATGCCCAGGAGAACCTTGATGAAAGGTACAAGCCAAATCAGCTTTGTAGTACCAATGTATCTTCTCAGGAACCTTCGGTGGAGGTCGGGTCTGAACCAAACTCCTCTGCATCAGGATAGGGAACAACTCTGTATAGGTAATTGGATCAAACTGGGTTTTCCTCTGATTAGGAACTTGCTGATTCTGTTGATGAATGGGAGAAACGTGATGATTCTGACGATGATTATTTCTTCCTATGGTTCTCTTCTTGGAAAATTTATTATCAAACTTCTTCACACCATTAGCTGAGCTACCATCTTCATATGAACATCTTCTTCTAAACGCACTCCCACATTCACCTTGTCAGGAAAGTCATTAGGTGCATTAACCATCACCTTCTCATGAGAGAATGATTTTAGAGTTTCAGTGAAGACTTTTATCATGGCTTCCTCCCTCCTAGAAGGATTGACTTGGGCGGCAACCAGAATTTCAACCAAACCAGTTAAGTGCTCCATACTAGCTTTCAAAATAGTCATCTCTCTACGGAGTTCAGAAACCTCTTGCTTGATATTCTCCATTATTCTCTTAGCGCGAGTGTTGTACTAGTGAGACCAAAGGAAAAATAAGACTCGGAAAAAGACCTTTGAAAGTGAAACAAAAAATGTAGAATGATGTATGATATGCAAAAGAGAGTTTTTATTTGATTTTCAAGGAACTCAAGATATTAAGTTGTAAACATCAAAGTATGAAGATAGAAGATGAATTTTAAATTGGCTCCAAACATTGATCAAGTTATCATCAAGATCAATCATCCATTTTGGTGGATTAGGGTTTTCGCCCTATCAACACCCAAGATCCATTGAGCTTGACGAAACTTGTGATGTTTACAAAGAAAGACCTCCAAATTCCTTCAAAGTCAAGTGAAAAGGGTTTTATGGATGCATGAATGCATGGCTATGCAACAACCATAAGCAAGGTCACAAATAGAGTCGAAAGGTTCAACGTCACGAGCATGGAGTCAAGGTAAGGAACACCCCCAAGGTATGTACTAACGGTTTAATCACACATGTAGAACAAGGTTCTAAGAGTTCCCGGAGTCTACATTCCTCCTTCGGATATTACCAACGTCTTGATTACTCAATAATCAGCAATATTCTCAAGAGAAACTCATCCGAGCGTAGCATCGCGTAACAATTACTTCCGGATTACTCCGTTATAATCTCCGCGCTACACCTAAAAGGCCAAGATGGGTTAGGGTTCTACGGTTCCCAGCTTCTCTGGCTCCCAGGTCGAAAATAATAATGTCTTCCCGATTACTCGGTAAACAAATATTACGTTCAAAAGGGCCTTCCACTGAGTGGGGGATCTCATGCCTCCTTCTTCGGGATTACTCCCTCAAAGTTAACAGTACTATACCGCCCGTCCTATTCCTAAGTGTAACTTAGTCCGGGTATAAGACTTGTCCTTTGTAAATATTATCAACACCCAAATAATCATAATATATACATATAATCAAACAATCAAATAATGATAAAACAGATAAAACAAATTAGGCTTAACCCACTTAGGGATGGACCAGCAAGAGGTCAATCTTTCCCCAGCAGAGTCGCCAATTCTGTAGCGGTGAAAATCAGAGATCAAGCTATTAGTTAACTTGACTCGCAAAAGCAAGAGTCGCCAATTCTGTAGCGGTGAAAATCGGAGATCAAGCTATTAGTTAACTTGACTCGCAAAAGCAAGAGTCGCCACCGCGCTTTATTGTTTCCAAGGGAAAAGGGAAAAGAGCGAAATAAAACCCTAAAATATGCAATGTATAATAATACTTAAAAGTAATGAAAATACAATGCATTTTGAAAAGAGATCGAGAGTTCGGGGGTTGGTTATACAATGGGAAGGTATTAGCACCCAATGCATCTGCGGTACTCCGCAGGAACCTTTTGAAATATCTGTTTTTGGTTTAAAATTGTTTGTTTGATTAAAATGGTTCGTTTGGCTAAAAATCGGTGTTGGAGAGATTTTGAAGATGCGACGACCTAGTGTCGAAGTTTTGACTTAAAAGGTGTGAGTTTAAAAATTGAATCTTTTGGGAAAGTTATCTTAAGTTTGGGAAAATAGTAAATAAGCAAAAAATGGATGAAGGTGTTCGCGCAATCGTATGAGATATGTTCGATGACATGAAGTCAACAAATTTAATCCTTTCCCTTGGAGTAAATCGACCGAGCAAAATAAAATGAACATCAAAATGTAAGCATTCGAGAATTCAAAAGAAAGCAAATCTAATGAAACAGATTAATGATCAAAGGCATCGAGAAATTAAAATGACAAAGATATTTATATAGAAGTAAATAGAGCTAATTATCTAAGTAAAAATTCTAAGATTACCTACTAAAATAATTCTAAACTACTTACAAATTCTAAAGTTATAAAAATAATTCGAAAATTACTACTCTAGATCTAGACTAGAATTAAAATTTTGATATTAGTAAATTAAATCTAAGCTAAATTAAATTCTAAGGTTACTAAATTTGATCTAAAACAAATAAGAATTCCAAAGTTAACTAAACTAAATTTAAATCAAAAAATCCTAGAAGAATATTAAACTAATTCTAAACAATTAAAATCCTAAACTTATTAAACTAATTCTAAATCAAATAAAAATTATAAACTCATTAAACTAATTCTAAATCAAATAAAACTCTAAAGTCCCTAAACTAAAACCAACAACTAAAATTCTAATGTTAACTTAAATCAAATAATATTCTATAGTTACTAATTTAAAACTAAAACAAATAAAATTCTAAATCTAAATGAAATAATATTCTAAAGTTACTAAAATAAAATTAAACTAATTAAAAAAAACTAAATTAAATACTAAACTAAATCTAAGACTTACTAATATTTTTTATATTATTTTTTTTGTTGAAAGCCCAAAAGAAATAGATAAAGTAAATAAACTAATATCAACTAAATTAAATTATAAAGTTAGGATTATTGAATTAAATAAAAATAAAAGAGTTATAATAAGACAAACAATTAGAAAAGGGATTAGGGTAAGGAAAACATCACATAGTACCTTTGTCTTCTCAAAATCGCGACGGCGGCTACCACAGCTTCCAATCTGGCGTTCTTCTCCTTCTACCTCCTCTTCTCGCCACGACAACTCGTTCCCCCTCATCTTCTTCATTCGGTTTCCAACGCCGACATTCCTAACATCTGGCCGCTTTTACGGATACCTAAACCGGCTCGCTCACGTTTCAATGCTCTACTCAAATCGCGTCATCTTCTTCGATCAAGGGGCCCTTAACTCACGATTTACCTGAAGGACAACGGAGAGTCAGAATGGTGGGCGGCTTCTTCTACTGTTGTTTCGCTCAAATACCTAGTCTACAGAAACGGTAAAAAAACAAGGTAATTCAATTGAAAGTTTTTGTTATGTGTGTTTCAATCTTTCTCTTCTTCTTGTTGAACTCTTGTGGATTCTGAAATCTGATTATTGCGAATGCTGTGTTGAGTTGTTGAATATTTGTGACAAAAACGGCAGGTGGAGGATATTGTAGATAACATTGGCAGGATGACAGTAGAAGGGTGGTTGTGCGGAATTGTTGGTGGTGATGATGGTCACATTTTGTGGTGAGTTTTGGATTCTCTGCTTCCTCAACCATCTTTTCGATCTCTTCCTTTGAAAGTCTACCTCTGTCATTAGTAATGGTGATCTTGTTCTTCTGCCCAGTTGTTTTGTCCTCAGCTGAGACATTCAAGATACCGTTGGCATCAATGTCAAAGCAAACCATGATTTGAGGAACATCACGGGGAGCTGGAGGAATTCCAGAAAGCTCAAATTTACCCAACAAGTTGTTGTCTTTGGTTCTTGCTCTTTCACCCTCAAATACTTGGATCAAGACACCAGGTTGGTTATCTGAGTAAGTAGAGAATACTTGTTCCTTTTTTTTGTTGGAATTGTTGTGTTCCTTTGAATAAGTACAGTCATAACACCGCCAGCAGTTTCTAGAACTAGAGACAACGGTGTGACATCCAGAAGCAACAAATCTTGTACTTTCTCATTACCTTCACCACTCAAGATAGCAGCTTGTACAGCAGCACCATAAGCAACACAAGACAAAGACAATAAATCTGGTTTATCGGATTAGAAAGGAAAAAGATGAAGACAAGAGTTTTTTAGTTTCGTAGGTGGTAGGTGGGTTTGAAGAAAAGGAAACAGGAGGGTATGCTGTATCAGGGTCAACGCGATTTGCGAGTTGGTGTGGTTCAAATAGAGGCTTGGGTGAAGAGTATGAAGTGGGAAGGGATTGGTTGATTGCTGCTAGATTGAAGAGTTAACAATATGTGTGGCATTGAGAGAGGGGATGTTGTGCATTGAAGAGTAGGAAAGGGATATTAATTTGTTTTTTGTGTTGTGATCTCTGTGAGAGTGTATGGTATGTACACTAATATGACGGGATGGGGAGAGTGAAAAAGGGCTTGAGGTTGTTGTATATGTTTTTTTGTTTTTGTGTTTTTTTTTGACAGCAGGTGATGTTCTCAAGCCTGTTCTCCACTTGGAGCCCCAAATTATTAGAAAATTTCTACAGGTTTTTACTTTGTTTTCCCCCCTTCAGAATGAATTTTTTGGAGGGAAAATTTGTGGGTCTTGGACAAAAGGCAATATGCTGTTTTTTCTTTTTCTGATGCAGGATTGACATCTTCTATTTTTATGAAATTTTATACTGCTTTTGGACAGGTTTTTGGCATTATTTGTGCAGAATTTTGACTTGTTTTTGGACAGGTTTGACAGGATTTGGAGCAGCATTGCAGTAGCATGCTTTTTGGCAAGTTTTGGACAGCATTGCAGTAGCATGCTTTTTGGCAAGTTTTGGATATGATAGAACAACAACTAGCGCATGGTTGATTTGTGGGCAGCAAGTTTGGGAGAACATGGTTACACTCTTGTTTCATGAAGCATATGAGAAAGATTAAGAAACTTGAAAAAAATCAGGCTCTAAGATAATTCTTGTATGAATATAAGTACACCTTGCGCTTAGAATTGTAATGATCATTCTTGGAATGTTCCTTGGTATTTATGAAAAAATTGAGGTTTCGAATCGCTCTCGAACAATGCCTTTAACTTGTAATTTCCAAAAGAATTTTCCCTTATCTTTTAAATTTGAAGATGAACTTGAATCATGCTTGGACTTGAAGTAATTGTTGAATAACATAGTCAAATAAGACTTGAATGTCTTTCATAAACTCTTGAATTTAGAATTGAATGAACTTGGATTCCTTGAATGGTCCTTTTTTACTTTGAAATGCATTCCAAATAAAACACCTAAACCTTTTACCATGAACCGAATCTTGATGAACAAACAAAGAAACTTGATCTAAATCCAATTTTAATTCATTAATTACTAATGCTCAAATACAAGCAACTTGTATTATAGCAATATATAATCAATGAATCCTCAAACTCAACATCTTGTCTTCACCCTTGACTCAGTGGAAAACAACCTCAATACAAAATCAATTTTAAGCCTAAAATGTTCAAACGAAATTCATGGCCTTCCAAACGCATTCGGATGTCGATCCTTGAAGCAATCTTGTAGACGACATCATTTGTAACATGTTGCAAAAAAGAACCATCCCGAAATGATGAAAATCGAAATAGTTACGATCCTTGAAAGTCGAGTAATTGTTACTTGAGATTAGGCCACAGTCATCAAAGTGACCTCTGAGTATCCGAACTTTTGATGATCCTCCGCACCTAATCAGACCTTGACTGGTAAAGAGGGGTTAGAGATGACGTCAAAGAAAATTGTACGCAAAAGTAACCATTCAAAAATGTTGAATAATGAAAAGTTACGATCGTTTGAACTTGAATGTGCAAGCGTTGACTTTTGGATAAAGTGCTTTGAATTGACCTACAAACTTGATCTTTCTTCGCATTCCAAAGCATCTTGATGCACATGTGAACCAGTGATGATGAAATCTTGTCTGTGCTCTGAGAGAGTTGTAGAGAAGCTCGAGACCACTTGTCGGACAAGGCGCGAAAATAAACGCACGATTCTCCTGATGAATCAGTCTTCACGAACCAACGATTAACTGTACTTCTGGCTTGAGAGATTCTGAACCCTAATCGAGGCGTGACGCCTGATGCTCTTGATTCAGATCTGTTTCCTGCAAATGAAATCAAAGAAACGAAAAACACACACACTCCGTGCTTGATTAGAAGTTAGTGATACACAGGCTAAGAATTTTCAAAACACTTGACAATCTTCACATAGTCAAAGCTCGAAGGTAAGAGGTTAAAATCGACCGTATTTAGTGACCTTGACTTTTGTGTAAAAAATGCAAAAATGCAAGTGGGATCTTAGGTCAAAAATTGGGGTACAACACTACCATTATTGTTTTACTCTACGGGGAGTGACGGTATCTTGGTCACATTCTTCAGCTGAACCTACCTTGGTACCTTGGTGGATATAGCAACTAGACGGCTCGGACAATTCTTATTGCCCCTGTTTCTGACATTACCAGTAATTTGCCTTCTGTTTCGTATGTAAACATTTACGAGCAGCAATTAATGTCAAATGCATATATCAAAAAATGAAACTTTGGATGTTATTTGCAAAACAAAACAGATAAAGGAAAAAAGAAATTTGTCTGGAAATGAATTTGTATTGATTTTGAAGTTTGGCCTGAAAATAAGCGTTTTTGTACAAGAGGCTGACGTCCTAGTAAGAGAACACCGCTGAACAAATAGAATCTATACAATTTGTGAAAACAAAACAGCTATGTGAATAATCCCACTGGGTTCCAACTCTGCTATTGCCTTTATATCTTCAAGGATCTCATCACTTTGCTGCTTAGTTGAAGATGAATCTGTTTGATTGGTGTCGTCCGAGCTTGATAGTTGATACCGAAGTCTGGATGCAAGGTGATCCAATGAGACATAGTATTACGCTTTGATCCCTAACTTTTGCCTGGACCGCCCTTTCGGGTTTTCAGTCCAACGGGATACCCTTTTTTGCCCAAGCCGCCTTTTCAGGTTTTCGACTTGCCGGGTGTACAAATTTTTTTCATTGTCATCCCTTATTTTTGCCCGAACCCTTTTGGTTCGTCGGGAAGCCCTTATTTTTTCCTAGGCCAGTCAACCTAGCGGGTCTTTGATTATGCGTAGTATCTTTTTACTATGTCCGCATTGACGGGGTGAGGAAGGTCGTCACCATCCATAGTGGTTAGAATCATAGCTCCTCCTGAGAAGATGTTGTTAACCACAAATGGCCCTTCGTAAGTAGGGGTCCATTTGCCCCTCGGATCACCTTGAGGCAAGATAATGCGCTTGATTACCAGATCCCCAACTTGATACTCTTGTCGTCTGACTTTCTTGTTAAATGCCTTGATCATCCGTTTTTGGTACGTCTGACCATGACAAATAGCAGTAAGTCTCTTTTTGTCAATTAGGTTCAGTTGATCAAGCCGGGTCTGGATCCAGTCATCTTCACTCAAACCTGCATCCTTCATGATTCTAAGAGAGGGTATCTGAACTTCAATAGGCAAGACTGCCTCCATGCCATAAACCAAGGAATAGGGTGTGGCCCCTGTTGACGTCCGTGCTGAGGTACGGTACCCATGAAGAGCAAATGGTAACATCTCGTGCCAGTCTTTGTAGGTCACAGTCATCTTCTGCACAATCTTCTTAATGTTCTTATTAGCCGCTTCTACAACCTCATTCATCTTCGGCCGGTAAAGAGATGAGTTATGATGATGTATCTTGAATTTCTCGCAGAGCTCAGTGATCATTTTATTGTTGAGATTGGTACCATTATCCGTAATGATCCTCTCTGGTACACCGTATCGACAGATCTGATTATGCCGAATGAACCGTGCCACGACGTTCTTGGTTACTGTAGCAAAGGAAGCTGCTTCAACCCACTTCGTAAAGTAATCAATAGCTACAAGGATGAAACGATGCCCGTTGGATGCCGTAGGTCTGATCTCGCCGATCATATCAATGCCCCACATTGCAAAAGGCCAAGGAGCTATCAAGACGTTTAGAGGAACTGGAGGTACGTGTACTTTATCAGGATAGACTTGACACTTGTGACATGTCCGAGAATGCTGATAACAGTCGGCTTCCATTGTGGACCAGTAATATCCTTCCCGGAGGATTTTCTTTGCCATGGTATGTCCACTAGAATGCGTTCCGAAGGTACCTTCATGTAACTCTGCCATGATCCTTTCTGCTTCATTCTTATCCACACAACGCAGTAAGGCCGAATCATGGTTTCGCTTGTAAAGAATGCCATTCTGATGAAGAACTTTATCGCGAACCTCCTCAGAAACTTCTTGTCATTAACAGATGCACCCTCGGGGTGTTCTTGAGCTTCAAGGTACCTCTTCACCTCATGATACCAGGGATTTTCTGTTACCTCTTCAGTCTCAAGATCACAACAATGTGCAGTTTCGTCCAATCTTTCAATAATGATCCGGGGAGCCTCGTTGTCCCAATTGACTTTGAACATAGAAGACATCGTAGCCAGCGCGTCCGCCAACTGATTCTCCTCTCTAGGAAAGTGTTCAAAGGTTATCTCCTCGAAATAGGGAAGCAACGTCAATACATACTCCTTGTAAGAAATAAGATTTGGGTGTTTCGTATCCCACTCGCCTTTGATTTGACTGATCACGAGAGCGAAATCTCCAAAGACACTTAGAAACTTAATCCTTAGGTCAATTGCAGCTCGAAGACCCATGATGCACGCTTCATACTCCGCCATGTTGTTGGTGTAGTTGAAACATAGTCGGGCAGTGAACAGAGTATGAGAGCCTTTAGGAGATATGATCACGGCGCCAATGCCATTACCCAAAGCATTCGAAGCCCCATCAAAGTACATAGACCATCAGGATCCCTCCTCAGGTCCTTCATCCGGTCCAAGTGTCTCACAATCAGTTATCAACATGATATTCTCGTCCGGGAATTCAAAGTTCATAGACTGGTAATCATCCACTGCCTGATGTGCCAAATGGTATGCCAATAAACTTCCCTTGATTGCTTTTTGAGTTATGTACTGGATGTCATACTCAGTCAAGATCATCTTCCATCTTGCTATTCTTCCGGACAAGGCAGGCTTTTCGAAGATATACTTGATTGGATCCATCTTTGAAATCAATAGAGTAGTGTGAGTCAGCATATACTGTCTCAGTCGGCGAGCAGCCCATGCCAAAGCGCAGCAAGTTTTCTCAAGCAGTGAGTATCGGGTCTCACAGTCGGTAAACGTTTTGCTAAGGTAATAAATAGCATGCTCTTTTCAGCCAGACTCGTCATGCTTCCCCAACACACACCCCATTGAGTTGTCAAGCACTGCCAAGTATAAGATCAGAGGTCTCCCTTCAACTGGTGGCATCAGGATGGGTGGCTCCTGGAGATACTCTTTGATTCTTTCGAAAGCAGCCTGGCATTCATCGTTCCAACGTACTACCTGATCTTTCTTCAACAGCTTGAAGATTGGCTCACAAGTAGCAGTTATGTGCGAGATGAATAGGGCAATGTAGTTCAGTCGTCCCAAAAAGCCTCTGACTTCTTTCTCTGTCCTGGGAGCTGGCATCTCCTGTATGGCTTTCACTTTGGCAGGATCCACTTGAATACCTTTGTCGCTTACAACGAACCCCAGTAGCTTACCAGACCTCACCCCGAAGGTGCACTTGTTCGGGTTCAATCTCAGCTTGTACAACTTCAACCTGTCAAACAGCTTTTGTAGATGGTCAAGGTGTTCTTCCTCAGTCTGGGACCTTGCAATCATATCGTCAACGTATACTTCAATCTCATGATGGATCATGCCATGAAACAAAGCAACCATGGCACGCTGATACGTTTCCCCAGCGTTCTTCAGTCCAAAAGGCATGACCTTGTAGCAAAAGGTACCCCACTGAGTAACAAAGGTGGTATTCTCCATGTCTTCGGGAGCCATCTTAATTTGAATATATCCAAAGAAACCATCCATAAAGGAGAATACCTTGTGCTGAGCAGTATTGTCAACCAGAACGTCAATTTGAGGTAGAGGGAAGTCATCCTTAGGGCTCGCCCTGTTCAAATCCCTGTAATCAACACACATTCTGACCTTACCATCTTTCTTTGGCACAGGAACCACATTGGCAACCCACTGAGGGTAAGAAGTCACTGCTTGAAAACCGGCATCGAACTGTTTCATAACTTCAGTCTTGATTTTCTCAGACATCTCTGGGCGCATACGACGAACCTTCTGTTTTACGGGAGGACAGTCTTCCTTGGTAGGCAGGCGATGAACCACAATGTTAGTATCCAATCCAGGCATATCTTCGTAAGACCAAGAAAAGATCTCAACGTAGTCACGCAGCATCTGAATCAACCGCTGTTTCACACCAAGCTCCAGATTTGCACCGATCTTGACTTCCTTCTTGTCTGTCTCAGTACCCAGATTCACTGTTTCCACTGGCTCTTCACGTGGCTGAATGGCCCTCTCTTCCTGGATTAGTAGTCTTGCAAGTTCACCAGGCACTTCGCAATCATCTTCACCTTCGTCTTCGGCTAAGTTGATCAGATTTTCGAAGTCATAACTGGCATTAGCAGAGCCGTTACCAGCGAGATCCAGAGTGGATGTGGACCTGTATACGTGAGTGTGTGTAAATAGCTGTTTTGCAATATATAATAAAGAAAAACAAAGAGCGCAGAATTTGAAATGCAAGAACTTCCAATGTTTTTATTAATGATATATGAAAATGACACACAAAAACCCTCACAAATGGAGCCACGGTGCCCCGGGTGAGACACCGGGCCATAAAGTTTCAAAACATTGTCTGTTACAAATTTAAAACAAAAGTTTCATTACTGGGTAAAAAAAGTAATAAGGATGAAGTCCTTTGCTGTCTAGTTGCTTGGTCCACCATTGGTCGTAGGATAGATCCAGCTGTCGAATTCAGACTCTTCTACATCCTCTTAAATGGCATTTACTTTCGAGTTGCTGATGAACATGGGAGGTCTTCCAGTCCTTGCACTTCGAACATCCCTTTGAGCTTCTGCAGTGAAACCCAAACCAAACTTGTTAGTCTTCTGTGTAAAATCAGGAAGTCGGCCCCAATTTGCACACTCACCCTTCTCAATAACAGCCCGGGCATCCCTTAAGGAAGCCATCTTCATAGGGGAATCTTCAACCACAGTCTCAGCTGATGCCAGTGTCTGAGGAACCTCTTCAAAGTGCTAAAATGGGGTCTCAATGAACTCCCCATCCATCTCTACGTATCAGAACGAGTTGAGGTGGCTAACCATATACTCTTCCTCCCCTTGTACTGTCACAATCTTCCCTCTGACCGGGTACTTCAGCTTCTGGTGGAGCGTTGAGGTTACAACTCCAGCTTTATGGATCCATGGACGACCCAACAAACAAGAATAGGATGGCCGAATATCCATCACGTAGAACATAGAATTGAAGACCTGAGAACCAACTTTAATTGGAATATCAACTTCACCGTGCACCATCCTTTTAGACCCGTCAAAGGCCCTGACAACGATATTACTTGGTTTTAACTCTAACCCTTCGCAATCCAACCGGTCTATAGCTTTCTTGGGCAAGACGTTCAATGAGGAGCCAGTATCAACCAATACATGCGCAAGAGTAGTGCCCCTGCATTCAATGGAGACATGCAGGGCATCGTTATGGTTCTTCCCTTTAGCAGTTAAATCAGCATCAGAGAAACCCAAGCCATTATCAGCAGTTAAATTAGCCACACAATCTGTAAACTGATCAACTGCTATCTCTTGTGGCACGTGGGCAGTCTTCAGGAAGCTAATCAGAGCCTTAGCATGGGCCTCTGAGCATAACAATAGTGATAACATAGAAATCTTGGATGGGGTTTGCCCCAGCTGCTCAACTACGTTATAATCACTCTTCTTAATAATCTTCATAATCTCTTCCATCTCCTGTTTGGAAGCTTCAACAGTAATCGTCTTCGGTGCTTCCGTCTGGGCAGGCACATCAGTGATGATCCCTTTGCCCCGAGCGTCAGATGACTTGGCGACAGGGGTAAGGATAGGAACTTGATCAGGAATAGTGATAGGTACACTTGCAGGTGTAATGACAACAGGTCTTCGGACAGTTGGTGGAGCAATATCAGGTGAGAAAAGTCTACCACTGCGGGTGACTTTAGCAGGTCCAGTAATGTTGCTAATGCCGGTATCAGCATCCAACTCTTGCTTAACTCCTAGAACATAAACATCTGCCCCATAGTGCCAAGGGACAGCTTTGTCAGAGGTGTAGGGGATGGGCCCCGGAACAGTGATGATTACAGGCGCGATCTTCAGAACAGATGTAATTCTAACAGGCTTCCTCGAGGGAGCCTTGGAAGAATTGTCGAAAATGGTAATAATGGCGACTTCTTCAGTAGGAATGGAAGGAACAAAAATCTTCTCAAACAGGATCTCTTTGCTATCCATCAGGTTTTGGATACCTGACTTCAGGAATGGGCAACCGGTAGGTAAAACATAACACATATGACAACCTTCGCCACAACCCGGAAATAAACTGGCTAGCAACAAGTTCTTCTTGAAAGTCATCAGAGGGGTAACAATGTCATCCACAGAAACTACAAACAAGTCCTCTTCTAGAGCATTCATTCCATGCTTGGGCATGGGAGCATTTACAACATTGGGCCTCTCGGGCGCCTCAAACTCAATCTCCCCCGCATCAATTAGGTCTTGCACCTTGTTCCTCAAAACCCAACAATCATCTGTATTATGCCCCGGGCTATCATAGTGAAAAGCGCAGCGGGCATTAGGGTTGTACTTTGGTGACGTGGTACTTGGATTCTTCGGAGCTTCTTTTAGAATCACCAGATTGGTCTTCAGCAACTGTGGCAGAATATGAGACAAAGTCATGCTGAGACGAGTGAATTTCCTTCGAGGTCTCTCGTCCTTTTGTTGATTGTGATGATGAGGAGCACCAGCAGGTTTTGAAATAACAACTGCGTTGACAGCTTGGCGGTGTTCAGGTTTATTCTGTCTTCTTGCACTATAGACAACACTTGACTCTTTCTTAAACGGCTTCTTCTCGGTGCTCGATGAGGCGCCCTTCTGTATCTTCCCAGCCTTAATACCAGCCTCAATCCTTTCACCGGTCAAAATAAGATCTGTAAACCCAGCTGAAGAGCTTCCAATCATATGATTAAAGAACGGACCAGACAAGGTCCCCAGAAACATGTCCACAAGCTCACGATCAGCCAAAGGTGGTTGCACCCTTCCGGCAAGGTCTCTCCATTTCTGAGCATACTCTTTAAATCCTTCACTCGTTCCTATTGACATACCCTGGAGTTGGGTACGCGTAGGAGTGATGTCGGAGTTATACTGATACTGCCTGTAAAATGCAGTAGCCAAATCCTCCCAGCTGCGGATACTGGCTCCGTCCAACTGATAGAACCACTCAAGTTGAGTCCCTGAGAGACTGTCTTGAAAGAAATGGATCCACAAGTTCTTATCAGCAGTGTAAGGCTGGATCTTCCTCACATATGACCGGAGGTGCAGCTTCGGACAGGAAACTCCGTCATACTTGGAAAAGGCAGGTGCCTTGAACTTATGGGGAATCACCACCCCAGATGATAGACCCAGATCTCCGAAGTCCATACCAGGTACCTTCTGAATTTCCATAGCGCTCAAACGGTCTTCCAGCTGTTTGTACTTATCCTCAGCAGGAGGATACTGTTCTTCATCGTAGTCCGTCTCATTGTCGGAGACCATAGGGCTAGGAGCCCTCCTTTCTTGTGGACTATCCTTCCCTCCAGATGAGGTGGTCAGATCAACTTCATTCTGCAGCCCGTTTCCAAACCTGCATCCAGTATTGAACAAGATGGTCCTCTTCTTCTTCTTCTTCTTCTTCTTCTCTTTCAGAATCAAAGTCTTCAGGTCCTGCTGACTCTTATCTAGATTCATGAACAACTCTTGAAACTGGGCATTCTGGGCCTGGAGGGCCTTGATAGCTTGCTCAGTTGAAGGTTCAGTAGACATGATGATTGCTGAAATAAACAGCGAAGAAGATAAGAGACCTGTAAAGGGTACCTGTTTATGAAGTGCATGGAATGAAATGCGTATGATTTATGATTTCAAATACAATCAGGATTCAAATTTGTAAACAAGAAAGGAAACACACTTTATTAGATTTAAACTTTAAAATTTAAATTGTTCAACAAATTGCCCTCAGGAGTTACAAGAATGGAAATACTAAAAAGTAAATAAAAACTGTAAAAGAAATCATCAAAGGTCCACCAATGCTCCCATGGTCTCTTCTTCTCAGTGCGGACATAATCATTCATGATCCGCTCGTTCTCCAGTTTCCTAGTCAGCTTCTGGATCTTCTGCTCCTGCTCATTGAACTTCTCCCGATAAGAATCCCGTTCTTCCCGCAGTTGCATCCAAGACCTCTTCAGTGTCCCAATGTAAGTGGGCATATAAGGGTGGAGAATGGTTGGAAGAACCCCGTCTTCATTAGCAACTTCAAGAGTGACAGGCCAGACAGCTTCATATGGCATACCTAGCTTCTGGGCGCGGATGCGGACCCATCTGAGATATGGCTCCATTGGCAGAGAAGTATTTGGACCCAACTCATGTGGATCAGATTGGTGAACTCTGTCCCAAGCCCTGATGAATCTACGACGTAGCTCGTCGCTATCTCCCTAGAAATCAAAGATGATATGAGGCATCAACATCTCATGAGGCCCTTCTCTTTTGGATCTTCCAAACTGACGGAGAGCTAAGCATGGGTTGTAAGAAATCCCTCCACGGGTTCCGATCAATGGAACATTAGGATACTCTCTACAGAGATCAATGACAGTCACCTCATCCATACCTTTGAGAGTCCAGATAATGTCATTATTAGAAAGAGACATCACCCTATAAGCCCAACCCATTCCTTCTTTGTTCTTCAGCACGGACTTAGGGAGGTGCGAAATAAACCACCTCGACAATAAAGGAGCACAACACATCAAAGTTCCCCACTTTCGGGCAGTACGAGCATAGAGCTGATGAAGGATGTCACCCAAGAGAGTGGTTACAGGGTTCTGAGAGATGAAGATCTTTATGGCATTAATATCAACAAAAGTATCAGGGTTCAGAAACAATACCAAGCCATAAATCAAGAGAGCCAGAATATCCTCGAACGCCTTGAAGTCTAAGCTGTCCAAAAAGTAGTTAGCCTTGTCAACCAAGAACTTAGTCAGAAAACCCTTAGCTCCACTTCTAGTCTCCCATTTAGCCATTACCTCCTCTTTGGTCAAGTGAAGGGCTGCAGCAATCTCTTCAGGCCTGAGGGTCTTTTCCCAACCAGTAAATGGAGTCTGCTCCAAAACAGAGATACCAAGCAGCTCAGAGAAATCTTCTAGGGTAGGAACTAGCTGGAAGTTCTGGAAAGTAAAAAAATGGTACAGCGAATCATAGAATTGGACCAGGACACTCATCATTTGTTTGTCCAATTTTGAGGTGACCAAACTGAGAAGAGAACCATGCCTTCTGATGAAGGAAGTAGTGTCTGGTATCCTGACAACCAACTCTTTAAGCAGGGTAGGTACTTGAACAAAGTTGATCCAGATAGTATTCTTACGCATGGGCATCATAATGACCTACAAAACCGAGAAAAGATGAAACCCTCTTATCTTTGAAATAGGTTAGTCCTTATGCAAAATGTATGCAATGTTATGATGTCATGATGTCATGATAAAGGCACATCACAAGTATCCACAAAAAGCAAACATGGTAAGGGCACACAAGTCACACTGAGAGCCCTTAGATTTCAGGCTGGCATGGAGCTTAGGTACTACCCTCTTTCAGTTCAGTTGGTTTAAACCTGTCCTAAAAATAGTAACCGGGTTCTAGAGGATCTCAATATCACTGACTACCCTCGATCGGTCATAATTCCAGTTTAGCAACCTTTTCTTACGGCCAGAATCATCGCGAGAGTTTAGTCTCAATGAGTGTAGCATACTACTACTGTTCTATGGCCAAGTTGGTCAATTTAAGGTTCTAAGGTCAGTTGGTGCTTAATGACTCCTTAGAAGACCCATATTCTCCTCGTTCTAACACAAGGGATATCGGTACAGACCAAGGTGCCACACCAACGTAGCTACTGCTTCATCTGTATCGGTCTACGCTGTACAGATCCCTCACAGTTTATTGCTACTTACCTAAAGGGTATCCCCAGATTCGAGTTAGGATCTATAGAACTCCGATACAAGCCCACAAAATTAAAGCATACAAAGCATACAATTGAAAACATAGTGATCTAATCCTAAGGTACACCTCACTTATAAATATCCCCAGCAGAGTCGCCAGTTCTGTGATCGGTGGGAATGAGAACTGACTGTTTTGGAATGCTGGTTCGCGTTTGCGTTTGTTTTTGCAAAATGTCGCGGTAAGCAAGAGTCGCCACCGTCTTTTATTGTATCCAACAAGGAAAGGACAAAAGCACAGAAAAATTCCTTTTTGAGATATTTCTCGGGTTCGGGAGGTAGATTATAGAAAGGGAAGGTGTTAGCACCCTTTCTATCTGTGGTTATCCACAGGCTCTTAGGTACTTGCTCATTGTATTTTCAAAAGTTTGCTTTTCTTTGTGTTTGTGGGTTTGAAAAGAGTTTTTCTTTTGAAGAGGGTGTAAGTGCGAAAAATTTTGTTTTTAAAAGGAGCAAGTACTTAAGAACCATCTACCTACTCAAAAAGGAATTAAACTGTGCTAATGTCCTTTAGACAATGCTATCCCACTATTGAGGAGCAGGTAACATCATCGTTGGAGTTTTCGGGTCAATTCGATTAAGGGACGTGTGGTCACTAAAGCAATGTTAGGATGCCTTAGCGGTAACCCTAATGTCTTAGATCATTTTATCCGAGGCAACCGTTTCGAGGCAACTTATGATCTTTGGACAAGAGGGCGACCCCTAAGACTTCCTATACTCAATGACCACGTTCGAGGCAACCAAGTGAGGTGTACCCTAAGAGTGCGCATGTGCGAGTGTATTATTTTTTAGCTATATTATCTTTGTACATGTTATGGTGAGCTACCGTTGATTTTAAGTTAAAGATTGATCTTGTCATGCATTACCTAATTATCAAACATCTAACAATTAATATTGTGCGGAAATTAAATTGCGGAAAATAAATCTAAGCTATTACAAGGCGTCGAGTATTTACATCGCCAAAGACAAACCCTTTAAAATTAAATTGCGAAAAGTAAATAAAAGCGATAAATAAATAAATAAAGTCCTAAGTTAAAAACTATTACATTCCCGAAGCAGTTACAATATTGAAATATGGATAAAAAATAATACGCGCGCGAGAAAATTAAATCGGAGTGTCTTAGGGTTTTGACCCTTTTTTTTTATTAAAGAAAGCAATATTTTGTTATTTTTTGAATTAAAAATTAGTCTAAGTTAATAATTGAATTAATTAATTAAATGAAAATATTTTTGGGTTTTATTTTAATTAAGGAAATAAAATAAGAATGGTTAAAAATATTAAAAACCTAATATTCTAATTTGATTTTAATTTATTGCAAAAGATGTTAATGTTAAACCTATTTAAACTAAATAAATTAATTAATGTTTATTTACAAAAATAAATAATGAAATTAATGGATTTTATAAAAAAATTTTTTTTGTGGTTTCTGGTTTTTTTATGAAAAAGGTTAATTGGTTAATTAATTAATTAAGATAATAATAATAATAATAAAAACAAAAATAGGAAAATAATGAGAAGAAAAATAAAAAGGAACAAACTCAGGGGGTATTGGGCCCAAAGAGGGTGTTTGAATTGCAATTTTTGAGGCCCAGAACGTCCAGCCTTGTTGGACTTTTGTGATTCAATGCGTGCTTGTTGACCAGGGAGTATGATGAGCGTGCAATCTGGGCCCCTGGATCTGATTTGAGACCACCTGGCTAGCATCTGGAGAAGGGCATATGGTGCGCTGCATTCTAGGCGCTACATGTGAACACCTGAAGAAAAAATTGAATAAAGTTTTGGGGGACCTGGGATTCGAACCTAGGTCCCAGTGCTCAATGACAAACCTGCCTTGCCAACTCTACTGCGCTGCTTCTTTGTTAGTGGAATGCATAACAAACATTATATTCAAAATAATTAATTATGCCCTGAAAAATAAAAAAAAACGCGCTAATAATTTAAACAAGCCAATGACGCTGAGCCACATAATCGTCTTCTTCAAATAACCCTGGTTATTTACCTGCGGATTTTTATCCGCAGGAAGATTCGTAGGGCATCTCAAAAACCTTCTCCAGGCCATGTAAACGAAACCTAAGAGTACCAATGCGTTCGTCTCTTCCTCCTGGTTATCCCTATACCCATCATTAGCATTGATTTTTCCTGTATCAAAAAGGCCTAAAAAACAAGAACAAGAACCCTAGGATCGGGCATCACAGTACAGGCCATGAAAATCAAATTAAATAATGCAGACATGTTATAAATTTGACATTAAGCATGATTATACAAAAGATTTGGCAAAAGGATGCAAGAGAAAGGTTTCACGATGTCATGTTCAGAGTCGTGTTCAAGAGCGCTTACAATGCGTTTGAGGCTGCTTCAAAGCTGGATTTTGATTGGTATGGCTTCACTGGATGTCAGGGAAGAGAGCTATGTCAAGCTTTTGCTTTGTATCGAGCTCCAATGTTGTTTTTGATCTCCAAGTTTTCAAGCTTTTTCACAAACTTCTTCTGGCCGTTTCAGCAGTGCCTTGTGCGTGTTTTTGCTTTGTGTGGCTTGTGTGAGTGTTATAGAATGAATTTAGGTCAACACTTGGGCCATAATCCATATGCATTGAAGATGGAAGATTTGATTTTGATCACCATTATCAAACTTCCCAAAATAGCTCAAATCTGATTTTTTATGCATGAATAAGCCTTGATACGAATTGATTTGATGAATCATGACAATTTAAAGTTGTACCAATCACAAAGATATTATTTCATCAATTTTTAGATTTTATTTGATTTAATATTGATTAAAAAATGAATTAAATCAATAAAAATTAAATAAAATAGAAAAATAAATGAATGGACGTGAAATCAAGTATGAGACACGTGTGTGGTATGACAAGACTATACCAAGTGGAAAAAAGTGGGCCCTTTTGTCAAAAATTGGAGTTTTGAGGATAGTTGACTTTTGGCAAATTTGGAAAAATGCCCAACTTCAACAATACATAACTTCTTCAATTTTGAACTTTTGGAGGTGTTCTCTGACTTTTTAGAAACCTTGAGATGTCCTCTAATCAACCCTTTTGGTATCATCCCATTTTGATTTTCCATTCTCAAGTTATAAGCTTTGGAAAAAAGGTGTTTTTGTTGACTTTCAAAAATGACCTATAATGTCCAAATTTGTAACTTCTTGTGAGGGCATTTCTTGATCTTGGTGTGTGAATATGGATTGTAGGAAATTTCATCCTCTTCAAAATGAGCTTTGGATGGGTCATTTATCATAAAGTATGAGAAAGTTATGCTTGGTCAAAGTTGAGTTGACTTTTCCTGCAAAACCCTAATTTAGCAACTTTTGAATCTTGATGAATCTTGAGCAATCCTTGATGAATCATGACCAACCCTTGATCAAATGATGAATTATCTTCAAAATGAGAATGTTGACAAAAAATCTTGAAGTTTGACTGCATGTAGGTCACAGTTGACTTTTGCCCTAGCACAGTCGATTTTTGGGGCTCTTGAGCAATTGACTGACCAAACTTCCTCTGCAAGGCTTGAAATTTTACATGGATGAACTTGAGAGAATATTAGGACATTGGGGATAATTTGAGGTCATTTGGATGTAAGTACCTTGATGCAACACAAAACCCTAATTTTGAATTGACTGCCTTAGGAGATGATTTAACTGTCCAACTCTTGAGCTAACTTGAGCAACATGGAGATTATTCTTGACATGACTTGAGAGATATGGGAGGGCAAATTTTGGGGTAAAACAGGTTTTACTTGCTATTATTCTGTATATATGTTTCTCTGGATTTTCCTGGTTTTCAGGGGCTTGGTGATTTCTTATAAGTCTTTTACTCGGACTTTGGGAAAACTTAAGATAGGATGGGCGGTATAGTTATGTTAACTTTGAGGGAGTAATCCCAAAAAAAGAGACATGAGATCCCCCACTCAGTGGAGGCCCTTTTGACTATAGTGTCGTTTACCGAGTAATCAAGAAGACGTATTGCTTTCGACCTGGGAGCCTGCTGAAGCTGAGGACCATAGAACTTTTAACCCAACTTGGCCTTTTAGGTGTAGTGCGGAAACTATGACGAAGTAATCTGGAAATAGTTGTCACGCGATACTACGTTCGGACGAGTTTTTCCTGAGAATATTGCTAATTACGTAGTTAATCGGGACGTTGCTAATATCCGAAGGAAGGATGTAGAATCTGGGAACCTCTTAGAACCCTTGTTTGGAAGGTGATAACCGTTAGTCCATACCTTATGGGTTGTACCATTGAATCTAGGCTCGTATCTCTGAACCATGTGATCTTGTTACTGTATAATGCATTTCATAACATTGCATATCATTTGCATCCTCTACATCATTCCGCATACATCCAGGTTGTTCAGGATCTTATTCCCAGTTGCTTCTTTCTTCCAGTTAGTCATCCACTGTCAAGCTGATTCCTCATCACAACTACGGGACTAGAGCTGCTGTCATATTGAGAATGGAAAAATAAGAACAACACAACATGAAAGTTAGAATGGAAATCGACGAGTTGAAGTCAGGCATGTCCAAACTTACTGAGATGATGCAAGTCCTGATTTCCAGAGGAGAGTTGCCTCAAAGGACTGCGATATCTGAAATCCTAACTGCTGCTGTTGATACTCAACCTATCCAGTATACATCTACTACATGTCTAGAGTTTGGGTTACCTCAGAACTACTCTCCGCCTGTTTCAATTACTACAATGATCATCCAGTCTTCTCGACCAGTTTTTCAAGCTCCAATTTTCACTGAACCTCAGCCAATCATTCATACTGCATCTCGTCAACCTGCTGCACAAGCTGCTTTTGGGAACCCTCTCTTTGAGTACCATGCTGCCAGTCCTTGGAGTATGAGTCAGGGGGACCTTGGTGAGTTTGAAGAATTCAAAGAACAATATCAGACTTTAGAGAAGAGACTTAAAGCTATGAAGGGAAATGAGTTCTTCAGTGTTGATTCTAACAACATGTGCCTAGTTTCTGATCTGGTTATGGCTGCAAAGTTCAAGACTCTCGAGTTTGAGAAATATCGGGGGCATAGTTTTCCAAGAAGTCATTTGGTGATGTACTTTCGAAAGATGTATGCTTACACAAAGAATGACAAGATGCTTATCCATTGTTTCCAAGATAGTCTGAGTGGAGCTTCATTGAAATGGTATATGGGACTTAAGAAAGGCCGTATCCAATGCTTCCAATATCTTGGTGATGCTTTCATAAAGCAATACAAATATAACCTTGACACGGCACCTGATCATCGCCAACTGCAAAATATGTCTCATAATGAGAAAGAATCTTTCAAGGAGTATGCTCAACGATGGAGAGAATTGGCATCTCAAGTTGAACCACCTCTGGAAGAGAAAGAGCTAACTGGATTGTTCATGGATACTTTGTCCCCTTTCATCTAGGAGAAGATGATTGGTAGTGTTTCCTCCAACTTCACAGACCTGGTGACTATTGTCCAGAGATTAGAAGAAGGAATCAAGAATGGTAAAGTGTCTAAAGCTGCTGAATCTTCTAATGGTGCAATGAAATACATTGAGAACTTCCAGAAGAAGAAATAGGTAGAAGCCAATGTTGTCTCGACTGAGAGAAGAGGACCTCGCTGTAGGCCTTAATACATTGATCAACCACAAGTAGCGGTTGTTACTCCTGCGTTTAATGTTCAACCAGTTTAGGTTCCTCAACAACAAAATATTGCACAGAATCATAATTGTTATATAGGGAATATGGCTCAATTTGATCCCATCCCTATGACATAACTGAATTGTATCCTATAATGGTGCATAAGGGCTTGATTACAACTAGGCCTCTGATTCCTCGAAATCCTCCTCCAGCCGGGTTCAGATCTGACCTTAACTGTGAATTTCATATGGGAGCTTCCGATCATGACTTAAAGAGTTGTTATGCATTGAAAAACAGAGTGCAAGAATTGGTGAAATCAAATATTCTCATTTTCAAAGAGGTAGGTCCTAATGTTATCAACAATCCTTTGCCAAAACAAAGTGGCTGAAGACTGAGTCAGGGTACCCTTAAGTCACTGTTTAGTCAGGACATCTCATCCTTGTTAATGATTAGTCACTAGGTCATCTTTCTTTCTGTTTGCATTTTCCCTTTGTTTATGTTAAAATTGTTGCTTTCAAATACTATTTGTACTTTCATGTTAAGTTTAATGAAATGAGCATTGCAATGTTTTAATTCAAATCATTTTCATTTACTGCTTCAAATATATTTCTTTTGTTTACTTTCTTTATCAAATTTTTTTTTATGCAAAGATTTAAGGGAGGATGATGAAAACAAAATACCCATAATTGTTGTTGTTATGCTTTCGAATAAAACTTTGCTGAGGATGTACATGCATTGTTTCAACTCCCAAACACCGGAGCAATAAGGAAGTTAATCCCTCATTCACCCTTTTAAGCCTAGAAGTTGGAGTTTCTTTCTATACGAAAAAACCTGCAATCTTAACCTAGGGATGGGTAGCTCTCAGTTAATTTGGTTGTGCATTCAATTTACAAGATAAATCATGCAAGACACCTTTCAATAAAGGTTGCGATTAAGCTTTCCTTCGTACACAACCAAAAGATTTGAAGATGCTCTCAAACAAAAATGAAAAAGATGGTTCCTCGTAATCATTGAGCAAGGAAGTCATTAAAAAGAAAAATGAAATGAAAAGAAAAATCAAAAGAAAAATCCCTCTAATTCAAAACATATGAAGGAAACTTAGGCAAAAAACTGGGGCATTCCGCTGATTGTAATTCCAAATGAAACAGTTCGGGCAAACAAAACTGGGGCATCCCGCTGGCTGTAATTTCAAATGAAACAGTTCAGGAAAAAGTTAGGAATAAAAAATTCAATCAGAAGAGGTCTTCAAATCCTCAAAGTTCTCCACTAGAGTTTACAAAAGTCCTTAAAATAACAAAAGGATGTAAGAAGAAGTGACTGACGTCTCAAAAATACCTTAGCTTATGAATCATCGTCATTGCTACCATAAGTGCAATTCCAAAATCTCTTGGAAACTGAATGCATATTCTGAATCAACTGAACGTAGGACTGAAGAACATCACGAAGATTGGGTTGGGTACAAATAAATTTTGAGCCTTTATCCTTTATTTCTTAAGTCGTGAACCAGACCACGTTACAACCCTCAAAAGACCTAATTGAAGTCAGGTTTATTTTGAAAGCATACTACAACAAGGTTGCGTAAACTGACTCCTAAGATCTTTTGCGAATCATTTGCCTTGGTATATCCATACCTTTGCTTTCTCTTTAACTTTAAAACTATAAACCACTGCGTTTTAACCAGTGATGCATTTTTCCATACACCAATAATATCATTTCAAAAATGATTTTGAGTTCAAAAACTTTTGCATGAGCTTTGCATTAAAATTACCATGTTTGAATAAACAATTTTGGTTGCAAACAAGCTTTCCTCATCAAGGAATTTCAAACAGCTAAGAAACTTGGTTAGTGACCCTATCAGGGGAAAGTATTTTCCAGGTCCAATTGCGAATCAGTTCAAGATTTATTGCTCAGTATGAGTTTTCTCAGAATTGGTTAGCTAGAAGATCATTTTCAAGACTCATGATAGGGCATTCCTTTCCAACAGTCATTTCAGAAACTGAAGCCATGATCAGTTTATTTCCAATAATCATCTCAGAACTGAATCCATGATCAGTTTATCTCCAATAGTCATTTTAGAGATGAAGCCATGATCAACTCATTTCCAGCAACTTTTGACTGAAGCCATGATCAGTTTATTTCCATAAGTCATTTCAAGAATTGAAGCCATGATCAGTTTATCTCCAACAATCATTTCTAGAACTGAATCCATCATCCGTTTATTTCCAACAGACATTTCAGAACTGAGGCCATGATCATTTTATTCCCAACAAACATTTCAAGCACTGAAGCCATGATCAGTTTATTCCAACAAATATCTCAAGAACTGAAGCCATGATCAGTTCATCTCCAACAGTCATTTCAGAGCTGAAGCCATGATGAGCTCATTTCCAACAACTTTCGACTGAAGCCATGATCAATTTATCCTTAATAGTCAGCTATTCTGGGACAAGCAACTCTCCATGTCTTTCCTCAGAAGATCACCAGTTCAATAAAGTTTACAAGTGTGACAAATTTGGGTCCAGGACATTTTCTTTCCAAGCAAATTTGGCAGAGTTCTCCGTGTTGAGGAATCAAACTTCCAATCTCACCTCCACAAAAGAGTCAAACTCCCGTTGTCGTAAACATATGCATAGATCATTTACATATCATGCATAACAAAACTCATACATAATGCATAACAAGAGTGTTTCATCCTCATTTGCATTTCCCAAGGTCTTGTTGCAGTTGACATGTCACCTTGAGATCAAGGTCCAACTTACTTGGCACATACCAAAGCAGATGTCAGTTCAACTGTTTCTCTCTTTCGTCCAATGCTAATTGTGGAAGAGCTTTTTTCTCTCTTTCGCCCAATGCTAATCTTGGATGAGCTTGTATCTCTCTTTCTTACAATGCTAATCTTGGGTATCATGTTTCCCCATGTTGTCCAAAGCCAATATTGGATGCCATGATCTTTTTTTCCATCCAAAGCCAATATGAATTTCGTAACCTTTTTTTTGCTATCCAAAGCCAATATTGGACACCATGATTTTGCTGCCATCCAAAGCCAGTATTGGATGCCACCATCTTTTATTGCCGTCCAAAGCCAATATTGGATGTTGTTATCTTTTCTTCCATCCAAAGCCAATATTGGATGTTGCTATCTTTTGTTTCCATCCAAATCAACTATCGGATGTTTCTATCTTTTGTTTACGTCCAAAGCCAATATTGGATGTTGCTATCTTTGTTGCTGTCTGTGATATGGTGGCATAACCGACTGTTATACTGGTTTGTATTTTTTGTTCGCAAATGTCACGGTAAGCAAGAGTCGCCACCGACTTTTATTTCATCCAACTAAGGAAAAGGAAAAAGAACAGAAAAAACCTTTTTCGAGAATGTTTCTGAGTACGGGGAGTAGATTATAGAAAGGGAAGGTGTTAGCATCCTTTCTATCCGTGGTTTTCCATGGGCTCTTAGGTACTTGCTCATTTTAAAATAGCTTGTGTGTGTTTGTTTTGAAAAAATTTTACTTCGTAATAACCCTTGTATCAATCCTCAAGGGTGTGACGAAGTTGTTTTAAAAATTGTTTGAGAAGTGTTGGTGTGAAATTTGTTTGTTTGAGCAAGTACCTAGGAACTATCTACCTACTCAAAAAATACTGTTTGTTTTCCTTTAGACAGTGCTATCCCATTATTAAGGAATAGGTAGCACCGTCGTTGGAGTTTTAAGGGACGTTCGAAGGGACAGATACGGTTACAAAAGCAATGTTAGAAGGTGTTAGTAATCATCCTAAAGCCTTAAAGATCTTTTTCTGAGGCAACATCCAAATGGGTCATTTGAGATCTTTCGGGGCTAGAGGACGACCACTAACAAACCCTATACTTCATGACCATTTAACCGAAGGAAACCAAAGTGGAGTAAACCCTAGGAGTGAGCATGTGCGAGTGAGCTTTTTCAGTTAATTTGTCTTTGCACATTTAGGGTTTTCTACCGTTTTAATTTTTAAATATTCTTTCCATATAATCCTATTAGCATACATCTAACAGTTTATAATTGCGGAAATTAAAATGTGGAAATAGAAATCCTAACTATTACATGGCTTTCGCAGATACAGAATTATTTTGACTGGAAATAAAATACCGAATTAAAACCTAATTAAAATTATTACAACCTCGAAGCAATTACAAAAATAATTATAAAAAAGGTAATTAAAACGCGCGACGAATTAAATGCGAGGACGACTAGAAAACCTAAAAATCTATTTTTGAGAAAAAAATATTCAAGTTATTTTTGAAGAAAAAATTAATTATTTACAAAAATCAAACCCTAATTTCTAATTGATTTTAATAATAAGAAGGAGTTAAATTAACCTAATTTGAATTAAATTAATTAATTAAAGAAAATAAATATTTTATGAAAAAAATGATTTTTGGTGTCTTTGTGATTTTTTTGGTTTATTGTAGTTAATTAAAAAAGATTAATTTGTGAAAACAAATAACTAAACAAATAAAATAGATAAAAGAAATAGAAAAAAGAAATTAAATTGGGCCTGTTTAAGCAATTGGAGGGGTGCCTTTCTGAATTTATTCCAGGCCCACCAAGCTGAAGCCTAATCAACGCCTGATCCAGTGTGCTGGTCCCCTGATGGTCTATGATATGACTGCACGTATGGGACGTTGGATCTATTTGATCATGCATTCTGTGGTTGGCTGTTGGTGGCGCATGATAGGCCTTTGGGATCGTAATGCATGGGATCTGTTAAAGGAAAATAAAATAAGAAAGTTGCCAGGACCTGGGATCGAACCCAGGTCCTCTACCCTTTTCAACATACATCTTTTCCAGCTGCGCTACATGTTTCAATTGATAATATAATAATAATAATACATAATATATGCAATCAAGGTGAATTAGTGGACAAAACAAAAAAACGCGTGCCAGTTTGAATGGTTCAGTGGTTAGCTGCCACGTTATTGTCTTCTTCGCAGGTCTGTCGTCTTAGGTAAGTCACTTATACCCACAGACAAATGTCTGTAACTAAAACCCTGCAAATTTCCAAAATCCAGCACAGGCATGATAAATGAATTATGACTACACCAATCAAATTGTTTTGACCTCACGAGTACGATGATACCCTTTATGTAGGCCAATTTCACCTTTATCAAGAAGCCCTAAAACATGACCTCAAACCCTATCCATGGAAGTCACTCGTATAAGCATTAAAAATCCAATTAAACAATCCAGATATGTTAGAAATACATCAATGATCACAAATATGTCATTAAATCATGCTAATGATGCAAGAATGGCTGTAATCGATTGGAAAAAAACAAGCAAACTGTATGAGATGTAGCGAGCATTTCTGGGCGTGAAAGGACCTGCAATCGATTGGGTTAGCTTCTGGGAAGGTCCAGGAATCGTTTAGGAATGTTGGAAGGCCTTGAATTGTCCTCTAGGGTAGAGATCATATCACCACTCTTTTGCCAAAATTTTGAGTTTCTTCTAGTGTTCTTCACGACTGTAACCTCTCGTTTTTGTGCCTGGCTTTGTTCATTATATATCCCTAAGTGAATTAGGGTTATAAAAACAACTGATATCTTTGCAATTTTTGAAGATTTGATTTAGTTTTCATCTTGTATGATATCCTTCCAAATTTGGCCTAATCATGCCATTCTTGTGCCAATTAACCTTAATTCGATTTGATTCTAATATGCCAACATAATGAGCTTGTGATTCTGTCCAAAAATCCAATCAAAACAAATCTTTGCTATTATTTACCATTTATTTGATTTAATTCAATTTTTAATTAATAAAAAAATAAAAAATAATGAAGCAAATCACATGTGAGTGAATATTTGGGTCGTGGACCATGTTAGGAGTGAGGTGCAAGCATAAAAAGTTAGGCCCATTTGGCAAAAATTGCATTTTTGAGCATATTTGACTTTTGGCAATTTTGGAAAAATGGTCAACTTTTACAAGGCATATATCTTCCAATTTTAACCCTGGAGAGGTGTTATTTGAATTTTTAGAAAGCTTAGGATGTCCCCTAAATAACACTTTTGGTCTCATCTCAATAGGGTCTTCCATGTTCATGTAAGAAGCTTTGACCCAAAAAGTGTTTTTGTTGACTTTTCAAAAGGACCTATAATGTGGAAATTCATATATTTTTGTGAGTGCATATTTTGAACTTGAGGGATGAATATGAATTGTAGGAAATTGAATCCTCTTAAAAATGAGCCTTGGATGGAAAATTTATGATAAATTATGAGGAAGTTATGCTTGGTCAAAGATTGGTTGAGTTTTCCTAAGAAACCCTAATTTAGCAACTTTTGGGTTTGAGGAATTTGGGGAATTCCTTAATGAATCATGATCAACCCTTTATCAAATGTTGTATATAACTTTAAAATGTTGATTTTGACCAAATATCTTGAAGTTTGACTGTATGTGGGCCACAATTGACTTTTGACCTAATACAGTCGATTCTCAAGCATCTGAACAGTTGACTGAGAAAAATTCTTGTACAAGGCTTGAAATTTGACATTAAGGGTCTTGAGAACATATTAGGACCATGGAGAGCATATGAAGTCTTTGGAGTCCACCCATCTTGATGAAAATGGAAACCCTAGTTTAAGATGCATTGCCTTAGGAGAGAGTTTGTCTGGTCAACTCTTGGGCAACCTTGAGCAAGTTGAGGATCTCAATGGGAATGTGTTGAGTAAAATGAGAGGGAAAATTTTGGGATACAACAACTTCCCCTGTTCAATCTTCTTAAACATGAGGATGTAGATTGGCTCGTCTGCCTTCCGTAATCTGAAGGTAGAAGATGATTGAACACTAGAGTGCCCAGAAATTTGCACTCGTATGAAGTGACACTTGATTTGATGATGTCGGGAATGGGCTTACAGATGCCATTTGGAAGTTGACGGAGAATCATCGGGGATGGGCTTAAAGATGCCATCCAGGATGTGACAGAGAATCATCTAAGATGGGCTTAAAGATGCCATCTAGAGGAAGTTGATTTTATGAGATATTCTTTTGATGAGAATTCCTATTCCTGTCATTGAGGAGGAGTCTACTGAGGAATGTTGGTATCTATCTTGGGAGAAATAGAATTTTAGGAGCTTCAGTTGTCTGTTACTCTACTGGGGAAATAACTCCTGCTTGAGGAAGCGAAAGTGAACTGCATATCTGGTCAGGGTACAGGCTGCACCACGACTTACTGGGGAAAGATGAAATCGACCGAAACTGGTCGGGTCCCGGTTTTACCGTGTTGTGAACTGTTGTCTGGAGATAAAAGAGAAGAAACCTGGATGTTAAGGTTATGAGAAGGAACCTGGGTTGTAGGGTTACTTCGAAATGAAAGCCTGGATAGTAGGGCTGTGAGAAGGAACTCAGGTCGTAGGGTTACTTCGAAATGAAAGTCTGGATAGTAGGGCTCTGAGAAGGAACCTGGGTCGTAGGGTTACTTGGAAATGAAAGCCTGGATAATAGGGTTGTGGGAAGGAACCTGGATATTAGGGTTACTTCGAAATGAAAGCCTGGATAGTAGGGCTATGAGAAGGAACCTGGATAGTAGGGTTACTTTGAAATGAAAGCCTGGATAGTAGGGCTGTGAGAAGGAACCTGGATAGTAGGGTTACTTCGAAATGAAAGCCTAGATAGTAGGGCTTATGGGAAGGAACCTGGATAGTAGGGTTGCTTCAAGATGAAAGTGTAGATTTTTTTGACCCGTTTGGTTTTGGGAACTGAGTTTCCATTAGTCGTCTACAGACGTGACCTGTATAAATGCTGGATTTATTGAAGTAAACGTCTTTTTCCTGAAAAGATATCAGGGTTAGTTACATGCGATGCATGAAATGCAGGGTGAGATGATGTTCTCATAATAAATGAGATTATGCCGTATATGATATGTATGCGCATGTCATGATGTATGTTCATGAAATGCTATCGGGGTATGCCCGCGTCCGGGAAAATAAATCCCTGACGGTTGCTGGAGATTTGTAAATGTTCTGTTGGGAAGAGATTGTGCTTGAGAATAAACTCTGCAGGGAACAAACCTGGGAAGTGAATTTTTGTAGCTGAAGTAATGAGCTCTGTCAGTGATTGAGCCTCTGTATCTAGAGAAATAAACTCAGCTTGGGGGATGACATTTACTGACTCGCCCGTGATTATGGAATTCAGATGGGGTATATAACTGTCAGTTTTCAGAATGAATTTGGATGGAGAAGGTTACATCCTGTAGGGAGTGTATGTACTAATGATTATACTCCAAAGCTGATTCTAACCCGGTACCTGCTGGGCAGAGTAACTGTCGAGTTTGGCACTTCTTGTTTTTGCCCCTGTTTCTGGAATTACGAGTAATTGTCTTTTGTTTCTTATGCAAATATTTATAAGCAGCATCCATTTTCAAATGCATATATAAAAAATAAATCATTGGACGTTCTTGCAAAACAAATCAGAAAAAGAAAAACAAATCGAAGTTTCTTGTGAAAATGATTTGTATTGATTTTTGAAGTTGGCCTGTAATAGGCATTTTTATACAAAGAGGCTGACGCTCTAGTAATAGAACGCCGCTGAAAAATAGAAACTATACAATTTGTGTAAAAGAAAGAAAAACAAAACAGCTATGTGAAACAACCCCATTGGGTTCCAACTCTGCTATTGCCTTTATATCTTCAAGCGTTTCATCACTTTGCTTCTTGCCTGAAAGTTGATTAGATTGATTGGCTCTGTACGAACTTGATAGTCGATACCGAAGTCTGGTCGCAAGATGATTCAATGAGACATAGTGGTACGCTTTATATCCCTAAGTTTTTCCTGGACCGCCCTTTCAGGTTTTCAGTCCACCAGGATACCCTTTTTTTCCCAAGCCTCCCTTTCGAGTTTTCGACTTACCGGGTGTACATATTTTTCATTTTCATCCCTTACTTTTTCCCGAACCCTTTTGGTTCACCGAGAAGCCCTTATTTTTTCCTAGGCCAGTCAACCTAGCGGGTCCTTTGATAGGTGTAGTATTTTTTCACTATGTTTGTATTGACAGGGTGAGGAAGGTCGTCACCATCCATGGTGGTTAGAATCATAGCTCCTCCCAAGAAAATATTCTTAACCACAAATGGCCCCTAGTACGTGGGGGTCCATTTACCCCTGGGGTCACCTTGCGACAGTATGATGCATTTGATCACTAGATCTCTGACTTGATATTCTTGACGTCTGACTTTCTTTTTAAAAGCCTTGATCATTCTCTTTTGATACGTTTGACCATGGCAGATAGTAGTAAGTCTCTTTTCATCGATTATATTTAACTGATCAAGTCGAGTTTGGATCCAGTCTTCTTCGTTTAAACACGCATCCCTCATAATCTTGAGAGAAGGTATCTGGACTTCGATGGGTAGCATTGCATCTATACCATATACCAGAGAGTAGGGTGTTGCCTCTGTCGATGTCCGCGCTGAGGTACGGTATCCATGAAGAGCAAATGGTAACATCTCATGCCAGTCTTTGTATGTCACCGTCATTTTCTGTACAATCTTCTTGATGTTCTTGTTAGCTGCTTCAACAACGCCATTCATCTTCGGCCGGTAGGGAGAAGAATTATGATTCAGTATCTTGAACTGTTTACAGAACTCAGTGATCATTGTGTTGTTGATATTCGTACTATTGTCAGCAATAATTCTCTCTGGAACACCATATCGATAGATTAGATTATGTCGGATAAAACGCGCCACGACGTTCTTGGTTGCTGTAGCAAAAGAGGCTACCTCAACCCACTTCATGAAGTAATCAATGGCTACTAGGATGAAGCGATGTCCGTTAGAAGCGGTGGGCCTGATTTCTTCGATCATGTCGATGCCCCACATTGCAAAGGTCCACGGAGCTGTCAAGACGTTTAAGGGGACCGGAGGCACGTGCACTTTATCAGCATAGATTTGGAACTTATGACAAGTTCGAGAGTGCTGATAAAAATTGGCTTCCATAGTGGACCAGTAATATCCTGCCCGTAGGATCTTCTTAGCCATGGTGTATCCACTAGAATGGTTTCCGAAGGTGCCTTAATGTAGATCTGTCATGATCCTCTCTGCTTCGCTCTTGTCTACACACCGTAGTAGCGTGGAGTCATGGTTGCGTGTATAGAGGATTCCATTATTGAGGAAGAACTTTGCAGCGAACCTTCTCAGAAACTCCTTATCATTGACAGATGCCCCTTCGGGATACTCTTAAGTCTCGAGATACCTTTTCACCTCATGAAACCAAGGTTTGTCTGCCATTTCTTTGGTATCAATTTCACAGCAGCGTCCTGGTTCATCCAGCCTCTCAATGGCAATTTATGGAGCTTCATTTTCCCACCTGACCTTGAACATTGACGACATAGTAGCTAGTGCGTCCACTAACTGGTTCTCCTCTCGTGGGAAATGTACAAAAGTTACTTCCTCAAAGTGTGGGAGCAGTGTTAGTACGTACTCTTTGTACGAGATGAGATTCAGGTGTTTCTTATCTCACTCACCTTTGATCTGACTTATCACCAAAGCGGAATCCCCGAATACACTCAAGAACTTGATCCTTAAGTCGATAGCAGCTCGAAGACCCGTAATACATGCTTCATACTCCGCCATGTTGTTGGTGTAGTTGAAACATAATCAGGCAGTGAATGGAGTATGACAGCCCTCGGGAGATATGATTACAACGCTGATGTCATTACCCAGTGCGTTTGAAGCTCCGTCAAAACACATAGACCATCAGGATCCTTCCTCAAGTCCTTCATCCGATCCAGAATCTTCTTAGTCAGTCACCAACATAATATTCTCATCCGGGAACTCAAAATTCATGGACTGGTAGTCATCCAGGGCCTAATGAGCTAAATGATCTGCCAATACACTTCCCTTGATTGCTTTTTGGGTTGTGTATTAGATATCGTATTCGGTTAAGATCATCAGCCATCTTGCTATTCTTCCAGAGAGTGCAAAATTCTCAAAAATGTACTTGATTGGATCCGTATTCGTTATCAACAAGGTAGTGTGAGTCAACATATACTGTCTCAGTCGGCGAGTAGCTCATGCCAAAGCGTAGCAAGTTTTCTCGAGCATTGAGTATCTTGTCTCACAGTCGGTAAATTTTTTGCTAAGGTAGTATATTGCGTGCTCTTTTCGACCAGACTCGTCATGCTGCCCCAACACACACCCCATTGAATTGTCTAGCACTGTCAAGTATAATATCAAAGGTCTTCCTTCAACTGGAGGCATCAGAATTGGTGGTTCTTGAAGGTATTCCTTAATTCTTTCGAAAGCGGTCTGGCATTCATCATTCCACTTTACCACTTGATCTTTTTTCAGAAGCTTGAAGATTGGCTCACAAGTAGCAGTCATATGTGAAATGAACTTGGTGATATAATTCAGGCGTCCCAAGAAACCTCTATATTCCTTCTCTGTACGGGGAGCTGGAATTTCTTGTATAGCCTTTACCTTTGCAGGATCTACTTGGATGCCTTTGTCGCTGACAATGAAACCAAGAAGTTTACCAGACCTTACCCCGAAGGTACACTTGTTCGGATTCAACTTCAGCTTATATATCCTCAACCTGTCGAACAACTTTTGTAGATGATCAAGGTGCTCTTCCTCGGTTTGAGACCTGGCTATCATGTCATCAACATAGACTTCAATCTTATGGTGAATCATATCGTGGCACAAAGCGACCATGGCGTGCTGATAGGTTTCCCCAGCATTCTTCAACCCAAAAGGCATCACCTTGTAGCAAAAGGTGTCCCACTGCGTGACGAAGGTTGTCTTCTCCATGTCTTCAGGATCCATCTTGATCTGGTTGTAGCCAGAGAAACCATCCATGAAGGAGAAGATTTTGTGTTGCGCGGTGTTGTCAACCAGAACGTCAATGAGAGGAAGTGGGAAGTCATTCTTGGGGCTTGCCCTGTTCAGGTATCTATAATCCATACACATCCGTACCTTACCATCCTTCTTAGGTACCGGAACAATGTTAGCAACCCACTGTGGATAAGAAGTGACAGCTAAGAATCCTACGTTGAACTGTTTCATAACCTCTGCCTTGATCTTCTCTGACATTTCAGGACGCATACGACATACCTTCTGTTTAACCGGAGGACAGTCTTCTTTAGTCGGCAGGCGATGTACTACAATATCAGTGTCCAAACCAGGCATGTCCTCATAGGACCAGGCGAAGATCTCAACATAGTCGTGCAACATTTGTATCGACCTCTGTTTGACACTAAGCTCCAGATTTGCACCTATTTTAACCTCTTTTCTGTCTTCCTCAGTACCCAAGTTCACTGTCTCAACCGGCTCTTCATGAGGTTGTATTGCCCTTTCTTCCTGTTGTAATAGTCTAGCAAGTTCTCCAGGCACCTCACAATCATCCTCACCTTCGTCCTCGGCTTGGTTGATCGGATTTTCGAAGTCATAATTGGCAATAGCAGAGCTGCTATCAATGGGATCCAGAGTGGATATGGATCTGCAATATGATACGTGAGTGTGTGTAAGAGAATAACTATTTTGATAAAGTGAAAACAGAAAAGAAAAAACAGAGAGCGCAAAGTTTATATGCAAGAAACGTTCAATGCTTTATTAATGATATATGAAATGACAAATAATAGCTCTCACAGGCAAAGCCAATGTGCCTCGGGCAAGGCACCAGGCCATAAAGTTTTAAATTGTTTATTACAAATCTCAAAACAAGTAAGACAATTACTGCGGAATAAAAGAAACTGGTATAAAGTCCCTAGCCATCCAGTTACTTGGTCCACCGTTGGTAGTTGGGTAGATCCAGCTGTCAATGTCTGAGTCTTCCTCGCTATCTTCAATGGCATTAACCCCATGATTGCTGATGCGTAGGGGAGGTCTTCCAGCCCGAGCGCGTCAAACAGCCCTTTGAGCCCCTGTAGTAAAGCCCAAACCAAATTTGTCAGTTTTGTGAGTGAAATCAGGGAGCTGACCCCAATTGGTACACCCACCTTCTTCCACCACGGCCCTGACATCCTTGAGAGAAGCAATCTTTAGAGGAGGTTTGCTGCTGGTAGTAGTTTCAGTCGATGCCAAGATCTAAGGGACTTCTTTGAAGTTCTGACAAGGAGTCTCTATGAATTCCCCGTCCATCTCTACGTAGCAGAAGGAATTGAGGTGGCTCACCATATACTCCTCTTCACCCTGCACCATGACAATCTTCCCTTTTACCGAATACTTCAGCATTTGGTGTAGTGTGGAAGTAACTGCCCCAGCCTCATGGATCCAAGGACGACCCAACAAACAAGAATACGACGGCCTGATGTCCATCACATAGAAGGTGGACCCAAAGGTCCGAGAACCCACTTTGACAGGGATGTCCACCTCCCCGTGCACCATTCTTTTTGAACCATCAAAAGCCCTTACCACAATGTTACTAGGCTTTAAAGTTAAACCCTCGCAATCCAACCGGTCCAATGCCTTCTTGGGCAGAACATTCAGCAAAGACCCAGTATCTACCAACACATGAGCCATAGTGGTGCCCCTGCATTCAATCGAGACATGTAGAGCATCATTATGCTTCCTTCCCTTCGGTGTCAAATCTGCATCTAAAAAACCTAGCCCATTGTCAGTAGTCAGGCTGGCCACGTAATCTTTAAATTGATCAGCTGAAGTCTCTTGCGGCACATGCGCAGTTTTGAGGAATGCAATCAAAGCCTTCGCATGAGCCTCAGAGCATAAAAATAGGGATAACGTGGATATATTTGAGGGGGTTTGCCCCAGCTGCTCGACCATATTGTAGTCGCTCTTTTTAATTATTTTCAATATTTACTCTATCTCTTGCTTAAAGGCTTCCACAACAATTTTTCTAGGCGCCTTCGTCCGTGTGGGCTCACCTATAACTTCTTTGCCGCGGGTATCAGACGACTCGTCGACAGGGGTAATAACTGGAGTAAGAATAGGAGCCGTAGTTGATGTACCAACAGGAACATCAAATTGAATGATAATAAGCCTATTGATAGTCTTAGGGGAAATCTCGAGAGAGAAGACCCTTCCACTTCGGGTAACCTTGCTGGTTCCGACAATGTTACCAATATCAGGATCATCCTCTTCATTTTTCAAATCTTGTTTGATGCCATGATAGTACACATCGGCACCATAATGCCAGGGGACAACTTTGTCCGAGACATACGGGACAGGACCAGGAACAGTGATTATTAGCGGAGCGATTCTTGGAGCAGATGTAATCCTAACAGGTCTTCTCGAGGAGACCTTGGAAGGATTGGCGGAAATGGTTATAATGGCAATGTCTTCAGATGGTACAACAGGAACCAAAGTTTTTTTAAACAAAATTTCTTTGATGTCCATCAGGCGTTGAACACCTGACTTCAGCAAATGGCAACCAGAAGGTAGAAATGAACACATGTGGCAAACTTCACCACAACCCGAAAATAAACTGGCCAACAACAAATTCTTCTTCACGGTCATGAGAGGAGTAGAAACTTCATCCACCGAGGTCACAAATAAGTTGGTATCAACAAAATTAACTCCACAACCGTGCTTAGGCATGGGCGCATTTATGACATTGGGCTTTTCCGGAGCATCGAACTCAATTTCCTTAGCTTTGATCAGATCTTGTACCTTATTTTTTAGAGCCCAACAATCATTGGTATCGTGGACAGGACTCTCAGAATGATAGGCTCATCGAGCATTTGGATTATATCGGGGAGATGTGGTATTTGGGTTCTTGGGAGCCTCTTTCAAGGTTGCCAAGTTGGCTCTCAGCAGATGAGGTAGAACTTCAGCCAATGTCATATTGATTCGGGTAAACTATCGTTGTGGTCTTTTCACCCTTTGTTGATTGTTGCATTGTGGAGCAGCCGCAAGCCTAGGTATTATTACGACACTTGCTGTCTGATGGTGTTCAGCTCTATTTTGGCCCCTCGGGCTATAGATGGCATTGGCTTCCTTCTTACCAGCAAAAGGCTTCTTTACCGAACTCAAAGAGGCATCCTTTTGTATCTTGCCTCTCCGAATCCCAGCTTCTACTCTCTCTCTAGTCAAAATTAGCTCGGTAAAACTAGCTGACAAGCTATCGATCAAATGATTGAAGAATGGACCAGATAGCATCCCCAAAAACATATCATCCAACTCCCTATCAGACAACGAGGGTTGGACTCTTCCAGCCAAGTCTATCCACTTTTGTGCATAGTCTTTAAAGCCTTCACTTGCACCCATGGACATACTCTGGAGTTGAGTACGAGTAGGAGCAAAGTCGGTGTTGTATTGATACTGCTTATAGAAAGCAACAGCCAGATCTTCCCAATTTCAGACATTGGCTCCCTCCAGTTGGTAGAACCATTCAAGCTGAGTCCCTGACAGACTATATTGAAAGAAATGAACCCACAAATTTCTATCAGCGGCGTGGGGCTGAATCTTTCTAACATAAGAGCGGAGATGGAGTTTTGGGCAGGACACCCCATCATACTTTGCAAAAATTGGAGCTTTGAACTTCTGCGGGATGACCACTCTCGATACCAATCCCAATTCTTTGAAATCAACCCAGGTATCCTCTAGACTTCCATGGCACTCAAACGATCTTCTAACTGCTTGTATCTATCTTCAGTAGGAGGATACTTCTCATCATTGTAGTCGGTATCATTGTCAGGAACTTCAGGACTGGGATCCTTCTCCCTTGTTTCTTCTTCTTGATTCTCCCCTTCTTTGGATGAAGAGGTCAGATCGACTTGTCACTTCAATGTCCCTCCAAACCTTTTGCCCATGTTCAGAATACCGGCAACCTTCTTCTTTTTCTTTTTCTCTTTCAATATGAGGGCTTTCAGATCCTCCTGCCCTTTCGCCAGATTTATGAACATTTGCTGGAACTGGGCATTTTGTGCCTGAAGATCCTTGATGCTTTGTTTGGAAGACATTTTTGCTAAAATAAACAGTGAAGAAGATGAGAAACCTGTAATGGTACCTGTACATGCAATTCTATGAATGGGATGTGCATGCAATGATTTCAAAGACTTTGGGAAATTTAAATTTGCGAACCAAAATAAAACAAAGATCTTATTAGCTGAATTCAAGGTTCAAATGCCTTTTAGGCGTTACAAAAAACAAATCTAAAACTAGAAAAAGAATCAAAATTCCCATGGATGCTTCCTCTTTGTGCCAAGATAAGCATTGAGTCCTCTTTCCTCATAGAGCTGCTTTGTGAGCTCTAAAACCTTCCTCTCCTGAGCATATAACTGATCCCTGTAAGTATCCCGCTCCTTCTTCAACTGAATACAAGACCTCTGTAATTCTCCAAGATCAGTGGGCATATCAGGATAGAGAACCGTGTAAGAAATACCCCCTTCAGTAGTGGGTTCCACAATCACTGGTAAAACGACAATATAGGGCATCATAAGTTTCTGGGCGCGATCTCGTACCCATTGGAAGTAAGGTTCCATAGTAATGGAAGCCTTTGTCCCCAAAGCCTTGGCGCCAGATCTGTTTACCATGCCCTAAGCTCGTATGAACCTCCGACGGTACTCATGAACATCATCCTCATAGTTGAATACAATGCCCACGATAAGTAACTCATGGGGACCATCTCTTTGAGCGTAACCAAATTGTCGCAGAGCTAAACAAGGATTGTAGGTTATACCCCCTTTGATGCCAAGTAATGGGACATTAGGGTACTCCCCGTAGCAGTCAATAATCGCAGTGTTTTCCATAGCTCGGGAACACCAGAGAATATCCATGTGGGCGAGTGACATTATCCTTTCTAACCAACCCAAACCTTCTTCATTCTTCAGTATGGACTTAGGGAGGTGAGAAATAAACCACCTCGACAGCAATGGCATGCAGCACATAAGAACCCCTCTTTTCTTCATGGTACGAGTATGGAGAGTGTGCAAAATATCTCTGAGCAAGGTAGGCACAGGGTTGCGAGAGAGGAAGATCTTGATAGCATTCACATCTATGAATGAGTCTGGATTAGGAAATAGTACTAACACATAGATTAGAAGAGCCAAGACCTCCTCAAAAGCCTGAAAATCCATATCATCCCAAAACAGTTGGGCCTTGTCTATCAGAAACTTGGCTAGAAAACACTTGACTCCGCTTCTCATTTCCCAATTGGATACCACGTCGGCCCGTTTCAGATGCAAATCTGCAGTAATGACTTCTGCCTTGGGAACTTCTTCCAGACCTTTGAAGGGCAACTGTTCAAGAATGGGTATATCTAACAACTGAGAGAATTCTTCCATGGTAGGCACTAACTTATAGTCTGGAAAGGTGAAGTAGTGGTGCTTGGGATCAAAGAACTGAAAGAGTACACCCGTCATCTTTTCATCAAAGTTTGAAGTAACCAGGTTGAGAAGTCGACCATGTTTCTTAGTGAATGCAGAAGTTTCGGAAACCTTTGATACTAGCTCTTTGAGTTGGGAAGGTATCTTCACAAAGCTGACTCGGATGGTGTTTCTACGAACGGAAGTCATGATCTGCAAAACATAACAAAGATAAATTCCCTTGGTCCTTGAAATGGTTAGTGCAATAAGAATGGATGCTATGTTATGATGCATGATGTCATGATAAACCATAGGCATAGCAAACACAAACAAATCACACCAAGTTCTTAGGTTTAAGGCTTACATGAGGTTAAAGGTCATACTCTCTTGAAGAGTAGTTGGTTTCAAACCTGTCTTAAAAAGTAAACGGGTTCTAAGGCATCTCAATATCACTGACCATCCTTTATCGGGCATTGTCTCAGCTCAAGCAATCTTTTCTTGCGACCAAAATATCCCAAAAGTCTGATCTCAATGAGTGTAGCATCGAGTATCAACCAATCCTCAACTATATACCGAGGCTGTCTATCTCACTACTTTATAATGGACAAGTTTATTCAATTAAGGTTCTAAGGTCCGTTAGTGCTTCACGACACCACGCGACGACCCCATATTCTCCTCATTTCCCCCCGAAGGATACCGGTACCAACCAAAGTGCCATACCAACACAGCCATCGCTTAAACCATATCGGTCTACACTGTACAGTCTCCATGATCTATTATTGTTTACCTAAAAAGTGCCCCCAGATCCGGGTGTAGGATCTATAGTAACCCAAGCAAAACCTTTAAGAATAAAGCAAACAAACAAGAAAGCAAATTTCAAAATGACCTAGATCCTAAGGTATACCCCACTAAATCAACCTTATACTCCCCAGCAGAGTCTCCAGTTCTATGATACGGTGGAAGAACCGACTGTTATACTGGTTTGTGTTTTTTTTCCGCAAATGTCACGGTAAGCAAGAGTCGCCACCGACTTTTATTTCATCCAACTAAGGAAAAGGAAAAATAACAGAAAAAACCTTTTTCGAGAATGTTTTTGAGTACGGGGGGTAGATTATAGAAAGGGAAGGTGTTATCACCCTTTCTATCCATGGTTTTCCACGGGCTCTTAGGTACTTTCTCATTTTAAAATAGCTTGTGTGTGTTTGTTTTGAAAAAAGTTTACTTCGTGATAACCCTTGTATCAGTCCTCAAGGGTGCGACGAAGTTCTTTTGAAAATTGTTTGAAAAGTGTTGGTGTGAAATTTTTTTTGTTTGAGCAAGTACCTAAGAACTATCTACCTACTCGAAAAAGACTGTTTGTTTTCCTTTAGATATCGCTATCCCATTATTAAGGAATAGGTAGCACCGTCGTTGGAGTTTTAAGGGACGTTCGAAGGGACAGATACGGTCACAAATATGGATCTCTTGATATGTGTTTATGGCTCTCATTGTTTATGGATATCTTGTTTATGGCTCTCTTGTTTATGACTCTCTTGAGGATGATATGTGTTTATGGATCTCCTTGTCAACGACTCTATTATTTTCTCCCTTGTTTAGGGCTCTTTGTTAGGATTCTGTTTGTGTTGGTTTAGACAAATGAAACTGAAATCTGCAAGCTAAGCTATATATATATATATATATATATATATATATATATATATATATATATATATATATATATATATATATATATATATATATATATATATATATATATATATCAGAAAAACAAATTCACCTCAGTTGGGAAAGAAAATCGAGGTGAAAATTGACTTATTTTTAAATTTAAAACAAAATATTCAGGAATGTGCCACTTTTAATAAAATTAAAACATAATCTGAAGCTACTGGGATTCGAAGTATGTGCATTGAATAGTTTACCCCCCAATTTTCAACAAAAACTGAAAAAATAGATTTTATACTTTTTAAAGATAAAAACATGGTGTGTCTAAGAATTATACCCCGTTTTTTGATAAGTGAGGTGAAATCATTGTCATAAAAAGTAGTTTTTCTATTAGTGAGAGACATATGGGACGTGGAAGGAAAGAATAGTAGAAGAGGGGAAAGCTTAAATGGGAGAAGGAGACATTTTAGATCGCATATCAAGATCCCGAGGGATGTTAATGTGGGAGGTATGAAGCACACAAAGGAACCCATACAAAAAACTTCCTTCTTTTTTACTGAGTTTTCACTGGATTTTGGTGCAAAAGAAATGTAAGCTTTATTTAAATACTATGGAGACATAAATGAAGTGGTAATTCTGTCTAAGAGAGATGTAAGAGGAAGAAGATATGGTTTTGTCATATTTTTTAACGTTCAAAACACGAGGTTGTTGGCTACAAAGCTAGATAACACTTTCATAGGAAAAAAGAAGATTCATGCAAACATTACAAATTTTACAAGATCATTGCAAGAAGAGGATATTTTTCGTGCTTCTTTGAAGAAAAAGCTTGTAGATGAGGGGAATAGGGTGGTAGGGGAGCATTATTATGCTCAAGTGGTTGGAAAAGTCAATGATGACTTGAATCCATCTAAGGACACCAAGGGTTCACGTTTTTTCTTGGGGAGTTCAAGGTGGGAATAGATGCTTTATTGAGGCTTAAAAATCCTATGTTGGATTCACATCTAATATGGGAATGTCACATAATATTCAAGAAACATTCAATTTGAAAGGTTATTTTTCTATCAAGGTCATCCCTATGGGAGCGATTTTTTTTCCTAGAAGAGAGAGTGAAGGGTGAGCTTGATTACTTGGTCTCCGAAGGTGGTGATTGGTTGTATCAATGGTTCATAGAAATCAAAAAATTGAGTATAAAGGTGATGGATAATGAAAGAGTTACGTGATTGAGGTGTTATGGAATACCTTGTCTAAAGGTGATAAAAAACACAAGATGGGAGGGTTAAACTGTGTTAACTTTTTCTTCTTTTTCACTTACAAATCTCTTATCAGATTCTGATCACAAGGGAAAAATCTGAGTCAGTGTTTGGTGGTGATTACAATGGAATAAGGTGATGACAAATAAAGAATAAAGGAAGAAAACACACATGCAATTGCCCTGGTTCCTCTTACAAATCAGGAGTTATCCAATTCCCTTTCACTTCCAGGGATTTCCAATATAACCAAATATGATTACAAATTGCTCAAGCATATAAGCAAGAGACTTCCAATGCCTAGACACACAAGTAAGGGACTTTAATGCTCAAGCACGCAGACAAGCGAATTCATATGCTCAAGCACATAAGTAAGAGACTTCCAAATGCTCATGCACACGAGCAAGAGACATCTGACTCTATAAAAAACATTAAAAGAATGTGATAAACTACAGTTGATATACAATCACATGGGTAGACAATATACAACACAAAAAACTCTAAAACATAAGAACTTCTAAGAATATACAATTGGTAAGAAGTTCTAAGTTAACTTGTGATCTTTGTTTTAATAGAGTAACTTCTCTTTATTTTGTCAAGGCGCAGTGTTATATGTTCTCCAAGTTTTCAACTCTTTATATAGAGAACCATGAAAGAGTTGTTGGAGAGAAATTCTAGCACAAGAGAGTCTTGAAGAGAAGCATCAATAGATATGTCATAAAGCTTCCTGATATGGTTAACGTCGTTGCAATTCCATTGAAAACTCCTTTTCTATAAAAGGAATTATCAGTTGCGATTCTTCAGCCTTCTAAAACTCTCTACTAAGTATTCATGTGATTAGAAGAAGACAAATTGACCTCAGAGTCTGATAACGACTTGTCAAACATTCCTTGGTTCTTGATCTTCAGCTAGCTTCAAGTTATGATCCTTCAGAGTCAGAGTCTTAGCTTCTGATCCTTCAAACTTTGAGTCCTTAGAGGTTGACTAAATTTTCACATACTGACCTGATCAGAGTCTAGAGTCTTGCTGGCTTAATCAGAAGCATATTTTTCGGAGTTTGATCTTCAAAATCGCTCTCTTTAGAGCTTCTTTTTATATGTTTAATGCAATATCAGAATTAACTTTCAATTAGTATATTAATCTTTGTACATGCACACTTAAACATACATTAATCTACACAATTGTTCTATAAATACTTTGCTATCATCAAAACCTAAGGGTATGGTATACACCAATTTTGATAGAATAATCTGTCCCTTTTGATGACGACAAACACAAGTATTTAAGAATAATGGTTGTTGATTTGATTAGCAACGTGACTTCAGGGTTGAGGTTTGTAAGCCCCATCCGAGTTTGATAGTCCTAAAAGTGAGGTATGTAAGCCCACCCTAAGTCCTAGCCAGGTTAATTAAATTTATCCTTGAAGCACAATATAAATTCTTCTGAGTTTAAGCATAAACAATATCAATCAATCAGATTTTGATGATTAAATATTTATCCTCTTTCTCCCACTTTTGTCATCAACACAAAGAAAACAAAAGGAAAATAAAAAGGTTACTAAAAAAACATGTTTGGGATATTATAAATCTAGATAAAAATAAGCTGAAATCATTCTTTACTCCCCCTTAGTCAAATAAAGTTTGAACCAAATGAATTGGCTAAACTAGTTTAAAAGCATATTCAATTCTCAAGGTGGTCAAATATTGGTTCTGACAACTGAGCATAGATAAGTAGGGATCAGAACTGGGAAGACGTGCAAGAAGACTAAGACCGAATTCTCCCTCCCGCACCTATTGGTGCACATAGATTAAAAATGAAAAGCGTTATCCCAAGCTATCTATAAAAAGCAGATTCGCATCACCAACAAGATCACATTCCTCTTCTTCTAAACTTCTATTTTCAAGTAATATGGGAAAGTCAAAGCCAGATAAGAACTTGATGAGAGACTTTTCTGAGGAGGTTAGAAAGATCATGAAGAAGCAAGAGAAGATCAAATCTGCTAAAGCTGCAAAAGCTGAGAAAGCCATAGAAGTTGAAGATTCAAGCATACCTATCAGGGCCTCCAAGATATGTAGAACTTTAGAGACAACAATGATGACCCCCAAAATGAAGATGGAGCATGCTGAAGAATTTGAATTACATTCAGATGCAGATGAGGACTATGTGTATTTCCTCATAAATTATAGAGGTGATGAATACCAAGTTTGAGGGTTTAATATTCTCTAAAGCACATTTGTTTCCATCTAATTCCGACTTATGTAATCATTTTCATGATCAATAAACACGATTCCTTTTCCCATTATTGCAAATAATTCTCTTGTCACCAACTACCTTCTATTTAACCACTAATATAGAGATTTCATAGCAGTTTTAAACCATTTTAGCTATAAATTTTGAAGATAAAGATTAAAAAAACAAATTTGTGACTATGGAGAATCATGACATGATTTTATTTTACCATAATTAAAATACTAAATCCGAATTAGTATAGCTCAGATTATGAGCAAACAACAGAATCTGAAAGATAAGCAAATCCAACAGATAAAACACCAAAACAGTCAGAGGACTTTTCAGATAAGTGGCATCTAAGGGGATAAAAGATAAAAAGAATTTCCACTTATATGCTATCAGAGACAATTAATCGAATTCTTAGCATCAGAGGATGAGATGCTTCAGAGTCTCATATTCATCAAAAGCTAGTTTAGAGCTTCTAATCATAGTAGCTTCCGATCATCATCAGACTCTGACCCTTTATTCAGAAACCAACACTATTATTTAACAATATGAATGTTTTATTATTTTTAATAAAATCACATATTTCAAAGGTAAGAGGCTTGGTAAATATTCCATTCCATTGATGATCAATGAAATGTATATTTATTACACCCTTTTGAACTTGGTTCTAGAATATTGAATAGGATTCTTTGTCAAACAAATAGAAGCAGTATTATAACAAAATATTGGTATACTGCTCACATGAATATGATAATCCTTTAGTTGATATTTCAACCAGAGTAGTTGTGTGCAACAACTAACAACTGAGACGTATTATGCTTATGTAGAGGACAAAGCAATAATTGCTTGTCTTTTACTAGCCAAGGATATAAGGTTTTTACCCATGAATTGACAACATCCACTAGTGTATTTTATTTAATTATATTGCAATCATAGTCATTATCACACAATCCAACTAGTTTATAGTCCAGAGATTTATTATAAAGCAATCCTAGATTAGTTGTTCCCTTCAGATACATAAAGAACCTATTAACAACAATTAAGTGAGACTCTCTAAGATATAATTCAAACCTTGCACACAAGAAGGCACTGAATAAGATATCATGCCTAGAAGTTATTAGGTAAAGTAAAGAACCAATCATACCTCTATAGAGCTTCTAACATACATTGGTTTTGCTTTCCTCTTTGCTCAGATGGTAGGTTGGATGCATATGAGTTGTCATGATTTTATAGTCATCCAGTTTAAACTTCTTTATAATTTCCTTTGTGTATTTGGTTTGATGAACATAGACTCCATCTGTGTACTGATTTATTTGAACTCCTTGGAAGAACTTCAATTCTCCCATCAGGCTCATCTCAAATTCAGCCTGCATAGTCTTAGAAAATTCCTTGGAAAGAGTAGCATCAGTATAACCAAAAATGATATCATCTACATATACTTGAACAATCGATATTTCATTCCTCAATGTCTTTCTGAATAGTGTAGTGTCTAATTGACCCTTTTTAAACCACTTTCTAATAGAAAAGTTCCCAGTATCTCGTACCAAGCTCAAGGAGCTTGTTAGAGACCATCAATTTCTTTAGTTTGAACACATATTCTAGGGGGATATAGCCCTCAAACCCATATGGTTTTTTGACATACACTTCTTTAGAAATTACACGATTTAGAAATTCACACTTAACATTTATCTGATATGAGATAATATCATGATTATTAGAATAGGAAAGAAGTAGTTTGATTGCCTCTAACCTTGCACCAGGTGCAAAGGTTTCAGAGAAATATATACATTCTTGCTGACTGTAGCCTTGAGCTACACGTCTGATTTATTTCTTACTACTTCTCCTTGTTTATTGAGCTTGTTTCTGAAGACCCATTTTATTCAAATAACATTCTTCTGATATAGTTTGTGCACGAGAACTAAAACATCATTTCTTTTAAACCGATTCAGCTCTTCTTGCATAGCTACAATCCATCCATTATTTGAAAGTTCTTCATCAATAGAAGTGGGTTAGATCATGGAAATAAGTCCTAGCATATATTGTTCTCCTCTGAATGCAGATATTATCTTCCTAGAACTATCCTTATTTCCAATTATCAACTCTTCTAGATGTGAAGAATTATACTTGAAAGAGATCTTGGATTGTGTATCTTCTTGAGAAACATTTGAGCTTGTTCAGATTCTTATTGATCCTGATGAACTTCAGAGGTTGGATCAGCTTCAGGATCTCCATCTTTTTAATGTTTGAACAACTTCTGAACTCACAACTTCTAAAAATTTATTAGTTTATGATCAGTTAACCATTACAAATTGAGATACTATGGAACAACTAGTGCCACAGGTGTCTTAATATTCTTGTAGTTCTGCAAAACTTTCAACAAGCTCTGACATTTTATTTCCAAACTCTTTGTCATCAAATTTGGCATGTATTGACTCTTCAACCATTTTGGTATCAGAGTTATACACCTTGATTTTTGGTTGTCTGATCACACTCGAAATTATGTATCTACTTATCGTATTTTTATGCCTTTAAGCATTCAAAATATCCTAGGAAGACACCCTTTTGAGCTTTGGTGTCAAATTTCTTTTGATAAAATTTGTTGTTTAGAATGTAACATATACATCCAAACTGATGAAAATAAGAAATGCCTTCCTTTCTTCCCTTGAAGAGCTCATATGATGTTTTACTCAAAATTGTTCTAATATATATATATATATATATATATATATATATATATATATATATATATATATATATATATATATATATATATATATATATATATATATATATATATATATATATATATATATATATATATATATATATATATATATATATATTCTACGACTGACTGTATCCAAAAGAGTATCAGAGAGAACCTCTGTCTGGTTTTATTTGACTAATGCTTTTTGAATGAACCTATCCTATTTTATCTGAGGGAAATGCTTTTTAGAATGAATCTTTGAAGGAAATGCTCGTCAGAATTAGTCTCTGAGGGAAATGCTTTTCAGAATGAACCTCTGAAGGAAATGCTTGTTAGAATTATTCTCTGAGGGAAATGATTTTCAGAATAAATCTCTGAAGGAAATTCTCGTCCGAATTAGTCTCTGAGGGAAATCATCTGGTCATGTAGATAGTCGCCCCGTCATGTTGTGGGAATTGATCTATAACCTTTCTATAAATTGTTGATAATATTCGTTTGTTTGCGAACTTAACCTGAAACGACAAAGTTAGTTTTATGAAATGTCATGATGTATGTAATGCATATGTAATGAAAAATAAATGAGAATATTATATGCGTTTCGTATGCATATGTCATGATATTTTGTAAATGATGTATGGATGTCATATGTCCTTGGAACGTATCGGTAGCTTCTTGTAACAACTCGGGCTGGCAATTAAAAAGTGAGCTAGCGATTAAGATCCCGTAGATAACTAAGGATAAAAAGGGTGCTAACACCTTCCCTTTTCATAACCTACCCCCCTGAACTCAGAAAAATTCTTAAAGGTCTTTGCTGTTCTTTTCACCCTTTCCTTTATTGGATAAAAGAAAAGTTGGTGGCGACTCTTTCTATTCGCAACATTTGCGATAAAACACAAAACCAAAAGTCAGTTCTCCCACCATATTACAGAACTGGCGACTCTGCTAGGGTAAAACTAAAAGTGGGGTTACCTTAAGATTTATATCACCTTTATTTATTTACTTGTTTGCGTTGTATGCTTTAAATTTCGGGATATGCTTGGGTTTATTTATTATATAGATCCTATACCCGGATATGAGGTAATTTTAGGTAAGTAGCAATAGATCGTGAAAATTGTACGGTGTATACTGATACGGTTAAAGCGATGGCTATGTTAGTGTGACACATTGGTTGGTGTCGGTGTCCCTTGAGTTAAGTCAAGGAGAATATTGGGTTGCCGCGTGGTGTCATAAACCACTAACTGACTATAGAACCTTAGTTGACACAACTTAGCCATTAAAAAGTAGTGAGATAGCCAGCTTTGGTGCAGACTGAAGTTGGTTGATACTCGATGCTACACTCATTGAGATCAGACTCTCGGGATATTTCGGTCGCAAATCAGATACTTGTGCTGAAACAATGCCTGGGAGAGAGATCAATGATTTTGGAGCTCCTAGGACCCAAATACTTCTTTTAGGACAGGTTGATCCAACTAAAACTTCAAGAGGGTACTTACCTACAAACTCTATGCAAGCTTAAACCTAAGGCCTTGTATGTTTTATTTGTTTATGATTAATTGTTCGAACATGACATCATAACATCATGACATCATACCATATCATTTTCACTAACCATTTCAAGTATCTAAAGGGCCTGTGATGTAGGTTATCATGAACCAGACGCCTAGCAAGGGGTCGGAGGATTTATTTTCCTCTAACCAAATTCTGCCAAAGTATCATGAACTGATGTCTAGCAAGGGGCAAGGGGATTTATTTTCCTCTAACTAAATACTGTCAAAGAACAAAGTACATTATCTTGAGTCAAAGGCTAGGACCTACTCGGTATGGTGACCTCGATTCTCGTAGAAGGAAATTCAACGATACAAAATTCTTCGATCAAAGCTGCAGTCGGACTCTAACATTATCTTTTTTTACCCTGTGAGGTCCTTGAAAACATTGCATTTACATATCATGCATCATTACATAACATGTTTTCCATACAAGTTTTCTCATCAACTTAGTGTTTATTTCAGTATAAGATGGCCCTTGAACAAACTATTAAGGACCTCCAAGCTCAGCACGCATAATTTTAAGAGACTCTTCTGAATCTGGCACGGGGACAAAAAGATCTAATGGCACTGGCTGACAAGAAAAAGAAGACTAAAATGCCGGCTGTTATCCTCAACAAGGGGAGAAGATTCAAAGGTCCTGCTCAACTAGTTCAAGTGGACGATATTTCCTACGAAGAAGATGACAACCAAGAAGAAGATGGTAGAAGCATCAAGCCTGAAGGTAGAAATAATCAGGGTTCTAAAGATGAAGACTACTCGGATGAACAACATCCTCCTGCGGATGACAAGTACAAGCAGTTCGAAGACCATCTCAAAGCTATGGAAATCCAGAAAATGCCTGGATTAGATTTTGGAGAACTAGGTCTGATCTCGGGGGTGGTCATCCCTCACAAGTTCAAGGTCCCCGTCTTTGCTAAATATGATGGGGTCTCTTGTCCCAAACTCAATTTGAGGTCGTATGTTTGAAAGATCCAACCTCATACTGCTGATTGGAAATTATAGGTCCATTTCTTTCAAGAAACTTGTCTGGCACTCAACTTGAATGGTTCTATCAGCTCGAAGGAACCAACATCCATACATGGGAAGACTTGGCTCCTGATTTCTACAAGCAGTATCAATATAATCATGACCTTGCGCCGTGTCATGTGCAACTGAAAAACATGTCCATGGGCTCGAATGAAGGGTTCAAGGAGTATGCACAAAAATGGAGGGATTTAGCTGGAAGGGTGTAACCTCCCTTTTCTGACTGGGAGTTGGTAGATATGTTCATGGGAACTCTAATAGGATCATTATTTAATCTAATAATTGGAAGCCCGTCGTCTGGTTTTACGAAGCTGATTCTGTTTGGGGAAAGAGTTGAAAGTGGTATTAAGAGTGGGAAGATTCTGATGGTTACATCTTCTAATGCTGTGAAGAATCCATTTGGTGGTAAAAAAGAAGCCAATGTTGTCTATGGCCAAAAGGGCCATAGTAAAAATGGCCTCCATCAGTCTGTGGGAGCGGTGTTGATCTCTAATCTGGCGCTTGTTCAACAACAACAACAGGGCAACTAATGAAGGCCAAACGCTCCGATAAGGTAGTTTACCAAGATCGACATGCCTTTATCTCAGACATTGCAACATCTATTAAAAGCTAAACTCATTTCACTGCAGGATCCTCCTCAAAATCCCAACACATCCTCTCCTAAGTACAATCTGAATGCAAAGTCTGCCTATCATTCTAACAGTCCTGGGCAAGACACCAACAACTGTTGGACCCTGAAAAACAAAATTCAAGATCTGATTAACAACAAACAGATTGAGTTTGATCCTCCGAAGACCCCGAATGTGATTACCGCACCTATGCCGAAGCACAATAAAGGTGTGAATGCAATTGATGTTGTTTCTGATGAAGAAGATGCTGATAGAAACTTTGATAATTGGATCTTACCCACTACCAACAACGGGCTCTGCAATTGTAAGACATGGACTTTAAACCTTGTGTCTTACCTGGGGCACAATGGTCCATTTGTTAAGGGTTGATATTTCATAAACATTGTTCATTCAATAAAAACATTGGACGTTTTGCATTCAAATTTTGTGCTTCCTGTTTTTCTTTTACTTATTTCATTTTCAAATAGCTATGTGTTCTTACACACATCCACACACTATATTGAAGATCCCCATACACTGTGGATCTCGTTGATAACGATCCTTCTATTTCCGTTTATGACTTTAAAAATCCGATCTACCAAGTCGAGGACGAAGGTGATGAAGATTGTGAAATACCTGGAGAAATTTCTAGACTCTTAACACAAGAGAAGGCTATCCAACCACACGAAGATCTAGTTGAAGTGGTAAACTTGGGTTCTGAAACAGACAGAAGAGAGGTCAAGATAGGCGCCAACTTAAAGGATAGTGTCAAGAACAGGTTGATCCAGATGTTGCGTGAATATATTGAAATCTTTGCTTGGTCATACAAATACATGCCAGGGCTCGATGCTGATATTATGGTTCACCGTCTGCCAGTGAAAGAGGGTTGTTCTCCGATTAAGCAGAAGGTTCGTCGCATGCGTCTTGTGATGTTATAGAAGATCAAGGTTGAGGTTATGAAGCAATTTAACGCAGGTTTCTTAGCTGTGACATCATATCCTTAATGGGTTGCTAATTTTATTCTGGTACCAAAGAAAGACGGCAAGGTACATATGTGCGTAGACTACAGGGATATGAATAGGGGGATCCCTAAAGATGACTTCTCGCTTCCAGATATTGATGTTCTGGTCGAAAACATCGCTCAACACAAGGTATTCTCCTTCATGGATGGTTTATCAAGGTATAATCAGATCAATATGGCACCTGAAGACATGGATAAAACTACCTTCGTCACACAGTGGGGCACTTTCTATTACAAGGTTATGCCTTTTGGATTGAAGAACGTCGGGGCAACTTACCTGCGTGTTATGGTAACCTTATTTCATGACATGATTCATCACGAGATAGAGGTCTACGTCGATGATATGATAGCCATATCACATACTGAAGAAGAACATCTTGATCACCTGCATAAATTGTTTGAAAGACTGAAGAAGTACAAACTGAGGTTAAATCCGAACAAGTGCACTTTTAGGGTGAGATCCGATAAACTCATGGGTTTCATCGTCAGTGGTAAAGGTATTAAAGTTGATCCTTTAAAAGTTAAAGCTATTCAAGAAATGCTGGCTCCCCGTACCAAGAAGGAAGTTAGAGGTTTCTTAGGACGACTGAATTATATTTCCCGATTCATTTCCCATTTGACTGCTACTTGTGATCCAATCTTCAATTTGTTAAAGAAAGATCAAGTAGTAAAGTGGAACAAAGACTGCCAAACAACCTTTGACAAAATTAAGGAGTACCTACAAGAACCTCTAATTTTGACGCCACCAGTTGAAGGAAGACATTTAATCATGTACCTAACAGTGCTAGAGAACTGAATGAGGCGTGTATTGGGCCAGCATGACGAGTCTGGTCGAAAAGAGCATGCAATATACTACCTTAGGAAAAAGTTTACCGAATGTGAAACAAGATATTCACTGCTCGAGAAAACTTATTGTTCTTTGGCATGGACTGCTTGCCGACTAAGACAGTATATGTTGACCCATACTACCTTGTTGATCTCTAAAATGGATCCCATCGAGTACATATTCAGAGGCCAGCTCTCTCTGGAAGAATAGCCCGATGGAAAATGGTCTTGACATAATACGACATTCAGTACACTACTCAAAAAGTAATCAAACAAAGTGTATTGGAAGATCATTTGGCACATCAAGATGTAGACGACTATCAGTCTATGAATTTCAAATTCCCAGACAAGAACATTATGCTAGTTACAGATTGTGAAGAACCTAGACCGTATGATAGACCTGAGCCAAGATTCGTGATGGACTATGGTTTACGATGGAGCTTGTAATGCACTTGGCAACGGAATTGGTGATGTAATCATCTTTCCTTAGGGTTGCCATACACCCTTCATTGCCAGACTTTGCTTTGACTGCACAAACAATATGGCTGAATACGAAGCGTGCATCATGGGTATTAAAGCTGCTATTGACCTGAGAATCAAGTTCTTGAGTGTTGTACCCCAAAATTTTCCCTCTCATTTTCACAAGAAATCACCCTGGATCCTTAGATTTACTTCCATCCAATCCCGAGCTTTGAATTACAATTTTTTCAAGAAAGTCGTCTGCAAGGGCAAAATAGTCATTTTCACATTAAAAGGTCAAACTTTGACTTTTGGATCAAAATCAAATCTCTGAAATCATATTGCATCAAGACATGTTGGAATATGAAGTTTGTATCATCAAAAACTTCAAAAGTCAAATTTACTATGGAAAAGCCAAATTTCTAAATACTTGGGATTTTTTCTAAGTATTTAAGAAAAATGACACTTCAGAACTTCTGAGCCAGCCTCCAGGCAGGTGCAGTCAGAAGTTGTAAACATGGTTCAGCATATATTCTTCAATCAGAACATGGCTCTTCAGCATCTACGCAAGTTCAGTCAGAGTTTGCTAGGGTAATGCAAAGAAGGTAATAAAGCGTAATACGAAGCCTGAAAGCTCCTTCAGAACATGCTGGAGCTAGAAGGTAAGAGGATCGGAAGATTGGATGCCACGCTGAAGCAAAACTTCTAATCCAGAGTTTTCAAAGGTAAATCAAAGAAGGTTACTGGAAAACCTGGGGAATCCTTCAGAGTATGCTGAGGCAACAGGATACTAAGACCAGAAGTAGGGTGTTTTGTTCTAAACTACGCTGAAATGGAACTTCTGATCCAGAATTAAGCAATGATGCAAAATCTCACATTACAGGATTTCTGATTTTGAAAAATATCATCATCATTTAATGCTCACAACCACTTTTGAGTCTTTGTCCAAAGGATCTCTCTACGTGTAGTGTAGAAATACTTTTGTACAGAATTGGGTAAGGGTCCATGCGCTACTTTTTGCTTGTGGGTTCAATTTTCCTTAATCCCTGCTTGCTAATCCAGCCTAAGCTAAAAAAAACTGTCAACTATCACACCTTTTTTGAACTTGCTTCAAGAGCAAGTCAGCATCTAGTGTATGATGTTGGCGCTACTTGACATTTCAAACCCACAAAACTTTGCCTATAAATAGAACACCATTGGTCACTGAGAAGAGGTCCAGAAATTTTTTGTGAAAGAGGTCAAAAATTTGAGAAAGAAAAGCCTCAAATCCCTGCAAAAATTCCAAGAGTTCCAAGAACTGTAAACACAACACATAAAACCTTATTAACTTTTGATTCCTTGCGTTCAAAACTCCAATTGTTCTCAAATATTTCTTGACTAAAAACCATTCACACAGTTTATGATCCACACGTTGGAAACTGCCTAAACTTATGTGTTCATACTACTATACACTCTCCATTCATCCACTCAAAGAAATTAGAACATCACCTCCTTGCCATCCCCAGAGGTTGAAAACTTCCATCTTACTGAGTATGTGAAGAAGCTGTTCAGAGCATCATCAGAGTTGAGGTTAATTCCGGTTCACAGAACTTCTTCCAGCTGCAAGGTAAGTTTCTGCTGACCCTCACCATGTTACTTAAGCATTACCAGATTTACATGCTCAAAAATACAATGTAGATATCATGTTTCTGATGTCGTACATATTCTGAGATTTCATGCACCTGCCTGCTTAAGTAGAGAATAAATCAGTTCAAAACTTCTTGAAGAAACTAGAACTCAGAGTTAGGATTAGAAAATACATGCTTGCCTCTAATTTATAATTCTGATATTTCTTATTTTCTGAAACACCATGACACCTGCTATAACTGTTCTATGCATGTCTTCTGTTATGTGGAGAAATAACCAAATTACAGATGCTCTGACTAGCATAGAGAGAGAGACCAAGTTCTGTCAGTGGCGCCAGTATTTATGGAGTCTGTTTTGTTACCAGTAATATCAGAACTTCCGAAAACTACTGTGTTCCTAGTGGGTTCAGAACTTCTGACCTTATACATTTTCACTAACCGGTTTCTGTTTTGCAGCGTGCCAGGGTCAAAACCTCTGACTTCATTTTTATCAGCAACACGCTGATTCTTTTTTCCTTTTTTTCATTATTTTTTCTATCACTCTCCATTCCATTAATCGGAAGATATCAAAAGTATTTCCTTCACACTTTATTTTATTTCTTAAAACAAAAGACCTAAATTTTTCTTAAAACAAAACAAGTTCGTTTCAAATTTTCTTGTACATTCTTATGCATTTCAATATGGTTGTAATAGTAATTTAGGTCTTATTTTCTTTACAATCCCCATTCATAAACTTGTATACCTCATCCCCTAAACATTGTAATAGCGTAGGACTTTACATTTTTGCAATTTATCGCTTTCAAATGTAAATGCTAGCAGTTAGGCCTGTATGGCAAAATCAAAACAAATCAAATAGAAAACCCTAATCCAAGACAAAATCAAGCATGAAAATAACACACTTGCACACAAGCACCCTTAGGGTTACTCCACTTGGTTTCCTTATACAAAAATGGCTATATTATGCATGTGAAGTATCTTAGAAAAACAAACAAGTATAAGATCATAGTCCCTCGATGACGCTATTCAAAGTTGCCTTACAAAATGATCTTGGTCCCTCAAAAATGCTATGATACTTTGCAACCTTGCTAATCATGGTTATACGATGATCCATGCCCGTCCCGTTTACATCCAAAGATAGGGTTCTTACTAAATCAATGGTAAGACAACAATATCAAAGGAAAAGAAAATGAACAAGAAATACATTTGAGTAGGTAGATTACTTCTAGTTACTTGCTCCATTTCAAAACAACTATCCTTGCTATTTACAAAACAAACACACACATTTCAAAACATCTTACAATCATTGAAAACATGTTCAAAAAGACAAACATCTTTGTATACATTCTTACGAACAAGAATCATTACAAAGATTTCCTAAACAATAGCCTCTTTTACAAAATACTTTCAAAACCACACAAAGCATAATTTATAAACAAAAGCAAGTGATCTAGCAAGTACCTAAGAGCCCATGGAAAACCATGGATGAAAAGGGTGCTAACACCTTCCCTTTTCATAATCTACCCCCGAACTCAAGAAACAATCTCAAAGGTCTTTCCTGTGCATTTTCACCTTTCATTTTGGATAAAAGAAAATTCTGTGGCAACTCTTGCTAACCGCAACATTTGCGATAAAAGCAAAACCCTCAAGTCAGTTCTCCCACCGTATTACAGAACTGGAGACTCTGCTGGGGAAAATTATAAAAGTGGGGTTACCTTAGGGCTAGATCACATTTATTTGCTTACATGGTTTGACTTGTATGCTTTACATTATGGTTCTTTGTTTGGGTTTGAAATCCTCTACCCGGATTTGAGATACATTATAGGTAAGTAGCAATACATTGTGGAAACTGTGCGGGGTATACCAACATGGTCTAAGCAATAGCTACATTAGTGTGATATATTTGTGGGTACCGGTAGCCTTTAAGTTAATCAAAGAGAATACGGGGCCACTGAGTGATGTCATGAAGCACTAATGAACTTCTAGAACCCTTTACTTGACCAACTTGGACTTTAGGATGTAGTGAGATGATCGGCTTTGGTGAAATCTGAAGTTGGTAGATACTCGATACTACACTCATTGAGGTTTGGTTTCTTGGGATATTTTTGTCACCATTAAAGAGGCTTGAGCTGAAACAATAACCAAGGAAACAATCCAGTGATATTGAGCTCCTTAGAACCCGGTTACTATTATTAGGACAAGTTTAAGCAAACTAAACTTCAAGAGGGTACTTACCTATAAAACCCCATGCAAGCCTAAACTAAGAACTTGTTTTCTTTGCTTGTATATGCATACTTTTACATAACATCATGGACATCATGAACATCATATACATCCACTAACCATTTCAAGGATTTCGAGATTCATCTTTGTTCTTGTTTTGTAGGAAATGGATTCACTTTGCAGGAAAACTATTCATATCAACCTTGTGAGAATCCCTCCACAACTGAAGGAGCTAGCTTTGAGGATCCCTGAGAACTCTCCTTTCACCGAGAGACATGGCCGTCTACTTAACTTGGTCACCTCCAACACCGATGAGGATATGATGAAGGTGCTCTTTCAGTTCTTTGATCCTTTGCACCATTGCTTCACATTCCCCGACTATCAGCTTGTGCCTACTTTGGAAGAATTCTCCCAACTCTTGAGAATTCCCGTTATCAATCAATTACCTTTCAACGATACGGAAAGAGACCCAAAGCTAGAAGACATTGCTCAAGATCTCCACTTGCACTCATCTGATGTCACAACTCATTGGGAAACTAGGAGTGGTGTCAAAGGATTCATAGCAAAGTTCCTGTTTGAGAAATCCCAAAGCTGTTGGAATTCCTTAGACTTGCAAGCCTTTGAGGAAATTGTGGCTCTTATTATCTATGGGATGGTCTTGTTTCCCAATCCTGACTAACTCATAGATGTGAGTGCCGTCAAAATCTTCATGTCATGCAACCCAGTGCCTGCATTTCTAGGGGATATCCTACACTTTTTTCACACTCGCACAACGAGGAAAAGAGGTGTCCTTATGTGTTGCACTCCTCTCCTGGCAAGATGGTTTATTTATCATCTTCCCCAATTAGTCTTAAAGAATGAGCAAGGTTCAAGGTGGTCACAAAGGTTAATGACGCTCAAACATTCAAACATTCATTGGTGCTCCCGATCCAAAGAGAATGTTATCATTATTGACCGTTATTGAGAATTCCCTAATGTCCCTCTACTTGGAATTAGGGGAGGCATCACCTAAAACCCCTGCTTAGCTTTAAGACAGTTTGGTTATGCCCGAAGGGATGGCCCGCACGAGATGCTGATTCAAGGTTTGGTATTCGACTACGACAATGACAATCAAGGTTTTTGCCTGAGATTTATCCGAGCTTGGAGGATGCTAAAAAAGGTGGATAGAAAGACTTTGGGGCACAAGAATTCCATCCCCCTTGAGCCTTACCTCAAGTGGGTACAAATCCGCGCTCAAAGTCTTATGATGCCTTATCCTTCCATCCTTCCGGTGATCATTGAGCCTGTTAAGGAGGTAGAACTTCCATACACTATCCTACATCCTGACATGCCCACATCTCTTGAAGACCTACAAAGGGATTGGATCCAACTCAAAGGAGAGCGAGATACTTTCGAAGCCCAATTCTACGCAAGCGAGAAGAAGGTTTTGGAAATCACTAGGCTACTTCAGGAGGAGCGAACTCTAAATACCTACATTGCACCAAAGAGGATGCGCACTACTTGTTTATCTTAGAGTTTTGTATTATTTTGTCCAAAAGGCATTGATGTACCAAAACTTTATCTTATTAATATAACGTGTGTTTCTGTTTGTCTAAAACAAACTTGAATCTTCGAAATCCATGAAAACATTGCATATGCACATATCATTCATCATAACATAAACAGGTCTTTTTCAACGAAGTTTCCTCATCTCTCTACTGTTTATTTCAGTAAGATGGATCTCGAACAGACAGTGAAAGATATCCAGACTCAGAACATGCAGTTTCAACAGTTGGTCATGACCCTAGCCAAGGGGAAAGAAGAGTTGAAGACTCTGCTGGCTGAAGAGAGGAAAAATAAAACAAAGAAGGGAAATGGAGTCTTCAATATGGGAGAAGATTTCATGAGCAGACGAGAAGGACTCTAAATTTTGCAACCACCTCCAGAGAAAAAGACAATCAGGAAGGGAAAGGTAAGGAAACAGTGGTCCCGTCAAAATCGGAAGAAGAGGAAGACTACTCTGAGGAACAATATCCTCCAGCAGATGACAAGTACAGACATCTTGAAGAGTGATTGAGCGCGATGGAAGTGTAAAAGGTGCCAGGCTTAGACTTTGAGGAATTAGGACTAGTGTCGGGGATTATGATTCCTCCAAAATTCAAAGCGCCTACATTTTCCAAGTATGATGGAGTGTCATGCCCTAAGATGCATCTCCGCTCATATGTAAGAAAAATCCAACCCCACACCACTAATAAAGACTTATGGGTGCACTTTTTCCAAGATAGTCTGTCTGGAATGCAACTCGACTGGTTTTACCAACTAGAAAGAGCCAACGTCCATAATTGGGAAGATCTTGCCACAACTTTCTATAAGCAATATCAATATAATGCTGATTTGGCACCTACCCGTACTCAACTTAAGAGTATGGCTATGGCTTCCAATGAGGGTTTCAAGGATTACACGCAGAAATAGAGAGATTTGGCTAGAAGAGTCCAACCCCCTCTGTTTGAAAGGGAATTGGTGGATATGTTCTTAGGAACTTTGTCTGGTCCATTTTTCAACCACCTGATCAGAAGCTCATCTGCAGGCTTTACTGAACTAATATTAACCGGAGAGAGGGTGGAAGCCAGTATAAAAAGTTGAAAGATTCAGAATGATTCATCTTCTTCTACAGCTGTAAGAAAGCCTTTTGTTGGGAAGAAAGAGGTAGCTGCTGTACATCCACAAAGAAACCGAGGGAAAGCCGAACACCGACCAATGGTAGGGGCTGTTATGATTCCAAAGCCTATTCCTAATCAACAAAGAAATAAGCAACCAAGGATGGAGAGGCCAGTCAGGCAATTCACCAGAATTGACATGACTCCGTCTCAAGTATTACCGCATCTTCTGAAATCCAACTTGGAAACCTTGAAAGAAGCTCTGAAAAACCCCAACACAGCGTCCCCTCATTATCACCCCAATGCCCGTTGCGCATATCACTCCGAAAGTTCTGGTCATGATACTAACAACTGTTGGGCCTTGAAGAACAAAATACAAGACCTCATTGAAGCAAAAGAAATTGAATTTGATATGCCCGAGAAGCCAAACGTCATTTCTGCTCCTATGCCCAGGCATGGTCATAATACTAATGCTATTGAAGAAGATTTGTTTGTTGCCACAGTTGACGAACTCGTGACTCCACTTCCAACCATCAAATTAAACTTGTTGAAAGCCAGTGTATTCCCGGGCTGTAATAAAGATTTCCATCTCTGCTTATCCTCACCAACTGATTGCCCTTTGTTGAAAACAGGCATTCAACGCTTGATAGACAACAAATAGATTTTGTTTGAAAGAACTCCAGTTTCACCTACTCCTGTTGAAGATGTTTCAATCATTACCATTTCCGCCAATTCTTCCAGGGTCTCCACCAAAAGACCCGTTATAATTACATCGGTTCCGAAAGCAGCTCCTCTAATAATCACAATGTCTGGGCCAGTCCCATATAAATCAGACAAAACTGTGCCGTGGAATTACGGAGGGGACATTTACTACCTTGGAATCAAACAAGATGGGTTGGCCGCCAAAGAGATAAACTTCGAAGAAGAATATTCTGACATTAGCAATATTGCTGGAACTAGTAAAATTACCCGAAGCGGTAGGATCTTTTCTCCAGAAATTGCTCCCCCAAAAGCAGTTTCTGGACCCGTGATCATCCCTGTGGCTGCTCCAAAGGTTACTTCCGTACCCATAATCATCTCTGCAAGTGCTCCTATTGACGAAGACGTTACAACCCCTGTTGTCATTCCTACCAATACTCCTGCTGCTGAAACTCGAGGGAAAAGCATTTTGGTCGAGCCTGTCCGGACGAAGGCCCAGCCATTGGCTGTCCCCAAGACATCTAAAAAAGAAATGGAGGAAATCCTGAAAATTATCAAGAAGTGCGACTACGATGTAGTTGAACAATTGGGGAAGACTCCCTCCAAGATCTCCATGCTGACATTACTGCTGTGTTCTGAGGCTCATGTGAAAGCCTTGGTGAAATTCCTAAAAACGGCCCATGTGCCTCAAGAGACGTCTGCTGATCAATTTCAAGACTGCGTGGCCAGCTTGACAGCGGATAACGGCCTAGGCTTCTCGGATGCCGATTTGGCACCTAGGGGAAGGAAGCACAATGAGGCGTTGCACGTTTCAGTAGAGTGTAGGGGCAAAACTCTGGCCCATGTCTTGGTGGACACTGGCTCATCCTTGAATGTATTACCGAAGAAAGCTCTTGACAGACTTGACTGCGAAGGAATGACGCTAAAGCCAAGCAACATAGTAGTAAGGGAATTTGATGGCTCGAAGAGGATGGTACACGGGGAGGTGGATATCCCCATAAAGGTTGGGACTCAAACTTTCAACTCAACCTTCTATGTAATGGGCATCCGCCCTTCGTACTCTTGTCTACTAGGTCGACCATGGATCTATAATGCTGGCGCTGTCACCTCTACATTGCACCAGATGCTGAAGTATCCGGTTCAGGGAAAGATTATTACTGTCCACGGAGAGGAATAATACATGATTAGCCATCTCAATTCCTTCAGATATGTGGAATTGGACAGCGAGTTCATTGAAACTCCTTTTCAACACTTCAAAGAGGTCCCCCAAGAGGTAGCAGTGACCAAGACTGTGTCCCAGACTCCCTATATTACAAGTCCTCCACTCCGGATGTCATCTCTAAAGGACGCCAACGCAGTACTAGAGGAGGGTTGATGCACTATCTGCGGGCAACTTTCGGATATCCCGTTTAAGTCTGACAAGTTTGGCTTAGGTTTCACTTCAAGTACTCAAAAGGATGTACGCCGTGCCCATGCTGGAGGGCCACCCTTGAAGATTAGCGATCGTGAGGTCAACGCGGTAGAAGATGGTGAAGATGATTGCAACCTGGAGGATTGGATCTTGCCGACTGTCAACAGAGGGCTCAACAATTGGGAGGCTAGAGACTTCGTCCCAATCGCCTTCATCCCGTAATAATTTACCTTTACATTTTTGTAGAATCTGTAATATTCAAAAACAATTTGTACTCTTAAAAGCTTGTGTCTTACCCGAGGCACAATGGTCCATTTGTAAGGGTTATTATTTCATCCTCATATGGCATCAATAGATCACAGACGTTTTTCGCATACAAACTTTTGTGTTCATTGTTCTTATTTTACATTTTTACATTTTTTCAAAAAAAATAGCTATACCTTTACACACACCCACAATGCAGGTATCCATCCATTCTGGATCCCATGGGTAACGATACTGCTATGCCCTTTTGTGACTCTGAGAATCTGATCTACCAAGCCGAAGACGAAGGTGAGGAAGGTTGTGAAGTACCAGGGGAGCTTGCCAGACTATTACAACAAGAGGAAAGAACCATTCAGCCTCACGAGGAACCTGTGGATACAATCAACCTGGGTACCGGGGAGGATAAAAAAGAGGTCAAGGTGGGTGCCAATCTGGAACCCAGTGTCAAGGAGCGTCTGATTCAGCTATTGCATGACTATGTTGAGATCTTTGCCTGGTCATATAAGGACATGGCAGGACTTGATACAGACATCGTGGTACATCATCTGCCTATAAGAGAAGATTGTCCGCCAGTAAAATAAAAATTCCGCCGCATGAGACCTGATACGTCAGAAAAGATTAAAGAGGAAGTCATGAAGAAATTCAATGCTGGATTCTTGGTTGTCACTTCTTACTCTTAATGGGTTGCCAAAATTGTTCCCGTACCTAAAAAAGAAGTCAAAGTACTAATGTGTGTGGACTACAAAGATTTGAATAGGGAGATCCCTAAAGATGATTTTCCACTCCCCCACATTGATATCCTGGTTGACAATACGACACAACACAAAGTGTTTTCCTTCATGGACGGATTCTCAAGTTATAACCAAATCAAAATGGCACCTGAGGACATGGAGAAAACAACATTTGTCACACAGTGGGGCACATTCTGCTACAAGGTAATGCCATTCAGACTGAAGAATGTTGGGGCAACCTATTAATGTACCATGGTAGCTTTATTTCATGACATTATACATCATGAAATAGAGGTCTACGTAGACGATATGATAGCCAAATTGCAAACGGAGGAAGAGCACCTTGATCACTTATGAAAGTTGTTTGAAAGACTAAAAAAGTACAAGATGAGGTTGAATCCAAACAAGTGCACATTCTGAGTACGGTCCGACAAGCTCCTAGGTTTTAGCGTCAGTAACAAACGTATTGAGGTCGATCCTGCCAAAGTTAAAGCAATACAAGAGATGCCTGCTCCTCGTACTGAGAAGGAAGTCAGAGGGTTCTTGGGACGCTTAAACTATATTGCCAAATTCATTTCTCACCTAACAACTACTTGTGAACCGATCTTCAAGCTATTGAAGAAAGATCAAGTAGTCAAGTGGAATGATGAATGCCAAGCTGCTTTTTACAAAATCAAAGAATATTTAAAAGAGCCTCATGTGTTGATGCCGCCAGTCGAGGGAAGACCGTTGATCATGTATCTGACTATTTTAGAAAACTCAATGGGGGTGTGTATTGGGGCAGCAAGATGAGTCTGGCCGAAAAGAGCACGCCATTTATTACCTGAGCAAAAAGTTTACCGACTGTTAAACCAGATATTCACTGCTCGAAAAAAACTTGTTGCGCTGTGGCATGGGCTGCTCGCCTGCTAAGACAGTATATGCTGACTAATACTACCTTGTTGATATCTAAGATGGATCCGATAAAATACATCTTCGAAAAGCCTGCTCTTTCTGGGAGAATAGCTAGATGGCAGATGATCCTGAAACAGTATGACATACAATATACTACCCAGAAAGCTATAAAGGGCAGTGTGCTAGCTGATCATCTTGCTCATCAAGTTGTAGAAGACTATCAGTCCATGAAGTTTGAATTCCCGGATGAAGACATCATGACATTGGACAACTGTGAAGAATTTAGGCCATATGACGGACCTGAACAAGGATCCCGATGGACCTTGTTCTTTGATGGTGCATCCAATGCACTTGGTAATGGTATCGGCGCTGTACTTATATCTCCAGAAGGGTTTCATACTCCCTTTACTTCCATACTTTGCTTCAACTGTACAAACAACATGGAAGAATACGAAGCATGTATCTTTGGTCTCAAAGCTGCCATAGACTTGGGGATCAAATCATTGGATGTATTCGGAGACTCAGCTTTGGTCATCAGCCAAATCAAGGGGGGAATGAGACACTAAGCACCCAAACCTTATCCCTTACAAAGAACTTCTTTTGACATTGCTACCACATTTTGAGAAGATTACCTTCGAGCATTTCCCATGAGAAGAAAATCAGCTAGCAGACGCTCTATTCACAATGTCATCTATGTTTAAACTTAATTGGGATAACGAGGCTCCCCAGATCACCATCGAACGAATGGATGAACCATCACACTATCACAAGATTAATACTGAAGAAGTAGTGGACCAGCCTTGGTTTCACCAAGTCAAGAGGTATATCGAGGCTCAAGAATATCCAGAAGGAGCTTCAGTCAATGATAAGAAGTTCTTAAGGAGATTCTCTGCTAAATTCTTCCTTAGTAATGGCATCCTGTACAAACACAATCATGACTCTATATTGCTTTGGTGCGTAGATAAGGTTGAAGCTGAAAGGATCATGGATGAATTACATGAAGGTACTTTTGGCACCCATTCCAGTGGGCATACGATGGCAAGGAAAATCCTACGGCAGGCTATTACTGGTCTACCATGGAAGCAGATTGCTATCAGCACTCTCGAACCTGCCATAAGTGTCAAATTTATGATGACAAGGTACACATACCTTTGTTTCCTCTGAACGTCTTGACGACTCCTTGACCCTTTGCTATGTGGGGAATTGATATGATTGGAGAAATCAAGCTGACAGCCTCCAATGGACACCGCCTCATCTTAGTGGCCATTGACTATTTTATAAAGTGGGTTGAAGCATCCTCCTTCGCCTCCGTTACCAAGAATGTTGTTGCCCGCTTCATCAAGCAAAATCTCATTTGCCGGTACGGTATCCCAGAAAGGATCATCACTGACAATGGTACAAATATCAATAACACTATGATCACCGCATTGCGCAAGCAATTCAAGATTCAGCATCATAATTCTTCTCCCTATCGGCCAAAGATGAATGGTGATGTCGAAGCGGCAAATAAAAACATTAAAAAGATCATACAAAAGATGACAGTTACATACAAAGACTTGCATGAGATGATACCATTCTCTCTCCACGATTATCGTACCATGGCTCGCACATCAACTTGGGAAACACCCTATTCTTTGGTTTACGACATGGAGGTTGTCTTGCCTATTGAAGTCCAAATCCCCTCTCTGAGGATTATGAAGGATGCAGGCTTGAACAAAGACGATTGGATCCAGACTCGACTTGATCAACTAAACTTAATTGATGAAAAGAGACTTACTGCTGTCTGCCATGGTCAGATGTATCAAAAACGAATGATCAAGGCTTTCAACAAGAAAGTCAGGCGCCAAGTATATCAAGTTAGGGATCTAGTGATCAAACGTATCATCTTGCCACAAAGTGATCCCAGGGGAAAATGGACTCCTACCTATGAAGGACCATTTGTGATCAAAAACATCTTCTTCGGTGGGGCAATGATCTTGACCACCATGGATGGCGACGACCTACCACACTCTGCGAACGCAGACATAGTCAAAAGATACTACGCATAAGAGACCCGCTAGGTTGACATACCTAGGCAAAACAAGGGAATCCCGGCGAACCAAAATTTCGGGCAAAAATAAGGGATAAAATGAAAAAATCTGTAGACCCATCAAGCTGAAAACCCAAAAGGGTGACTTGGGCAAAAAAGGGTTTCCCGGTGGGCTGAAAACCTGAAAGGGCGGTCCAGGAAAAAATTAGGGAATTAAAGCGTGTGACTATGTCTGGTCGGATCACTTTGTGGGAAATCTTTGGCTTCCATCGACAAGCTCAGAGGCTCTGATCAATTCAGTCATCTTCGGACAAGGAAAAAATGGACAAGATGCTCGGAGATACAAGGGTTATAGAAGAATGGGAACCCCATGGGATTTTATACATATAGCTATCTTTTCTTTGTATCAAAATTTTCCTTTTCTACGACAACATTCTCTTACTAGAGTGTTTGTCCCTTTGTACAAAAATACTTATTCAAAGTCAATACGAAGATATCACTCTGAAATTACAAAAATTATTTGTCTTTTGCTTCACACTTGTGTTTTGTTTGTAAAAACATCCAATGATTCATTATTGAGCATATGCATTTGAACATAATCACTGGTTACAAATAAACAAAATAAGAAAGGTAGTTATTGATGGTTCGAAAGGATAAGAACATATCTCTAGACCATTCCATATTCCCTCCCCACAGAGTTTTCAATAACTCCCCAGCGAAAAAAACTCCCAGCTACTCCTTAGTGGAACAAAGCTTCCAGTTTGTCAATCCTTGGTAGAAATCGTCCAATTTCTCCATATTCCCCAAGCAGAACTTGCAAGCAGTACATGGCATTGCCCTCACTACATAATTTACTTCTCTTGACAAAAGTTCATCGATACTTCAGCTTCAAAGACATGAAGATTCACATATCTGCAGCAACATTCAGGGATTTATTTTCTTCAATATGACAGCAATACATCAAATTAGCTCACATACGCATCCATCGCATACATTTATCATAAACATTGATAAAATAAATACATTACACCATGCATTTCATACAACGTGACTTTGAATTCTAGATAATATTTTACCCTTTTCAGGATAAGGTTAACAACTACCATTCAACTTTTGATACAGTTCGGATACGCTCCAGACACGGAAGCCATTCTGATACTCATTCAAAGACAACTCCTGATACAGTTCAGATACGCTCCAGACAAGGAATCCATTCTGATACTCATTCAGATTCAACTCCTGATATAGTTCAAATATGCTCCAGACCCGGCAGCCATTCTGATACTCATTCAGATTCAACTTTTGATATAATTCAGATACGCTCCAGACCCGGAAGCCATTCTGATACTCATTCAGATTCAACTTTCAGATACATTTCAGATACGCTCCATACACGGAAGCCATTCTGATACTCATTCAAATACACCTCCTGATACAGTTCAGATACGCTCCATACCCAGAAGTCATTCTGATACTCATTCAAAGACACCTCCTGATACAGTTCAGATACGCTCCATACACATAAGCCATTCTGATACTCATTCAGATTCAACTTTTGATATAGTTGGGATACGCTACAGACCCGGAAGCCATTCTGATACTCATTCAGATTCTACTTTTGATACGGTCCAGATATGCTCCAAGCACGGAAGCCATTCTAATACTCATTCAAAGACACCTCCTGATATAGTTCAGATACGCTCCAGACCCGGAAGCCATTCTGATACTCATTCAGATTCAACTTTTGATACAGTTCGGATACGCTCCAGACCCAGAAGCCATTCTGATACTCATTCAGATTCTACTTTTGATACAGTCCAGATACACTCCAGACACGAAAGCCATTCTGATACTCATTCAAAGACACCTCCTGATACAATTCAGATACGCTCCAGACACGGAAGCCATTCTGATACTCATTCAGACTCAACTTTTGATACAATACAGATAGGCTCCAGACACAGACGCCATTTTGATGTTCAACTTCCAGATTACATCTCAACAAGCATTCTTGGATGGCATCTACAAGCCCATCTCTAACAAAATTCTATCACCTCTCCAAATGGCATCTTTATGCCCATTCCTCCTACCGTCGCCGAGTGCAAATTTTTGGGAACTCTAGTGTCCAATCATCTTCCACCTTCAGTCACGAATGGGAAATCTCGCCAATCTAACTCTTCAGGTTAAAGAAGATTGAACAGGGGCAACTGTTGTACCCCAAAATTTGCCCTCTCATTTTCTCAAGAAATCACCCTGGATCCTCAGATTTACTTCCATCCAATCCCGAGCTTTGAATTACAAATTTTTCAAGAAAGTCGCCTGCAAGGGAAAAATAGTCATTTTCACATTAAAAGGTCAAACTTTGACTTTTGGATCAAAATCAAATCTCTGAAATCATATTGCATCAAGACATGGTTGAATATGAAGTTTGCATCATCAAAAAGTTCAAAAGTCAAATTTACTATGGAAAAGCCAAATTTCTAAATACTTGGGATTTTTTCTAAGTATTTAAGAAAAATGACACTTCAGAACTTCTGAGCCAGCCTCCAGGCAGGTGCAGTTAGAAGTTGTAAACATGGTTCAGCACATAGTCTTCAGTCAGAACATGGCTCTTCAGCATCTACGCAAGTTCAGTCAGAGTTTTCTAGGGTAATGCAAAGAAGGTAATAAAGCGTAATATGAATCCTGAAAGCTCCTTCAGAACATGCTGGAGCCAGAAGGTAAGAGGATCGGAAGATTGGATGCTACACTGAAGCAGAACTTCTAATCCAGAGTTTTCAAAGGTAAATCAAAGAAGGTTACTGGAAAATCTGGGGAATCCTTCAGAGTATGCTGAGGCAACAGGATACTAAGACCAGAAGTAGGGTGTTTTGTTTTAGACTACGCTGAAATGGAACTTCTGATCCAAAATTAAGCAATGATGCAAAATCTCACATTACAGGATTTTTGATTTTGACAAATCTCATCATCATTTAATGCTCATTAATTCTCACAACCACTTTTGAGTTTTTGTCCAAAGGATCTCTCCACGTGTAGTGTAGAAATACTTTTGTACATAATTGGGTAAGGGTCCATGCGCTACTTTTTGCTTGTGGGTTCACTTTTCCTTAATCCTTGCTTGCTAATCCAGCCTAAGCTAAAAAAATTGTCAACTATCACACCTTTTTTGAACTTACTTCAAGAGCAAGTCAGCATCTAGCGTATGATGTTGGCGCTACTTGACATTTCAAACCTACAAGACTTTGCCTATCAATAGAACACCATTGGTCACTGAGAAGAGGTCCAGAAAAAATTTGTGAAAGAGGTCAAAAATTTGAGAAAGAAAAGCCTTGAATCCCTGCCAAAATTCCAAGAGTTCCAAGAACTGTAAACACAACACATAAAACCTTGTTAACTTTTGATTCCTTGCATTCAAAACTCCACTTGTTCTCAAATATTTCTTGACTAAAAACCATTCACAGTTTCTGATCCACACGTTGGAAACTGCCTAAACTTATGTGTTCATACTACTATACACTCTCCATCCATCCACTCAAAGAAATCAGAACATCACCTCCTTGCCATCCCCAGAGGTTGAAAACTTCTAGCTTACTGAGTACGTGAAGAAGCTGTTCAGAGCATCATCAGAGTTAAGGTTAATTCCGGTTCACAGAACTTCTTCTAGCTGCAAGGTAAGTTTCTGCTAACCCTCACCATATTACTTAAGCATTACCAGATTTACATGCTAAAAAATACAATGTAGATATCATGTTTCTGATGTTGTAGATATTCTGAGATTTCATGTACCTGCCTGCTTAAGTAGAGAATAAATCAGTTCATAAATTCTTGAAGAAACTAGAACTCAGAGTTAGGATTAGAAAATACATGCTTGCCTCTGTTTTATAGTTCTGATATTTCTTATTTTATGAGACACCATGACACCTGCTATAACTGTTCTATGCATGTCTTCTGTTATATGGAGAAATAACCAAATTACAGATGTTCTGACTAGCATAGAGAGAGAGAACAAGTTCTGTCAATGGCACCAGTATTTCTGGAGTCTGTTTTGTTACCAGTAATATCAGAACTTCTGAAAACTACTGTGTTCCCAGTGGGTTCAGAACTTGACCTTATACATTTTCACTAACAGGTTTCTGTTTTGTAGCGTGCCAGGGTCAGAACCTCTGCCTTCATTTTTATCAGCAACACGCTGATTCTTTTTTCCTTTTTTTCATTATTTTTGCTATCACTCTCCATTCCATTAATCAACAAACATCAAAAGTATTTCCTTCACACTTTATTTCATTTCTTAAAACAAAAGACCAAAATATTTTCTTAAAACAAAACAAGTTCGTTTCACATTTTCTTGTACATTCTTATGCATTTCAATATGGTTGTAATAGTAATTTAGGGCTTATTTTATTTGCAATCCCCATTCCTAAACTTGTATACCCCATCCCCTAAACATTGTAATAACGTAGGACTTTACATTTTTGCAATTTATCGCTTTCAAATGTAAATGCTAGTAGTTAGGCGTGTATGGCAAGATCAAAACAAATCAAATAGAAAACCCTAATCCAAGACAAAATTAAGCATGAAAATAATACACTTGCACACAAGCACCCTTAGGGTTACTCCACTTGGTTGCCTTTTACAAAAATGGCCATATTATGCATGTGAAGTATCTTAGCAAAATAAACAAGTATAAGATCATAGTCCCTCGATGACGCTATTCAAAGTTGCCTTACAAAATGATCTTGGTCCCTCAAAAATGCTAAGATACTTTGCAACATTGCTAATCATGGTTATACGATGATCCACGCCCGTCCCGTTTACATCCAAAGATAGGGTTGCTTACCAAATCAATGGTAAGACAACAATGTCAAAGGAAAAGAAAATGAACAAGAAAGACATTTGAGTAGGTAGATTACTTCTAGTTACTTGCTCCATTTCAAAACAACTATCCTTTCTATTTTTAAAACAAACACACACATTTCAAAACATCTTACAATCATTGAAAACATTTTCAAAAAGACAAAGATATTTGTATACATTATTAGAAACAAGAATCATTACAAAGATTTCCTAAACAATGGCCTCTTTTACAAAATACTTTCAAAACCACACAAAGCACAATTTCAAAACAAAAGCAAGTGATCTAGCAAGTAACTAAGAGCCCATGGAAAACCATGGATGAAAAGGGTTCTAACACCTTCCCTTTTCATAATCTACTCCCCGAACTCAAGAAACAATCTCAAAGGTCTTTCCTGTGCTTTTTCACCTTTCCTTTTGGATAGAAGAATAGTCGGTGGCGACTCTTGCTAACCGCAACATTTGCGATAAAACGCAAAACCCTCAAGTCAGTTCTCCTATCGTATCACATTGAGCGTATATAGGGACTCAGCCATGGTAATCATTCAGGTTATGAGAGAATGGCATATGAAGCATCTAAATCTAATCCCTTACCGAGAAAATCTGCTAACTTTGGTTCTGTATTTCGAAGAAATTACTTTTGAGCATATCCCACGGGAAGAGAATCAGTTGGCAGATGCATTAGCTACAATGTCATTCATGTTCAAGGTCAAATGGGACAACGAGGCTCCCAGAATTACCATTGAAATAATGGACAAACCAACACACTACTATGAAGTTGACACTGACGAAGTAGAAAATAAACCTTGGTTTTATGAAGTAAAGAAGCATCTTGAGACTCAAGAATACCCTAAAGGGGAATCAATCAATGACAAGAAATTACTACTGAGGTTCTCATCTAAGTTCATCTCTAGCAATGGAATTTTATACAAGCGCAATCATTATTTGACTCTACTTCGTTGCATGGACAAGAAGGAAGTAGAAGAAGTTATGCAAGATATGCACGAAGGTATCTTTGGTACTCACTGCAGTGGGCATACTATGGCTAAAAATATCTTGAGGGCAGGTTACTATTGGTCGACTATGGAAACCGATTGTCACCACCACTCGAGAACTTGTCATAAGTGCCAAATCTACGCTGATAAAGTTCATGTGCCTCCAGTACCTCTGAATGTTTTTACTGCTCCGTGGCCTTTTGCAATATGGGGCATCGATATGATTAGAGAGATTAAACCTACTGCCTCTAACAAACAACGCTTCATCCACATCGCCATTGACTACTTTACAAAGTGGGTGAAAGCAGCCTCGTTTGCCTCTGTTACCAAGAATGTGGTCACCCAGTTCGTCAAATATAACCTTATATGTCGATATGGCATCCCCAAAAGGATTATCACAGATAATGGTACTAATTTCAACAACACTATGATCACTAAACTCTGCATGCAGTTCAAGGTCAAGCACCACAAGTCTTCTCCCTATCTATCGAAGATGAATGGCGCAGTGGAAGCCACCAACAAGAAAATTAAAAAGATTATACAGAAGATATTTGTGACCTACAAATACTGGCATGAGATGTTTCCGTTTAATCTTCATGGCTATCTCACTTTAGAATGAACATCAACTGGGGAGACCCCATTCTCTTTGGTTTACAATATGGAAGCCGTCCTACCTGTCGAAGTTCTGATTCCTACTATGAGAATTATAAAAGATGCAGACTTAGACGAAGATGAGTGGATTCAGACTATGATAGACTAGTTGAACCTGATTGACGAGAAGAGGCTTGCGGCTGTCTGTCACAGTCAAATGTATCAAAAGTGTATGGTTAAGGCATTCAACAAGAAAGTCAAGCATCGGATATATCAGGCTGGTGACTTGGTAATAAAGTGCATCGTTCTACCTTAAAGTGATCTCAGGGGAAAGTGGACTCCCACTTACGAAGGGCCATTTGTAGTCAAGATATTTTCTGGCGGTACTATGATACTGACCACCATGGATGGTGAATATTTTCCACACTCTGTGAACGCGGACATAGTCAAAAGATACTACGTATAAAAAACGACCCACTAGGTTGACTAGCCTAGGAAAAATAAGGGCATCCCGGTGAACCAAAAGGGTTCGGGAAAAAAATTAGGGATATATATAAAAGATTGCACACCCAGCAAGTCGAAAACTTGAAAATACGGCTTGGGAAAGAATGGGTATCCCGGTGGACTGAAAACCCGAAAGGGCCCTCCAGGAAAAAGTTAGGCATTAAAGCGTATGACTATGTCCCATTGGATCACTTACAACGAGCTTTATTACTAACGTCAAGTTCAAACGGTACAAATCAATTCAACTACTTTCTTCCAACAGTGAGGGATGAGATGCTTGAAGAAATAGGGGCAATAGCAGAGTTGGAACCCAATAAGATTATTCCCACATAGCTATTATCTTGTTTTCACTTTGTTCTCTTTTTATTTCACGATAAATTCATCTTACTAGGATTTATGTCTCTATGTATATAATCGTCTGTTTATAGGCAAACTATCAATAGAAATACAAATTTCAAGTTTCAAACTTTTTGTTTTACCTTTTTGTATTTTGTTTGAAAATACGTCCAATGACTAAAATTGAATGAACATATGCATATGAATATGATTAACTGTTAACAAATATATGCATAAAAATAGGAATAAGTAGTTACTCAAGACTCTAGGAATTAGGATAATGTTCAAGTCGTCATGTATCCCCACAGAAATATTCACTAAATTATCCCCACAAAGTAGTCTTATCATACTTACTAGTCGATCACTCTAGCAGATAAGGGAATATGATCTTTTCCCCGATAATATCGCCCACCTACAGAGTCCCAATCGGTATAGCTTATGGAAATTCTCTTCCCCAGCTGAGTTTATTCCTCCATTACCGTAAAACCCCCTGTAGATTTCTTTTCTCCAGCAGAGCTCATTTTCTCAACAAGGGTTTATTTCCCCAACAGGTTTTATTTCCCCCAACAGATTACAGTCTCCCCAGCTTTAGTCTGTTTCTACCACAAATTACCGGTAAGATTCCCATCTCCAGCAAAGGACAATCCGGGTTGCTATCCCCAGAGAGTTGCTACTGAATCTAACACTGGATCAAATATCATTCAACCTCATTCCCTTTATACAAGTCGGTATCCATATCAGAAACTCGGCCAGATAGCACCTCGAAAGCTTATATATCTCTTTTATCCCCAATCAGGGTATATATGAACTAAAATCCCAGTAGAGCAATGAACAACCAATGTTCTTGGACTCTTCTCCCTAAAACAGGAATCAACATTCCCCAACAGAGTTTCCTTAAGCAGAAAGCATGAATAACCATCAAGATCGAAGATATACATACTCTTCATCCCCAACAACAGTCAGTGATTTATTTTCCCAGACAAAGATGTTGCACGGGTTTATAAATTTACTTCAAACAAACCTTCATACTCATACATCATTTACAAACTTCATAGCATGTGCATACGAAACGCATATAGCACAGTCTCATTTATTTTGAGAACATCATTACATAATACACTTCATACATCACGACATTGCATACAACTAACTCTTTACCTTTTTCTAGAAAGATCAATCAACAGACAAACATCATCAAATACCTATATGACCAGACAGTCTTCTCAAAGCTACATCTGACAAATGGCTACTTAAGCAATTTCCTCAGAAGGTCATTATCAAAGAGGCATCTTCTTCCAATTGAAGTCCAGCGTAGAAATCTTGTGGCTCAGATTAAATCAAGGGTAGATTTATTCTGATACTTATTTCAGTTGTAGTCGGGCGTAGACATCTTTTGGCTCAGATTAAATCGAGTGTAGATTTATTCTGATACTTCTTCCAGTTAAAGTCGGGTGTAGACATTTTCTGGCTCAGATTAAATCGAGCGTAGATTTATTCTATAACTTCTTCCAGTTAAATTCGAGCGTAGATGTCTTCTGGCTCAAATTAATTCGAGCGTAGATTTATTCTGATACTCCTTTGAAAAAGTCAGGCTTAGACTCTTTCCAATACCTTTTCCTAGTTGAAGTCGGGCGTAGACATCTTCTGGCTCAGATTAAGTCGAGCATATACTTATTATGATACTTCTTTCAGTTGGAGTCGGGCGTGTAATTGCAAGCTTCTCAAGTCATACTTAAAGCATTTGTTTTGATGAAGACAACATGGATATCAACATTCAAAGGATGTGCAAAAAGCTTATCAACATCATATAAAAGTCTTGAAGATTATAGAAGAATTATTGAAGAATCATCAAATGTCAAAATGGTATAAATAATTCTTAATCTTGAATATACATGTTCATAAAAATATGCATTCATCAACATATACATATCCCATAATTTTAACATTAAGAAAAACTTTGTTTGAAATATTTTTCAAAAAGTATTTTTGAAAATAACCCTTTAGGAACCGGTTCCTCCCTAACAGGGAACCGGGTTCCAGACTTACTCAAAAAACTTGTCCCTGGTTTTTGTACCAGGAACCGGGTTGTACCAATAGGGGAACCGGTTCCTGCGTAATATTTTTGAAATCTGACTTATAACATTCACTAAGAACCGGGTTCTGTCAGTGTCGGAACCGGTTCCTAGCGAACCAGTGCAGCTTTTCTTTTGGTTTTTGAACATTTTTCAAGTGGTATCTTTTCATGAATGCATTGCAGCTTTTCATATGAATTGGCATGAATGAAGAGGTTCTTATGACTTTATAAAATGCTGTAGATTTTCTTATTTATAAAAGAATGCTTCAATTTTCAAATTAACAAATATACTTCTTCAATAAACAATTTTTCATCATTCACATTTGAATTCATACTTTCATGTGTTCATAAAATTTTGTGAAAATTGCCATATACACTTTCATTAAATCATTACAAGTTTCATACATTGTGAACATTTATATACATTGCTTGAGAATTGTTTTTATCTTGAAGAAGAAGATCAATTGAAGATTGATAAAGCTCTCCATATATTTCAAATCAATCATTGTATTACTTAAAGAATTTATTCCCTTACTATCCAGGATTGTTGGAAGTAAGTGTTGTGATTTGAAGAGGATTGTTCTTCATTCACATTAGTGTTTGTTTGGTCTTAAAGGTGTTAAGAACCTTTGATCACCCTATAGGTTAGATAGTAAGCGTAGGCTGTACAATCATTCTAACTATAGTGAAATCTCTTTCGTGTTGGAAAGGGGACTGGAGTACTCTCGGATTGTGAGGGGAACCAGGATATATCACTGTGTTCTTTACTTTTCAGCATTTATCTCTTTCATCACCATAATCAGGAAAAGATAAATATATAATCAAAACCTTCAAACACTTAACCAAAAAGTTCTACAAATATTCTCATAAAACCGAATAAATTTTATAAGACCTAATTCACCCCCCCCCCTCTTAGGCACTCTGAGACTTACAATTGGCATCAGAGCAAGTTATAGGTAACTTGTTCCTAAAGATCCAGAATGGCTTCCGCAAATCCAAATCAAAATTTGGTTTTCAAAGATGGTGGTAGTAACAACAAGCCTCCACTGTTTTGTGGTGAATACTTCGACTTTTGGAAAATTCGAATGAAGGCTCATCTTGAAGCGCAAGGAGAAGAAATATGGAATGCTGTTGAGAATGGTCCATTTACTCCGGTGTGTGTTGTCAATGGTGTTGGGTCATCAAAGCCTAAAGCATCATGGGATGACGATGACAAGAAAAAAGTTCTCTTTGACAAAAAGGCAATCAATATTCTCCAAAGTGCTCTTAGTATGGATGAATTTTTCCGAGTATCGGCATGTACAACGGCAAAGGAAATTTGGGACACTCTTGTAGAAACTCATGAAGGAACTGCCGAAGTAAAAAGGTCTAGATTGAACACTTTGAGTCAAGAATATGAATTATTCAGAATGCTTCCCGGAGAATCCATCCTTGACTTGCAAAAGAGATTCGTTCACTTGACAAACCATTTGAAGGCACTTGGTAAGACTTTATCAAACGATGAATTAAATCTTAAAGTGCTTAGATCTTTAACAAGGGAATGGCAACCAAAAGTGACGGTAATATCCGAAAAGAAAAGCCTAGCAACTATGACTTCCGCAACACTTTTCGGAAAGCTTCAAGAATATGAGACGGAACTTGGAAGACTTGAAAAACATGAGAATAATGAGAAGAAATCCAAAGGCATTGCTTTGAAAGTTGATTCAAAAGAAAGTCAAGATAAAGATGCATCGGAGGAAGATGAAAATCTCTTGCTTCTTGTAAAAAGGTTAGGAAAATATTTTGGTCATAAAAATAATCTTCATAATGCTAACTTTGTCAAAAGAAAGAAATTCTATAAGCATAAAGACAAAGAAGCCTCCACATCAACACAAGATGTCACATGCTATGAATGTGGAAAGCAAGGTCACATAAAGCCGGATTGTCCAAAACTCTCCAAGAAAAATGGATTCAAAGGCAAAAAGGAGTTCAAGAACAAAAAGCCTTATGTTGCATTGGAAGATAATGAGATAATTTCTTCATCCGATTCGGAAAGCGACGAATGTGCAAATCTAGCATTGATGGCTTCACATCACTCCGACGATGAATAAGAGGTTAGTAATGAATTTAATCTTTTTGATGATGATGTTCAAGGTGCTATTGATGAACTCTTGGGAGAATACAAAAGTTTATACAAAAAGGTGTCAAATCAAGAAAAAGAACTTTTAATTTGTCTAGAAAAAGATTTTGATCTTCAAAAACAAAATTTTATTAAAGAAAAGGAAAACTTTGCATGCTCCAAGTGTGAATCAAATGTCTTTCAAATTGTTCAATTGAAAAGAGTCATTGAACGATATGAAAAAGGACAAATAGGATTGGAAGGATTACTAAGCCAACAACGTTATCCAAATGATAAAAGAGGTCTTGGTTATGTGAATACTAAGAAACCAAGTAACAATCCCACTGTTTTTGTAAAGGCGAGTAATAGTTCCAATCCCAAGAAAGTAGAAAAGAAGCAAGTTATTCATAATCATCAAAAGAAAAAGGCTATGTATCGAAAAAGAAAACATTTCCTAAAAAGAAATCTTATCCTTCTAGATATAGAAGTAACTTTGAACCTACTTGTTTTTATTGTGGTATTAAAGGCCATACACCTAATGCTTGCTATGTTAGAAACTTTAGTATAGCAAGTTGGCATTATGTGTGGGTGAAAAAGGGAACTAACTATGAAGGACCCAAGGCAACTTGGGTACATAACAAAGAATAATTTGTTTTTGTAGGTATGCTTGAAATCCACATCAAATGTTTGGTATCTTGATGATGGATGTTCAAAGCATATGACAGGAGATGTACACCAATTTTCATATCTAGTACATAAAGCCAAAGGGTATGTCACCTATGGAGACAACACCAAAGGAAAGATTCTTGGCGTTGGAATAGTTGGCACACCTCCATCCATTCAAATTGAGGATGTTCTCTATGTTGAAGGATTAAAGCACAATCTTCTTAGCATAAGTCAACTTTGCGATAGAGGGTTCAAGATCAAATTCAACAAAGATGAATGCCTTATTATGGATGAGGCAACCAATGAGGTAAAAATCAAAGGTATAAGAACTAAAAATATTTTTATGATTACTCTAGATGATTTGTCTATGAAGGTACAATGTCTTATGGTAAACAACAATGACGCTTGGTTATGGCACAAGAGGATTGCTCACATTCACATGGAGCACTTGAACAAATTGATTAAGCATGACTTAGTTATTGGTCTACCAAAGATGAAGTTCATCAAAGACAAATTATGTAGCGCTTGCCAAAAGGGCAAACAAACCAAAACAACTTTCAAATCTAAGAATGTGGTGTCTACTACAAGGCCACTACAATTGTTACACATGGATCTCTTTGGTCCATCAAGAACAAAAAGCTTCGGAGGTAATGTATACGCATTGGTTATTATTGATGATTTTTTTAGATATTCTTGGACTTTGTTTCTTGTGCATAAAAGTGATGCTTTTAAAGCTTTTAAGAAGTATGCTAAGCAAATCCAAAATGAAAAATCACTAAAGATTGTATCCATAAGAAGTGATCATGGTGGAGAATTCCAAAATGCACAATTTGAAGAATTTTGTGAAGAACATGGTATCTCTCATAATTTTTCAGCACCAAGAACTCCACAACAAAATGGAGTAGTTGAAATAAAGAATAGGTTTCTAGTGGAACTTGCAAGAACAATGCTTAGTGATGCAAACCTTCCTAAATATTTTTGGGCGGATGCAGTTAGTACGGCTTGTTATGTTGGAAATCGAGTTATCATTAGACCTATAATAAAGAAGACTCCATATGAACTCTTCAAAGTAAGAAAGCCAAACATTGCTCACTTTCACATTTTTGGATGCAAGTGCTTTGTTCTTAACAATGACAAAGACAATCTCGGTAAGTTTGACGAGAAATCCGACGAAGGTATATTTCTTGGTTATTCGCTTTCTAGTAAAGCATATAGAATTTATAATAAAAGAACTTTAACTATTGAAGAATCTATGCATGTATCTTTTGATGAAACTAACCCCTCCAAGGAGGAAGTAGTTGTTTGTGATGATGATGATCCTATAGATTTACCCCCGGAAGATCTTTCAATTGATCAAGTTGAGAAATCACCGGAAAATTCAGAAAACATTGTTCAACAAGATTCAAACATCAATGATCTACCAAAAGAATGGAGAACTCATAGAGACCATCCTATTGACAAAATTATTGGTGACATTAGCCAAGGAGTATCAACAAGATTGAATCTAAAAGATGCTTGCTTAAACATGGCGTTTGTTTCTCAAATTGAACCTACCAAAGTTGATGAAGCCTTAGGAGATGATCAATGGATTATTGCTATGCAAGAAGAATTAAATCAATTCGAGAGAAATCAAGTTTGGGAGCTTGTTCCTAGACCTAGTGGTAAACACATCATAGGTACCCGATGGGTGTTTAAGAACAAACTTGATGAGAATGGTCTAATTGTTCGAAACAAAGCAAGGTTGGTTGCCCAAGGTTACAATCAAGAGGAAGGAATCGACTTTGAAGAAACATTTGCTCCGGTTGCAAGGTTAGAAGCTATACGTCTTTTACTTGCTTATGCTTGTTCATTAAATTTTCAGCTTTTTCAAATGGACGTCAAAAGCGCATTCTTGAATGGATACATCAATGAAGAAGTCTATGTCAAACAACCTCCGGGTTTTGAAGACTTCAAACATCCTACACATGTCTTTAAGTTGAGAAAGGCTCTTTATGGCTTAAAGCAAGCACCAAGAGCATGGTATGATAGGCTTAGCAATTTTTTGTGTGAAAAAGGTTTCGAAAATGGTAAGGTTGATAAAACTTTGTTCATTAAGAAAATCCAAAGTAACACTTTATTGGTTCAAGTCTATGTTGATGATATCATTTTTGGATCGACTAACAAAGAAATGTGTGAGGAATTCTCATTGATGATGCAAGGAGAATTCGAGATGTTTATGATGGGAAAGATGAACTACTTTCTTGGACTACAAATTAAGCAACTAGAAGATGGAATCTTCATCAATCAATCTAAATATTGCAAAGAGCTATTGAAAAAGTTTGATATGGAACATTGTAAAGAAATGAATACTCCAATGGGCTCTGGTACATATGTTGATCAAGATGAATCCGGTACTCCAATTGATATTAAAAAGTACAGAGGTATGATTGGTTCTTTATTGTATTTGACGACAAGTCGTCCTGACATCATGTTTAGTGTTTGTCTTTGCGCTCGCTTTCAAGCAAATCCAAAGGAATCACACCTCATGGCAGTTAAAAGGATCATGAAGTATCTAAAAGGAACAACCAATGTCGGCTTATGGTATCCGAAAGGTAGTATTTGCACTTTAATTGGTTATTCTGACGCGGATTATGCAGGTTGTAAAACTGATCGTAAAAGCACAAGTGGCACTTGTCACATTATTGGAAATGCATTAGTATCATGGGCTTGTAAAAAGCAAGCATGTGTTGCTCTTAGCACGGCCGAAGCAGAATACATAGCAGCGGGTAGTTGTTGTGCACAAATTCTTTGGCTCAAGCAACAACTTCGTGATTACGGACTTGATCTCGGATGCATTCCTCTTCGATGCGACAATACAAGTGCTATCAATATTACAAAGAATCCGGTCATGCATTCAAGAACCAAACATATAGATATTCGACATCATTTTCTACGTGATCATGTTCTTAAAGGAGATGTCGAAGTCACTTTTGTGGATACTCATAACCAACTCGCATATATCTTCACAAAACCGCTTGCTCGAGAACCCTTCTTCAAAATCCGAAGAGAACTTGGTATTTTGGATGAAGGTGATATCTAAAGGTATTTCATAACCAACTCATAAGAATTTTTATGTTTCAGTACACTCTGCTTCTACTCCTTATTTTATATGTTTTTATCATCTTATTCTTTTATATGTATTTGTTTCACTCTTTTTCCCCATCCTTTTTGATGTTAACAAAGGGGGAGAAGAATATGCATATGTGTTATTTTGTTTTCAAAGAAATTGCAGGCCCAAATATCTATTATACTCACTCCAAAATTCAAGGAATCATGGACTTAGGGGGAGCATACAATTTAGGGGGAGCCTTGCATTTGCTCAACATGTTTGCTACACAAAACAACATAAACAATTCAAGAATCATTTTCAAGACTTGGTTGTCATCATCAAAAAGGGGGAGAATGTAATTGCAAGCTTCTCAAGTCATACTTAAAGCATTTGTTTTGATGAAGACAACACGGATATCAACATTCAAAGGATGTGCAAAAAGCTTATCAACATCATATAAAAGTCTTGAAGATTATAGAAGAATTATTGAAGAATAATCAAATGTCAAAATGGTATAAATAATTCTTAATCTTGAATATACACGTTCACAAAAATATGCATTCATCAACATATACATATCCCATAATTTTAACATCAAGAAAAACTTTGTTTGAAATATTTTTCAAAAAGTATTTTTGAAAATAACCCTTTAGGAACCGGTTCCTCCCTAACAGGGAACCGGGTTCCAGACTTACTCAAAAAACTTGTCCCTGGTTTTTGTACCAGGAACCGGGTTGTACCAATAGGGGAACCGGTTCCTGCGTAATATTTTTGAAATCTGACTTATAACATTCACTAAGAACCGGGTTCTGTCAGTGTCGGAACCGGTTCCTAGCGAACCAGTGCAGCTTTTCTTTTGGTTTTTGAACATTTTTCAAGTGGTATCTTTTCATGAATGCATTGCAACTTTTCATATGAATTGGCATGAATGAAGAGGTTCTTATGACTTTATAAAATGCTGCAGATTTTCTTATTTCAAAAAGAATGCTTCAATTTTCAAATTAACAAATATACTTCTTCAATAAACAATTTTTCATCATTCACATTTGAATTCATACTTTCATGTGTTCATAAAATTTTGTGAAACTTGCCATATACACTTTCATAAAATCATTACAAGTTTCATACATTGTGAACATTTATATACATTGCTTGAGAATTGTTTTTATCTTGAAGAAGAAGATCAATTGAAGATTGATAAAGCTCTCCATATATTTCAAATCAATCATTGTATTACTTAAAGAATTTATTCCCTTACTATCCAGGATTGTTGGAAGTAAGTGTTGTGATTTGAAGAGGATTGTTCTTCATTCACATTAGTGTTTGTTTGGTCTTAAAGGTGTTAAGAACCTTTGATCACCCTATAGGTTAGATAGTAAGCGTAGGCTGTACAATCATTCTAACTATAGTGAAATCTCTTTCGTGTTGGAAAGGGGACTGGAGTACTCTCGGATTGTGAGGGGAACCAGGATATATCACCGTGTTCTTTACTTTTCCGCATTTATCGCTTTCATCACCATAATCAGGAAAAGATAAAGATATAATCAAAACCTTCAAACACTTAACCAAAAAGTTCTACAAATATTCTCATAAAACCGAATAAATTTTATAAGACCTAATTCACCCCCCCCCCTCTTAGGCACTCTGAGACTTACAGGGCATAGACATCTTCTGGCTCAGATAAAATCGAGCTTAGATTTATTTTAATACTCCTTCAAAAAAGTCGGGCGTAGACTCTTTCCAACATCTTTTCCAATTGAAGTCAAGCGTAGATGTAAAACCCAATTCTACCTGACAGTTATTATAAAAATCAAAGTTATAAAAATTAACCGACTAAATTAGGATGCTACAATCTCAACTTAAAACAACGACATTCGTTACAAATACGTAACACATTACACTTGGATGAAGCAACATCAACATAAATTAATCCTTTGAAACCAACAACTTTCATAACTACGCAACAGAATCATAATATTCAACTAAAAAGGGCATAACACCTTTATCTAACTGAAACATCTCCAAATAATAAGTACTTAACAAAACCAAATTAAAATTTAACAACTTAAGTAATAACAATAATAAAGCAACAAGCGTTCATCCCCCCGGGTGTTACGTATCAGAGCAATGAAACTGACTCGAACTACTGAAGGTAAACCGCCTTCACTCTGAATTACCTGCACGTTACCAACATATGGGTAAAATTCAAACAAAAGGGGTGAGATATCAAACAATATAATTGGATGTATGATATACAATACATTAGAATCGGATCATACAAAAATCACTGCTTTACAACATTTTAACAACATCCATTACAACTAAGTCGTCAACATAATATCACAACTAATTCACCATCACAACAACTCAAGATGCAACATGAAATGTGACTTGTTTTTATGCACATGCATGTGGTACCAATGGAGAAAAACTCCCAACTTAATAATCTTCTAATAAATAGAGGCATCAACAAGGCATAAGCCTTCAACTTAATATTTTGCCAATCCAAGCCAACTTAACGAGCACCATCTCCAACTTGACATGCGATGTATGCGACACAACATGAATGTAGAAACAACAACAACAAACAACAACTCAATATAAATGAACATTGGCCATAATCCTATAACATCAACAACAATTAAACATCAACTCAACATAATTCAACTTTGGTCGTAAGCCTACAACATCAACAACAATTCAACATCATATCAACATAAATCATCAACCTGCAATTTCTCAACTTAGAACAAATAACACAACACTGGTATTGACCAAAACAACATGCACGGGAAATAGGGATAGGGAGACTACGGGGCCCTCGATATGCATATCGTAATACGGTGGCAGAACCGACTGTTATACTGGTTTTACGTTTGTGTTCGCAAATGTTGTGTTAAGCAAGAGTCGCCACTGACTTTTCTTTTATCCAACAAAGGAAAGGGTGAAAAGAACAGAAAAAGAACTTTCAATATTTTTCTGAGTAAGGGGGGTAGATTATGGAAATGGAAGGTGTTATCACCCTTTCCATACGTAGTTATCTACAGGCTCTTAGATGCTAGCTCATTTTAAAATACCTTGTGTTTGTGTGTTTTAAAAAATTATTTTGAGAAGACCTTAGTGCGGCAAAATTTGTAATGTTTCTCGTATTATTGAGAATGTATACAAAGTGTCTTTGAAAATATTTTTTAGAAAAAAGTGTATGTGTGGAAAATTGTTTTATTTGAGAAAGCATCTAAAAACTATCTACCTACTCGAAAGGGTTTGTTCTTTTCCTATTTTCCTTTAGATAGTGATATCCTACTATTAGTGAGTAGGTAGCCCTGTCGTTGGATGTTTGAGGGACAATCAAAGGAGCATCGTACAGTCACAAAGGCAACTAGGCAAGATACCTTAGTAACTACCATAGGGTTTTAAGATCATACCGAGGCAACATCGAGAGGGTCATTTTTGTGATCTTTAAAATGGAGGGTAGCCACTAGAATCTCTCATGTTTCGAGAGTTGTGACTGTTTTATTCCAAAGGAAACCAAAGTGAGGGTACCCCAGAGGCGCGCATGTGCAAGTGTGTTGTGTTACAGTTATTTATCTTTGCATTCGGTTTGCTAACATTTTTTTTAGTTCTTGCCATGCAATCCTATTAGGCACGCATCTAACAGTTTAAATATTAGTGCAATAGTTTAAAATGCGGAAATTAAACCTAACTATTACAAGGCCTCGAGGAGGGGGATTTACAGGTCCAAAATTGGGGAAACAAAAACAGTAAATGTGTAACACTCCTTCTAATAAACCCCGAATTAAACGATATAATTAAAATTAGAGAAAATAAAATTGAACGGAAGGAGTGTCACAACATCAAATCACATATTCAAGAAAAACCGACATGACATATTCGTCACTTTAATCATTTAATCACATAATACATTCATGGCATATAATTTCTTTTTCGTGCAAATGCAACGGAATCATAATAATATTATATTCTCCAAAGGAGGAATCAAAATATAAAATTCAAGGCATTAAGCCATATGGTTCATACACCAAACATGTTATCAAGTCATAATATACATACATCAACATATAATCAAAACAATGGATTATATACAAGTATAATCCATATACAAAAATATGAGTTTGAATGCGGACACTAAACCCCCAGTGTTACAATCAGAGCATCGACTCAAAATTAAAAAGTAACGGACTATAATCCAAATGCATTTGCTAAGCTAGTGCCTCACACTACCGTCTTTGGTACCTGAATAATACCGTAGCAAGCATTTTCCAACAGAAGGGTAAGAATTCCAATAAATATAAAGTATGTAATTAAAGCAATTGAAAGCACTAAATAAATAGGAATTCTTACACTTTTCCAATTCAACAGTGAACTACAAAAATATGGTCATTTAATCCATTTCACATAATCATCACATCAAAGGAATCAAAACAATTAATTCCTATTATCAAGTAGCACACAAAGCATAATATTCAACAAAACATCAACTCAACAAAGTGTGTATGTGCGACCCGACACAACGACACGACTTATGCATGTGGTACTAATCATCCATTATCCTTCGGACTTGCCGATGTCTATCCCTCAGATGGATAATCACAAAACCCATTCCCTAAGCTTTCAAACCCTCACTCTGAGTTTGGGACGAGCCACTAGCCTCCATGATACTAACACACATCGCCTCTTGACACGACTTATGATGCGGTGTGCAATTCAACAACAACAATATGCAAATCAAGACAATCCCAATCTCAATTACAAGCATACATCACCATAATTCAACCCTATGAGTTATTCCACAAAACTTGCACACAAACATCAATTCAAAATCATCTCAGCAATATCACACAACATTAAAATATTTATAAAACAAACACATCATTTCTGGAATCGGTAATTAACCAAATATCTCGAAAATACAACACACCTACAATTTAATTCATCTCTGGTCGTACTTAAAATATCAAGTTTTATCGATAAACCGTAACCGATTATATTAATTAATCACACAATAACATAACATTCATAACCGGACAAGTTATTTCCGGAATCGACATTTCATAACACATTTCAAATCTACAACACATCTACAATTTAATTAATCTCCAGTCAAATCCAAAATATCGAGTTTTATCGATTAACCGTAACCGATTATATAATTAATCACACTGTTAATTATAATATATATTAATATATTAACGTAACAACATATATTACGTAACAGGAAATGAAGTATCCCCCCCCCCACCCTACCCCACATATATTTTATTTATTTTTCCTTTTCTTCCCCGGAGGCCCTGTTTTCAGTATACTTCCTTTCCATTTTCAGAATAGCAACAACGTCAAGATACAGAAGAACAACCTATTTCTAATCAGTAACAATTTCAATAATCTAAAACCTAATTTCTAAACCAATTACCAAAATCAAATGCTATAAAAACATACTAGATATTTAGAGGAAGTCTAACCCTTACCGATTAGTCTCTGGAACGAGCTTTTCGGTTGATTCCGACAACTTTTTCCCTTCTCCCAAACCCTAGGTTTTCTCCCTTTTTTTTTTCTTCTGCTACTTCACTTCTGTTTCTTACTGGTTTCTAACTTAACATAACATATATACTTATATATATATATATAATATATTATAAAAACTAACTATATAATATATAATATATACATACTGTAACTTACTTACTAATATATATATATATATATATATATATATATATATATATATATATATATATATATATATATATATATATATATATATATATATATATATATATATATATATATATATATATATATATATATATATATATATATATATATATATATATATATATATATATATATATATATATATATATATATATATATATATATATATATATATATATATATATATATATATATATATATATATATATATATATATATATATATTATAAACTAACATATATACGTAATATACTTTCTGTAACGTACATAACTTATTATTAATTTATTTAATAAAACTAACTTATATTATTTAATTAAACTAACATAATATAATTAAATAAATATTATAATAATCTAATTATCATAAATTAATCAATTAACACACAAAAAATATATATATACACCAAAATATAATATTATCATATAAAAATAATTATTTTCCGGTAAACCGAATAAATCAAATTAATCAACTACCGGACCGAATAACCGACTAAATAATTATCAATTTACCAAAATAAATATCAACTGGTAATTTTTAGAAAATAATAATTTAAATAATATTAATTAAAACGGGGTGTTACAAAATGCCCTAGTTATTCTATTACAACCCATAAGCAAATACATTAATAATAAAATAAAAGTAATAATGCTAAAATAATAAACGCGCACGAATTGGAAATGACGTCTAAAACCCTAAAATATTTCTAAGTAAAAGAAAATCTTTTTGTTGTTTTATTTTAATAAAAGGTTTGAATTATAAAATTAATTACTAACTCTATATCTAAACTTAAAGAAAAATATTAATGATTAATGAAAATTGAAATTAAAATAGGAAACTAATTCTATGTTTTTTTTTGTATTTTTATTATGAAAAAGAATTGAAATTAATTAAATCCTAAGTTTATTGATTTTAAATAAAAAAGGTTAAGATGATTATAAATTAATTTACAAAAAATTTATTTAATTAAAAAAAACTAAACCTGATATTTTTTATGATTTCATGATTTTCTAATTAAATAAAAAAGGGATTTAAAAGAAAAAATTAATTCAAGCAATAAATAAAAAGAAAAATAGAAAATGGGCCTGATGTTGAAGAAGGGGTACAAATTGGAATTCGTTAGGCCCAACAAGTGGAAGCCTAGGTTATGCGTGTGATCCTATGTTGCTAGCTCTTTTGGGTCTATCATGAGCGCCCAGATTTGGAACGCTTGATTTGATGTTGTGAAGCTTTGATGGTGATGATCTGATGACACATGATGCACGCACACGTCCTGGTCACAGTGGATCTGCAATGGATAAATAAAAAAATAATATACAAGAGGCAGGGATCGAACCCCTGCCCTTGCACGCAACGCCTTAACACATACACACTCAACCGTTGGGACGACTTTACATCTTGGAATTTAATCCAACAATAATAATATAATGCAAAAACAGGTTAGATGGCTGAGTTATCAAACACGTGCACTGAGTGGGCCCCTGCTGTTTAAATGAACTAATCATAATAAAGGATTTTGACACGCAAGCTCCGGGGGGGTCAAACCACCATCCACGGTGGTTGACCACCTTCTTCTCCGGCGTGTCCAAAACCGTAATCTGCAAAACAGTGAGATTCAAGACCAGAAATTTGGTCTACCCCCCTAAACCCTAGGCTATGAATTCAATGGTGGTGGTCGTTTGGCCTGAAACGGCCTGTATCGTCCTGCTCGAAGCTTGGCCATTTTAAAACCCTAAAAATGGTAACCATCGATTCCTGCATCAAACATTAACATAAAGGGTTCTAAAATATACATAGCATCAGTATTCATGTATATATATATATATATATATATATATATATATATATATATATATATATATATATATATATATATATATGTGTGTGTGTGTGTTTGGAATCAATTTGTAACGTAAAGAAATAGAGTTTTAAGATCACTATACCATACCAAACCGGAGTGATTGAAAATAGTGGTTCATGCGTGTGTTGGGCTCGCCTAATGATTGGGAAGGACTCCTAGGACATTCAGGAAGTGGATGGCACGCTTGGCTTGGATGGATGATGGCTGAAAATTCAGTTTCTAATTTCCCAACTTTAAGATTTTTTGTGATATTTTATATTGCTCTTGTACAATGGTTTTTTCGTGTCCTCTTGTTCTAGGGTTGTTGTGCATATATATGAGACAAGATTAGGGTAACAAAAGAGTAGTAAATCAAGTTGATCAATGATGTTTTAAAGTATGAAGATTTTTGATTCAAATCTTTACAAAAGAAGAGATTCACTTCCCTTCTTACTCCACACGATTTTGACAGCTTGCTATGAGCTTTTTGGCTTCAAAAAGATTTGGATCTTTTATATCTTACATATTTCTTGCATTTATTTATTTTATTTTGAATTTATTTGAATAAAATTAAAACAAATAAAATAAAAAAGACAAAATAATGCATGGATATGTTTATAGGTCCTTAGATACGTCATGAACATGTCTGGACTCTAAAAATTGGGTCCAATAGCTCAAAATCAAAATTTGCTCAATTGAGATTTCATGTATTTCTTAAAAACTACCCAACTTGTGAAAACCATAACTTACTCAATTTTAATCTTTTGAAAATTATCTTTAACTTTTTGGAAAGCCCAAGATATATTATTGATTTTCTCTTTTTTATCAATTTTGCGTTTGAAGATTTTATCTTGATTTAAATGGTCTTGGCAAAAAGTGTCTTTTGTTGATTTTCTAAAAGTGACCTATAATGTATGAGCTTATATCTTCCAAATGATGCATTTTTTGAACTTGAGGGAAAAATAAAAGTTGTAGGGAATGGAAGTTTTTTCACAATGAGATTTGGTTGGGGAAAAATGGATGAAGCATGTGAAAGTTATGCCTGGTCAAAGATCAGTTGACTTTTCCTATAGAAACCCTAATTTAGCAATTCTTGACTTTTGATAAATTAAGAGCACTCTTTGAGGAATCATGATAAACCTTTTATAAAATGATGAATATCACTTAAAAATGTTGACGTTGACCAAAAATCTTGAAGTTTGACTGTATATTGGCCACAATTGACTTTTGACCTAGTAAAGTTAATTTTCAAGCGTTTGAGCAATTGACTGAGCAAGCTTGTAGTGCAAGGCATGAAACTTGGCATGGACATTCTTGAGGACATATTGGGGACCATGGAAATCACTTGAGAGTTTTGGAAACCAAAATTCTTGGTGGAAATTGAAGCCCTAGTTGGAAGTCTATTGCTTAGGAGGAGAATTTGTCTGGCCAATTCTTGGTCAACCTTTGGCAATTGGGGACCTCTATGGTCAAGTCTTGAATAAAATAAGAGGGAAAATTTTGGGGTACAACAACTGCCCCTATTCAATCTTCTTAAACTTGAGGATTTATACTGGCTTGCTCGCCATTCGTGATCTGAAGGTGGAAGACGATTGAACACTAGAGTGCCTAGAAATTTGCACTCGCATGTGCACAAGATAATGTTGTTAGTTGATGATATAGGGAATGTGCTTACAGATGCCATTTGGAGAAGATGACAGAGAGTCGTCAGAGATGGGCTTATAGATTCCATCCAAAATAAATGTTGAGTTTGAACTGGAAGAAGTATTAGAATAAATCTTGGGTCGATTTATCATGAGCCATAAGAGGTCTCTTTATCTGGCTTCATCCTAGAATGAGCTTGTGTTCTATTGCATCTTAGCAGATGTGTTTGGGAATAGAGTTCAAGAGTTTTAGTTATCCATTGCTCTACTGGGGAATTATTTATTGACTGGGGAGAATGAAAGTTAATTGTTATCTGGTCGATATTCAGGCTTCACAGTAACTTGCTGAGGATAATAAAGTTGACTGTTATCTGGTCGTATTCCAGGCTTCACAGTGACTTACTGGGGAATATGAAATTAACTGTTATCTGGTCGGTTTCCAGGCTTCACAGTAACTTGATTAAGGTTAAACTGTTATCTGGTCAAATTTCAGGCTTCACAGTAACTTAGATGAAAGGATGAAGCTAATTGATATCTGGTCGGATTCTAGGCTTCACAACAACTTACTGAAATTAATCTGTTATCTGGTCAGATCCAGGCTTCGCGGTAATTGAAGAAGTTAAACTGTTATCTAGTCGTATTCCAGGCTTCACAGTAATTTTCTTGAAAGGATAGAATTGAATTGCTATCTAGTCAGATTTCAGGCTTTGCAACAACTTAGATGTAAGGATGAAGTTAGTTACTATCTGTCGGATTCCATGATTTGTAGTAAATTAAAATTAAACTGTTATATGGTCGGATCTAGGCTTCATAGTAATTGAAGAAGTTAAACAATTATCTGGTTGTATTCAAGGCTTCACCATAATTGGAGAAGTTAAATTGTTATCTGGTCGTATTCTAGGCTTCACAGCAACTTAAACAGTTTATCTGGTAGAAATCTAGGTTTCGCAGTAACATGAACTATTATCTGGTCGGATTCCAGGCTTCACAGTAAGTCGAATCAATCGTCCTTTGGTCGTATTATTAAGCTGTTACTTCAGATAGTTGCCCCGTCTTGTTTCGGGAATTAATCTGGAACCTACTTTTGTTGATTGTTGAGATATAGTTGCCCTGTCTGGTTTCAGGAATTAATCTCTAACCTGGTCTTATAGATAGTCACCCATTCTTGTTTCCGGAATTGATCTATAACCAGTTGTTCGCAGATAGTTTCCTTGTCTGGTTTCAGGAATTAATCTGGAACTGTTGAAAATCATTGATGATATTCGTCTCTTGATCTTTTCCTGAAAAGGTAAAGAGTTATCTGTATGCAATGTTATGATGTATGAAATTCATTGGGTAATTATGTTTTCAAAATAAATGAGATTGTGTGTTGTACCCCAAAATTTTCCCTCTCATTTATCAAATAGTTTCTCACAAGATCTCCTTTGGTTCAAGGCTGCACAAGGGTTGATCAGCTCAAGACACCTCCTTAAACACTGATGACTGAACTTAGGGTTTGAGATTAAACAAGGATAATTGAACTTTTAATGCTTCATATGACTTTCATGGATCATTATGGACCCTCAAGATTTCTCATGTCGAGTTTCAAGTCTGGGATCACATTTTTGCTCAGTCAATTGAGCAGTTGACCTAAAAATCAGCTGTATTGGGGAAAAAGTCAACTACGGCCAATTTATAGTTAAAATTTATAATTTTTGATCCATATCAACATTATAAACTCATATATGAAATTTGACCAAGTTTGGGCCATAATTCCTCAAGAAATTTGATCAGATCACCAAAAGGGCAAAATGGTCAAAATTAGGGTTTTGGCTGAGAAAGGGCAATTTCTGATTTTTGACCTAGCAAATGGTTAATTGGTTTGAGGCATGATCTCAAGAGTTCAATTGCATCATTTTTACCTAATGGCATGACTCAAAACATTGCTCAAGGTCATTTGGTTGATAATTGATTTTCAGTTAACTGATCAAAAGTCAACTGTACACTGAAAAGTCAAACTTTGACTTTTTTGTCAAAATCAAGTGTCAAAGATCACAATTCATAAAAACATGTAAAAATATGAAACTTATTCATCAAGAAATCAAAAAGTCAAGATTTCATTTTGAAAACTCAAAGTTTCCAAACTTAGAAATTTTTCTAAGTGTTGAAAACTTCATATTTTTTCACAACTTTAAGCCAATTTTTCACCATGATGCAAGATGATTCAAAAGAAACATTCCACATGAAAGTTGTAGATATCCTAGAAATGCTTGGATCTCAATTTATTAATCCATGAAGTCATGGTCATGAAACTAAGCACTTAGTGAAAATTTTGCCCTAGTTTAGGCAGGATTTTGACCTAACTTTATGGAAAATTTTCACATAGTTTCAATGGAAAATTTCAAAAGTGATTTAAGTAGGGGTTGTAGAGCATATTACAAGCTTCTAAAATGTCCAATAACTCCTTGAGATCATTCTTAAGCAAGGAGAATCAAAGAGAGGAAGTTAGGGTTTCAAATTGGAATTATAAGTCATTTTTGTGATGAACAAGAATTCAAATATCAAGCCTATGCTGCACAATCTTGCTTTGCAGGCCTCTAAACCTTAAAATCTCTCCCTAATCAGAAGATTACACTTTCTTTTGAGCTATTATCCATTTGATTCAAGCTTTATCCAAGATAATTTTCCATTAATGGGATAAAGGCACCATTGCCATTTACATAAAGCAAGCTTTATGCAAAGTCAACTTGCATTGAGCTTTGCACTTGTTCCTTCTGCACAAACTTCCTCTACAAAGTCAGATGAGAATGTTTAAAGTTGGTAACAACTCTATATAGCTTTGTATCTTGCCTTGAAACCATACTTGTCAAGCTTGCTTCAAAAACAAGTCAAAATCCCATAACTTGTGATCTTGTGATTCTGATCACCTCTAGTATCCAAACCTTTTGCTTATAAATAAAGGCACTGTATACAAGCTAACACACAAGTTCATAAGCCTAAAAACTCCCTAAAACTCCTTGAAATCAGAATTTGCACAAAAACTCCATTTTTGTGTCATTTCTGACTTTGAATTCCAAACTCACATTTCACTTGTGCGTTCTCACTCAAGTCCAATCACAAAACTTCCATACATCATTAGAACTCATCCTACACTCTGTTACACGACTGTAACACCATTTGCATCATCTTCCATTTTAAAAAACAGAGCTTTGCACTTGGACTTCACCAGCACGATTCAGCCATCTCCAGCACAAACTAAACATTGCATTACAATCCTAGAGGGTCACTGAAGCTATTATGATCATCACAACACCTTGAAGAGTGCTCAAACTCAGAATACGATTTCCAGTTTTGAGGTAAGTTTCCTTAACTTTGAACTCTCTCTACAAGCATCATTATTGATTCATTTGTGAAGATAAAATGTAGATATCATTTCCCTGAAGTTGTACATATCCATACTTTTCATTTACATGGCTTGAGCTTAGAGAATTTTAAGTTTGAAGTTTCTGAAAAATTAGGGTTCAAATTAGGAACAGAGAAATTCGCATTCACCTTTGATCTATAGCTTTAGTTGTTTACATGGTTAGATTCGTGAGGAAAAATAGCACAACTTTCATGTTTGCATTTTCCATTTTTATTGAGAAATGAATGAGATATAGGCAGTCTGGCTGAAGGTTGAAGACGAAGTACAGGTCATGGAGACATGTTACATTATGTATTTATTCTTTCATTTAAGTTAACATATGTATAGCCACCCCAGTGGTAAAGGCAGTGTGCGTTTCAGGTCAAGCCATAGAGCTTCCACTTTTGCTATTTTTATAACATTTCCTTTTTTTTTCCTAAAAACAGGCGCCTGGGCCTCCAAATGATTGGGCCTTGCCTTTTTTGCTATTTCTGACCCCCTGCCTTATTGTTTACACCCTGGCCCATTATTTTTCTTTGTTATTTTATTTTCATTCTTTTTTTATTTTATTTTCGTTTTATATTTTCTTTATTATTATTATTATTATTATTATTATTATTATTATTATTAATGATAAAAAATCCAAAAATATTTTATTTACTTATTTGCATATTTAAAAAATGCTCATTTATATTTTATTTTCTTCATAAAATCTAAAAGAACAAAAAAAACATTTCCTTTAATAAATTGATTTCCTTTTTAAAAATACTTAGATAATTAGTCTTAATTATTATTATATTATTTTCTTGTAAATTAAAATCAATTTAGAACTTAGGACTTTTATTTAATTAATTTTATTTACTAATTTAATTAAATTCACAAAAACCCTAAAAAACTTGTTTCTTTAATAAATTAACTTCTTTTATTAACTTAGTTTTAATTTTCTTATTCTATTCAATTATTTTATTTTAATTTAATTAGGTCAAAACTTTTAAATACAAAAAAAAATCCATTTCTCTACCTTTTCATACTTGTACATTATATTTATTCATTTTTGTACATTTATTCAAATTCAATATGGTTGTAATAGATAATTAGGGTTTTAATTTCTTGCAATTCCCAATTCATAAACTTGTACCCCCATCCCTTAAAGCATTGTAATAGTGTAGGACATTTAAATTCTGCAATTTAATGCTTTATATACAAATGCTAGTAATTAGGGTTTGTATGAAAAGATTAAAACCAACAAATGGAAAACCCTAATTCAAAGACAAATCAAGCATGAAAACCAATAGACTTGCACACATACACCCTTAGGGTAAATCCACTTTGTTGCCTTACAAAAATGGCCATATAATGCATGTGATGTATCTTAGCAAAAACAAGCAAAAAATACAAGATCATAGTCCCTCGATGACGCTATCCATATTGCCTTTCAAAATGATCTTAGTCCCTAAAGAAAATGCTAAGATATCTTACAACGTTGCTAATCATGGCTATACGATGACCCTTGCCCGTCCCTTTTACATCCAAAGACAGGGTTTCTTACCAAATCAATGGTAAGATAACAATGTCAAAGGAAAGAGAAAATAAACATGAAATACTTTTGAGTAGGTAGATTACTCCTAGTTTCTTGCTCAATTTCAAAACCAAAACATCCTTGCTTTTTTCAAAACAAACACTAACACTTACAAAACATCTTTCAAACTTGAAAACATTTTCAAAGGATCAACACTTTGTATACATTCTTACGAACGAGAATCATTACAAAGTTTGCCTAAACGATGGCGCCTTTTCAAAATACTTTCAAAAACCACACAAAGTACATTTTCAAACAAAAGCAAGTGATCTAGCAATTAACTAAGAGCCCATGGAAAACCATGGATGAAAAGGGTGCTAATACCTTCCCTTTTCATAATCTACCCCCCGAACTCAAGAAAATATCTCAAAGGTCTTTCCTGTTCTTTTCATCCTTTCCTTTTGGATAAAAGAAAAGTCGGTGCGACTCTTGCTAAACTGCAACATTTGCGATAAAACACAAAACAACCAAGTTAGTTCTCCCACCGCGTTATAGAACTGGCGACTCTGCTGGGGAATTTTTCAAAAGTGGGGTTACCTTAGGGATAGATCACATTTACTTGCTTTCATTTTTTGACTTGTATGCTTTACATTTTGGTTTCTTTGTTTGGGTTTGAATCTTCTACCCGGATTTGGGATACCTTATAGGTAAGTAGCAATACATTGTGGAAACTGTGCGGGGTATACCGACATGGTCTAAGAAATAGCTATGTTAGTGTGACATATTTGTGGGTACCGGTAGCCCTTGAGTAATCAAGGATAATACGGGGCCGTTGAGTGATGTCATGAAGCACTAACTAACTTCTAGAACCTTTACTTGACCAACTTGGCCATTAGGACGTAGTGAGATGATCGTATTTGGTGCAGTCCGAAGTTGGTAGATCCTCGATACTACACTTATTGAGGTTTGGTTTTTTGGGATATTTCGGTCGCCATTAAAGAGGCTTGCACTGAAACAATGCCCAAGAAAACAAACCAGTGATATTGACCTCTCTTAGAACCCAGTTACTATTGCTAGGACAGGTTTGAGCCAACTAAACTTCAAGAGGGTACTTACCAATGAGACTCCATTCAAGCCTAAACCTAAGGACTTGTTTTATTTTTTTGTATACGTTTACTTGTACATAGCATCATAAACATCATAACATCATACTCATACTCACTAACCATTTCAAGGATTTTGGGATTTATCTTTGTTCTGTTTTATAGGACATGGATTCTATTCGCAGGAAAACCAATTAAGTCTATCTTGTAATGATCTCTCGTCAACTTAAAGAGTTAGCATCAAGGGTTCCGTAAAATTCTCCATTTACCGAAAGACATGGTTTCCTCCTAAACTTGATTACCTCCAACACTGATGAGGACATGATGAATGTGCTCTTCCAGTTCTTTGATCCTCTACACCATTGCTTCACATTTCCCGATTATCAACTTGTGCCAACTTTGGATGAATTCTCCCAACTCTTGAGAATTCCCATTCTCAATCAACTACCCTTCAATGGTACAAAAAGAGATCCAAAACTAGAAGAGATTTCTCAAACCTTACACTTGCAATCATCTGATGTCATAACTAACTGGGAAACAAAGAGTGGTGTCAAAGGTTTCTTAGCCAAGTTCTTGTTTGAGAAAGCTCAAAACTGTTGGAATTCCTTGGACTTGCAAGATTTTGAGGAAATTATGGCTCTCCTCATCTATGGGATTGTTTTGTTCCAAAACCCTGACTAACTCATAGATGTAAACACCGTCAAGATCTTCATGTCTCGTAACCCAGTTCCTACTTTGTTAGGAGACATCCTACATTCTTTTCAAACTCGCATTATGAGGAAAAATGGTATTATTATGTGTTGTACTCCTCTTTTAGAAAGATGGTTTATTTCGCATCTTCCCCAATCTGTTTTGAAGAACGACTAAGGTTCAAGGTGGTCAAATAGGTTGATGACGCTCAAACATTCAGACATTCATTGGTGTTCCCGATTTATAGAGAATGTTACTATCATCGGGAGTTATGGAGAATTCCCTAATGTCCCCTTACTTGGCATTAGAGGAGGTATCACCTACAACCACTGCAGTTTGGTTACGCCCGAAGGGATAGTCCACATGAGATGATTATTCAAGGGTTGGTATTTGACTACGAGAATGACGATCAAGGTCACCACCAGAGATTTATCCGAGCTTGGAGGATGTTAAACAAGGTAGATAGCAAGACATTGGGGCAAAAAAATTCCATCCCTCTTGAGCCTTATCTCAAATGGGTACGAGCTCGTGCTCAAAGTCTTATGATGCCTTACCCCTCTATTCTCCGAGTTATCATAGAGACGGTTGTGGAAGGAGATGTTCTATACACTATCCTTCATCCTGACATGCCCACCTCTCTCGAAGACTTGCAAAGGTATTGGATACAACTTAAGGGGAAGCGAGACACTTTCGAGGCCCAATTCTACGCCAACGAGAAGAAGGTTTTTGAACTCACCAAGTAGCTTCATGAGGAGCGGAGTCTGAACACCTACATTGCACCAAAGAGGATGCGTTCAACTTTTTTATCTTAGAGTTTTTGTATTTCTTTGTAAGCCCAAAGAGGCATGATGTACTCAAACTTTGATTTATTAATATGACATGTGTTCCTTTTTTGTCTAAAACAAATTTAAATCTCTAATTTCCTTGAAATCATTGCATATGCATCTCCATTCATCATAACATAAGCAGGTTTCTTACAATAAGTCTCCTCATCTTTCTACTGTTTATTTCAGTAAGATGGACATGGAACATACGATAAAAGATCTCCAGGCACATAATGCTCAGTTTCAACAAATGTTTGTAACTCAAGCCGAAGGACAATAGGATTTGAAAACTTTGCTGATTGAAGAAAAGAAGAAGAAAGCAAAGAAAGCAACCAATGTTCTGAATCTAGGAAGAAGGTTCCCAGGGCCAGCCAGACGGACCCTAGAATTTGCAACATAATCTGGTGAAAAGGATAATCAAGAAGGGAAAAACAAAGAAGTGATTGTCCATTGTGATACGGTGGCAGAACCGACTGTTTAATACTGGTTTGCATTTTGCGTTTTCTGTTCGCAAAATGTCGCGGTAAGCAAGAGTCGCCACCGACTTTTCTTTCATCCAATCATGGAAAAGGAAAAAGAATAGAAAAAACCTTTTTTCGAGATATTCTGAGTACGGGGGTAGATTATAGAAAGGGAAGGTGTTAGCACCCTTTCTATCCGTAGTTATCTACGGGCTCTTAGGTATTTTCTCATTTTTCAAATTTCTTGTGTGTGTTTGTCTTGAAAATGTTTTACTTCGTGATAACCCTTGTATCAGTCCTCAAGGATGTGACGAAGTTTGTTTTGAAAATTTATTTCGAAAGGTGTTGGTGTGAAAAGTTTTTTATTGAGCAAGCACTTAAGATTCTACCTTCTCGAAAAAAGGATTGTTCATTCTATTTCCTTTAGACAGCACTATCCTACTATTAAGAAGTAGGTAGCACCGTCATTGGAGTTGTAAGGGACGTTCGAAAGGGACAAGTACAACCACTAAAGAAATAGTTAGAAAACTTTAGTAATAAACCTAAAGTCTTAAGATCCTTCTGAGGAAACATTTTTGAGGCAACATTCGAATGGGACACTTTGATCTCTTTAGACTGGAGGGCAACCACTAAAATCTCCCATGCTTAATGATTGTTTACTGAAGGCAACCGAAGTGAGGTAAACCCTGGGAGTGAATATGTGCATATGATTTGTTTCAGTTATTTAATCTTTGCGCATTAGGTGATCTACCATTTTAATTTTCTGGACATTCTTGCCATACAATCCTATTAGCCATACATCTAGACAGTTAAAGATTGCGGAAATTAAAAGTGCGAGGAAATAAAACCTAGCTATTATAAGGCTTCGGGGAGGGGGATTAATTACATAACCAAAAATCGGGGGGTTTAAACAGTAAAATAAAAACCCTAAGTTAACTATTACAAACCCTGAATAGTTACAAAATAATGGACAAATAATTAACAAGCGCTTGAAGAATTGAATATGAGGACGGTTGAAAAGATAACCTAAAACTCTAATTGAGAGACAAAATATTTTTGTTCTTGTGGGTTTTTATTTGAGAAAAAATTTAATTGCAAATTAATTAAACCTAATTTCTAATTGTTTTTAAATTATGAAAGAAATTAAATTAACCTAATTTTTCTAATTAAATTAATTAATTAAAGGAATACATATTTATGAGAAAAAATGATTTTTGATGTATTTTTTAAAGAAAATCAATTAACTTATGCACAATCTCAAACCCTAATTCTAATTGTTTTTAAATTATGAAAGAAATTAAAGTTGCCCTAAATTAATTAAACTAATTAATTTAAAAAAATATTTATTAAGAAAATAAATCTTTTTGTGATTTTTGATTTGTTAATTTAAAAAATACAATTTATTTTGGTGAAAATAATTAAACAAAAATAATCAAAACAAAAGAAATAAATAAAGAAATGAAGAATATGGGACTGTATACTAGCAATTATGGGGGTGTGGAATTGAAATTCTTTGGCCCATTAAGCATCAAGCCCGGTCAACCTTTGGATCCTATGCCAGCGTTGACTTGAGGAGCACCGTGGACCTTCAGGGGAGAGATGTTAGATCTGGATAGCTGTGCATCCAGTGGATGGGCGTTGAGGTTGTATGGAAGGCATGTGAGGGAGCATTGTACTGGATCTGCAAAGGTAAAACAAGAAAATACATTTTGTTGGGACCTGGGATCGAACCCAGGTCCTTCTATTTACCACTAGCATGCCTCACCACTGGGCCAATTGGCTTCTTGATTATTATGCTAAAAAAGAAATATAATATAGCAAAACAATTGAAACAAACACAGAATGCACGAAAGTTCAAACGAGCCACTCACATGAAGCCAAGTCATCGTCTTCTTCATGGATTCCGTTGTATTAGGTATTCACCTATACCCACGGATAATGTTTGTTGCTAAAATCATGTGTTATTAAAAAATTCCATATAAGCATGATAAATTAATTGTGATGGTATCAATCAACTCGTCTTGGTCTCACGAGTATCATGGTACCTCATTCATGGTCCAATTTTCCCTGTATTAGAAATCCCCAAATCATGCTCTTAAACCCTAACAATGGTGAATATGGATCCTACACTGTTAGTGCAATTAAGTGATACAGAAAGCTTGCAAATAGGATTATGAACAAGAATATATGGTTAGAACATGTTTATGATGCATGAAACATTAAAATCGGATTTAAGTTTTGGGTGCAAATAGTGATATTGTAATGTGATGATTCTTGATGCTTTAAAGTTTGCAAATGAATTGAGAAGCTTCCTGAGATATCCAGGAACGTATGCTAGCCTTGAAACTCCTTGAGGATGGCTCTAAGATGGATTTTTATCTCATACTTTTGTCCAAATTTTTGAGTTTATTTCTTTCTATTTCACGCCTCCAATCCCTGTATTTTGATCTGCAATTGTCGTATACATATAGTAGACTGAATTAGAGTTGTAAAATTCCATCATATCTTTGAGAATTATGAAAATATGATTTGATTTGATCTTCGTATGATATATTCCCAAAATAAGCTTCAATGCAATCTTTTCCAATCCAAATGAGTCTTGCACGAATTGGTCATCATGCTAGCTGTACATAGACTCCAAATGTGCACAAAAATCCCAAGATTTGATTTGCTTTTATTATTTTACCATTTAATTTGATTTATTTTGATTTAAATGAATAAAAAATAAAAATAAATGATAAAAATAATAAAATAATAGGTGGAAAGCTCAGGGCCGTGGGTCCTATTAGAAACATGTTTCAAGCAAGAAAACATGGGTCCCTTTGGAAAAAATGCAAATTTGATCAATGTTGACTTTTGACAATTTTCCAAAAATTGCCAACTTTGACAATGCACAACTCTCTCAATTTTTACCCTAGAGAGGTGTTCTTGGACTTTTTAGAAAGCTTAGGATTTTCCCTAAGCAAACCTTTTAGTATCATATCAATTGAGTCTTCCATGTTCATGTAAGAAGCTTTGACCCAAAAGGTGTTTTTGTTGACTTTTCAAAATGACCCATAATGTAGAAATTCATATCTTTTGATGAGTGCATATTTTGAACTTGAAGGCTGAAGAGGAGTTGTAGGGAATTGCATCCTATTCAAAATGAGATTTGGATTGAAAATTTCTAATAAAGCATGAAGAAGTTATGCTTGGTCAAAGTTGGGTTGACATTTACTAAGAAACCCTAATTTAACAACTTTTGGGTTTTGATGAATTTGGAGCATTCCTTGGGGAATCATGATCAACCCTTGATCAAATGATGAAATTCACTTCAAAATGTTAATGTTGACCAAAAATCTTGAAGTTTGACTGTATGTGGGTTACAGTTGACTTTTGACCTAATATCGTCGATTCTCAAGCATCTGAGCAGATGACTGAGAAAACTTCTTATGCAAGGCCTGAAACTTGACATGGATGATCTTGGGAACATATTAGGACCTTAGAAAGCATTTGAGTCCTTTGTGGTTCACACATCTGGATGGAAAGGGAAACCCTAATTTGAGATATATTGCCTTAGGAGAGAGTTTGTCTGGTCAACTCTTGGACTTCCTTGAGCAACTTGGGGACCTCACTTGACATTTGTTGAGTAAAATGGGAGAGAAAATTTTGGGGTACAACAGCTGCCCCTGTTCAATCTTCTTAAACCTGAGGATGTAGATTGGTTGCTCTGCCTTTCGTGATCTGAAGGTGGAAGATGATTGGACACTAGAGTACCCGGAAATTTGCACTCACATGAAGTGGCACTCGACTTGATGATGTCGGGAATGGGCTTACAGATGCCATTTGGATAAGATGACAGAAGATCGTCAGGGATGGGATTAAAGATGCCATCTAGGATGTGATGAAGAATCGTGGAATCATCGGAGATGGGCTTAAAGATTCCATCTAGAGAATGTTGATTTCCTGAGATATTCCTTTGACGAGAGTCCTTGCTCCTGTCGTTAATGAGGAATCTGCTGAGGAACGTTGGTATCTGTCTTGGGAGAAATGGAATTTTAGGAGCTTAAGTTGTCTGTTATTCTACTGGGGAAATGCGAAACCAATCGTGTTTGATTAGATCCAGGTCTTACAGTGTTGTGGACTGCCGTCTGGAGATAAGAGGGAAGGAACCTGGATAGTAAGGTTATGAGAAGGAACATGGATAGTAGGTTTGCTTCGAAATGAAAGCCTGGATAGTAGGGTTGTGAGAAGGAACCTGGATAGTAGGGTTACTTCGATATGAAAGCCTAGATAGTAGGGCTGTGAGAAGGAACCTGGGTAAAGTTGCTTTGTGAGGAGTTTGGGTAAAACTGCATCTGGACCGAGAAGGAACCTGGGTAAGGTTGCTTTGGGATAAGTTCGTGTAAAACTTCATAATGAACCGGGGTAAGGTTATAAGCTTGTGTAAAAATTCAGGAGGAACCGGGGTAAGGTTACTTCGAGATAAGTTTGTGTAAAACTTCAGGAGGAACCGGGGTAAGGTTACTTCGAGATAAGTTTGTGTAAAACTTCAGGAGGAACCGGGATAAGGTTACTTTGTGATAAGTTTGTGTAAAACTTCAGGAGGAACCGGGGTAAGGTTACTTCGAGATAAGTTTATGTAAAACTTCATAAAGAACCTGGGTAAGGTTACTTTGTGATAAGTTCGTGTAAAACTTCAGAAGGAACCTCGGTAAGGTTACTTTGGGATAATGTAGATTAATTGACCCGTTTTATTTCGAGAACTAAGTTTCCATTAGTTGTCTGTAGATGTGATTTGTATAACTGCTGGATTCATTAAAGCTAATCGTATTTTCCTGAATAAAAATATCAGGGTTAGTTATATGCGATGCATGGAATGCAGGGCGAGGTGATGTTCTCAAAATAAATGAGATTATGTTGTATATGATATGTATGCGTCTTTCATGATGTATGTTCATGAAATGCTGTCGGGGTATGCTCGTGTCAGGGAAAATAAATCTCTGACGGTTGCTAAAGATTTGCGAATATTCTGTCGGGAAGAGATGCTGGAGAATAACTCTGCGGGGACCAGACTATGGGGGAAGAGATACTCTGTTGGTAGACCTGTTGATCTGGAGGAATAAATTTAGCTGAGGATGAAATTTTGTTACTGGAAGTGATGAGCTCTGTTGGAGAAATAAACTCTGCTTGGGGAATAAGTTTTACTGACTTGCCTGCGATTACGAACCTTGGCTAGGGGTATTTATGTCCTATTTCGTGGAAGCTGATATCAATGCCTTTTGGGTACTTTTACTCTATGGGGAGTGTATGTACTGATACTCTTGTTCCAAAGTTGGCTCTATCCCGATACCTGCTGGGCAGAGGAACCGTCGGGTTTGGAACTTCTTATTTTTCCCTGTTTCTGGAATTACAAGTAACTGCCTTTGTTTCTTATGTAAATATTTATGAGCAACCATCATTTTCAAATGCATATATCAAAAATAAATCATTAGATGTTCTTGAAAAACCAAACAGAAAAAAGAAAAATAAAATTGAAGTTTCTTGTGAAAATGACTTGTATTGATTTTTGAAATTGGCCTGTAAAAGGCGTTTTTGTACAAAGAGGCTGACGTCCTAGTAAGAGAACGCCTCTGAAAGACAGAAATTATACAATTTATGTAAAAGAAAGAAAAACATCTATGTGAAACGACCCCATTGGGTTCCAACTCTACTATTGCCTTTATATCTTCAAGCGTCTCATCACTTTGCTACTTGGCCAAAGGTTGATCAGATTGATTGGCATTGTCCGAGCTTGATAGTCGATACCGAAGTCTGGTCGCAAGATGGTCCGATGAGACATAGTGATACGCTTCAATCCCTAACTTTTTCCTGGATTTCCCTTTCGGGTTTTCAATCCACCGGGATACCCTTTTTTTCCCAAGCCTCCCTTTCGGGTTTTCGACTTGCCGGGTGTACAAATTTTTCATTTTCATCCCTTACTTTTTCCTGAACCCTTTTGGTTCGCCGAGAAGCCCTTATTTTTTCCTAGGCCAGTCGACCTAGCGGGTCTTTGATCATGCGTAGTATCTTTTCACTATGTCTGCATTGACAGGGTGAGGAAGATCGTCACCATCCATGTTGGTTAGAATCATAGCTCCTCCCAAGGAAATGTTCTTAACCACAAATGGCCCTTCGTACGTGGGGGGTCCATTTTCCCCTGGGATCACCTTGCGGCAGTATAATGCGTTTGATCACTAGATCCTCGACTTGATATTCTTGACGCATGACTTTCTTGTTAAAAGCCTTGATCATTCGCTTTTGATACGTCTGACCATGGCAGATAGCAGTAAGTATCTTTTCATCGATTAGATTCAGTTGATCAAGTCGGGTTTAGATCTAGTCGTCTTCGTTCAAACTCGCATCCTTCATAATCTTGAGAGAAGGTATCTGGACTTCTATGGGTAGGACTGCCTCCATGCCATATACTAGAGAGTAGGGTGTTGCCCCTGTCGATGTCTGTGTTGAGGTACAATAACCATGAAGAGCGAATGGTAACATCTCATGCCAGTCTTTATATGTCACTGTCATCTTCTGTACAATCTTCTTGATGTTCTTGTTAGCTGCTTCAACAACGCCATTCATCTTCGGCCGGTAAGGAGAAGAGTTATGATGTTGTATCTTGAACTGTTTACAGAGATCGGTGATCATTGTGTTGTTGAGATTCGTACCATTGTCAGTTATAATCCTCTCTGGTACACCATATCGACAGATCAGATTGTGTCGGATAAACCACGCCACGACGTTCTTAGTAACTGTAGAAAAGGAAGTTGCCTCAACCCACTTTGTGAAGTAATCAATGGCTACTAGACTGAAACGATGCCTGTTAAACGCAGTAGGTATGATCTCGCTGATCATGTCGATGCCCCACATCGCAAAGGGCCAAGGATCTGTCAGGACATTTAAGGGGACCGAAGTCACATGCACCTTATCAGTGTAGATTTGGAACTTATGACAAGTTCGAGAGTGCTGATAACAATCGGCTTCCATAGTGGACCAATAGTATCCTACCCGTAGGATCTTTTTAGCCATGGTATGTCTACTAGAATGGGTTCTAAAAGTGCCTTCATGTAGATCTGTCATGATCCTCTCTGCTTCGCTCTTGTCTACACACCGTAGCAGTGTGGAGTCATGGTTTCATTTATAGAGGATCCCGTTACTGAGGAAGAATTTTGCAGCGAACCTTCTCAGAAATTTCTTATCATTGATAGATGCCCCTTCGGGATACTCCTGAGCCTCGAGATACCTTTTAACTTCGTGAAACCAGGTTTTGTCTGTGACTTCTTCGGTGTCGATCTCGCAGCAGTGTGCTGGTTCATCCAACCTCTCAATTGTAATTTGGGGAGCCTCGTTGTCCCACTTAACCTTGAACATATAAGACATGGTATCTAGCGCGTCCGCCAACTGGTTCTCCTCTCGTGGGAAATGTTCGAAGGTTACCTCCTCAAAGTGTGGGAGCAATGTCAATACATACTCTTTGTAAGTAATGAGATTCGGGTGCTTCGTATCCCACTCTCCTTTGATCTGACTTATCACCAGAGCGGAATCTCCGAATACACTTAAGAACTTAATCCTCAGGTCAATAGCAGCTCGAAGACCCATGACACATGCTTCATACTCCGCTATGTTGTTGGTGTAGTTGAAACATAAGCGGGCAGTGAACGGAATATGAAAGCCCTCATGAGATATGATTACAGCACCAATGCCATTACCCAGTGCGTTCGAGGCTCCATCAAAATACATAGACCATCAGGAACCTTCCTCAGGTCCTTCATCCGGTCCAGGCTCTTCGTAGTCAGTCACTAATATGATATTCTCATCCGGGAACTCAAAATTCATGGATTGGTAGTCATCCACGGCCTGATGAGCCAAATGATCAGCCAATACACTCCCCTTTATTGCTTTTTGGGTCGTATATTGTATGTCGTACTTGGTTAAGATCATTTTCCACCTTGCTATCCTTCCGGAGAAAGCGGGCTTCTCGAAAATATACTTGATTGGATCCATCTTTGATATCAACAAGGTAGTGTGAGTCAGCATATACTGTCTCAGCCGGCGAGCATCCCATGCCAAAGCGCAACAAGTTTTCTCGAGCAATGAGTATCGGGTCTCACAGTCGGTAAACTTTTTGCTAAGGTAATAAATGGTGTTCTCTTTTCGACCGGACTCATCATGCTGCCCCAGCATGCACCCCATTGAATTTTCTAGCAATGTCAAGTATAATATCAAAGATATTCCTTCAACTGGAGGCATCAGAATTGGCGGTTCTTGAAGGTATTCTTTGATTCTTTCGAAAGCATTCTGGCATTCATCATTCCACTTTACCACTTGGTCTTTCTTCAGAAGCTTGAAGATTGGCTCACAAGTAGTAGTCAGATGTGAAATGAACCTGGAAATATAATTCATACGTCCCAAGAAACCTCTAACTTCCTTCTTTGTGCAGGGAACCGACATCTCATGTATAGCTTTTACTTTGGCAGGGTCTACCTGAATACCCTTGTCACTGACAATGAAACCCAGAAGCTTACCAGACCTTACTCCGAAGGTACACTTGTTTGGATTCAACCTCAGCTTGTATATCTTCAATCTGTTAAACAATTTATGGAGATGATCAAGGTGCTCTTCCTCAGTCTGAGACCTGGCTATCATATCAGCGACATAAACTTAGATCTCATGATGAATCATATCGTGGAACAAAACGACCATGGCACGCTGATAAGTTGCCCCAGCGTTCTTCAACCTAAAAGGCATCACCTTGTAGCAGAAGGTGCCCCACTGTGTAACAAAGGTTGTCTTCTCCATGTCTTCAGGAGCCATCTTGATCTGGTTGTAGCCAGAGAAACCATCCATGAAGGAGAAGATTTTGTGTTGTGCGGTGTTGTCGACCAGAACATCAATGTGAGGAAGTGGGAAGTCATCCTTGGGGCTTGCCCTATTCAGATCTCTGTAATCTATGCACATCCGTACCTTACCGTCCTTCTTAGGTACCGGGACGACGTTGGCAACCCACTATGGATAGGAAGTGACAGCTAAGAATCCTGCGTCGAACTGTTTTATGACCTCTGCCTTGATCTTCTCTGACATTTCAGGGCGCATATGACATACCTTCTGTTTAACGGGAGGACAGTCTTCTTTAGTCGGCAGGCGATGTACCACAATATCAATGTCTAAACCATGCATGTCTTCGTAGGACCAGGCGAAGATCTCAACATAGTCACGCAACATCTGTATCAACCTCTGTTTGACGCTAAGCTCCAGATTTGCACCTATTTTAACCTCTTTTATGTCTTCCTCAGTACCCAAGTTCACTGTCTCAACCGACTATTCATGGGGTTGTATGGCCCTTTCTTCCTGCTGTAGTAGTCTAGAAAGTTCTCCAGGCACCTCACAATCATCCTCACCTTCGTCCTCGGCTTGGTTGATCAGATTTTTGAAGTCATAACTGGCAATAGCAGAGCTGTTATCAATGGGATCTAGAGTGGATATGAATCTGCATTATGATACGTGAGTGTGTGTAAGAGAATAACTGTTTTGGTAAAGTGAAAGACAAAAAAGAAAAACAGAGAGCACAAAATTTGTATGCAAGAAACGTCCAATGCTTTATTAATGATTATGAAATGACAAATAATAGCCCTCACAAGCAAAGCCAAGGTGCCGGGCCGTAAAGTTTCAAATTGTTTATTACAAATCTTAAAACAAATAGGTCAATTACTGAGGAATAAAAGAAACAGGTATAAAGTCCCTAGCTGTCCAGTTATTCGGTCCATCGTTGGTAGTTGGGTAGATCCAGTTGTCAATGTCTGAGTCGTCTTCACTATCTTCAATGGCATTAATTCCCCTATTGCTGATGCGTAGGGGAGGTCCTCCAGTCCGAGCGCACCTAACAGCCCTTTGAGCCCTTGTAGTAAAGCCCAAACCAAATTTGTCAGTTTTATGAGTGAAATCAGGGAGCTGACCCCAATTGGCACACCCACCTTCTTCAACCACAGCCCTGGCGTCCTTGAGAGAAGCCATCTTCAAAGGAGGTTTGTTGCTGGTAGTTTCAGTCGATGCCAAGATCTGAGGGACCTCTTTAAAATTCTGACAAGGAGTTTCAATGAATTCCCCATCCATCTCTACATAGCGGAAGGAGTTAAGGTGACTCACCATATATTCTTCTTCACCCCGCACCGTAACAATCTTTCCTTTCACCAGATACTTCAGCATTTGGTGGAGTGTGGAGGTGACTGCCCCAGCCTCGTGGATCCAAGGACGACCCAACAAACAAGAATATGATAGCCTGATATCCATTACATAGAAGGTGAACCCAAAAGTCTGGGAACCTACTTTGACAGGGATGTCCACCTCCCCGTGCACCATTCTCTTTGATCCATCAAAAGCCCTCACCACAATGTTACTAAGCTTTAAAGTTAGGCCCTCACAATCCAACCGGTCTAATGCCTTCTTCGACAGAACATTCAGTGAAGACCCAATATCTACCAGTACATGAGCCATAGTGGTGCCCCTACATTCAACCGAGACATGCAGTGCATCATTATGCTTCCTTCCCTTTGGTGTTAAGTCTACATCTGAGAAACCCAACCCATTATCAGCATTCAGGCTGGCCACACAATCTTTAAATTGATCAGCTGAAGTCTCCTGCGGCACATGCACAGTTTTGAGGAATTCAATTAAAGCCTTTGCATGGGCTTCGGAACACAACAATAGAGACAACATGGATATCTTTGATGGGGTCTGCCCCAGCTGCTCGACCACATTGTAGTCACTCTTTTTAATGATTTTCAGTATTTCCTCCATTTCTTGCTTAGAGGCTTCCACAATAATTTTCTTAAGCGCCTCCATCCGGGAAGGCTCACCTACAACCTCTTTTCCGCGGGTATCAGACGATTCACCGACAAGGGTAATAACTGGAGTAAGAACAGAAACTTTAGTGGATATATTAGCAGGAATAGCAGATGGAAAGACAATTGGCTTGTTAACAATCTTAGGGGAAATCTCGGGAGAGAAGACTCTTCCACTCCGGGTGATTTTGCTGGTTCCGACAATGTTATTAATATCAGGATCAACTTCTTCATCTTTCAAATCTTGTTTGATGCCATGATAGTACACATTGGCACCATAATGCCATGGGACAACTTTGTCTAAGACATACGGGATAGGACCAGGAACAGTGGTTACCAGCGGAGCAATTCTTGGAGCAGATGTAATTCTAACAGGTCTTCTCGAGGAAACCTTGGAAGGATTGGCGGAGATGGTTATAATGGCAACGTCTTTAATTGGAGCAACAAGAATCATAGTTTTCTCAAACAGAATCTCTTTTCTATCTATCAGGCGTTGAACACCTAACTTCAGCAACTGGAAACCAGAAGGTAGAAGCGAACACATGTGGCAACCTTCACCATAACCCGGAAATAAACCGGCCAACAACAAATTCTTCTTGATAGTCATGAGAGGAGTAGAAAATTCATCGATGGAGGTAACGAATAAATCAGTATTAACAGCATTAATTCCACGATCGTGTTTAGGCATGGGAGCAGTTATGACATTTGGCTTCTCCGGAGCATCAAAATCTATCTCCTTGGCTTCATTCAAGTCTTGTACTTTGTTTCTCAGAGCCCAGCAGTCATTTGTATCGTGGCCAAGACTCTCAGAATAATAGGCACACCGGGCATTTGGATTATATCAAGGAGATGTAGTATTTGGATTCTTACGAGCCTCTCTCAAGTTTTCTAAGGTGGACCTCAGCAGATGAGGTAGAACTTCAGCCAATTTCATGTTGTTGCAGGTAAACTGCCATTGTGGTCTTTCCACCCTTTGTTGATTGTTGCATTTTGGAGCAACTGTAGGTCTAGGTATCATCATGGAACTTACTGTCTAACATTATTCAGCCCTGTTCTGACCCCTCGGGCTGGAGATGGCACTGGCTTCCTTATTACCAGCAAAAGGCTTCTTTACTGAACTTGAAGAGGCATCCTTCTGTATTTTTCCGCTTCGAATCCTGACTTTTACTCTTTCCGACAACGGGGGTTGAACTCTCCCATCCAAGTCTCTCAATTTTTATGCATAATCTTTAAAACCTTCACTTGCACCCATGGACATACTCTGGAGTTGAGTACGAGTGGGAGAAAGGTCGGCATTGTACTAACATTTCTTGTAGAAAGCAGCAGCCAGATCTTCCCAGTTTTGGACATTTGTTCCCTCTAGTTGGTAGAACCATTCAAGCTGAGTCCCTGACAGACTATCTTGAAAGAAATGAACCCACAAATTTCTATCAGCGGTGTGTGGCTGAATCTTCTTGACATAAGAGCGGAGATGGAGCTTTGGGCAGGACACCCCATCATACTTGGCAAAAACTGGAGTTTTGAACTTCTGCAGGATGACCACTCCCGACACCAAACCCAATTATTTAAAATCCAATCGAGGTATCTTCTGAACTTCCATGGAACTTATACGGTCTTCTAAATGCTTGTATCTATCATCAATAGGAGGATATTGTTCATCATTATAATTAGTATCATTGTCATAGTTTGCAGGACTAGGGTCTTTCTCTTCTTCTTGGTTCTCCCCTTCCTTAGATGAAGAGGTCAGGTTAACTTGTCACTTTAACCGCTCTCCAAACCTTCTGCCCATATTCATAATACCGGTAGCCTTCTTCTTTTTCTTCTTCTCTTTCAGAATGAGGGATTTCAGATCCTCCTGCCCCTTTTCCAGACTGATGAAAATTTGTTGGAACTGGGCGTTGTGCCTGCAAGTCTTTAATGCTTTGTTCGGAAGACATTTCTGCTGAAATAAACAGCAAAGAAGATGAGAAACATGTAAATGTACCTGTGATGATGTGTATGATAATGGTATGCGCATGCAATGATTTCAAAGACTTCGGGAAATTTAAATTTGCAAACCAAAATAAACAAAAACTTTATTAGCTAAATTTGAAGTTCAAATGCCTTTTAGGCGTTACAATTAAAAAACAAATATAAAACTATAAAAGACATCAAAAATCCCATGGATGCTTCCTCTTTGCGCTGAGATAATCATTCAGTCATTTTTCCTCATGGAGTTGCTTTGTGAGCTCTAAAACCTTCCTCTCCTGAGCATGGAACTGATCACTGTAAGTATCCCGCTCCTTCATCAACTGAATCCAAGACCTCTGTAATTCCCCAAGATCAGTGGGCATGTAAGGATAGAGAACCGTGTAAGGAATGCCTTCTTCAGTAGTGGGTTCCACAATCACTAGCAAAACAGCCACATAGGGCATCATAAGCTGCTGAGCACGAGCTCGTACCCATTGTAGATAAGGTTCCATATGAATGGAAGTCTTTGGCCCAAAATCCCTAGCGCTCGATCTGTTTACCATGCCACAAGCTCGTATGAACCTCCGGCGATACTCTTGAATATCATCCTCATAGTTGAATACAATGCCCTCGATAAGCAATTCATGGGGACCATCCCTTCGAGCGTGACCAAATTTTCGTAGAGCTAAACAAGGATTGTAGGTTATACCCCCTCTGATACCAAGTAGCAGGACATTAGGGTACTCTCCGCAGCGGTCAATAATAGCATTGTTTTCCATAGATCGAGTACACCAAAGAATATCCGTATAAGTGAGTAACATTATCCTTTGTGACCAACCCCAACCTTCCTCATTCTTCAGTATGGACTTAGGGAGGTGAGAAATAAACCACCTTGACAGCAATGGCGTGCAGCACATAAGAATCCCTCTTCTTCTCATGGTACGAGTATGGAGAGTGTGCAAAATATCTCCGAGCAAAGTAGGCACCGGGTTGCGAGAGAGAAATATCTTGATAGCATTGACATCTATGAACGAGTTCGGATTAGGGAAGAGAACTAAACCATAGATAAGAAGAGCCAAGACCTCCTCAAAAGCCTGAAAATCCATATCATCCCAAAACAACTGGGATTTGTCTATCAGAAACTTAGCTAGAAAACCCTTAACTCCGCTTCTAGTTTCCCAATTGGATACCAAGTCGGCCCGTTTCAGATGTAAAGCTGAGGCAATGACTTCTGGCTTAGGAACTTCTTCTAGACATGTGAAGGGTACCTGTTCAAGAACGGGTATATCCAATAGCTGAGAGAATTCTTCCAAGGTAGGCACCAACTGATAGTCTGGAAAGGTGAAGCAGTGGTGCTTGGGATCAAAGAACTGAAAGAGTACACTCATCATCTTTTCATAAAAGTTTGAAGGGACCAGGTTGAGAAGTTGACCATGTCTCTTAGTGAACGCAGAAGTTTCAGAAACCCTTGATGCTAGTTCTTTGAGTTGGGATGGTATCTTCACAAAGCTGATTCAGATAGTGTTTCTACGAACGGAAGCCATGATCTGTAAAACAGAACAAAGATAAATTCCCTTGGTCTTTGAAATGGTTATTGCAATAAGCATGGATGCCATGTTATGATGCATGATGTCATGATAAACCACATGTATAGCAAACACAGGTATAACAAACACAGTCAAGTCACACCAAGTCCTTAGGTTTAAGGCTTGCATGAGGTTAAAGGTAGTACCCTCTTGAAGTTTAGTTGGTTCAAACCTGTCCTAAAAAGTAACCGGGTTCTAGAGATTCTCAATATCACTGACCATCCTTTATCGGGCATTGTTTCAGCTCTTAATCTTTTCTTGCAGCCAAAATATCCCGAAAGTCTGATCTCAATGAGTGTAGCATCGAGTATCAACTAGTTCTCAGCTCTACGCCAAGGCCGGCTATCTCACTACTTTCTAATGGTCAAGTTTGTTCAACTAAGGTTCCAAGGTCCGTTAGTGCTTCACGAAACCACGCGCCGGCCCCGTATTCTCCTCGTTTCCCCACGAAGGATACCGCTACCAACCAAAGTGCCACACTAACACAAACATCGCTTAAACCATATCGTTCTATGTTGTACAGTCTCCACGATCTATTGTTGTTTACCTAATGAGTGCCCCCAGATCCGGGTGTAGGATCTATAGTAACCCCAAACAAAACCCTCAAAAGTAAAGCAATCAAGACAATCAAGAGAAGCAATTTAATGACCTAGATCCTAAGGTAAACCCAACTTTATTTTGGTCCCCAGCAGAGTCGCCAGTTCAGTGATACGGTGGCAGAAGTGACTATTTAATATTGGTTTGCATTTTGCGTTTTCTGTTCGCAAAATGTCGCGGTAAGAAAGAGTTGCCACCAAATTTTATTTCATCCAATCATGGAAAAGGAAAAAGAACAGAAAAAACCTTTTTTCGAGATATTCTCAGTACGGGGGGTAGATTATAGAAAGGGAAGGTGTTAGCACCCTTTCTATCCGTAGTTATCTACGGGCTCTTAGGTACTTGCTCATTTTTCAAATTGCTTGTGTGTGTTTGTCTTGAAAATGTTTTATTTGTGATAACCCTTGTATCAGTCCTCAAGGATGTGATGAAGTTTGTTTTGAAAATTTGTTTTGAAAGGTGTTGGTGTGAAAAGTTTTTTATTGAGCAAGCACTTAAGATTCTACCTACTCGAAAAAAGGATTGTTCGTTCTATTTCATTTAGACAGCGTTATCCTACTATTAAGAAGTAGGTAGCACCATCGTTGGAGTTGTAAGGGACGTTCGAAAGGGACAAGTACAATCACTAAAGCAATAGTTAGAAAACTTTAGTAATAAACCTAGAGTCTTAACATCCTTTCGAGGAAACATTTTCGAGGCAACATTGGAATGGGACACTTTGATCTCTTTAGACTGGAGGGCAACCACTAAAATCTCCTATGCTTAATGATTGTTTACTGAAGGCAACCGAAGTGGGGTAAACCCTAGGAGTGAATATGTGCATATGATTTGTTTTAGTTATTTAATCTTTGCACATTAGGTGATCTACCATTTTAATTTTCTGGACATTCTTGCCATACAATCCTATTAGCCATACATCTAGACAGTTAAAGATTGCGGAAATTAAAAGTGCGAGGAAATAAAACCTAGCTATTACAAGGCTTCGGGGAGGGGGATTAATTACATAACCAAAAATCGGGGGTTTAAACAGTAAAATAAAAACCCTAAGTTAACTATTACAAACCCTGAATAGTTACAAAATAATGGACAAATAATTAACAAGCGCGCGACGAATTAAATACAAGGACGGTTGAAAAGATAACCTAAAACTCTAATTGAGAGACAAAAGATTTTTGTTCTTGTGGATTTTTATTTGAGAAAACATTTAATTGCAAATTAATTAAACCTAATTTCTAATTGTTTTTAAATTATGAAAGAAATTAAATTAACCTAATTTTTCTAATTAAATAAATAAATTAATTAAAGGAATACATATTTATGAGAAAAAATTATTTTTGATGTATTTTTTAAAGAAAATCAATTAAATTATGTACAATCTCAAACCCTAATTCTAATTGTTTTTAAATTATGAAAGAAATTAAAGTTTCCCTAAATTGATTAAACTAATTAATTTAAAAAAATATTTATTAAGAAAATAAATCTTTTTGTGATTTTTGATTTGTTAATTTAAAAAAAAACAATTAATTTTGGTGAAAATAATTAAACAAAAATAATCAAAACAAAAGAAATAAATAAAGAAAAGAAGAATATGGGCCTGTATACTAGCAATTTTTGGGGTGTGGAATTGAAATTCTTTGGCCCATTAAGCATCAAGCCTGTTCAACCTTTGGATCCTGTGCCAGCGTTGACTTGAGGAGCACCATGGACCTTCAGGGGAGAGACGTTAGATCTGGCTAGCTATGCATCCAGTGGATGGGCGTTGAGGTTGTATGGAAGGCGTGTGAGGGAGCATTGTACTGGACCTGCAAAGGTAAAACAAGAAAATACATTTTATTGGGACCTGGGATCGAACCTAGGTCCTTCTATTTACCACTAGCGCGCCTCACCACTGGGCCAACTGGCTTCTTGATTATTATGCTGAAAAAGAAATATAATATTTCAAAACAATTGAAACAAACACAGAAGGCGCGAATGTTCAAACAAGCCACTCACATGAAGCCAAATCATCATCTTCTTCATGGATTCTGTTGCATTATGTATTCACCTATACCCACAGACAGTGTTCGTTGCTAAAAACCTGTGTCATTCAAAAATTCCATACAAGCATGATAAATTAATTGTGATGGTACCAATCAACTCATCTTGGTCTCACGAGTATCATGGTACCTCATTCATGGTCCAATTTTCATTGTATCAGAAATCCCCAAATCGTGCTCTTAAACCCTAACAATGGTGAGTATGGATTCTTACACTGTTAGTACAATTAAGTGATACATAAAGCTTGCAAATATGATTATGAACAAGAATATATGGTTAGAACATGTTTATGATGCATGAAACATTAAAATCGGATTTATGTTTTGGGTGCAACTATGATACTGTAATGTGATGATTTTTGATGCTTTGAGGCTCGCAAATGAATGGAGAAGCTTCCTAAGATATCCAGGAACGTATTGCTAGCCTTGAAACTCCTTGAGGATGGATGTAAGATGGATTTTGATCTCACACTTTTGTCCAAAATTTTGAGTTTCTTTCTTGCTATTTCACGCTTCCAATCCCTGTATTTTGATATGCAATTGTTGTATACATATAGTAGACTGAATTAGGAAATGTGAAACAATGGTGTTTGGCGTCAAAGAACTGAAAAAGTACACCCATCATCTTCTCATCGAAGCTTGAGGTAACCAGGTTGAGAAGTCGACCATATTTCTTGGTGAACGAGGAAGTCTCAGGAACCCTTGATACTAGTTCTTTGAGTTCGAGAAGCATTTTCACAAAGTTGATTCGAATGATATTTCTACGAACGGAAGCCATGATCTGCAAAACAGAACAAAGATAAATTCCCTTGGTCCTTGAAATGGTTAGTGAAATGAAAAAGGATGTTATGATGCATGATGTTATGTTTGAACAATTTAATTACACACAAGAAAAACACACAAGACCTTAGGTTTAGGCTTGCATGGGGTTTATAGGTAAATACCCTCTTGAAGTTCAGTTGGTTCAACCTGTCCTAGAAAAGTAATTGGGTTCTAAGGAGTCTCAATATCATCGATCTTTCTTTATCAGGCATTGTTTCAGCTAAAGCGATCTTTTCTCGCGGCCGAAATATCCCAAAAGTCTGATCTCAATGAGTGTAGTATCGAGTATCAACCAATCCTTAACTTTATACCGAGGCCAGCTATCTCCCTAATTTTCTAATGGCCAAGTTTGTTCAACTAAGGTTCTAAGGTCAGTTAATTCTTTATGACACCACACAGCAGCCCTGTATTCTCCTCGATTTAACATAAGGGATACCAGTACCAACAAATGTGTCACACTAACGCAGCCATTGCTTCAACCATATCGGTCTACGCTGTAAAATCTCCACGATTTATTGCTGCTTACCTAAAAGTTCCACAGATCCGGGTATAGGATCTTTGACAGTAACCCCAACAAACCCTTTAAAAATAAAGCATACAAAACACACAAGGAAAGAAATTTTTAAAATGATCTAACTCTAAGGTAACCCCACTTTATTATCCCCAGCAGAATCGCCAGTTTTGTAATACGGTGGTAGAACCGACAACTATACTGGTTTTGCATTTATGTCCGCAAATGTTGCAGTAAGCAAGAGTCACCACCGACTTTTCTTTTATCCAACAAAGGAAAGGGTGAAAAGAACAGAAAAAGACCTTTTCGATATTTTTCTGAGTAAGGGGGGTAGATTATGGAAAGGGAAGGTGTTAACACCCTTTCCATCCGTAGTTATATACGGGCTCTTAGATGCTATCTCATTTGAAAATACCTTGTGTTTGTGTGTTTGAAAAAAGTATTTTGAAAAGACGCCTTAGTGCGGTGAACTTTGTAATGTTTCTCGTATTGTTGAGAATGTGTATAAAGTTTCTTTGAAAATAATTTTTAGAAAAGAGTGTATGTGTGGAAAATTATTTTATTTGAGCAAGCATCTAAGGACAATCTACCTACTCGGAAGGGTTTATTCTTTTCCTCTATTCCTTTAGACAGTGCTATCCTACTATTAGTGAGTAGGTAGCCCTGTCGTTGGATGTTTGAGGGATAAACGAAGGGGCATCGTACAACCACAAAGGTAACTGGGTAAGATACTTTAGCAACTACCCTAGGGTTTTAAGATCATACCGAGGCAACGTCGAAAGGGTCATTTTTGTGATGTTTAAACCGGAGGTTAGACACTAAAATCTCTCACGTTTAGAGAGTTGTGACTATTTTATTTCGAAGCCAACCAAAGTAGGGGTACCCTAGAGGTGCGCATGTGCAAGTGTGTTGTGTTTCAGTTATTTATCTTTGCATTAGGTTTTCTAACGTTTTGTTTTTAGTTCTTGCCATGCAATCCTATTAGGCATACATCTAACAGTTCAAATATTAGTACAAGAATTTAAAATGCCTAAATTAAACCTAACTATTACAAGGCCTCGGGGAGGAGGATTTACATGTCCAAAATTGGGGAAAGAAAAATAGTAAATGCCCTAGTTATTTTATTACAACCCATAAGCAAATATATTAATAATAAAATAAAAGTAATAATGCTAAAATAATAAACGCACGTGAATTGGAAAGGATGTCTAAAATCCTAAAATATTTCTAAGTAAAAGAAAATCTTTTTGTTGTTTTATTTTAATAAAAGGACTGAATTAAAAAATTAATTAATAACTATAGATCTAAACTTAAACAAAAATATTAATGATTAATGAAAACTGAAATTAAAATAGGAAACTAATTCAATGTTTGTTTTGTATTTTTGTTATGAAAAAGAATTGAAATTAATTAAATCCTAAGTTAATTGATTTTAAATAATAAAAAAAGGTTAAGATAATTATAAATTAATTAACAAAAATTTGATTTAAATAAAAAAAAAACTAAATTTAATATTTTTTATGATTTCATGATTTTCTATTAAATATAAAAAAGGATTTAAAAGAAAAAATCAATTAAAGCAATAAATAAAAAGAAAAATAGAAAATGGGCCTGATGTTGAAGTAAATGGGGGGGTACGAATTGGAATTCATTAGGCCCAACAAGTGGAAGCCCAGGGTTCTGCGTGTGATCCTATGTTGCTATCTCTTGAGGGTCTACCATGAGCATCCAGATTTGGAACACTTGATCTGAACGCTTGAGGCTTTGATGGTGATGATCTAATGACACATGATGCGCGCGTACGTACTGGTCACAGTGGATCTTCAATGGATAAACAAAAAAATAATATGCAAGAGGAAGGGATCGAACCCTTGCCCTTGCATGCACACAACACCTTAACACATACACACTCAACTGTTGGGACGACTTTACATCTGGGAATCTAATCCAACAATAATAATATAATGCAAAAACAGGTTAGACGACTGAGTTGTCAAACACATGTGCTGAGTGGACCCCTGCTGTTTAAATGAACGAATCATAATAAAGGATTTTGACACGCAAGATCTGGGGGGGGGGGGTCAAACCACCATCCATGGTGGTTGACCACCTTCTTCTCTAGCGCGTCCAAAACCCTAACCTGCAAAATAGTGAGATTCAAGACAAGAAATTTGGTCTACCCCCCCTAAACCCTAGGCTGCGAATTCAGTGGCTGTAGCCGTTTGGCCTGAAACGGCCTGTATCGTCCTGCTCAAAGCTTGGTCGTTTTAAAAACCCTAAAAATGGAAACCTTTGATTCCTGCATCAAACCTTAATAAAAAGGGTTCTAAAATATCCCTAGCATTAGTATGCATGTGTGTGTATATATATATATATATATATATATATATATATATATATATATATATATATATATATATATATATATATATATATATATATATATATATATATATATATATATATATATATATATATATATATATATATATATATATATATATATATATATATATATATATATATATATATATATATATATATATATATATATATATATATATATATATATATATATATATATATATATGCAATCAATTTGTAACGTAAATAAATAGAGTTTAAAGATCACTATACCATACCAAACCAGAGTGATTGAAAATAGTGATTCCTGCGTGCGTTGGGCTCGCCTAAGGATTGGGAAGGACTCTAGGACCTTCAGGAAGTGGATGGCACGATTTGTTTGGACGGATGGTGGCTGAAAATTCAGTTTTGAATTTCCCAACTTTGAGATTTTTTGTGATATTATGTAGAGCTCTTGTACTGGGGTTTTTTCGTGTCCTCTTGTTCTAGGGTTGATGTGCATATATATATATATATATATATATATATATATATATATATATATATATATATATATATATATATATATATATATATATATATATATATATATATATATATATATATATATATATATATATATATATATATATATATATATATATATATATATATATATATATATATATATATATATATATATATATATATATATATATATATATATATATATATATATATAAGACAAGATTAGGGTAACAAAAAGAGTAGTAAATCAAGTTGATCAATGATGTTTTAAAGTATGAAGATTTTTGATTGAAATCTTTCTAAAAGAAGAGATTCACTTCCCTTCTTACTCCACTCAGTTTTGACAGCTTGCTATGAGCTTTTTGGCTTCAAAAAGATTTGGATCTTTTATATCTTACATATTTCTTGCATTTATTTAGTATTTATTTAATTTTGTTTGAATAAAATCAAAAAAAATAAAATTAAAAAAATAAATAATGAATGGATATGTTTAGAGGTCCTTATATATGTCATGAAAATGTTTGGACTCTAAAAATTGGGTCCAATAGCTCAAAATCACAAATTTGCTCAATTGAGATCTCATGCATTTATCAAAAAATTTCCAACTTGTGTAAACCATAACTTTCTCAATTTTTATCCTTTGAAAATGATCATTGACTTTTTGGAAATCCCGAGATGTCTTCTTCAATTTCTCTTTTGATCTATTTCGCATTTGAAGAATTTATCTTGATGTAAATGGTATTGGAAAAAAGTCTCTTTTGTTGACTTTTTGAAAGTGACATGTAATGTATGAGCTTATATCTTCCAAATGATGCATTTATTGAACTTGAGGGAAAAGTAAAAGTTGTAGGTAATGGAATTTTCTTCACAATAAGCTTTGGTTGGGAAAAAATGGATGAAGCATGTGAAAGTTATGCTTGGTCAAAGTTCAGTTGACTTTTCCTATAGAAACCCTAATTTAGCAATTCCTGACTTTTGTTAAATTAAGAGCAATCTTTGTGGAATCATGATCAACCCTTGATAAAATGATGAATGTCACTTCAAAATGTTGATGTTAACCAAAAATCTTGAAGTTTGACAGTATATTGGCCACGGTTGACTTTTGACCTAGTACATTTGATTTTTAAGCATTTGAGCAATTGACTGAGCAAGCTTGTAGTGCAAGGCATGAAACTTGGCATGGAAATTCTTGAGGACATATTAGGGACCATGGAAATAACTTGAGGCTTTTGGAAACCAAACTTCTTGGTGGAAAGTGAAATTCTAGTTGGAAGTCCATTGCTTAGGAGGAGAATTTTTCTGTTCAATTCTTGGTCAACCATGAGCAATTGGGGACCTTTATGAGCATGTCTTGAATAAAATGAGAGGGAAAGTTTTGGGATACAACAAACATCAACTAAGACAGAATAGAAACTAATTTTTGCTCCTCGACACAGGTTGCAACTTCGTGCAGCTCAACGATAATATTGTGTTCCTCGGTACGCCTTGCAGCCTAATACCGCTAGACATATAACACATATATTCCTCGACATATTTGGCAGCCTAAATGCCACTCGGCACATAACACCAACAGCATCCTCCTCGGCCACTAATTTTGGCCAACATCATGGAACAATACAACGTCATAACGACCACATTAATACAACCCATGATTTCTGGCCAACGGCTCGGAATACCACAACGACATGCAACTATATTTCCTATTAACAGATTCATTAATTGTGCAAGACAGTCACGCAGAAACCTTCTTAAAATGATCACAACAACAATTTACTAATTTCCTGCCAACCGCTCGGAAGATACAACAACCTAATGACCACATCAACAGATAATAATCTATGCTAACCTATTAATCAATTATACCGCGCAATTGTACAGACAACTCAAAACACCCACAACACGACTAGCGAGCAACATCCCATAACAGGTTCATTAATCATACGAGACAGTCATACGATAACTCCCTAAACGACAACAATATGAAGAAACGGGAAAATTTTAACAACAGGTTCAGAACATCAACATACAATAGTCATAAATACGACCAATTCCCATATAATGATCATCATCAATCCCATTATAAGGTCATAACTCCACCCTTACCTGGATTGAAGGTCGCTCTACAAAATTTCCAGCTGATGACCATGCTTTGCTCTGCTAGACGACCGTGCAACTTGCTCCTCTCTTGCGCAGCTTCACACAATCACGCATAAGACTTCTTATTCTATCAAATAACCACATCCTTGTGTCAGCTTAACCTTATCCAATCAATCATATTAGGCTTAACTTACACACCCCCACTTTACTACTTCCAACCAAAAACATAAGCCCAACACAATTATTCCATTAATTCTAACATTATTATTAGTATTAATCAACTAATTAATTAATTAATTAATTAATAATAATCTAACAAATTATACCAACAATTCTCAACATCTCACAACTTTTCAACAAATAATCAAAAAATAATTTAATTAAAAAATCAATTAAATTAACGGGTGTTACAATAGACATCTTTTGGCTCAGATTAAATCGAGCGTAGATTTATTCTGATACTTCTTTCAGTTGAAGTCGGGAATATACATCTTCTGGCTCAGATTAAATCAAACATAGACTTATTTTGATACTTCTTCCAGTTAAAGTCGGGCGTAGACATCTTCTGGCTCAGATTAAATCGAGCGTAGATTTATTCTGATACTCCTTCAGTAAAGTCGGGCGTAGACTCTTTCCAACACCTTTTCCCAGTTGATGTCGGGCATAGACATCTTTTGGATCAAATAAAATCAAGCATAGACTTATTCTGATACTTCTTCTAGTTGAAGTCGAGCATAGACATCTTCTAGCTCAGATAAAATCGAGCGTAGATTTATTCTGATACTCCTTCGAAAAAGTCTGGCATTGACTCTATCTAACACCTTCTCCAGATGAAGTCGGGCGTAGACTCATTCCAAATACATCTTCTAAGACAAAGTCGGGCGTAGACTTAATCTAATTTCTATCAACGATTAATTTGGATGGCATCTATAACCCCATCTCTGATGACTCTCTATCACCTATCCAAATGGCATCTTTAATCCTATTCTCGGTATAATCAACCAATAGTGTTACTCCTTGCACATGAGAGCGCAAATTTCTGGGCACTTAAGTGTTCAATCATCTTCTACCTTCAAGTCAAGAATGGCAGACATGAAAATATAACTCTGCAAGTTTAATAATATTGAATAGGGGCAGTTGTTGTACCCCAAAGTTTTCCCTCCCATTTTCTTCAAGAAATTCTTCTAGGATTCTAAAATGCTCAAGGATGCTCAAGGGATGACCAGTCAAACCTCCTCCTAAGTAAGGGGTCTACAACTAGGGTTTTTATTTTCTCAAGGAATATTTGGTTGAAAATTTCTCAAGTGGTTTCCATGGTTCTCCATAGGTCTTCAACAATGTTCATGTCAAGTTTCAAGCCTTGCATCACAAGTTTGCTCTGTCAATAGCTTAGATGATTGAAAGTCAATTGTATTGGGTAAAAAGTCAATTATGGTCAACATACAACCAAACTTCAAGATTTTTGGTCAATATCAACATTTTGAAGTGACATTCATCATTTTATCAAGGGTTTATCATGATTCCTCAAGGAAATCTCTTAAATCATCAAAAGTCAAAAGTTGCCAAATTAGGGTTTCCTTAGGAGAAGTCAACTGAACTTTGACCAAACATAACTTTCACATGCTTCATTAGATTTTCCCCAAATAAATACCATTTTGAAGGAAATTCAATTCTCTACAACTTTGTATTTATGCTCAAGTCCAAAAAGTTCTTCATTTGAAAGATATGAGCTAATACATTACATGTCATTTCAAAAGTCAACAAAAAGACACTTTTTGTCAAGGCAACTTACATCAAGATAAAATCTCCAAATGCAAAAATGATCAAAATAGAAATTGTAGAGTACATCTTGAGCTTTCCAAAAAGTCAAAGATAACCTTCAAAATATGAAAATTGAGAGAATTATGACCAGGTCAAGTTGGGAAATTTGAGAAAATGCATGAAGTGAAAAGTAAGCAAACTTAAAATTTTGGACTAGTAGACCTAAATTTTGATGTTCAAACATGTTCATAAGGTGTTAGAGGACCTATAAATCCATTCACATATTTTTTTTATTATTTTTATTTCTTTTAATTGAATTTTTATTCATTTAAATGCAAATAAAATCAAGTAAAATATGAGATAATGGTATAAGGGCTTGGGCCTTTTGTTTCAATCATCTAGAGGCCCAAGACAACTCATGGAAACCTGTAATAACTGTGCCAAAACCGTGTGGAGATCAAAAGGGCAAGAATTCTAAAAAATGGAAGCTTTTAAAGTTGTTTGATTCTTGTCTCAAAACAATGAATGCATTTCTTTCTTCCATATTGGTTCACCCTCTATTTAAGCACAACAAGCCAGACCAACAAGGACACGAGCGTCTGCCTCAAGAGCTAGGGTTTTCAAAACACAAAATTCCAAAGAAAGTGCAAGCTTGTATATCAAAGTTCCAACCTCTCTCGAATGAAACCAGTGATCAAACATCACTCCTGAGATTCTCAGAGTCTCCTCAAGTCCATCAGCACGTCCCACTATGCCCAGAATATCCAACACAGACACGCTGGTGGTAAGGGTTTTGTTGTTTTTGAATGTTCAATTGTAGAAACGTTTAACTTTTTTTAATGATGTAGATGTATTCATAATAGAGTTTAGGAAATGAATGAACGATCGCATTATGTTTTTGACGTTAGAATCATGCCTCACCATGTTTGAACTGAGATAGTGTTTTTCCTTCGAATCTCATGACATAGAATGATTCAGGCGAAACTAACCATACCATCAGATTCACAAGGGTCCATTTATGTGATATGAGTGATTTTTTTTCCATTAATTGATGCGTTTTTGCTGGTTTTGGCATTTTTTTCCAATTGGAGAAAATGACCGGAGTGTTGACTTTGATGTCACTTGGCTGTTTGACCACAGTGACCTAGGCATAGTGAGCTCCCATTGGCTCCATTCAAATAATCCATGGCCCACCACATATGCATTTATTTTATTTGTCTGAAAATTAGCTTTCATTTAGAATATATTGTTATTATTTGATATAGACTACATGATGTAATGGTTGCCCCAACGGTAAGCGCGTGTGTGTGTTAGGGTGTTAGTGTACCAGGGCATGGGTTCGATTCCTGCCCCTGGTATGTTATTTTTCTCATATTTCTTGCTTGCAGATCTAGTGTGCCAAGCCGTTGCGAGCCCACCATGCGCTCTCATGTCAACACCATCAGATCCAGATCTAATGGTTCTAAGAAAAGGCCCCCACGGTGCACATTCTAGAGTCAACCACATGGAATCACAAGCAGTAATTAGACCATTGTCTTGGGCTCAAACGATTTGCTTTTTGACACCCCCTGAATTACTTTCAGGCCCACTTCTTTTTTGTTTTAATATTTATTTTTCTTTAGATAATAAACCTTTTTTTCTAAATAATTAATTAAATCCATTTAATTAGAATATTTCATAAAAAATAAAATAAAAAAGATGTTTTATCAATTAACTTTTTAATTAATTTTAGACTTAGGTTTTATTGTATTTACCAATTATAATTTAATTTAGAATTAGGTTAGTTATTTAACAAAAATACCAAAAATATCAAATTAGGTTTTTTTTAGATTTCTTTATAAAATATCTCTCCTAATACTTATTTTATTTGCTATTTAAATTTCTTAGATCGAATGTATGAGCTTCACGTCAAGTTATAATAATTTTAGTTTTAAATTTTACGCGATTTTTACTAAATATTGTAACCGCTAAAGGTTGTAATAGATAAACTAGGGTTTACTGTTTCTTCACCCATTTTTATGTTTTGTAACCCCCATCCCCGAAGCATTGTAATAGTGTAGGTTTTATTTCCTGCACTTTTACTTTCCTCACCTATACTATGTATGCCTGTCTGTACATATTTAACTGTTAGTAATAGGCTTGTATGGGAAGATTGAAAACAAAATGCTAGAAAACCTAATCAAAGACAAATTAACTGAAAACAACTCACCTTTCACATACACACACACAAAAACACACACACACACACACACACCTCTAGGGTAACTCGACTCATTTCCTTCGGAAAGTACAGTCATGTCCCTCGAACGTGGGACACTTTAGCAAAGACCTTGATTAAAAAGATCATAGTCCCTCAATGACCATTAGAAGCTACCTTCGGTATACGATCATAGTCCCTTATGATAAATTGCTAAATCGCCATTTGAGTTGCATGTATGACTGTACGATGACCCGCGCGTGTCCCTCAAACATCCAATAATAGGGCTTCCTACTAACTAATGGTAGGATTGCACTATCTAAAGGAGGAATAAAAGAACAAAAGACTTTTGAGTAGGTAGATAGTTCTTAATCGCTTGCTCGCAAACAAAAACATTTTTCACACAGTACACTTCTCTTCTGAAATATTTTCAAAACAAACACTTTGTATGCGTTCTCAACGATACGAGAATCATTACAAAGTTTTCAAACTTAGGCATTTTCAAAATGCTTTCGAACTTACACATTCATAAAGAATTTTCAAAAGTGAGCTAGAGATTAAGATCTCGTAGATAACTACGGATGAAAAGGGTGCTAACACCATCCCTTTTCATAACCTCCCCCCCCCCCCCACCCCCCACCGAACTCAGAAAAATTCTCAAAGGTCTTTCCTGTTATTTTCAATCTTTCATTTATTGGATAAAAGAAAAGTAGATGGAAACTCTTGTTATCCGCAACATTTGCGATAAAACGCAAAACCAAAAGTCAGTTCTCCTACCGTATTACATGTACCGTTTCAACTTGACGCTAGTAATAAAGGTGGTTGTAAATAGATGGGTGATCTAACAAGACATGGTTGTACAATTTTAGTCCCTAACTTTTGTCTGGACCTCCCTTTCGGGTTTTTCAGCCCACCGGGATATCCTTTTTTTCCCAAGCCTCCTTTTTAGGTTTTTGACTTGTCGGATGTACGATTATATATATATATATATATATATATATATATATATATATATATATATATATATATATATATATATATATATATATATATATATATATATATATATATATATATATATATATATATATATATATATATATATATATATATATATATATATATATATATATATATATATATATATATATATATATATATATATATATATATATATATATATATATATATATATATATATATATATATATATCCCTACTTTTTCCAGAACCCTTTTGTTTCACGGGGATGCCCTTGTTTTTTCCTAGGCCTGTCAACCTAGCAGGTCTCTTTTATGCGAAGTATTTTTTTACTATGTCTGCATTCACAGGGTGTGGAAAATCTTCACCTTCCATGGTGGTAAGTATCATAGCACCGCCAGAAAATATTTGTTTGATCACAAATAACCCTTCGTATGTGGGAGTCCATTTTCCCATGGGATCTCCTTGTGGTAGGATGATGCGCTTTATTACCAAATCACCATCCTAGTACACCTGGTGTTTGACTTTCTTGTTAAAGGCCTTGATCATATGTTTCTGATACATATGACCATGAAAAACAGGCGCGAACCTTTTTTCATCAATCAAGTTTATCTGGTTAAGTTGAGTCTGAATCCATTCGTCTTCATCTAAACCTGCGTCTTTCATAATCCTTAGGGAAGGAATCTGGACTTTGACGGATAAGACAACATCCATACTATAGACGAAAGAGAACGGGGTTTCCCCAGTTGATATACGTACTGAAACGCGTTACCCATTAAGAGTAAATGGTAGCATCTCATGCCAATCTTTGTATGTCACCATCGTCTTCTACAAGATCTTCTTGATATTCTTGTTGGAGGCTTCCACTGCGCCATTCATCTTTGGTTGGTACAAAGAAGAATTGTGATTCTCAATCTTGAACTGCGTGCAGAGTTCTGTGATTATAGTATTGTTGAGATTGATATCCGTGATGATCCTTTCAGGGATGCCATACAGACAAATAAGTGTATACTTAATGAATCGAGCCACAACGTTCTTGGTAATGTAAGCAAATGAGGCTGCCTCTACCCACTTCGTGAAGTAATCAATGGCGACAAGGATAAAACGATGCCCATTAGAAGCAGTCGTCTTAATCTCTCCAATCATGTCAATGCCCCATATTGCAAACGGTCAAGGAGAAATCAAGACATTTAAAGGAACCGGAGGCACATGTACTTTGTCAGCATGGATCTGGCATTTGTGGCATGCTCTGGAATAATGATGGCAATCGTTTTCCATGGTAGACCAATAATAACTCGCTCATAGAATCTTCTTAGCCATTGTATGTCCACTGGAGTGAGTACGAAAGACGCCTTTGTGCATATCTTCCATAATTTTCTCAGCTTCCTTCTTGTCCACACAACAAAACAAAGTCAAATCGTGCTTGCGTTTGTACAAGACTCAGTTACTCAGAAAGAACTTGGCAGAGAACCTTCTTATAAATTTCTTACCATTGATAGATTCCCCTTTAGGATATTCTTCAGTTTCGAGGTATCTTTTTACTTTGTGGTACCAAGGTTTTTCCTCCAATCTATCAGTATCAACTTTGTAGAAATGCGCTGGTTCGTCTAATCTCTCAATTGTAATTCGAGATTATTCATTATCCCATCTGACTTTGAACATAGATTGTATGGTAGCTAGTGTGTCTGCCAATTGATTCTCTTCTCGTGGAATGTGTTTAAAAGTGATTTCTTGGAAGTACGAAATTAATGTCAACACATGCTATCGATAAGGAATGAGATTTGGATGCTTCATACCCCATTCTCCCTTAATTTGACTAATCACTAGGGATGAGTCCCGTTATACATTCAAGAATTTAATTCTCATATTGATGGCAACTTTGATACCCATGATGCATGCTTCGTACTGGGCCATATTGTTGGTACTGTCAAAACACAATTTGGCGTTGAAAGGCATATGGCAACCCTTGAGAGAGATAATCACATCACCAATTATGTTACCAAGCGCGTTGGAAGCTCCATCAAAAACCATAATCCATCGGGATCCCGGTTCAGGTCCTTCTTACAGTCCAGGTTCTTCATAATCAGTAACTTACATGATATTCTCATCTGGGAACTCAAAATTTAGAGACTAATAGTCATCTACAGCTTGATGAGCCAAATGATCTGCCGGTACACTTCCTTTGATTGCCTTATGAGTAGTGTAATGAATGTTGTATTCTGTCAAGACCATTTTCCATCTCGCTATTCTTTTGGAGAGATCGAGTTTCTCGAATATGTATTTTATTGGATCCATCTTAGAGATCAACAAAGTAGTATTAGTTAACATATAATTTCTTAGTTGGTGATCAACCCATGCCAAAGCACAACAAGTTTTCTCGAGCAATGAGTATCTTGTTTCACAGTCGGTAAACTTTTTTCTAAGGTAGTATATTGCAAGCTCTTTTCGACAAGACTCGTCATGTAGCCCCAATACACACCATATTGAGTTCTTTAATACTGTCAAGTACATGATCAAAGGTCTTCCTTCAACCGATGGCATTAGAATTGGAGGTTCCTGGAGGTACTCCTTGATTTTGTCGAAGGCTATCTGACAATTGTCATTCCATTTCACTACTTGATCTTTCTTTAGTAATTTGAAGATTGACTACAAGTAGCGGTCAAATGGGAACTAAATCTGGCAATGTAGTTCAATCGTCCCAAGAAACCTTTGACTTCCTTCTCAGTACAAGGAGCTGGAATTTCTTGAATAGACTTAACCTTGGCAGGATCACTTTCAATACCTTTATCACTGGCAATGAAACCTATGAGTTTATCGGATCTTACCCTAAAGGTGAACTTGTTTGGATTCAACCTCAACTTGTACTTATTCAATCTCTCAATCAACCTGTGCAGGTGGTCGAGATGTTCTTCTTCAGTCTGAGACCTTGCTATCATGTCATTAACATAAACTTCTATCTCATGATGGATCATATCATGGAACAAAGCTACCATAGCACGTTGATATGTTGCATCGACGTTCTTCAAACCAAAAGGCATAACTTTGTAATAGAAAATGCCCCATTGTGTGACAAAAGTAGTCTTCTTTGTGTCTTCAGGTGTCACCTTAATTTGATTATAACCAGAGAAACCATCCATGAAGAAAAATACTTTGTGTTGAGCGGTGTTGTCAACCAGAACATCAATATGTGGAAGCGAAAAGTAATCTTTGGGGCTTGCCCTATTCAAATCCCTGTAGTCTATACACATACGCACCTTACTGTCCTTCTTAGGTACCGACACTACATTTGTAACCCACTGAGGAAAGGACGTAACAGCTAAGAAACCTGCATTAAACTGCTTCATGACCTCAGCTTTAATCTTTTCAGACATATCGGGACGCATATGGAAAACCTTTTGCTTTACAGGAGGACAACCTTCCTTCATCAGTAGACGGTGAACCACAATGTCAGTATCAAGCCCTGGCATGTCTTCATAATACCAAACAAAGAACTCAACATAGTCACGTAACATCTGGATTAACCTCCTTTTGACATTGTCTTCTAGGTTGGCACCTATCTTGATTTATTTCTTATCCTCCTTAGTACCCAAGTTCACAACCTTAACTGTCTCTTCATGCGGTTGTATGGCTCTTTATTCCTGCTCTAATAGTCTAGCAAGCTCTCCAGGTACTTCATAATCTTCCTCACCTTCTTCCTCGGCTTGGTAGATTAGATTTTCGAAGTCATTATTGGCAATGGTAGAACTGTTATCAATGGGACCCAGAGTTGATATGGATCTGCAATTTTTTATGTGGGTGTGTGTAAGAACACATAACTATTTTGAAAGCAATAAAGTAAAAGAATGACAAAGAGCACAAAATTTGAATTCAAACGTCCAATGATTTATTAAATGAAAATATGTGGATGAAATATGATAACCCTAACAAATGGACCATTGTGCCACGGGTAAGGCACAAGGCTTAAAGCCATTGTTCAAATTACATAACCAAAAACTTGAAAGCAAGAAAACAAAAAATAGCATTTACTCCTGAATAAAGGAGATTGGTATAAAGTCTTCAACCTTCCAATTGTTAAGCCCATTGCCAGTAGTAGGGAAAATCCAACTGTCTATGTCATAGTTGCTATCAGTGTCTTCCACATTGTTGACTTGATTTTTGTGAATTTCATTATTGTTGATGTAAAATGGTGGTCTCTAATAATTAGCATGATCACGACGGGAATACCTATGGGCCTCTGAGGTGAAACCCAAACCAAATTTGTCGGACTTGTAAGGAATATCGGGAAGCTGACCCCAAATAGTTCCACCACCTTCTTCTACCACAGCTTTAGCATCCTTCAGAGAAGCCATTTTTGGTGGAATCCTAGTAATCTTAGGAACAATAGGAGAAGCTTTAGTAGCAGGGGTTGTCTGAGGAATAACTTCAAAGGTATGGCAAGGAGTCTCGAGGAATTCAGCATCCATCTCGACATACTTGAAGGAGTTCAAATGGCTCACCATATATTCTTCTTCGCCACAAACTGTAATGATCTTTCCTTTCACGAGATACTTCAACTTTTTGTGTAAAGTAGAAGTAACAGCGCATGTCCCATGAATCCAAAGGCGTCCAAGCAAATAGGAATAGGCTGGACGAATGTCCATCACATAGAAAGTATATTCGAAGTCATGGGAACCCACATTGATTGAAAGATAAACCTCTCTATGCACCATTCTCTTTGAACCTTCAAAAGCACTTGCCACAATGTCACTGGGTTTTAGCACAATCCCCTCACAATCGTGTTTGTCTAAAGTAGCTTTTGGAAATACGTTTAATGAGGAATGTGTGTCCATCGAAATATGAGATAAGGTAGTGCCTCTACACTCAATAGAGACATGCAGGGCCTTATTATGGTTCCTTCCCTTCCCGCGGGAGTTAAATCAGCATCAGAAAAGCCTAACCCATTACCAGTTTTCAGGTAAGTAACACAATTTTCAAACTGATCGATAGAGATTTCCTGCGGTACATGAGCATATTTTAGAAACATTACCAAAGCCTGAGCATGAGCTTCAGAGCACAACGATAGAGATAGCATAGATATTTTGGAGGGGGTATGCCCCAACTGTTCAACAATCTTATAGTCAGTCTTTCGAATAATTTTCAGCATCTCCTTCATTTCTTGGTTTGAGGTATCTTCAACAGTAACCTCTTCCGGTGTCTCAGTCTGGGCAGGCTCAGTCATTTGTTCTTTGCCTCGAGTCTCAAAAGTTGACTCAGTAGCAGTGATACGAATTGGTGTAGTAACAACCTTTGGATAGTTCTCTGGAGAAAAGACCCTTCCACTTCTGGTAACCTTACTAGTCCCAACAATATTGCCAACATTAGGATCAATAACTTTGGCATTTTCATCTTCGACAGTCAATGGATCTTGTTTGACGCCATGGTAGTAGACATCAACTCCATAATTCCAAGGGATAGCCTTGTCATAGGAATATGGAATTGGCCCAGGTGCGGTAATGATCAGAGGAGCAACCTTAGGCTTGGCAGTAATATTCACATGACCCTTAGAAGTGATCCTTAAAGGAGTACCGGAAGTTGTAATCACAGATAAATCTTTAAGTTCCAGGCCTTGAGACATACTTTTTCATAAGCTCTCCATAGAAGGAGTCTTCTCTAATAGAATTACATGGTCATCCAATAGACGTTGAATACCTTCTTTCAGCAGTACACAACCATTGTATTAGGATGCACAACAGTAGCAGTTTTCAATGCAACCCGGAAATAAATTGGCTTGCAACAACTTCTTCTTAACAATCATCAGAGCAGTAGTTAAGTTACTTACAGCAGAAACATAAGAAACATTAATAGCATTAACGCCTTTGTCATGATTATGCATAGGTGCAATGATCACATTAGGAGTCTCAAGAGGATCAAATTCAATCTCCTTAGAGTCAATCATATCTTAAATCTTATTTTTCAATTCACAACAGTTGTTAGTGTCATGTCAGGGACTGTTGGGGTGGTATTCACACCTTGCATTGGGATTGCAATTGGGAGAGGAAGTATTGGGATTCTGAGGAGGATCCTTCAATGTAATCAACTCTGCCGTCAACATGTGTTGCAATTCTTGAGACAACGACATGTTGATTCTTGTGAACTATCTCATAGGTGCATCTTGCCTACGTTGATTATTATGTTGTTGTTGTACTGGCGCTGGATTAGAGATCATAACTGCCCCCACAGATTGGTTGCGATCACTCTTATTATGAACCTTCTGGCCGTACACAACATTGGACTCTTTCTTACCATCGTATGACTTCTTCGAAGTATTTGAAGAGGTAGCCACCTGAATTTTACCACTTCTGGTTCCATTCTCAACATGTTCCTCTGTCAGTATCAGTTCAGTGAAATCAGCTGAAGAACTTCCAAGTAGATGATTATAGAAAGGACCTATTAACGTACTCATGAACATGTCAACCAATTCCCTATCAGCCAAAGGAGGTTGAAATCTCCCTGCAAGATCTCTCCTTTTCTGTGCATATTCATTAAAGCCTTCCTCAGAACCCATGGACATACTCTGTAGTTCAATGTGGGTTAGTGCCAAATCAGAATTATACTGATATTGTATATAGAAAGCTGCAGCCAAATCTTCTTAGGTATGGATATTGGTACCTTCGAGTTGATAATACCATTCCAATTATGTTCCAGACAGACTCTCTTGAAATAAATGCAACCACAATTTCTTGTCAGTAGTATGGTTGAATTTTTCGAACATATGATCTCAAATGCAACTTTGTCAAGAAACGCCATCATACTTAGAAAAGGTCGGAGTTTTGAACTTAGGAGGAATGAAGACTCCTGAGACTAAACCCAATTCTTCAAAGTTCAATTCAGGCACCTTTTGGATCTCCATAGCTTACAGACACTCTTCTAACAACTTATACTTCTCGTCAGTAGGGGGATATTGTTCGTCCAAGTAATCATCTTCCTCTTCATCAAAATATTTGTCATAACCATGATTGCTTCTTTCAGTTTTAACACTTTTACCATCTTCATCCGGTTTGTCATCTTCGTTGGATGGGATATCAAGATCTCGAGCTCGCTTGACCGGATCTCTAAACCTTCTCCACTTGTTAAAGATTCTAATTGGTTTCTTTGTCTTCTTCTTATTCTCTTTGTTGGCGAGCATGATAACACGAAAAGTTATAACATTTTCCGCCTGATTTACATAGATAAAACTTATGATTCTTCATTTATTATGTTACATTTTATCTTTATTTGTAGTATTTGCAACATATTTCATGTACTTAGCTTTTGCAAGGCATAAATGAGAAAAGGAAGAAAAACAATGGAGAAATGAAGAAGAAGTGCAACATTTAGCAGCATTTTATACTGGAAGGTATGTCGCCCGCCACATGTGTGTGCCTCCCGTCACAAGTTCTAAAAGTGTGCCCCTTGGCATGCTTCATGTCCCGAACGATACAAATTAAAGATATGTTCCCCATGTTACAGTGCGCATGACGCTCGTCATAGCTGATATAACTGTTACGACATTATCTCCACGAAGCGGACGAAACAGAGAGTTGGCTGACCACGATGGAAGAATGAGGATCAAGGGGATTCCTCCTATTTTTGGTCACTTTTGTAATCTATAAATTGGAATCACTTACCAACATTGTTACGCCCAGACTTTGCACCAATTTTTATTGTTTCTTCTACGTACTGTAACTTGAGATAATTTTTCTAGTTTTGCAAATTTACTATTATTTCAGTTTCATAGTTTTTAGTAGTTTATTTTCCAGTTTCGTAGAATTCCCGTAAGCATAGAAAACCCGCACCATTAAAGAAGTATTTCTTCACATCGGAGGAATACTGCAACTCTAGTTTTCTTCCTAGCTTCCAGATTTTGTTTAGGTCCATTTTATTTAATTCAAGATATTTCATTACAAGTTAATCCTTCCGGCTTGTGGAAGAAACACACTGTTCAAATTATTTGCTTCAGTATTTAATTTCAGGTTCCTATTTTAAGTATAATTTATTTATTCTTACCATGCATGTGTTATTAAATTTATGTTTCAATTTTATGTAAACCTGCAATAAAATTATGTCTGGCTAAATTCCTTGATACCGGTATATAAATCTTAAACCGAAGCGATTCGGTAATAATTGGCATTAATATTTTACAAAAGCACTTTTCTGGTTTTAATTTCCAATTTGGATATTTAATTGTTTTTGTACGAGAGTAAAAAACAGTCTAAGGTTAAAAATCAACAAGAGTGCTTTAAAATTAATTGGACTCTACTTGTTTTCAAAAAATACTTTTTAATTTTAAATGAAACAGCGAGAGCTCTCATTTGAGTTTAATAATATGACCTGAATCGATAGAACGAAAGTGTGAGATGAGGGTTTTAAATGAATAGTTTCCACTGAAACAATGTTTTAATACTGAAAACAAATGCCAATGACTTATTGAATCCCTGAAGTTGACAAAATACATACCGGTGTCCCGTTATTAATTATTAGATTTTAGTTAATTCCCGATTAAATCCAAACACACAAATTTTATAATTATCCTTAGCTTTACACAGTGACCCTAAGATAACAGTAGTTTGACCATCAATCCTTGTGGGTTCGATATCTTTTAAAAATAAGCGATATACTGTGCACTTGCATTCACTACACCCGACAGACTCATAAAGTCGCGATCAAGTTTTTGGAGCCGTTTCCGGGGACTGATTTATTCAAATACTGTAAATCCCTTATTATGCAGTATAGACTAATGCAACCAATTTTATTTTATTTTATCTGTTGATTGTATGCCAAGCACTTTCTCTCAAAGCGAGGAATTATAGCAACCAATCGACGAGGTGGAGCGTTTTGTTTATATAAGACTCCGAATTAGAGAGTACCAAACCAAGTTCAATATTCCCAAACTCAATCTTCCTAACTATTCTCTTCCTAACCCAAGAATGGCTGAAGGACCCCAAAATCTTCCTCTGAAGGATTATGATGCCTTATCGCAAGAGGAACCCCATAATAGTATTGTTGTTCCCGCTATTACATAGAACAATTTCGAGTTAAAACCTTCGTTATTGCAAGATGTCCAACAAAACCAATTTTCAGGATGTCCTACGGATGATCCAAATCTTCATTTATTCGTGTTTATGCAGTACGTAGACACAGTGAAAGCAAATGGTGTCATCCCTGAAGAAATAAGAATTTGTCTTTTTCCTTTCTCATTATGAGATAGAGCTAGAGCATGGCTATAGTCCCTACCATCCAACTTTCTTACCACATGGAAGGAATTGAAGAAATTTTTCCTAGCGCGATATTTTTCGCCGAGTAAGACGACTATGCTAAGAGCCAATATCAATGGTTTTAAACAAAAGGAAAGGAAACTCTTTTCGAAGCATGGGAAAGATACAAAGACATGTTACGACTCTGTCCGCATCATGGTCTAGAAGAAAGGCTGATCATCCACACCTTTTACAATGGTCTCTTGTACAACACAAGACTAACAATTGACGCAACTGCTGGTGGTGCACTGATGGATAAACTGTACCACGATGCCTATCAACTTATCAAAAATATGGGTCAAAATCATTATCAGTGGGGAAGCGATAGAACCATGATGGAGAAACCTCAAACGGAAGGCGGTGTGCACGAAGTTAGTAGCTTAGACCAAGTTAATGCCATGGTAGAAGCCCTTACCCAAATGATAGAAATCTTGACCATAACTCCCACAGCCACCGTGGCTACAATAGCTCCAACGTGTGATTTATGCGGACTTCACGCGCATGCTGCACCAGAATGTCCACTCTTAATAGGAGTACCAGTTGATAAAGTGAATTATACTCAAGGAAACCCCTATAGAAATAACTATAACCCTGCTTGGAAGAACCACCCAAACTTCTCATACAAAAGCAACAACGCTTTGTATGCACCACGGCAAGTTCCTACTACACCTCTAGGATTTCAGAAAGCAACCAAAAATGTCTCAACAATTCCGAATATCCCTAGGATGTACAACATTGAAATAATGATAGAAAACTTTGTAGCCACCCAAGATCAAACTAATAAAGACTTCATGAGTCAAAATATTCACACCAGTGAGAAAATTAAGCAACTGATGAATAAGATTGACGCTCTTGCCACACATATCAAAATGTTAGAAACACAAATCTCCCAAGTGGCTCAACAATAAGCAACTACAGCTGCTCTAGCTGGAACTTTTCCTGGACAACCCCAACCAAATCCAAATGGACACACTAATGCCATAAAACTTCGTAGTGGGACAGACCTAGGTGGACCAACTGAACCTAGAGTCGAGAACCCAACCATGTACCAGAAACATGGAAAAGAAATTGAGAAGGAAGCTGAACTAGAGAAAGTAGAAAAAGAAGGTGATGAAGAGGCAGTGGAAAAATAAGAACCTTATGTGACTCCACCACCCTGTAAACCACCTATTCCATATCCTCAAAGATTTTCTAAGTCTAAAAACATAGGGCAATTCAAGAAATTCGTTGAACTTCTGAAACAACTTAACATTACCATACCTTTTACAGAAGCTATCACACAAATGCCTTCCTACTCTAAATTTATTAAAGAAATCTTATCCAATAAGAAAAAGCTTGAGGATAATGAAACTATACTGATCACCGCTGAATGCAGTGCTATAATCCAAAATAACATACCTCTTAAACTTAAAGACCCAGGTAGTTTTTCCATACCTTGCATAATCGGAAAGTTTGTCATAGATAAAGAACTAGGTGATTTAGGATCTAGTATTAGTCTAATGCCCTTATCTATTTGCAAGAACTCAACATGAGAGAACTAAGACCAAAACGGATGTCCGTACAATTAGCAGATCAATCAGTGAAATTTCCTTTAGGTATGTTAGAAAACATTCTTATACGTATATGGAAATTCTATATCCCCACTGATTTCATAATCATGGACATTAAAGAAGACTACTATATTCATATTATATTAGGTAGACCATTCCTAGCCACTGCGAAGCCATCATAGATGTTAAAAATGGAAAATTGACTTTCGAAGTAGAAGAAGAAAAAGTTGAATTCATCTTGTCTAAATTCTTTAAGGCACCAACTATCAACGATTCATGTTGTTTCTTTGATGAAATTGATAAATGCGTAAAATAATTGGAGAAACAACAAACCACTTATTCATAAGTATTGAAGATTTTTATACCTCCAATTCTCGAAGATGATAATTGGCGCCCTGAATATCAAGATGAAAATCTAAGTGAATGCCTAGTTCTAACTCCTGATCCTATACCTTGTCCAAAGAAGCAAGCCATAGAACTCAAAACACCACCAAAATACCTAAGGTATGAGTTCCTAGACATAGAACTTGAACGACCAGTTATAGTCAATGCAGACCTAGGACAAATAGAAACTGAAAAATTATTACATGTCCTAAGAAAATACCCAACGACTTTAGGATATAACATCTCAGATCTAAAAGGAATAAGCCTTTCTATCTGCATGCACCGTATGATGCTGGAAGAAGACTGCAAGACCTCTAGGGAACATCAAAGAAGGAGCAATCCTACTCTGAGCGAGGTAGTAAAAAAGGAAGTAGAAAATCTATTAGAAGCAGGAATCATATACCTAATATCCGATAGTAAATGGGTTAGCCCAGTATATGTCGTACCAAAGAAAGGAGGTGTTACAGTTGTCAGCAATGCTAAAGGAGAATCTGTAGTGCAACAAACTCACACCGGGTGGAGAATGTGCGTCGACTATAGAAAGTTAAACAAAGCCACTCGTAAAGATCATTTTCCTTTACCTTTGATTGATCAAATGCTCGAACGACTAACTAAACACTCTCAGTTATGCTATTTAGATGGTTATTCTAGATTTTTCCAAATTGCTATCCATCCCGACGACCAAGAAAAGACAACTTTCACTTATCCTTATGGTACGTTCGCCTATCGATTAATGCCATTCGGACTATGTAATGCCCCTTCAACACTCCAGAGGTGTATGATGTCCATCTTCTTTGATTTTATAGATGGTCTAATTGATGTTTTTATAGATGACTTCTCTGTCTTTGGAGAAAGTTTTGAAGGATGTCTATCGAACCTTGAAATGGTACTAAAAAGATGCGTAAGTGTAAACCTCGTGCTAAACTGGGAAAATTCCACTTCATGGTCCGACAAGGAATTGTCTTAGGGCACATCGTATCCGATAGGCGAATTTAAGTAGATAAAGCGAAGATAAAAGTAATAGAAAATCTTCAACCACCCAAAATTGTTAGAGAAATAAGAAGTTTTCCAAGATACGCTGGTTTTATCGATGTTTCATTAAAGACTTCTCTAAGATAACCAAACCTCTAACTGAACTGCTAATGAAAGATGATGAGTTCATTTTCACCGACAAATGATTGGACACGTTTACAACAATAAAAAAGGAATTAATTTAAGCACCTATTATGCAACCTCCTGATTGGAACAAACCATTTGAAATAATGTGTGATGCCAGTGACTATGTTTAGGCGCAGTTCTAGGATAAAGAAAGGATAAAAAGCTTTATGCAATCTACTACGCAAGTAGAACCCTAGATCATGTGCAGACAAATTACGCCACCACTGAAAAAGAATGGTTAGTTGTTGTGTTTTCCTTAGATAAATTTCTTTCTTACTTAGTAGTAGCACGAATAATTATCTATACCGATCACGCTGCAATCCGGTACCTCTTAAGTAAGAAAGACGCCAAACCAAGATTACTAAGGTGGATATTACTTCTACAAGAATTTGATTTAGAAATCAAAGACAAGAGAGGCATTGAGAATGTAGTATCTGACCACCTGTCTAGAATGGAAGGCATCAAACCAGATCATGTACCCATAAATGATGATTTTCCTTATGAATGCCTTGTAGCCCAATTAGAATTGGAGAGTAGTACAATAGAGTAGCCTGTGACTTATGAAGACAAGAACACAAACGAAATTATGGAAGCAGTCTACACTAAAACTATATTGCCATGGTATGCTGATTTTGTCAACTACTTGGCTGCTGGAGTGCTTCCACCTGATATGTCTTATCAAAAAAAGAAGAAATTCTTTCATGACCTTAAACACTATTATTAGGATGAGCCTTTTCTTTTCAAGAGAGGCGTCGATGGTATTTTTTTCCGATGTGTTCCCGAAAATGAAATTGAAAACATAATTTTCCAATATCAGGCTGCTTCATATGGAGGACATGCGAGTACCTCAAAGACCTGCGCTAAAATATTAAAAGTGGCCTCTATTGGCCTAATTTGTGGAAAGATGTCCATATCGCGGTTAAAAATTGGGACCAATCGCAACGCACTAGAAACATCTCTAGACACGATGAGATGCCTCAAAAAGGCATTCTAAAAGTGGAAGTCTTTGACGTATGGGGAATTGCTTTCATGGGACCCTTCATGTCTTCCTTTGGAAACCACTACATACTAGTTGTTGTCGACTATGTTTCAAAATGGATCGACGTTGTTGTCTCTCCAACAAATGATGCACAAGTAGTAGTCAGGCTTTTCAAAAACATAATCTTCCCAAGATTCGGTGTATCGAGAATCGTCATCAGTGACAGTGGCTCCCATTTCATTTCCAAAATCAGAAAAATTATTAGCGAAGTAAGGAATCTGACATCGTGTCGCAACACCTTATCATCCACAAACAAGTGGGCAAGTACAGGTCTCCAACAGAGAGATTAATCAAATCTTAGAAAAAATGTTAGCAACCTCTAGGAAAGATTGGTCATCTAAGTCACACAAATCTCTATGGGCATATAGGACGACATACAAAATTCTGATTGGAACCACGCCATTTAAACTAGTCTATGGGAAATCATGTCATCTGTCGGTAGAAATAAAACATAAAGCTTATTGGGCCATTAAGACCCTTAATTTAAATTACACTGCTGCGGGTGAGAAAAGAATCTTAGATATCAATGAACTCGAACAACTTAGACTAGACACTTACGAGAATGCTCGGATTTATAAGGAGAGAACTAAAAAAATGGCACGATAAACGAATATATAGAAAAGAATTCAATGAAGGAGATATAGTTCTCCTATTCAATTCTAGTCTTAAATTATTTCCAGAAAAACTTCGCTCTAGATGGTCTGGTCCCTTCGAAGTCACTAAGGTTTTTCAAAATGGTGCAATAGAAATTAAGGGAATTTCTAGTGAACCTTTCATTGTAAACGGACAGCATTTAAAACATTATCATAACATCAATAATATGGAATACTACACAACATTTAGGCTAGATGCGCTTCCACCCTATTCATTAGACTAATCACCATGTTATGTCGAGCTTACGACGTAAAACAAAGCGCTTATTGGGAGACAACCCACTTTTTAGTCTTTTCTTTTTGCTTTTCTTATTTTTAGTTTTTCTTTTCTTTTATTATTTTTGGTATTCCTTATTTCCAATATTATAAAATTATGCAGTATTGTCTCTCTAATTTTACCCTCTACTAACTTAATTCTAACTGTCAACCTACTTCAGGCTAACTTTACTAGTAGCTAATTGCACTAACCATGATGAATCCAATTGATACTATGGGCATTATTTTTAGAGGAAGAAATCATCCGAGGAGGTTTGATTCTTTATCTGATAGGGAGATAGGATTGAGTGTCTACCCTGACGGACCTGCTATGATTACATTAGGAATCCGAGACAGTGTGTTGTTCCTATTAAGCCAAATAAGTTGGGGCACATCTGCCCTAAGAAGAAGGTTTAGTTCCTACCGTAGATTAACCCTGAAGTTTATAAGCTCTCTTGTCTACAAACCTAACCATGGTCTAGGGTTTAATAGAGGACTAATTAGGTTTAGGCTTTTTAATATTGAATACACCTATACCCATAGGGAGATTGCAGAACTGTTAGGAATTCCACACGGCCTAGATGATTTCATATTAATCCAAGAAGAACTTTTTGATATAGGTGAGCTAGACTATTTATGGGAGGATATTACAGGTATAAGTTACCCTGAGCCTCATGACATTTACTCAGAAAACATTCATAACCCAACCTTAAGATATTCTCATAAGATCCTAGCACACACCCTCATTGGTAAACCAGAAAATATAACCACGGTATCTAGAGTCGAGCTTTTAATTATGTTCTATGCATCGCAAAACCGTCCCATAAACGGAGATACCTTTATGATAGCCAAATTTCACTGTCTTGTGAGAGCTGTCCATGAACCAATCTTGAAAGGTGGCTTAGTAACCATGATAGCAGATGTTATCGGCTTAAGACAACCACTGGTAAACCTTGTCCCTCTAGGAAGATTTCAACCAATGAATATCAATTTTTATTTCAATAGGGGAATAATTGGAAACCTAGGCCCGGGTAACTTTGAACTTCTCATTTACAACCATTTAATGCCCCTTTTTACCCTGCCTGACCCTAGGACTAGTGTGAATGATAGGAACAACTGGTTATATGATTGGGTCGAACCACACATTTCACAACCACCTACTCCTGAGACACCCATGATTTATGACCACCTTGACTCCTTCCTGTCTGATGAGGAAACTGACCCCAAATCCCCTCCTTTTTACCATCATTCTCCTTCTCCCAATCATGTTGACTCAAACACCTCTGCCGCTTCAGTTGCTACTCCACCTCCCGTATTTGATCATGGGCCTGCTATAAATTCTTTACAATCTGAGCTTGATTTGTTGAAGGATGAGCTTATTATTCTTAGGATCGACTTACATTCTTTCATGGATGTGGTAGTCGAACAATTGGATCATCTTTACCAGCATATCTACTCCGCTTATCTTCTTAACAATCGACGTGGCTAATTTTTTGGACTTACTGCATATCTTCTTTTCACATTTAAACATTACGGATAATGTTTTGTTTAAGTGTGGGGAGAAGACTTATTAGATCAGAATTTTTTATTTGATATTTCAATTTCTTAAGTACAATTTTCACCATTATTTGCTATTTCAATTTCTTGAGTATAATTTTTATCATTTATTTTCAATTCAGTTATATTTTATTTAGTTTTTCATTCATTTACTTGTGGAATTTACATTACATTACTTTTCATTTAATGCATTATTATTATCATGTTAACACACACACACACACACACACACACACACACACACACACACACACACACACACACACACACACATACACACACACACACACACACACACACACATATATATATATACACGTACAACATGCTTGCAAGTATTAAAAAAATGTATGAGTTTAATGTTTGAAATATATAGGAAGTCTGGGAAACAAATTTTTAAATTTTTATTTTGATTCTGCGTTGCATGTCGTTCTCCATGCAAGCCTGACATTCGTCACGCTTCACAAAATATATCCCGCTCGACACAATAGCGTGCCCCTCAGCACAAAGTTAGAAACATAACCATTTCTATTTTATCACAGAAACTCTCGTCGAACTCTTCTTCTTCACATTTTCTTCAAACCTCCACTATGACTCCATTAAACCTCCTCTTATTTCAATCCCTCCATTATCATTATCATCAAAATTCATTAATTCCCACTTATTACCCTTATTATATTTCTCTACATAATCACTCTCCAAACCCACTTCCATTCCAAAACCCCCAACTTTTCACACACACTCCTACCCATCTTCCATCCTCGCTTCAACAATGGCATGCAGAAGTTTAAGACCAGAGCCAAAACTTTCCGGAATTACTTTTCGAAATGGCGAAGTCGGAGAGAGCCAAAGGGCGCAATATCTCAAATTTTACCAACACTCCGTAGTCCCTACACAATATGTTGATATTGAGTGCTTGCAAAAATTAGGATTTCTTGATAGTGTGCGGTGGTTACTCTGAAACTATGACTTAGCATTCATCTGCACACAAAATCTTCCAACGTATGAGTCGTTGACTTTGGAATTTTTAAGCTCGTTCCCATACAACCCTCCGTGCGATGAATCCAGCACCTATCCAGCTTAGCTAGTTTTAGAATGCTCAACAATGAATATTCTATAAGTCAATCTACTCTTAGTGATTTCTTCTGCTTCCCTCATGAAGGGGTGGTACACCATCGTATCCCTGCAGACCAAGATTAGGCATCTACAACTTTCAAGCTTTGGAAAGCTCTCTTTGATGAGGAAGAAAACAGTTGGGAGGGACTTTATGCTTCATCCATTCACAATCCCACAATCAGGTATTTTCACTGTGTCATCTCCAACAATATTTTTGGGAGGATTAACGAAAACAAGGTTAATTCTAAATAATTGTTCCTCCTCCATTGTACCTTCAATCCCAACCAAAAGATCAATGTGAGCATGTTCCTTCTATCGCATATCCATTCTTTGTGTGCAAGAGGGTCTACGCCTTTCTGCATTGGCAGGCTAGTCACCTCTATAGCACTTGGCTTGTGCCTTGAAGACAAGCTTAAAAATCTGCCACCACTGCCGCCCAAATTCATTGACATCGACAATTGTCGGGCTGGCCACTTTATTAAGGTCAGGGGAGATGGTAGGTATAACCTGATGGTGCATAACAGAGTTGTCCCTAGTGTCATTTTTCTAAACATTACACTTAGTGATATCACAAACATGGAAAAGTGGCTTTATGACCTTAATGCTCTTGCACCTAAAGATAATGCGCGAAACGACCAATGAAATGTCCAAGCCGATAAAATGGAGCCATAAATGGAACAAGGGGATACTAAACAACAAGCTCCTTTTGAAAACATTGCAATCATGTCCACAAGAGCCAGAAGAAGACGCGAAAGAGCACCGACCTCAAATGATGACATTATGGCTGCCATCATGCAACAAGATGAAAGAGTTAAAGCTATGTAGAACAATCAAAATGCAATGAGGAAACTTATGTTGGCTATAAAAACTCAGTAGCAGGAATATGACAAAAGAAATGAGTGTCGGGCTGCAAGATTGATCAAGTAAATGATAACCTTAACTGTATGCATGAATAATTTTTAAGATTATATATACCATGTGGCTATGCCTCATCCTCCGGGTACACGTGGACGAGCACGAGGGTGAGGAAGAGGACGCAATAATGAGCAAGAATAGATCGATTTTGTTTCTCTTCCCGTTTCCTTTTTGTTTTTTAAGCATTGGGACATTTCTTGTTTCAAGCTTAGGGGAGTTAGTTAGTTTAAAAACTCTTTATTGCTTTCTAAGTAGATCTTTCATTCCCATTTGTATTCCTTGTAATCAAAAACATCTTTGTACTTTTGAGTTCGTTTATGCAATTTTTCCGCTATTATCTAATTTCCCCACTTTCTTGAGCCATAACAAAACATTTGTTTGTTACTTGCATAACCTAACACATTAAAATAGTATATAGGTAGCTCACTTTTTAAAGATATATGAGAAACCTTGAATGAAATAGAACTATGACAGGTATATTTGTAACACTCTAAATCTCCAAATTACGCTAGATCGATTTCAGTACCCTTTATACTGAAACCTTAAACTTTAGTTTTAAAGTAGCCCTGAGTAGTTTATTTAGCAATCAGCACCGTCTTAAACACAAACTACATAGGGAGTCGATGAATATAAGTGAATGATCCAGAGTATTTAGAAGATACTTGATTTACTGTAAGAAAATGGGGAATACACCAATTAAGTTAGGGGACCCTCACCCGGTCACTTAATCCAATGGATGTAGAACCTACATGATATAACATAGAAACCCGTTGTCGGTTGGTTCAGAGGTGTCTTATACTGAACTTGGTAGGGAGGACTACGATCCGATCCCCCACAACTTGCAATTGGGTGAATTAAATGAGGTTACCGCATTTATGTTCCAGAACCTCATGCTTAAAAAGATCATAGTCACTAACTGGCTACTCCACTATGTGCGTGTAAAGATAAAAGGCTTAATGTGATTGCGCTAGAATGAAAACGGGTGAAATTTAGCAAAAAGAATTTGGTTAAGCTATAATGGCATGACTGGAATTGGTCCGTACAATGGGGGGAATTTAGTGTTATTACAATGTCTTTTGTGTTATGTTGAGCTTATATTTCCGCAAAAACATTTGCAACCTCTTATGAATCGAACTGCATCATGTATTTGCTTTTAACTTTTGCTTTATTATTTTTATACTACTATTTTGCTTGAGGACAAGCAAAGTTTCAAGCTTAGGGGAGTTTGATCACACGAAAAGTTATAGCATTTTCCACCCGATTTACATTGATAAAACTTCCGATTCTTCATTTATTATGTCACTTTTATCTCTATTTGTAGTATTTTCAGCATCTTTCAGGTACTTAGCTTTTGCAAGGAATAAATGAGAAAAAGGAAGGAAAAATGGAGAAATGAAGAAGAAACGCAGCATTTAGCAGCATTCTGTACCATAAGGTGTTCCGCCCGCCACATGCATGTGTTGCCCGCCACAAGTTCTAAAAGTGTGCCCCTTAGTACGCTTATGTCCCGACCAGCACATATTAAAGATATGTGCCCCATGTCACAGCGCGCATGACGCTCGTGATAGCTCATATAACTGTTACGATATTATCTCCACGAAGCGGACGGAACAGAGAGTTGGCTGGAATCTATAAATTGGAATCAGTTGCCAACATTGTTACGCCCAGACTTTGCGCCGATTTTTATTGTTTCTTCTATGTACTGTAACTTGAGATTATTTTTCTAGTTTTGCAACTTTACTATTATTTCCGTTTCATAGTTTTTAGTATTTTGTTTTCCAGTTCCGTAGAATTCTCGTAATCATAGAAAACTCGCACCATTAAATCAGTATTTCTTCACATCGGAGGAATAATGCAGCTCTAGTTTTCTTCCTAGCTTCCAGAATTCTTTTAGGTCCATTTTATTTAATTCAAGATATTTCATTACAAGTTAATCCCGCTGGCTTGTGGAGGATACGCACTGCTCAAATTATTTGCTTCAGTATTTAATCTCAGGTTCCTATTTTAAGTATAATTTACTTATTCTTACCATGCATGTGTTATTAAATTTATGTTTCAATTTTATGTTATCCTGCAATAAAATTATGTCTGGCTAAATTCCCCGATACCGGTATGTAAATCTTAAACCAAAGGGATTCGGTAATAATTGGCATTAATATTTAAAAAAAGCATTTTTCTGGTTTTAATTTCCAATTTGGATATTTAATTGTTTTTGTACGAGAGTAAAAGACAGTCTAAGCTTAAAATCAACAGAGCGGAAGTTTGAGGTTTGAAACCAGATAGTGGTTATTAAACATTAATTTTAAAAACAGCGAGAGCGCTTTAAAATTAATTGGACTCTATTTGTTTTCAAAAAATACTTTTGAATTTTAAATGAAACAACGAGAGCGCTCATTTGAGTTTAATAATATGACCTGAATCGATAGAACGAAAGTGTGAGACGGGGTTTTTTAAGTGAATAGTTTCCACTAAAACAATATTTTAATACTGAAAACAAATGACAATCACTTATTGAATCCCTGAAGTTGTCAAAGTACATACCGGTGTCCTGTTATTAATTATTATATTTTTGTTAATTCCCAATTAAACCCAAACACCCAAATTTTATAATTAGCCTTAACTTTACACAGTGACCCTAAGATAACAGTAGTTTGACCATCAATCCTTGTGGGTTCGATATCTTTTAAAACTATGCGATAGACTGTGCACTTGCAGTCACTACACCCAACAAACTCATAAAGTCGTGATCAGAGCGCCTTCAATTCTTCTTGCCCCTTGGCTAAGTTTATGAACATCTCTTGGAACTGAGCATTCTAAGGCTGGAGTTCTTTGACTGTTTGTTCGAGAGCCATTTTTTGCTGAAATAAACAGCAAGAAGATGAGAAACCTGTTATGCAATGACATATATGGCATGTAGATGCATATGCAATGTTTTCAAGGACCTCATGGGATTTAAATTTGTTAAATCAAAATAGAAATGGAGATTCTTATTAGTAAGTTCAGGTTATAAATGCCTCTTAGGCTTACAATGAAAACAAAAAGGAGGGTTACTAAGGAATAAATTATGACTCAAGTCTCCCAAAGACGCTTCCTCTTTGTGTTGACATATGCATTAAGGCTCTGCTCTTTGTGAAGGCGTTTTGTCATCTCTAACACTTTCTTCTCACTAGCATATAATTGAGTCTCAAAGGTGTTCCTTTCTTTTTTCAGTTAAATCTAATACTTTTGTAGCTCCTCCAAGTCAGTAGGAATATATGGATGAAAAGTGGTCTGATTATTATCTCCTCAACCAAGAGGCTCCACAATTACTGGTAGGATAGCGGAATATGGAATTATAAGATTTTGAGCACGAGATCGCACCCATCTGATGTAGGGCTCCAAAGGGATGGAGTTTTTGTGTCCCAAAGTATTGCTATCAATCTTATTCACCATGCCCCAAGCATATAAGCCTTTGACGATAACCTTGAGGATCATTCTTGTAATAGAATACAATACCCTAGATAAGCATATCATGAGGGCCAACTCTTCGAGCATAACCAAATTGTTGTAGAGCTAGAGAAGGGTTGTAAGCAATACCTCCCCTTATGCCAAGGAGTGGCACATTAGGGAATTCCTAACAGCGGTCAATAATAGCGATGTCCTCCTGATATTAGGAACATCAATAGATATCTGAATGAGAGAGTGACATCATTCTTCTAGACCATCTCAAACCTTACTCATTCTTCAACACTGGTCGGGGAAAGTGGGAAATAAACCACCTGGATTGTAAAGGTATGCAACACATGAGAATCCTTAGCTTCCTCATAGTATGAGTGTGAAGAGATTGAAAAATATATCCAAGAAAAGTAGGTGTGGCACCCTAAAATTTTCCCTCCAATTTTCACACCAGATAAACTCCTAGAGGTCCTCAATTGCTCAAGTTGACTAAGGATTGGCCAGAAAAATCCTCCTCCTAAGACAATGAGCCTCAAACTAGGGTTTCACTCATCATCAATATGTTTGATTTTCCAAGGGTCCTAAGTGGTTTACATTTCCATAATATGTCCTCAAGATCATCCATGCCAAGTTTCATGCCTTGTACAAGAAGTTTGCTCAGTCAACTGCTCAAATGCCTGAAAATCAACTATACTAGGTTAAAAGTCAATTATGACCCACATACAGTCAAACTTCAAGATTTTTGGTCAACATCAACATTTTGAAGTGATATCCATCATTTGATAAATGGTTGATCATGATTCCTCAAGGAATGCTCCTAATTTATCATATCTCAAAAGTTGCTAAATTAGGGTTCCTATAGGAAAAGTCAACCAAACTTTGACCAGGCACAACTTTCTCATACTTTATCAGAAATTTCCCATCCAAGGCTCATTTTTAATAGGATCCAATTCCCTACAACTCATCTTCATCCCTCAAGTTCAATAAATGCACTCATGAAAAGATATAAATTCAGACATTATAGGTCCTTTTCAAAAGTCAACAAAAACACCTTTTGGGTCAAAGCTTCTTACATGAACATGGAAGATCCAATTGAGATGAAACCAAATAGGTTTCTTAGGGGACATTCTAAGCTTTCTAAAAAGTCTAAGAACACCCTCATAGGGTTAAAATTGAGAGTGATGTGCATTGTCAAATTTGGCCAATTTTTGGAAAAAAAAATGCATGAAGCAAATATTGACCAAACTTGGATTTTTCCCAAATGGGCCTATCTTTTCAAGTTTTAAACTCATTCCTAACATCGTCCACGACCTCTAAGCCCAACCATACATTTTTCTACTATTTATGCTATTTATTTTGATATTTTATTCATTAAAATTCAAAATTAAATAAATAAATAATATAAATAATGTAAATTTTGATGTGAATCCATTTTGGGCAAGTCTTATGCTGGTTTATGTCAATTGATTTCTTGCAATAACCCTTCAAATATGTCCAGGTTCATCCAAATGTGAAAATGGCATAAAATCATCAAATATGGCATTTTTTCAAATTTTGATCATGGTCTTAAAACACAACATTATGAGGGAGATTCTTTCCATGCTTTATTGTCTCCTCATTCTCCTCTATAAATATAGAGCCATACAAGCTTGAAACAGACGAAATTCCTCTCTGAAAAGCTCTCAAAAAGCTCTTCAAAAAGCTCTCCAAAAGCTCTTCAAAAATCTCTCCAGAAATCAAAGAATTGGTGCAAGTCATATCTCGAGGTTCCGGTCTCTCTCGATTGACATCAAGCCTCAAACCATCCTCTTTAAGTCCTCAGGAGTATTACAAGGCCCAAGAGCAATCCATCACACGCCTAGCACGCCCCCATTTGACAACACCGATTTGGTAAAATTTTAAACTTTGAATCTCTAATTTTAATCACATTTCATGGCATGCTAACGTTTGTTTGAGTTTATAAAAAAATTATGGATGGTTGAATCAGAGGTTCCATGCAAGAATCTGAAAACACCATGGTTAGGGCATGAAGCTTTCGAAGATTCGGGCCTAGGGATTTTCGATGATTGCACCCCCTGTTTACTTTTTCTACTAGGCCCATTTTTATTTTCTTGTTTTATTCATTTCATTTATTTCTTTTAATCCCTTTTTTAAATTTTAATCAATAAACAAATATAAAAATCACATAAAAATAGATTTAGGATTTTTCTTAATTAAACTTTAATTTTGGTAAATTAATTAACTAATCACTTTAACTTTTTTTTAAATTAAAATTAATAGAACTTAAGTTTAATTTCATTTTAATTCATTTTCCTTTTCGTAACAAAAATACCAAAAAAGCATAAAATTAATTTCTTTTTTTTTTTAAATTTCATGTTTCTTTAATAATTAACTTTTTTTTTTAAATATAGATCTGGATCAATTATTTTTAACTTAAACCATTTTCATAAATTAAAACAAAAAGCAACAAAAAGATTTTTAATATCTTACGATTTTTAGACGTATTTTCAAATTTGTGCGTTATTATTCTTTCGCACTTCCTTTTATTATTGTAACTGTATATGCGCATGTAATAGATGATTAGTAGGACCTTTACCGCTTTTATTTATTTTTTCCCCCCAGTTTTGGATATGTACATAATCCCCCTCCCCGAAGCCTTGTAATAGCTAGGTTTTATATTTCTGCACTTTTAAATTACTGCAATTATTAACTACTAGATGTATGACTAATAGAATTGTATGGTAAGAATAATCAAACATTAGCAAACTTAACACAAGACTAAAACAACTGAACATAACACACCTTGCACATATGCACCCTTAGGGTATACCTCACTTGGTTTCCTCGGAAAATAATGGTCATGTCCCTCGAACGTAGGGATGTCTTAGCAAAGACCCTTAATTCTAAAGTCATCATAAAGATCATGGTCCCTAACGTCCCTCGAGTTACCTACGAGAAATGATCTTGTCCCTCGATGTTGCCTATATGATGACAGTCCCTTCGAATGCTAAGATATCTTTACATGTTGCCTTCGATGACCATAGCATCTCTTTCGATAGTCCCTCAACACCCAACGATAGGGCTACCTGCTCACTAATAGTAGGATATCGCTGTCTAAAGGAAACGAGAAAATGAACAATCTTTTTCGAGTAGGTAGAAACTCTTAAGTACTTTCTCAAAACAATAAAAACTCTTTTTCACAAACACTTTCAAAATAGTTTTCAAAAACAACTTCGTCACACTCTTGAGGACAATGTTGTATCCCAATTTTTGCCCCTAAGATCCCTTCATCATACCATGTTGATTCATTCACAACAAGATCACATTAGGATTCTTGGTTCCCCTCCCTATACTTATCTTTGCTCTTTGAGGAATCATCAAGCACATTGACTTGTGTTACTTTTGTGATCATGAATATTTCTGTCTTGATTTCTTCTTTTAATTAATGAAATGCAATATTGGTTTGTCTTGCTTGTTACTCATGTAGGTAAAGGCAATAAGATTCAGCAAGTTGCTCCATGGGTTCATGAGTTTATTTCCATGCCCTAGTCAATAAAGCTTGAGAAGTTCAAACCTCACCATTGGATTTGTTTTGGAAGAAATGGCATGGTAAGTTTATTTTGGTTCACAATATTTCAAGGTTATCAAATTTGGTTGAAAAGCACAAGGGATTGATTGGAGAAGTTGTCATGCTTAGACAAGGCTTTGTTCCCATTGGTCACAAATTCATATTTCTCTCAATTCTCAAGATATTGAAGTGGTTTTGGTTTCTATGAGTTCCCATTATCATCCTAAACAACTTATATTTATAAATCAATTGTTTTGGTACAAGAAGTTTGTTCAAAATTGTCAAAGTTCCTCAAGGCATGTTTCTTAATCTAGGAGATATGGTTTCGAACTTCAAAGGAGTATATCTTTCCAATATTTTGGTATTTTTTTAGTGATTCCAAAGACATAATTCTATTTAAAGGGGTATTAACAAATCACTTCAAAAGTTCCAAGGAGTTTTCATGTGGAAGAAACTTGATGAGGAAGAAAGATTACAAGTCCTCCAGATGAATCCCCAATTTTTCATGTGTGACTTCAAATGAGCATAACTTGGTCAATTTTTATCACCTTGTGTCCATTCTTTTTCCATAATGATCTTGAAGATGTGAACTTTTTTCTTTCTTTTATATGAAAAGTGAGAAAATGGATGGAAGTTTCCATAAGGATACAAAAGATTATAGATCATTTTTATGAAATTTTTCCAACTTCAACAAGTCATAACTTTCTCAATTTTTGGATATTTTGAAAGGTTCAAGTTTAAAAATGTCATTCAAGAGATCTACTTCTTGTCATATTTTTTGGTCAAGAGGAAATTCCAAGTGGAAGGATATTTTTGGATGCAAGACATTATAGGTCATTTTTGAAGGAAAATTTGAAATATTTCTAAGTATGGAAAGTCAACCCTTTTTCTCCAACTTTGACTCATTTCAACTTTCAGCTCAAGCATCCATTTAACTCCATTATTTTTCCATTGCAAAGCTTGTAACCTCATCTTTATAAAGCATCAAGAATCACACCCTAAGACCCCTTGAGTTGAAAATGCCATTGGTCAGAAGTTGGCACTTTGAAACTGAATTTCTCACCAAGTCAGAATTTTGAAATCCATAATTTGGCCTCAAATCACAAGTTTTCCACGCGTTTTTGCCTCTAAACATGTTTAGTGAAGTTCGAGATTTGTTTAGGACCTCAAAACGCAAGGGTTGGATGAGTTTTTGTGAAAATTAGATCACACTTCACTCGTGCATTAGGTTTGCATGAATTCCCTCCAAAATGCATTATTCACTCTTCCTTTTGATCCCGTTTGCTTCTGCTATTAATACATGAACTATCCCATTCATTTTCCCAAGCTTGGATAGCCAGAATCACCCTGCCAAACTTGTTCCATAACTCAGAATTTAGCAACTTCGGAACCCATACACAAACCTTTTTCTATCCAATTTTTCCATCAATTCACCTTCCTTCATCTTCCCTGAAGTTAACCATATAATTACATTCAAGAATCGTGCCTTATACTGCTCCATAGAAGTCTAGTTTCAGAGCTCTGTAACTCAACTTCAATAAGTAGATTCCTTCATCAATTCTTCAAAACTTTGATATCATTGTGATGCTCTCATTAATCTGTTTCTAGTCGCATCACTTATCTTTTACTGGAAACACGTTTTGACCATGAAATTTTAAATCCCTTTTCAAAACTTTCTTTCCAAATTGCTTGAGCTACAATTTATATAAATTTGGCGCGAGGGTGTGCTTGTCTTCGTCTTGAAGAGACGAAGCGAATGACATAGGTATGAGCTTCTGATTTTATAGTTTGAGAGACCTGCAATTCACGTTGGCTGGAGGTTGAAGATGACCAACGTGTCATCTTCCAACCAATGATGGCACGCCACTTGTCATTTTTGAATTCTGATTTAATAATTGATTCAGTGCTTCACTAATGACCATGATATGCACAACGCACCAGATCCCTTGGATTTGATTACTAACGCGTTTTGACTCTCATCCAATGGTCCACATATTTTTTACTTTTATTTTCTTTTCTGACTTTTATATTTAATTGTTTTAAACTTCAAAAAATTATAGAAAATTCATTTGAGTCCAAAAAATCTGAAAATATTATGAAAAATATTTTTGATTATTCTCTTTCTAATTTTATTTTTTCACAATTTAATTTTGTGTTTTGGATTTTTTTTTTAAATTCACACTTTTTTGAATTGTTTTAAATGTTTAACAAAATACTTTTATGCATTTTTAAATTCTGAAAAAATTATGGAATAATCCAATGATATTGTGACAAATATTGGTGACCTTATTTTATTTTTGTTTCTGACTTTTCAATTTTTTTAATCATTTTTTGTTTATTTTACCCATTTCTTTTAATTTTTAAAATAGTTTCTAACTTTAAAAAATTACCAAAAAAATTGTAAAATCGTTTGAGCCCTTTTCTGATTTTTCTATGGTCTTGCTTTTTATTTCTTGATTAATTTGAACATAGTTGATATTTCTCTCTTTTATTTCTATTTTTAAACATAATTTTTAAACCTTTTTGTATATATTAAAATGTAATATTATTTTGTGACTAACCTCCCCGATGAAGTAGGCCTGAATTCCCTAGTGAATGTTTTGATGATTTGGTGTCCATCTACTTTGCTTGAAATTGGTTTTGCAATCCCCAGTAAAAGTGTTACTTTTGAAAACATTTGTTTCCTCAGTGAAGCTTGAAGAAGGATGTTCTATTCTTGTATTTGTACTATTCTGTCACTTTGTTTTGTTTACTTCCGGATTATGTTTATCCTCAGTAAAGCTAAAGCAGGCAGTAGCGTTTGTTTATTCAGTTGGCATTTACTTTTTCTTGGAATGATCATCTTGGATGTGGTTTAGTCGAGTGTTGTTTGTGCCAGAGTTTGTTTTTCCTGGTTACTCCCAATGTTGTATATCTGTTTTGTCAGCATACGCACGATAGCACTCATACATTCATACAAACATCATGCATAGCTAAAATTGGCAAATCATTGTTCATTGACATTTTTTAATATTTTTGTTGATATATCACCTTGTTTTGCAGAGTTACGTTATCCTCTCTTCAATAGAGTGTTGGCCTTAAGCAGAAAGTGTATATTCTTTCAATGTCCCCACTGAGTTGTCCTTTGTGGAAGATTTTTGCTTTAGCATTCCTGTACAACTCCTTGTCTGGATGGATTTGGTTTTCCCTCTTGAGTTTATTTCTCAAAGGATGTATTTTGGTTGACTATTTCATTCCAGTTTATTTCTGGTTTGAATATGTGGTTCCACAATAATATTATTTACATTGGATTTCTGAAAACTTCGAGTTTTGGTTTGTGCATTTATTTTGCACGAGAAGACTTTATCTCCTCAGCAGGAATATCATGGAATTTCCCCAGGAAGCCATATTTCTACCCCCAGAAAGTCATATCTTTTTGCAATCATCTATGACAACAAGTATCATGTCTCTTTATTTGAGCAACTTGTGCTCCCTGTAAAAGTCGACGTAATTTTTTTGCTACCTCCTCTATGAGTGGAGAGTTTACACACCATCGTCAGTTTATGCCACTGGGTGGCAATACTTTCAAATTCGCAGAAACAACTCGCTGTGAAAACTTTGCAAGTTGAAGTCTCTTTATTTGAGACAACTTACATATTACCCTTTCCAGGAAAAGTGCCTCGGTTAAAGAAGAAGTTGAGATCCGTTCTAGGCGAAATGCCAAAATTTTAGGGAAACTTGTTATCTTTTTACTACCCTCAATGAATGTTGGTAGTTCATCGTCAGTGAACAGTGATGCTATGATATATTCTCTTTCTACCTTCAGTGGAAGTTGGTAGATCACCAACAGTGAAAGTTGGTGTTTATTATCTTTTGGCTACCATCAGTGAACATCAGTAGTTCATCGTTAGTGAACGGTGATGTTATGATATATTCTCTTTCTACCTTCACTGAAAGATGATGTTTTTAACTTTATACCCTCATTGAACGTTGGAAGTTCATCGTTAGTGAACGTCGATGCTATGATATATTCTCTTTCTACCTTCAGTGAAAGTTGGTAGATCACCATCAGTGAAAGTTGGTGTTTGTTATCTTCTTGATACCTTCAGTGAATGTTGTTAGTTCATCGTCAGTGAACGACGATGCTATGATATATTCTCTTTCTACCTTCCGTTAAGGTTGGTAGATCACCATCAGTGAAAGTTGGTGTTTGTTATCTTTTTGCTACCCTCAGTGAACGTTGGTAGTTCATCATCAGTGAACGACGATGCTATGATATATTATCTTTCTACCTTCAGTAAAAGTTGGTAGATCACCATCAGTGAAAGTTGGTGTTTGTTATCTTTTTTCTATCCTCAGTGAAGATTGGTAGTTCATCGTCAGTGAACGGTGATGCTATGATATATTCTTTTTCTACCTTCAGTGAAAGTTGGTAGATCACCATCAGTGAAAGTTGGTGTTTGTTATCTTCTTGATACCTTCAGTGAATGTTGGTAGTTCATCGTCAGTGAACGGCGATGCTATGATATATTCTCTTTCTACCTTCACTTAAGGTTGGTAGATCACCATCAGTGAAAGTTGGTGTTTGTTATATTTTTTCTCCCTCAGTGAATGTTGGTAGTTCATCGTCAGTGAACAACGATGCTATGATATATTATCTTTCTACCTTCAGTGAAAGTTGGTAGATCACCAACAATGAAAGTTGGTGTTTGTTATCTTTTTTCTATCCTCAGTGAATGTTAGTAGTTCATCGTCAGTTAATGGTGATGCTATGATATATTCTCTTTCTACCTTCAGTGAAAGTTGGTAGATCACCATCAGTGAAAGTTGGTAGATCACCATCAGTGAAAGTTGGTGTTTGTTATCTTCTTGCTACCCTCAATGAACGTTAGTAGTTCATCATCAGTGAACAGCGATGCTATGATATATTCTTTTTCTACCTTCAGTGAAAGTTGGTAGATCACCATCAGTGAAAGTTGGTGTTTGTTATCTTTTTGTTACCCTCAGTAAACGTTGGTAGTTCATCGTCAGTGAACGGTGATGCTATGATATATTATCTTTCTACCTTCAGTTAAAGTTGGTAGGTCATTGGTAGTGAACTTCGATGATTGTTATCTTTTTGCTACCCTCAGTGGACGTTGGTAGTTCATCGTCAGTGAACGGCGGTGCTATGTTATATTCTCTTTCTACCTTCAGTGAAAGTTGGTAGATACCCATCAGTGAAAGTTGGTGTTTGTTATCTTTTTGTTACCCTCAGTGAACATTGGTAGTTCATCGTCAGTGAACGGTGATGCTATGATATATTATCTTTCTACCTTCAGTGAAAGTTGGTAGGTCATTGGCAGTGAACGTCGATGATTGTTATCTTTTTTCTTCCCTCAGTGAACGTTGGTAGTTCATCGTTAGTGAACGACGATGCTATGATATACTCTCTTTCTACCTTCAATGAAAGTTGGTAGGTCATTGGTAGTGAACGTTGATGATTGTTATCTTTTTTCTACCCTCAGTGAACGTTGGTAGTTCATCATCAGTGAACGGCGATGCTATGATATATTCTCTTTCTACCTTCAGTTAAAGTTGGTAGATCACCATCAGTGAAAGTTGGTGTTTGTTATCTTTTTTCTATCCTCAGTTAACGTTGGTAGTTTATTGTCAGTGAACGGTGATGCTATGATATATTCTCTTTCTACCTTCAGTAAGTGTTGGTAGATCACCATCAGTGAAAGTTGGTGTTTGTTATCTTCTTGCTACCCTCAGTGAACATTGGTAGTTCATCGTTAGTGAACGGAAATGCTATGATATATTCTCTTTCTACCTTCAGTGAAAGTTGGTAGGTCACCATCAGTGAAAGTTGGTGTTTGTTATATTTTTGTTACCCTCAGTGAATATTGGTAGTTCATCGGCAGTGAACAACGATGCTATGATATATTATCTTTCTACCTTCAGTGAAAGTTGGTAGGTCATTGGCAGTGAACATCGATGATTGTTATCTTTTTGCTACCCTCAGTGAACGTTGGTAGTTCATCATCAGTGAACGGCGATGCTATGCTATATTATCTTTCTACCTTCAGTGAAAGTTTGTAGGTCATTTGTAGTGAACGTTGATGATTGTTATCTTTTTGCTACCCTTGGTGGACGTTGGTAGTTCATCGTCAGTGAACGGCGGTGCTATGATATATTCTCTTTCTACCTTCAGTGAAAGTTGGTAGGTCAATAGCAGTGAACATCGATGATTGTTATCTTTTTTCTACCCTTAGTGAATGTTGGTAGTTCATCGTCAGTGAATGGTGATGCTATGATATTTGTTTTCTTTCTACCTTCAGTGAGCGTTGGTAGCTCACCGTCAGTGAACGTTAGTGTTGTTATTTCTTTTCCTTCTACCTTCAGTGAATGTTGGTAGCTCACCGTCAGTGAATGTCGATGTTGTTATTTCTTTTCCTTCTACCTTCATTGAACGTTGGTAGCTTTACCTCCAGTAGCAGTTGGTGTATTCTTTGACCATTTTATCATCCTCTCTGAGTTGGGTCTTTTGATTCACCAGTGATTTATTTTCCTGGTCGGGTCACTCTCTTGTTTCTTTATTATTATTACAACCCCAATGGTGTTCTGTGTCTCTTTGGTCTTGTTCATATGCATTCATGATCATAAACATTTGCAGGGCATCATAGGGCCTAAATAGCGTTTATTTTATATTTAAGTATCTTTGATCGCGTCGACACGAAGATTTTTAACATTCATATCTTCGGATAGAAGAAACTTAAATAAGGGCAGTTGTTGTGCACCAATTTTCCCCCCTAAGATCCCTTCATCATACCATTTTGATTCATTCACAACAAGATCACATTAGGATTCTTGGTTCCCCTCCCTATACTTAGCTTTGCTCTTTGAGGAATCACCAAGCACATTGACTTGTGTTCCTTTTGTGATCATGAATATTTTTGTCTTGATTTCTTCTTTTAATGAATGAAATGCAATGTTTGTTTGTCTTGCTTGTTACTCATGTAGGTAAAGGCAATAAGATTCAGCAAGTTGCTCCATGGGTTCATGAGTTTATTTCCATGCCCTAGTCAATAAAGCTTGAGAAGTTCAAACCTCACCATTGGATTTTTTTTGGAAGAAATTGCATGGCAAGTTTATTTTGGTTCACCACATTTCAAGGTTATCAAATTTGGTTGAAAAGCACAAGGGATTGATTGGAGAAGTTGTCATGCTTGGACAAGGCTTTGTTCCCATTGGTCACAAATGCATATTTCTCTCAATTCTCAAGATATGGAAGTGGTTGTGGTTGCTATGATTTCTCATTATCATCCTTAAAAACTTATATTTACAAAGCATTTGTTTTGGTACAAGAAGTTTGTTCGAAATTGTCAAAGTTCCTCAAGGCATGTTTCTTAATCTAGGAGCTTGGGTTTTGAAGTTCAAAGGAGTATATCTTGCCCATCTTTTGGTATTTTTGAGTGATTACAAATACATCATTCTCTTCAAATGGGTATTAACAAATAAATTCAAAAGTTCCAAGGAGTTTTCATGTGGAAGAAACTTGATGAGGAAGAAAGATTATAAGTCCTTCAGATGAATCCCCAATTTTTCATGTGTGACTTCAAATGAGCATAACTTCATAAATATTTATCACCTTGTGCCCATTCTTTTTCATAATGATCTTGAAGATGTGGAATTTTTGCTTTCTTTTATGTACAAAGTGAGAAAATGGATGGGTGTTGCCTTAAGGATACACAAGATTATAGGTCATTTTATGAAAAATTTCCAACTTCAAAAAGTCATAACTTTCTCAATGTTTGGAGATTTTGAATGGTTCAAGTTTCAAAATGTCATTAAAGAGATGTACTTCATGCCATATTTTTTGGTCAAAAGCAAACTCAAAGTGTAAGGCTATGTTTGGATGCAAGACATTATAAGTCATTTTTGAAGGAAAATTTGAAATATTTCTAAGTATGGAAAGTCAACCCTTTTTCTCCAACTTTGACTCATTGCAAATTTCAGCTCAAGCATCCATTTAACTCCATTCTTTTTCCATTGAAAAGCTTGTAACCTCATCTTTCTAAAGCATCAAGAACCATGCCCTAAGACCCCTTGAGTTAAAAATGCCATTGGTCAGAAGTTAGCACTTTGAAACTGAATTTCTCACCAAGTTAGAATTTTGAAATCCATAATGTGGCCTCTAATCACAAGTTTTCCAGGCATTTTTTCCTCTAAACCTGTTTAGTGAAGTTCCAGAATTGTTTAGCACCTCAAAACGCAAGGATTGGATGAGTTTTTGTGAAAATTAGATCACACTTCACTCGTGCATCAGTTTTGCACGAATTCCCTCCAAAATGCATCATTCACTCTTCCTTTTGATCCCATTTGCTTCTCCTATAAATACATGAACTATCCCATTCATTTTCTCAACTTGGATAGCCAGAATCACCCTGCCAAACTTGTTCCATAACTCAGAATTCAGCAACTTCGAAACCCATACGCAAGCCTTTTTCAATCCAATTTTTTCATCAATTCACCTTCCTTGATCTTCCCAGAAGCTAACCATATAATTACATTCAAGAATCGTGCCCTATACTGCTCCATAGAAGTCCAACTTCAGAGCTCTGCAACTCAACTTCAATAGGTAGATTCCTTCATCAATTCTTCAAAACTTTGATATCAATGTAATGCTCTCATTGCCTTGGTTCTAGTCGCAACACTTACCTTTTACTGGAAACACATTTTGACCATGAAATTTCAAATCCCTTTTCAAAACTATCTTTCCAAATTGCTTGAGCTACAATTTATATAAATTTGGCGTGAGGGTGTGGTTGTCTTCGTCTTGAAGAGACAAAGCGAATGGAATAGGTCTGAGCTTCTTATTTTACAGTTTGAGAGACCTATAATTCATGTTGGCTGGAGGTTGAAGATGACCAACGTGTCATCTTCCAACCAATGATGGCACGCCACTTGTTATTTTTAAATTATGATTTAATAATTGATTCAATGCTTTATTCACTAATGACCATGATATGCACAACGCGCCAGATCCCTTGGATTTGATTACTAACATGTTTTGACTCTCATCCAATGGTCCACATATTTTTGAATTTTCTTTTCTTTTCTGATTTTTATATTTAATTGTTTTAAACTTCAAAAAATCATAGAAAAATTATTTTTAGTCCAAAAAATCTGAAAAAATTATGAAAAATATTTTTGATTATTCTCTTTCTGATTTTTTTTCATAATTTAATTTTGTGTTTTTGTATTTTTTATACATTTACACTTTATTTGAATTGTTTTAAATGTTTAAAAATACTTTTATGCATTTTTAAATTCTGAAAAAATTATGGAATGATCCAATGATATTGTGACAAATATTGATGACCTTATTTTATTTTTGTTTCTGACTTTGCTATTTTTTTAAATCATTTTTGGTTTATTTTACCCATTACTTTTAATTTTTAAAATAGTTTCTGACTTTAAAAATTACCAAAAAATTTATAAAATCATTTGAGCCCTTTTATGATTTTTCTATTGTCTTACTTTTTATTTCTTGATTAATTTGAACATAGTTGATATTTCTCTCTTTTATTTCTATTTTTAAACATTATTTTTAAACCTTTTTTGTATATAATAAAATGTAATATTATTTTGTGACTATTTTCTGGTTGATCTTGGGTTAAAATTTTCGTCATGAACTTTATTTACATCATTGGATCCATGGTGTTGAGTCTAACTCCACAAAAATGGATGAATGATTTTAATAATAGTTTGATTAAATTTAATCCAAAAGTGGTTTGTATATTCTCTCCCACCCCTCTTCATCTCATCCCCTTCTTATTGCACTAAATGTTGTTGGAGCATGATCTCTATATCATGTCTCAAAATAAATGGTGCATAGATTGGTATTGACCGACCTCAAAATAGGTGCGACTTCTATATAAGTCCACTTACGATTGCTTAACATAGTGCTAAATTTTTTCCCGATTCGAATAAATGATCATTCGTCGCCTAAACTTATGTTTGCAAGCCCATGTATGTTAATTTGATCTCTTTGATCCAATAACCTTGAGATTCATTGTGTGGAGGCTTTGGTTCTACCAATCCTCTAATGGATCTATAAAACTTTTGGTCAACACGAATCACTTAAACACCATTGATCATTAAATGATACTCATAAGGATTCCAAATAGATGATATACTTGACAAAAAGATAATGCAACTTGTTGTATGGAGGCTTTGGTTCTACCAATCCTCTAATGAGTTCCAAATGAAAGTTTCAAGATGATCATCCAACTAACCACTAATAACTAATAATTGACTTTATCCTTTATTCTTTTATTATATTCCTCTTTTATTTTTATGCACTATTTACTTTTAGCATTTACATTTCATGTCATTTTCATCTTTGCTCATTTGAGCATTTACTTTCTTGTCATTTTTATTTTGCTCACTTGAGCTTTTCTTTTCTTTTCATTAAGATACTTAATAATCAATATGAACCATAAAATCCTTAATGATACATGGACTATTTGGTTATTATCCTTGGCATTATGGAGCATTGGACTTTTTGGACTTTGGATTAGAAACCTTGGCCTATGATTAGAGACCTTGTGGTCTTATCTGATTATTTTGTCTAGATCTCTTGAGGTTTACCTCAAGACATTGGGTTGTTTGTTTGTTTTGTGTGCAGGTTATTGTGATTACACCCTTTGTTTGTAATATGGAACTCACCTGTATACAGCCGTTACTCTACCCAATTTTTGTGAAGACTTAATACACTTGAAGTTTGGTTCTCTCAAGAGGTCTAGTATTTTGGCTTGTTTGGTTTCAATCCAAAGAATGGGAATTCTATCTTGGCATAGAGTCAAGTATTGGCTTCTTGTTGGTTAGATGGTTCTTATCCCTAGCTTTTACCTTATGCTTTAGGATAGCCTCTTCTTATCCTCCCATCTTCTTTAATTTCAAAAATCTTCTCCCTCCTTTGAAAACTCTTCTTGTTTTAAACTTGAACCACTTTTATAATAAACTTGAACTTAGGTCCATGCATTTTCAAACATTTTCATAAATAAACTCCAATAAACTTAATAGTACTTTGACATCCTTTTTTTGAGAAGACTAAAAGTCAATCAATCTCATTTCAAACCATTTTGCCTCTTTGGCTTTTTATTTTTAAACTTTTCTCAAAAGATTGAACTCTTGCCAATCCTTGTAGTGATGCAAACAACTATACTTCTACAATATGTAGTGAATGGAGATATTTTCCACTTGGGTGTTGAGTGAGGCATTGTTGATTTTAAAATCCAAGCCATATCCTCCACTTTGAGATGATGTAAATTCTCCTTTCTCATGATTGTGGGTAGTAGGTATATTTTCCACACGGACAATGATGATGATGTTTATCTCATAAAATTAACCAACATATTTGTGTTTTAAACTTTTTAAAAGAGGAACTACATGTACCCTGATCCCCTATTGCACGAAAAGGCAGTACGTAGGCACTAAAGGTTCGCAACCGCGGTGGGTGCAAAAATCATAAAATAAATATATTTATTTTCTCACCTCCACCGTCCATTTTTTTATATACAACATTTTTTATAGCCAAAATATACAGATGTTTACAAAGAGGTTCCTGCGGAGTACCATAGATGTTTAGGGTGCTAATACCTTCCCTTTGCATAACCAAACCCCTTAGCTAGAATCTTTCCCCCTCTTTTTGGATTATTCGCTCTTTTCCCATTCCTTTGAAAACAATAAAGCACTGTTGCGATTTTGATTTGTATAAAGTATAGTCAATTCAATGGCTTAGTCTTAAACATTTCTACCGCTACAGACAGAAACAAGGGTTATCACGAAGTTAAACAAAAACTTTTCAAAACACACACAAGCAATTTCAAAATGAGGAAGTACCTAAGATCCCATGGAAAACCACAGATAGAAAGGGTGCTAACACCTTCCCTTTCTATAATCTCGAAAAAGGTTTTTTCTGTTCTTTTTCCTTTTCCTTTGTTGGATGAAATAAAATTCGATGGAGACTCTTGCTTACCGCAACATTTGCGAACAAAAAATGCAAACCAGTATTTAACAGTCGGTTCGGCCATCGTATCACAGAATTGGCGACTCCGCTGGAGACATAATAAGTGGGCTATACCTTAGGATCTAGGTCATTTCTAAAAATTGATTTCTTGTTTTACTTTGCCTGCTTTATATTCAGGGGTTTTGTTGGGGTTATGTAGATCCTACACCCGGATCTGGGGACACCTTTTAGGTAAATAGAAATAAATAGTGAGGGAACTGTGCAGGGTATACCGACACGGTTGAAGCAGTAGCTATGTTGATGTGGCACTTTGGTTGTTACCGGTAACCCTTGAGTCAATCAGGGAGAGTACGGGGCCGCCGCGTGGTTTCATAAAGCATCAACTGACCTTAGAACTTTTAATTGCACAACTTGGCCAGTAGGACGTAGTGAGATGGCCAGCTTTGGTGTATTCCCAAGGTCGAAAGATACTCGATGCTACACTCATTGAGGTTTAACTCCTGAGTTTTGTTTGGTTGTGAGTCAATCGCCTATTGAACAAAGCTTGGGGGGAAGATCAGTGATATTGAGATCCCTTAGAACCTGATTACTATTTATAGGACAGGTTGAACCAATCTAGCTTCAAGAGGGTATTACCTACAAACCCCATGCAAGCCTAAACCTAAGGCTGCTTGTGAGAATTGTTTTCCTTCATTGTCTAACAACTTGAATTCTTTGTAGGGTTATGTTTGTCACCTTACCTCTTTTCTTAATGCATAGCATACACATCATAACATCATGCCACAACATTTCCTTAACCATTTCAAGGATCTCAAGGGTTTGTGATGCAGGTTATGATGAACCAGACGTCTAGCAAAGGGCAAGGGAATTTATGTTCCTATGGCCAGTGCCGTCAAAAGACCAAAACACGACTACTTGAGTCAGGGGCTATGACCCACTTGATATGTTGAGCTTAACTCTTGTACAAGGACTCTCAACGATACAAAGTTCTTCAATCAAAGCTACAAAATTTCAACTTCTGACATTTTTTTTACCCCGTGAGATCCTTGAAAACATTGCATATATATATATATATATATATATATATATATATATATATATATATATATATATATATATATATATATATATATATATATATATATATATATATATATATATATATATATATATATATATATATATATATATATATATATATATATATATATATATATATATATATATATATATATATATATATATATATCACACATCATTGCATAAACAAGTACCGTAACAGGTTTCTCATCTTCTTCGCTGTTTATTTCAGCAATAATGTCTTCTGAACAAAGCATGAAGGATCTACAGGCACAAAATGCCCAATTTCAACAAATGTTTGTGGCATTGGACAAGGGGCAGAAAGATCTGAAGGCCCTTATTATGAAAGAGAAGAAGAAGAACAAGAAGAAGAAGAAGAAGAAGAAGATCGTCGGTGTCCTGAATCTGGGCAGAAGATTTAGGGGACCGTTGAAGCAAACGGTTGATCTGACCTCTTCATCTAAATAAGGGGAGAACCAAGAGGGCGAAAAAAGGGAGGAAGACCCTAGTCCGAGAGTTTATGAGGATGAATCTGACTACAATGATGAACAATATCCCCCAACTGAGGATATGTACAAACAGTTAGAGAATCATCTGAGCTCGATAGAGATCTAAAGAATACCAGGATTGGATTTCGAAGAGATGGGTTTGATATCTGGGGTAGTCATCCCACATAAGTTCAAGGATCCGATATTTGCAAAGTATGATGGGGTGTCCATTTCTTTTCCTATGTGAGGAAGATTCAGCCTCACACTGCTGATAAGAATTTGTGGGTCCATTTCTTTCAGGACAGTCTGTCTGGGACTCAACTTGAATGGTTCTATCAACTGGAGGGAGCCAATATCCGCAACTGGGAGGATCTGGCTGCTGCTTTTTACAAGCAGTATCAATATAATACTCACCTTTCCCCTACCCATACTCAACTCCAAAGTATGTCCATGGGGGCAAGCGAAGGTTTCAAAGACTATGCGTAGAAATGGAGAGATCTGGAAGGGAGAGTCCAACCCCCTTTGTCTGATAGGGAGTTGGTTGACATGTTTCTTGGTATGCTGTCTGGTCCGTTATTTAATCACCTGATTGGTAGCTCCTCAGCTGGTTTCACCGAGCTGATATTGACTGGAGAAAGAGTAGAAGTTGGGATCTGGAGTGGCAAGATCCAGAAAAAATACCTTTTCGAGTACATAAAAGAAGTAATTTGGTGGAAAGAGGGAAGCCAATGTTGTGCACGACCAAAAGGGGAGTAGCAAGGCAGACTACCACCAACCTGTGAGGGCAGTGCTGATATCTAATTCGGCATGCACACAACGACCTCAACAACGAAGCAATCATCCAAGGGTGGAAAGACTTCAAAGGAATTTCACCCAAATCAACATGCCATTGTCACAAGCATTGCAACACATGTTGAAGATGAATCTGATTACGGTGATAAGCCCTCATCCAAACCCGAAGACTTCCTCTCCTAACTACAATCCAGATGCAAGATGTGCTTATCATTCTGGAAGCCCGGGGCATGATACTAACGTTTGTTGGGTGCTGAAATACAAGATTCATAATATGATTGACGCCAAGGAGTTTGAATTAGACCCTCTTGAGACTCCCAACGTGATCACTGCTCCCTTGCCAAAACATGGCTAGGATTGAAATCATTTTTGTTCATTTGAATTCTCAAGTTGTATTTTCTTGGTTTATTCGAATAATTATTGTTAGGTCAAAACTTTATAATTTCATTAATGCATTACACATGTTTGTCTTGAATTAATCTTTTTTCACTATGCTTAAACTGCTTTATACTTCCTTTTCGTGATATTTAACTCTAGATTAAAAGCTCTAAGCCTTAGAGGGAGGATGACGAAAATGATACCACAATCTCTACAATATGCTTTTGAACAGACCTTGCTGACGATGTACATGCATTGTTTCAAATCCCAAATAGTGGAGTTATAAGGAAGATTATCCCTAGTCAACCCCTTTGAGCCAAAGAAGTAGGAGTTTTTCTTTCACACAAATTAAAACCCTTAATCATAACCTGGGGCAGGGTAGTTTTCTCAATTAATTCAGGTGCACATTGAGTCGCAATCTTTCGCTTCGTACACAACGAATGGCAGCGAAGAAGTCCTTCCAAATCAATAGACGGTGATGGTTCCGTATAATCATCAAGACATGCAGTCATTATCTCTCTGAAAGAAAAGCCCATTAAGTCAAAACCTATGAAGGATACTTAAGAAAAAAACTGGGGCATCTCGCTGACTGTAATCACAAAAAGAAGCAGTTCAGGCAAAAGACAGGGATAGTAAAATCAAAAAAAGATGTCCTAAAAATCCTCGACAAAAAAGATGACTGCATATTCAAAATAAACTTTCAGTATCCGAACCATCACCGGAACATCAAGGACAAGATGCCAGACTCAACTGGGATTCCAAACACGCAATTAACTGAGCGTAGGACTGAAGGACATCACGAAGAACAGGTGGGTACAAATAAATTTTGAGCCTCTATCCTTTGTTTATTAAACCGTGATCCAGGCCACGTTATAACCCTTAAAGGTCCTAGCTGAAGCATTGGTTAGTTTGAGAGCATACTGTTACAAAGGTATCCTGACTCTTGTAGGACTTGTTACGAATCCTGAGTTTATATCATATTCTAGCAAATTTTGTTTTACTACACAAAACACATTTTCAAAAAAATTTCAAGACAAACATGAGTTTGCATTCTTTAAATGACATTGTTTGCATATGACTAGTTGTTTGACAGTAGAGAAATCCTCACAATGGATATTCAATGAACATACATCCTCTCAATAGACAGAATCACCTCAGCAGGAAAGACACTTCCAATAACAGGTCTTCCATAAGCAGGGGGCATGACATGATGTCTAACATAGCTGGGGCAGTCTCTCCAAAAGTTCCAAATAACCAGGGGCAAATCTCCATCTGAATCACTTGGGGAATTACGCACGCATTCTAGCAATGAATCATGTGCCATCAAGAAAACATCTTGACAGTACTACAACACAACACTATGGACGGTGACAACTCCCTACATCCTGAGAACGTGGACATAGTCGGAAAAGACCATGCATGAAAAAGACCCGCTAGGTCGACTAGCCTAGGCAAAAATAAGGGCATCCCAATGAACCAAAAATTTCGGGAAAAAATTAGGGATAAAGATAAAAAATTGTACACCCAGCAAGTCGAAAACCTGAAAAGGCGGCTTGAGCAAAAAATGGTATCCCGGTGGACTGAAAATCTGAAAAGACAGTCCAGGAAAATGTTAGGAATTAAAGCGTACGACCATGTCCCAAAGACTTATCATTATGATCGGCAGTTACCAAACACCTCATGAGTTGGGATAACACTCAACCTATCTACAAAGCCTCTGCAGGTACTTTCTCCCGCAAGTACAGAGGCAGAAAAGTCCTGATGCAAAGTCATTGTCGTATCCTTAGCATGCGTCCCAGTGACATCTACACTCCATATAGAGTAGACGAAACTAAAGCTTTGACATCAGCTTCCCCAAACAGAAGCTCAATCCCCAACAGAGCTTATTCTGCCAGCGACGGAAGTTCACCCCCCAGCGGAGTTTATTTCTCTGAATCGGTAAAATCTTCCAGCAAGGCATCTCCTCTCTCAAACTGAGTTATTCCCCCGCATAGTTATTCTCAAGCAAAGTCTCTCCCTCGGGAGAATTTCCATAAACAAAGAGTAAATCTACAACATAGTTATCTCCGTTCACCATCCCCAGTGGAGGTAGAAGAACGGCTTTTTCTACAACAATCAGGAATGCAATTTCTAGTATTCTCCAACAGCAGTCATGGATTTATTTTCCAAAACTCGGACGTGCCGCAATAGCATTTCATGCGCATACATATATCATACAACATAATCTCATTTATTTTGAGAACATCATCATACAATGCATTTCATGCATCACATATAATTTATCATGTACCTTTTCAGGAAAGATGGTTATCATCAACAATTTCCAGCAGGTCCAAGATTAGCTCCTGAAACTAAACAGAGTAATCATTTGCGCGACCAAATGCAGCTTTACACGGGTTTATCACGAAGCAATCTTACATGGATTTATCTTATATACAACTTCACACGGGTTTATCTTGAAAAATCTTACACGGGTCCCTTCTCATACATTTCCAAATAAAGTTTCACACGAACTCATCATGAAGTAACCCTACAATCCAGGTTTCTTCCCATAGCCCTACACGGACATATCCCGAAGTAACCTTACCCAGGTTCCTCCTGAAGTTTTACACAGACTTAGCCTGAAGTAACCTTACCCAGGTTCCTTCTGAAGCCCTACACGGACTTATCCCAAAGTAACCTTACCCAGGTTCCTCCTGAAGTTTTACACAGACTTAGCCCGAAGTAACCTTACCCAAGTTCCTTCTGAAGCACTACACAGACTTATCCCGAAGTAACCTTACCCAGGTTTCTCCTGAAGTTTTACACAGACTTAGCCCAAAGTAACCTTACCAAGGTTCCTTATGAAGCCCTACACGGACTTACCCCGAAATAACCTTACCCAGGTTCCTTCTGAAGTTTTACATGAATTTATCCCGAAGTGACCTTACCCAGGTTCCTCCAGAAGTTTTACACAAACTTAGCCCGAGGCAACCTTACCCAGGTTCCTTCTGAAGTTTTACACGAATTAATCCTGAAGCAACCTTACCCAGGTCCCTTCTCGGCTCAGATGTAGTTTTACCCAAACTCCTCACGAAACAACCTTACCTAGGTTCCTTCTCGGTTCAGATACAGTTTTACCCAAACTCACCACGAAGCAACCTTTCCTAGGTTCCTTCTCGGTTCAGATGCGGTTTTACCCAAACTCATCACGAAGAAACCTTACCCAGGTTCCTTCTCGGTTCAGATGCAGTTTCACCCAAACTCATCACGAAGCAACCTTACCTAGGTTCCTTCTCGGTTCAGATGTAATTTTACCCAAACTCAGCATGAAGCAACCTTACCCAGGTTCCTTCTCGATCCTGATGTATTTTTACCCAAACTCCTCACAAAGCAACCTTACCCTAGTTCCTTCTTGGTTCCTTCCGAAGTTTTACCCAAACTCCTCACAAAGCAACCTTACCCATGTTCCTTCTCGGTTCCTTCTGAAGTTTTACCCAAACTCCTCATGAAGAAACCTTACCCAAGTTCCTTCTCGGTTCAGATGCAGTTTTACCCAAACTCATCACGAAGCAACCTTACCCAGGTTCCCTCTCGGTTCAGATGCAGTTTTATCCAAACTCATCACGAAGCAACCTTACCCAGGCTCCTTCTCGGTACAAATGCAATTTTACCCAAACTCCTCACGAAGAAACCTTAACCAGGTTCCTTCTCGGTTCAGATGTAGTTTTACCTGGACTCGTCCTGAAGCAACCTTACTTAGGTTCCTTCTCGATTCAGATGTATTTACCCAGACTCATCCTGAAGAAACCTTACCCAGGATCCTTCTTGGTTTAGATGCAGTTTTACCCAAACTCCTCACGAAGCAACCTTCCCCAGGTTCCTTCTCGGTTCAGATGTAGTTTTACCCGGACTCATCCTGAAGCAGCCTTACCCAGGTTCCTTCTCGGTTCAGATGTAGTTTTACCCAAACTCATCACGAAGCAACCTTACCCAGGTTCCCTCTCGGTTCAGATGCAGTTTTATCCAAACTCATCACGAAGCAACCTTACCCAGGCTCCTTCTCGGTACAAATGCAATTTTACCCAAACTCCTCACGAAGAAACCTTAACCAGGTTCCTTCTCGGTTCAGATGTAGTTTTACCTGGACTCGTCCTGAAGCAACCTTACTTAGGTTCCTTCTCGATTCAGATGTATTTACCCAGACTCATCCTGAAGAAACCTTACCCAGGATCCTTCTTGGTTTAGATGCAGTTTTACCCAAACTCCTCACGAAGCAACCTTACCCAGGCTCCTTCTCGGTTCAAATGCAATTTTACCCAAACTCCTCACGAAGAAACCTTCCCCAGGTTCCTTCTCGGTTCAGATGTAGTTTTACCCGGACTCATCCTGAAGCAGCCTTACCCAGGTTCCTTCTCGGTTCAGATGTAGTTTTACCCAAACTCAGCACGAAGCAACCTTACCCAGGTTCCTTCTCGGTTTAGATGTGGTTTTACCCAAACTCATCGTGAAGTAGCCCTACTACCCAAGATTTCATTTCGAAGTAACCCTACTACCCAGGTTCCTTCTCATAGCCTTACTATCCAGGCTTTCATTTCGAAGTAACCCTGTTATCCAAGTTCCTTCTCATAACCCTACTATCCAGGCTTTCATTTCGAAGTAACCTTACTATCCAGGTTCCTTCTCATAGCTCTACTATCTAGGCTTTCTTTTCGAAGTAACCCTACTTTCCAGGTTCCTTCTCATAGAGCTACTATGCAGGCTTTTATTTCGAAGTAACCCTACTATCCAGGTTCCTTCTTATAGCCCTACTATCCAGGATTTCATTTCGAAGTAACCCTACTATCCAGGTTCCTTCTCATAGCCCTACTATCCAGACTTTCATTTCAAAGTAACCCTACTATCCAGGTTCCTTCTCATAGCCCTATTATCCAGGATTTCATTTCGAATTAACCCTACTATCCAGGTTCCTTATCATAGCCCTACTATCCAGGATTTTATTTGAAGTAACCCTACTATCCAAGTTCCTTCTTATAGCCCTACTATCCAAGCTTTCATTTCGAAGTAACCCTACTATCCAGGTTCCTTCTCATAGCCCTACTATCCAGGCTTTCATTTCGAAGTAACCCTATTATCCAGGTTCCTTCTTGTAGCCTTACTATCCAGGCTTTCATTTTGAAGTAACCCTACTATCTAGGTTCCTTCTCATAGCCCTAATATCCAGGCTTTCATTTTGAAGTAACTCTACTACCCAGGTACCTTCTCATAGCCCTACCACCCAGGATTTTATTTCGAAGTAACCCTACTACCCAGGTTCCTTCTCATAGCCTTACTATCTAGGATCCTTTTCATGAATTACCTGACGCAGTTTTGCATGGACTTATCCCGAGAAAGCCCCATACAGGTTCCTTCTCTTTTACCTCCAGACAACAGTTTACAACACTGTAAAACCTGGACCCGACCAGATACGGTCGATTTCACATTTCCCTATTAAGTCACTGTGAAGCCTGTAATACGACCAGATAACAGTTAACCTTATCATCCTTAACCAGTCATTGTGAATCCTGGACTTGACCAGATAACAACTCACTTTTGTCTCATCAGTCAAGAGTTAATTCCCCAGTAGGGTAATGGACAACCGAAGCTCCTAGACTCTATTTCCCAGGACATCAATCAACATTCCCCGGCGAAGTCCTCCCCAACAGTAGGTAGAGGAATTCTCGCAAAGGAATCTCTTATGTAACCGATATATTTTCTGGATGGCATATTTAAGCCCATCTTCGACGATTCTTGGTGCCTTCCAAATGGCATCTATAAGCCTATTCTTGATATTATCGATCGACATTCACTTCATGCGAGTGCAAATTTCTGAGCACTCTAGCGTTCAATCACCTTCCACCTTCAGATCACGAAAGACAGATAAGCCAATCTACATCCTCAAGTCTATGAAGATTAAACAGGGGCATATGTTACACCGCAAAATTTTCCCTCCAATTTTCACACCAGATAAACTCCTAGATGTCCTCAATTGCTCAAGTTGACTAAGGATTGGCCAGACAAATCTTCCTCAAAAGACAATGAGCCTCAAAATAGGGTTTCACTCCTCATCAAGATGTTTGAGTTTCCAAGGGTCCTAAGTGGTTTACATTGCCCTAATATGTCCTCAAGATCATCCATGCCAAGTTTCATGCCTTACACAAGAAGTTTACTCAGTCAATTGCTCAAATGTCTGAAAATCAACTATACTAGGTCAAAAGTCAATTGTGACCCACATACAGTCAAACTTTAAGATTTTTGGTAAACATCAACATTTTGAAGTGATATAAATCATTTGATCAAGATTTGATCATGATTCCTCAAGGAATTCTCCTAATTCATCAAAACTCAAAAGTTGCTAAATTAGGGTTCCTATAAGAAAAGTCAACCAAACTTTGACCATGCATAACTTTCTCATAATTTATCAAAAATTTCCCATCCAAGGCTCATTTTTAAGAGGATCCAATTCCCTACAAGTCATCTTTAGCCCTCAAGTTTAATAAATGCACTCATGAAAAGATATAAATTTAGACATTATAGGTACTTTTCAAAAGTCAACAAAAACACCTTTTGGGTCAAAGCTTCTTACATGAACATGGAAGATCCAATCGAGATGAAACCAAAGAGGTTGCTTAGGGGACATCCTAAGATTTCTAAAAAGTCCAAGAACACCCTCATAGGTTTAAAATTGAGAGAGATGTGCATTGTCAAAGTTGGTCAATTTTTGAAAAAAAATGCATGAAGCAAATATTGACCAAACTTGGATTTTTTTTCCAAATGGGCCTATCTTTTCAAGTTTGAAACTAATTCCTAACATGGTACACAACCTCTAAGCCCACCCATACATTTTTCTACTATTTATGCTATTTATTTTGATATTTTATTCATTAAAATTCAGAATTAAATAAATAAATAATAGAAATAATGTAAATTTTGATGTGAATCCATTTTGGTAAAGTTTTATGATGGTTTATGTCAATTGATTTCGTGTAATAACCCTTCAAATATGTCCAGGTTCATCCATATGTGAAAATGACATAAAATAATCAAATATGGCATTTTTTTCAAATTTTGATCATGGTCTTAAAATACAACATTATAAGGGAGATTCTTTCCATGCTTTCTTGTCTCCTCATTCTCCTTTATATATATAGAGCCATACAAGCTTGAAACAAACCAAATTCCTCTCTAAAAAGCTCTCAAAAAGCTCTTCAAAAAGCTCTACAAAAGCTCTTCAAAAAGCTCTCCAGAAATCAAAGAATTGGTGCAAGTCATATCTCGAGGTTTCGGTCTCTCTCGATTGACATCAAGCCTCAAACCATCCTCTTGAAGTCCTCAGGAGTCTTACAAGACCCAAGAGAAATCCATCACATGCCTAGCACGCTCCCATTTGACAACACCGGTTTGGTAAAATTTTAAACTTCGAATCTTTAATTTTAATAATATTTCATGGCATGCTAAGTTTTGTTTGAGTTTATATATAATACTTATGGATGGTTGAATCAGAGGTTCCACACAAGAATCTGAAAACACCATGGTTAGGGCATGAAGCTTTCAAAGATTCGGGCCTAGGGATTTCTGATGATTGCACCCCATGTTTACATTTTCTACTAGGCCCATCTTTATTTTCTTGTTTTATTTATTTCATTTATTTCTTTTAATCCCTTTTTTTTATTTTAATCAATAAACAAATATAAAAATCACATAAAAATATATTTAGGATTTTTCTTAATTAAATTTTAATTTTGGTAAATTAATTAACTAATCACTTTAACTTTTTTTTTTTAAAATTAAAATTAATAGAACTTAGGTTTAATTTCATTTTAATTCATTTTCCTTTTTGTAACAAAAATACCAAAAAAACATAGAATTAATTTCTTTTATTTAAATTTCATGTTTCTTTAATAATTAACTTTTTTTTTTAAATATAGATCTAGATCAATTATTTTTTAACTTAAACCATTTTCATAAATTAAAACAAAAAGCAACAAAAAGATTTTTTATATCTTAGGATTTTTAGAGGTCTTTTCAAATTTGCGCGTTATTATTATTTCGCACTTCCTTTTATTATTGTAACTGTATATTGGGATGTGATAGATGATTAGTAGGACCTTTACCACTTTTATTTATTTTTGCCCCCAGTTTTGGATATGTACATAATCCCCCTCCCCGAAACCTTGTAATAGCTAGGTTTTATATTTTTGCATTTTGAAATTACTGCAATTATTAACTGCTAGATGTATGACTAATAGGATTGTATGGCAAGAATAATCAAACATTAGCAAACTTAACACAAGACTAAAATAACTGAACATAACACACCTTGCACATATGCACCCTTAGGGTATACCTCACTTGGTTGCCTCGAAAAATAATGGTCATGTCCCTCGAACGTAGGGATGTCTTAGCAAAGACCCTTAATTCTAAAGTCATCATAAAGATCATGGTCCGTAACGTCCCTCGAGTTTCCTATGAGAAATGATCTTGTCCCTCGATGTTGCCTATATGATGACAATCCCTTCCAATGCTAAGATATCTTTACATGTTGCCTTTGATGACCATAGCGTCCCTTTTGATAGTCCCTCAACATCCAACGATAGGGCTACCTACTCACTAATAGTAGGATAGCATTGTCTAAAGGAAACGAGAAAATGAACAATCTTTTTCGAGTAGGGAGAAACTCTTAAGTACTTTCTCAAAACAATAAAAACTCTTTTTCAAAAACGCTTTCAAAACAGTTTTCAAAAGCAACTTCGTCACACTCTTGAGGACAGATACAAGGGTTATCACGAAGTTAAACAAAAAAAATGCAAAACACACACAAGAAATTTCAAAATGAGCAAGTACCTAAGAGCCCATGGAAAACCACAGATAGAAAGGGTGCTAACACCTTCCCTATCTATAATTTACCCCCCGTAATCAGAAACATCTCAAAAGAGGTTTTTTCTGTTCTTTTTCCTTTTCCTTTGTTGGATGAAATTAAAGTCGGTGGCGACTCTTCCTTACCGTAACATTTGCAAACAAAAAATGCAAACCAGTATTTAACAGACAGTTCGGCCACTGTATCACAGTAGGTATAGGATTATGAGTAAGAAATATTTTGATGGTACTCACATGTATGATTTGGTATGGATTAGGGAATAGTACCAAACCATAGATCAACAGGGATAAGATCTCTTCAAAAGCATGAAAAATCATAGCATCTAGAAACAAATGAGCCTTCTCTATCAGAAATTTAGCAAGAAGACCTTTAACTATGCTTCTTGTTTCCCAATTAGACATAATATCTAACTACTTCAGATGTAAGGCTGCTGCAATAAGTTCAGGTTTTGGAACTTTATCTAAACTGTTGAAGGGTGTCTAATCAAGAATAGGTACTCCAAGTAGCTTAGAAAACTATTCCATTATTGGAACCAACTGATAATCTAGGAAAGTAAAATAGTGATGCTTAGGATCAAAGAATTGGAACAGAACACTAATCATGTCTTCTTCAAAACCTGAGGTAACCAAGCTGAGTAGATAACCATGCCTCTTGGTGAATTGAGAGTTTTCAGGAACCTTTGAGACTAACTCCTTAAGCTTGGAAGGAATCCTCACAAAGTTGATCAGGATAGTACTTCGGCGAGCGGAAGCCATAACCTACACCAAGGAACAAAGATAAATCCATAGGTCCATGAAATGGTTAGTGAAAATGTTATGTTATGATGATATGATTTTATGATGTCATGTTCATGTTAAATAAGTAGAAAAAACAAACAAGTCACACAAGAGCCTTAAGTTTAAAGGCTTGCATGAAGTCCATAGGTAAATACCCTTCCCACTGAATTTAAGTTGGCTCAACCTGTCCTAAAATAGTAATCAGGTTCTAAGGATCTCATATCACGGATCTTCCTCGCAGGCTTTATTTTAGCACGGAAACTGGCTTGCCACCAAAACATCCCGAAAGTCGAATCTCAATGAGCATAGTTTCGAGTATCAACCAACTTTGGAATGCACCAAAGCCAATTATCTCACTACTTTTTAATGACCAAGATGGGTCAATTAAGGTTCTAAAAGTAAGTTAGTGTTAATACACCACGCGGAAGCCTAATGTTATCCTTGACTGACTCAAGGAACATCAGTACAAACCAAATTGTCACACTAACTGTAGCTATCATGTCAACCATATCAGTCTACGCCGTACAGTCTTTATGATCTATTGCGACTTGCCTAAGGAACCCCTGGATCCAGGTGTAGGATCTTTCATACAAGCAATAATACCCAGACGAGCCCTTAAATTTAAAGCAAACAATTCTAACAATTAAAGTAAGTACAAGTGATCTAGACTCTAAGGTAACCCCTCTTTTTTTAAGAATGTCCCCAGTAGAGTCGCCAGTTTTATAATACGGATGGAGAACTAAATTTTTTGGTTTTATCCAAATGTGCAGATAGCAAGAGTCACCACCGACTTTTCTTTTATCCGATACTTTAGGAAAGGTGAAAAGAAAAGGAAAAACCTTTGATAGATTTTGAGCTGGGGGGTAGGTTATGAAAAGGGAAGGTGTTAACATCCTTTTCATCCGTAGTTATCTACGAGCTCTTAATTGCTTATCTCACTTTGAAAGAAAAAAACTTGCTTTGTGTGTGTGTGATTTGTTTAAAAATATTTTGAAATGCCAATGTAAGGAAAAATTTGTAATGATTCGTGTATCAGTCCTCAAGAAAGAATACAAAGTATTTTTGAAAATATTTGTTTGAAAGTGATGTGAAAATATATTGTTTAAAAAAGGTTGTGAGCAAGCAATTAGGAGTTCTTACGCACTAGTATTTATTGTTATTTTTCCTTCTCCTTTATAGACAGTGCTATCCATACCATTAGTTATTAGGTAGCCCCATCTATTGGATGTGAAGGGACAAGCGTAGGGTCATCGTATGGTCATCGAAGGCAATATGTAAGGCTACTTTAGCAATTTTATTGGAGGGACTAGATAATTCTATAGGCAACTTCGAAGGGTCATCGAGGGACTATGATCTTTATTTGAAAGGGACAATGATGATTTGATCGAGGGTCTTTTTGTAAAGTATCCCCATTTTCGAGGGATGTGTCAAATATTCGTAAGGCAACAAGAGAGGTTACCCTAGAAGTGCAAGTGTGAAGAGTGTGTTAGTTCAGTTTTTTAATCTTGAGAGTTAGGGATTTTTTAGATTCACTTTTAATCTTACCATACAAACCCTAGTTACTAACAATTAAATATGTACGGAAAGTTAAAGTGCAGAATGTAAAACCTAAGCTATTACATGGCTTTGGGAGAGATATATAGGTATAGAAATTTGTGGGAAAGTAAACCTACGCTATTACATCCTCAGAGCAGATACATAATTAGAAAAAAATGCGAGAACAGATAAATCTATGTTATTACATTGATAGTGCAACCTATACAATTTGTCTAAGAAATTAAATAGTAAAATAAGTAAGCAAAGATGTTAGAAAAAATGTTTAAAGACCTAAATTTCAAAATGTTAATGTTTTTGGTGTTTTTTTTGTAGAAAATAATTTAAGTGATAATAGTAATTAAAACCTAAGTGTTTCTAATTGATTTTAATAATAAGAAAAATGTTAATTAGTTAATTAATAAATAAAAATACATCAAGAGTTTAATTACTAATTAAAAACCCTAACCCTAATTTGTTATAATTAATAAAAAATATTAGGTTAATCAATGATTAATTAAAAGAATTGATTAGTAAAGAAAATATGATTAAAATAAATTAGGGTTAGTAAATAAAATAAGGAAAAAAAAGAATGCATGGGGTGGGTGTTGAACCCACGCCCTGGATCTCACAAATTTCGCTCTTCACCACTAGGCATGCACTTGTTTGTGTCTGAGAATAGGCATCAATCATTATATTATAAACTTGTGCGTTAAAACTTGAAAAATAAAACAAATTGAAAAAACGCAGGGATCGAACCCACGCCTCTCAAGTTATACCAGCACATCGCTCACCACCAGGCCATTTGTTGTTTCTTGTTCAAAACATGAAAACTGAATATTATATAATAAACATGAGTATTAAAGTCCGAAATTAAATGACATTAAACAAGCGCGTTTGATGTGGGGTCAGGACATTTGAATGGGCCAATTATGTGATGCCACTCCTAGGTCGCCTGAGTCAATAGGGTCAGCGCAACCATGGATGGTGGTCCACTTTGTATTCTCCTGTGGGGGTTTTTGACAACCTGCAAAATATGCAAAATCGAAACCCAAGATTAAGGCTACCCCCCCGCCCCTAAATCAACCCCTGCAAATCGACTGGTGGCTTTAGTTTTGCCTGAAATGACCTGGAAATACATATACGAAGAGTATAGAAACGTTTTTCCCTAGCCATGGCAAAACATGATTCTCACGTTAGAGATTCAGTTTTATGATTCTAACATGTTCTAAATAATAGCAGGAACTCGTTTGGGCAGTTAATAAACATTAACAATGCATGAAATTAGTTATATGAATATTTTAAAAAAACAAATCGGAGAAGATGAGTATGCTTGTTTCGAGCACCAATGGCTATGACTTTCGACATGTCCTTACTCTTAGATACCTGAGGAATGATTTACAATGGATAGCTTGGACTTAAAGTGGTTGGTTCTTTGGTTTTGACTTTACCCTAATTCTTGAATATTTTGAGAGCTTTAGGGTTCTTCTTTGAGGCAATGTTTTTTGTCCCTCTTGGTATGAATGTGGGGAGTATATATTTAGTGGAAAATTTAGGTCAAGAAAAGTGAATCAAATCTTTGTATTTCATGACCAAATATTTGATTGGAATTTTTACATGAAATCTTTCTTTTTTATGACAATCATTTACCAATCATCTCTACACGTTTTTTTCAAGTTGTCACCAGCTTTTTGGGTTCATGATTTGATTCAAAAATAGATCCCCATGCCTTATATCATTTATTTGGTATTTTATTTGATTTATTTTGAATTTAAATGAATAAAATCAAAATAAAAAGAAATAAAATCACAAAAGTAAATGAATGGATTCAGGGGTCTATTATGAGTTCAGGAACATGTTTGGACCTTAAAAGATAGGCCTATTAGCCCAGAAATTCACATTTGCTCAATTAAGACTTCATGCATTTTCTCAAAATTGCACAACTTGCACCAATCATAACTCACTCAATGTTTGTCATACGAAGATGATCTTAGACTTTTTGGAAATATTAAGATGTCTCCTACAACTTTCATGTTGGTCATTTTTTCATTTGATGATTTTAACTTGAAGAAAACTGCTTTGACAAAAGATGTCTTTTTGTTGATTTTTAAAATGACCTGTAATGTTTTGGCCTATATCTCTCAAATGAAGGATTTTTGGCCTTGAGATCAGAGAGACTAATTTGTAGAGAATTGAATTTCCTTCAATATAGGCTTTGGTTGAGGAATTTATGATGAAGTATGTGAAAGTTGTGCTTGGTCAAAGTTCAGTTGACTTCTCCTTAAGAAAACCCTAATTTAGTAACGTTTGACTTTTGATTAATCTTGAGTTTTCTTGATGAATCATGATCAACACTTGATCAAATGATGAATGTGACTTCACAATATTTATGTTGACCGAAAATCTTGAAGTTTGACTGTAAATTGGTCAAACTTGACTTTTGGTCCAATATAGTTGATTTTCAATCATCTGAGCAATTGACTGAGAAAACTTGTGTGCAAGGCTTGAAATTTGGTATGAGGATTCTTTGATACATATTAGAAGTCATGAAATCCACTTGAGGCATTAGAAGTCCAATTTTCCTTGAGGAAAAAAAAACCCTAGTTGTAGATCAATTGTTTAGGAGGAGAGTTTGTTTGGTCAACCCTTGAGTAGTCTTGAGTGTTTGAGACCTTCATGAGCATGAGGAGACCTATTGAAATAATTTGTCTTGAAAATGAGATGGAAAATTTTGGGGTACAAAAGTTTCCTTATTTGAGGTCTTTTGATTGGAGTTTTCTTGAGCCTTGATACCATGCCTAATTGATGATTGATTCTTGTGTTAATGTAATCTTTTGAGGTGCACTTATGCAATATTTTAGAACACTTCTTAACACATGTAATGTGACTTCTTCCCATGCTTTTATGCATTTATATATGGATGTTTTGAACCTTTATATGTCATTTTCTAAGTGACTTAATTGTGATGCAAGTTGTTGATGATGGTTTAATCTTTGACCTAGTTTGTGAATTTGTTTCCTTTGAAACTTCTTGTTGCTTTGAGATGTGTTTGAATAGAGCTTCTTTGTAAATTTACTTCCATGTCTTTATACCTATGTGATTTAATATATTTATCAATATGATTGCTTTCCTAAACCTTGACCTATGTGTGAACTTATATGCATTAATATTTTCTATTGCTTTGAGCCTTGTTTGAGTTACTTCTTTTAGGTATGTTTCTTCCATGACATGATGTTTATCTTTCATGACTTTAAAATTATTTGTGTGATAAGTTTTAATCACATGTTGATGTGTGGATAATTTTTGCTTTGTGCACTTGATGGGTGATTTGTATAGGTCTTGAAACCTTAATGCCTAACTTTTAGAAGCATGAACCTTAGGGGCTGGAATTTGTGATTTTGTGTTTACCATTTGAAATATGTTAATTCTATGCTTTAAGTTTGCATTGTTTCCTTATGGTTTAGAACTTGAAGCATGTTTAGGGTTGTTACCTTGTCGATTGAACCTTGTGTCATTACCTCTTCTTCATGACTTGAATGTTAGTGACGTGCCTTGTTGGCTTAGATTCCTTTGAGTTGAAGATTTATCATAATGTTAGGTTGTTACCTCTAAGCTTTGAAAATTTGTTTGATACTTTGGATATGTGTTCAATTTGATGTTTCTTATTGGATATTGTGTCCATTTTACTTGTAAGTTTGGTGTGATACTTTACCTTGTTTCCATGAGATCCTTTGAGCTAACCTTTGATTCTTTGACATGATTTTTAGGTTGTTACCTTTGGGATTTGACATGTTTCTTATTACTTTTATTCATGTTTAAAGTTGAATTATATGCATGTTTAAGTTGTTACCTTGCTGTTTAGAACTTGTTGTTGATTGTTGAATCTTCCTATGTAGCTTGTATCTTAAGATTGTACACATGATATCATGAACTCCTTTGAGTTATTCTTTGATTCGTTTCCATGTAAGTTAGTTTGTTACCTCTAACCCTTGAAATCTTGTTAGGTGTTTTAAATTAAATGTTAAATATTGAGTTATTTATTTTTGAGATGCATGTAGATATTACTTGTTAGTTTGATTTAATGCTTTGCTTTTGCAATTTGAAATGCATTTGTTAGGGTAAGTTTAAAGTGAACCTAGAACATGTTTAGAAGTTACAACTTAAGGTTGTTTGAATCTTTTTATTATAAAGAATTTTTAATTGTTTAGTCCATGTCTAAGTTCTTTGATTCATTGCTTTGTTAAGTTTGGTGACATTGTGGTCTTGTTTGTCTAATCTTGCCATGTTGAGTTATTATTTAAAGAACTTGTATTGTGATGTTGAATTCACTTTTTTATTTCATTACTTAGATGTTGATGATAATTTTTGATGCATGAACTTCACTAAGTTAGTCTTGCCATTATGTTTAGGTTGTTACCTTCATGCTTTTAATACTTGTTCAATACTTTGAATTAAGTGATTAATTTGAAGTTACTTCTTCTTGAAGTTTTGTATCGATCTTACATTTTAGTTTGATTTGATATCTTGGATTTTCAAGTTTGGTTTGCCTTTGTTAGGGTAGAATAGAACCTAATGCATGATTATGGTTGCAACTTGAAGTTGTTTGAGAGACTTTCCTTTTGAGGACTTATTGATTAGTAAATCATGTCTACTTGATTATATGTTTTATTTTATTTAACCTTAGGGTTTTAAATGTGAATCTTTGTGACATGTTTGTTACTTCCCCTTAGGGACTTGTTTTGATTTGTGAATCCTATCCTAATGACATGTTTTGATCACACGCTTTTGTGTTGCTTTGGTTGTTACCTAAAAGCTTATACTTGATGACTTGTTTACCTATTGCTTGTTTAGGTATATCTTGTTTGCTTTGGGTCTTGTTAGGCTTAAGTTAAGTTTTCCTTGAGTCTTGTTAGGCTTAGGTTGTGTTTGTTTAAGTCTTTCTTGGTTAAGTATGACTTATCTAGAGTCTTGGTTAGGCTTAGGTTGTGTTTGTCTTGAGTCTTGGTTAAGTACTTGATATGCTTGTTGATGTATACCTCTAAGTTGAAGTCTTGTTTGGTTAAGTGTGGCTTGTCTTGATTCTTGGTTAAGTGCATGAGATTTATGTTTATGGGTTGTTACCTTTGCACTTTAAAGTTGTTACTTGTGTGCTTTAGATATCTCGTGCATTCCCTTATCAAGTAAGCTTTAGATATACATAACCTTTGATTAAAACAACTAGAGTGGATCCCGTTGAGTACAATGAATGTGATGGGAGCTAACACCTTCCCCTTGTGTAATCGACTTCAGTTCCCTTCTCTTGGTTGAAAGACCATGTTCTTTCCCTTCTTTGAGGTTTTCTTGATATTTTCTTTTCCTTCAGGATAAATAAAGTTCAATGGCGACTCTGTTTGCGTCGGTATTTTTTCGCGGTAAGGACAAGAGCTAACCTATTTCTTAAGATTGTAGATTAAAAAATTGAAGTTAACACGGTTATCATCCAAACAAATTATTACTTGTACCTCCTAAAGGAATATGATATGGAAGATTCTAAAAAAATTTAAACTCTTATGATCGCAAGAATTTAAACTCGTATAGATCAATATTACCAAATATAGATGTATCATAGGATCTTTACTCTATTTAACCACAAGTAGGCCATATGTTATGTTTAGTGAGTGCATGTGATACCAATTTCAAGTGTCACCTAGGGAATCACACTTTAAGATCCTAATAGAAATTTGAGCTATCTTAACAGAACCTTGCACAATGGTCTTCGGTTTCCCAATGGTAGCGAGTGTAGCTTAGTAGGATTTTTTTTTATTCTGATTTTTTTGGTTGTAAATCAGAGAAGAAAAGTACTATTGGTACCTATCATTTTTTTTTAAAATTTGTTTAATTTCTTGGTGTAATAAGTAGCATAGCGTTGCTCTTTCTACTGTTGAGGCTGGATATGTAATCGTTGATAATTATTGTGCACAAGTCTTATGGCTTTAGCAACAATTATAGGATTACAACTTGAAAATCAGTTATGTTTCAATCAAATGTGACAACACTTGTGTGATAAGTCTCATTAAGAATCCAATGCTACATTCACACACTAAACATATAGAAATATGGAACCACTTCTTGAGAGACCATGTTGAAAAAGGTGGTTTTATTTTTGAATAAATCAATTGGCTGATATTTTTACAAAATTGTTATTCACTGAACCTTTTCATAAGATACATAGGGAGTTGTGAATATTGGATTCTTCGTGCTATAAATTGATTTTTATACCTATTTCATTTCTTCTTTCTATTTGTATTATGTTGTAAACTAAGATTTTCTTGTAGCTTCTTTACATCTAAACTAACACTAATTGTATGATCCTTACAATATTTATTTATCTATATTATCTTTGTACTATTTTCTATATGTCTATTATTTACTTCTTATATGCTACTTTTCATTCATTAATTTCTGAACTATTGTATGACTAGTTGTTGTGCATTTAAAAACCCTTTTAAGTACATCTTGTTAATTATGTGCATTTTAAGCATTTTTATTTATTTATTCATGCATTATTTAATCTTCCATTCATGTATGTCATGATAATATATAGTTGTGTTGTTGATTAATCTCATGTTGTATTACGCATATTTGTTGTATTTGACATGTAGTTCTCTGTATATCTGAATTATATTCTAATTTGATGTATATCCTTCTTAGCTATGTTTAACTCTAATTTAATTTCTCGGAATTTTCTATTGTGTTTAGACTCATTATCACATATCTCTTTTTGATCTTGTCAAAGGTGGATAAGTTGTAATGCGAATCTAGATTTGGTTCATTCATTTTATGTTAATCGTGCTTGTGTACAATCTTCTAGAGGCTTGTTTCAAATCATAGATTGCCTGATTCAGATTAGACAAAGTTTCCCATTTTGGGATTTGGTTCTATAATTGCAATTCGAATCATACATTTTCATGACTCGAATCACATTATTCAAATCACAAAAACATGACTTGAATCATAGAGTTAATTTTTCCCGTTTCTTAGTTTTTTATTTAAATCGCTTGATCCTTTGACTCGACTCATACTCTCTTCTTATAACTCAAACCAAACATCATTTTTCTCTCATTTTTGTGCTAGACCTCATTCACAAAAGACATTCACAATGTTTGAAAACATACTCATGCACATATAACAAACATTTTTCTCAAAACTCATTCACAATGTTTGAAAACATACACATCCACTAAAAATTTGAAATTTGCAACACACTTGTTCTCTCAATTTTCAAAAGAGTTTTGAATCTAGTTTGAGTTTTACACACACTCTTTCATCTTATGTATTTTTCTTTATCCATTTCATTTAGATCTACTCTCATTTTCAAGGAGTGAGATCTAAGAGGATCATTTTTATTATGTTTGACATTTTCTTGGAAAATTTAAGTTTTCAAGGGTTTGCAAATTGTGTGTGTGGTTGTGGATGAGTTTGACAAGTCCACAGTGTAATACGGTGGGAGAATTGACCTTTTTAGCATTTTATCGCAAATGTTGTGGATAGCAAGAGTCGCCACTGATTTTTCTTTTATCCAATATAAGGAAAGGCTGAAAAGAATAGAAAAGACCTTGATAGATTTTGAGTTCGGGGGGTAAGTTATGAAAAGGGAAGGTGTTAGCACCCTTTTCATCCGTAGTTATCTACGGGCTCTTAATCGCTAGCTCACTTTAAAAATTCTTTGTGTGTGTGATTTGAAAATATTTTTGAAAAAGCTAAAGTACGGATAACTTTGTAATGATTCTTGTATCAGTCCTCAAGAACGCGTACAAAGTGTTTGAAAATATTTATTTTGTAAACGTGATGTGTAAAATGTTTATTTTTTAGAAAAGAGTTATGAGCAAGCGATTAAAAGTTCCTTACCCACTCAAGATCGTTCTTATTCTTTTCCTTCTCCTTTAGATATAGTGATATCTGTGCCATTAGTTAATAGGTAGCCCTATATATTGGACGTGAAGGGACATGCGAAGGTTCATCGAATGGTCATAAAAAGCAACTTGTAAGGATATTGTAATACGGTAAGAGAACTGACTGGTTTTGTGTTTTATCGCAAATATTGGGGATAGACAGAGTCGCCACTAACTTTTCTTTTACCCAATAAGGAAAGGGTGAAAAGAATAGGAAAGACCTTCGAGATTTTTCTGAGTTCGGGGGGTAGGTTATGAAAAGGGAAGGTGTTAGCACCCTTTTCATCTGTAGTTATCTACAGGCTCTTAATTGCTAGCTCACTTTTGTTTTGAAATAATGTGAATGTGTTTGAAAATATTTTGAAAATTGCCTAACTATGGCAACTTTGTAATGATTGTTGTATCAGTTAAGAACGCGTACAAAGTGTTTGTTTTTGAAAATATTTCAGAAGAAGTGTTTGTGAAAAATATGTTTGTTTTTGTGACCAAGAGATTACGAGCGATCTACCTACTCAAAAGTATTTCGTGTTATTTTCCTCCTCCTTTAGATAGTTCTATCCTACCATTAGTTAGTAGGTAGCCCTATCTATTGGATGTGTGAGGGACAGGCGCGGGTCATCGTACAGTCAAAAAGGCAACTCGTAGGGGCGCTTTAACAATTTTATCGTAAGGGGCTAAGATTGTTTATCGAAGGAAGCATTGAAGGGTCGTCGAGGGACTACGATCTTTTTAACCGAGGGTCTTTGCTAAAGCGTCCCCATGTTCGAGGGACATGACTGCTTTCCGAGGCAACGAGTGAGTTTACCCTAGAGGTGAGTGTGTGAAAAGTGCTTTAATTCAGTTATTTTATCTTTGAAAATTAGGGTTTTCTAAGTTCAATTATAAGTCTTGCCATACAAACTCTAATTACTAGCAACAATATAGTAAAATAATAGCAGGAAAAGTAAAGCGCGGAAAATAAAGTTTTATCTTATTACAAGGCTTCGGGAGTTGGGGTACAAACCCATAAAATCGGGGGGAAAAGAAATAAAAATGCTAATTAAACTATTACATACTGTAGCATATACATAATTGGGAAATAAACTAATGTGAAAGTAATACGTGAAGTGGTAAAAAGGAAAAGAAATGCAAAAATTGTTTGGTAATTGTTTGATGAAAAAGAAATTTGATAATTAACCTAAAAACTAGTTAATTTTACTTAATTAAGAAAAAGAATTGATTAATTAAGAAAACCCTAAATTAATATTGATTAAGAGAAAGTTTAGTGAAAAAAATAAAAAACGTACGTTGATTTATTAAATAAAAATACCTAAAAAATTTAATTAGGGTTAATTAAGAAAAACAAGAATTAGGTTAGGGTATGTTAAGAAAAATATTTTTGAAAGAAAAGGTTTTGTAAAGTGTAATACGGTGGGAGAACTGACTCGGGTGTTTTGCGTTTGATCACAATTGTTCCTAATAGAAAGAGCCGCCATCGACTTTTCTTTTATCCAATAAAAGAAAGGGTGAAAAGAACAGGAAAGACCTTTTGAGAATTTTCTTGAGTTCGAGAGGTAGGTTATGAAAAGAAAAGGTGTTAGCACTCTTTTCATCTGTAGTTATCTACGGACTCTTAGTTGCTTGATCACTTTAAAATGCTTTGTTTAAAATGTGTTTGTGATAGTTTGAAAGTATTTTGAAAAGTGCCTTTGTTTAGGTGAACTTTGTAATGATTATGGTCTCTATAAGAATGTATACAAAGTATTGACTTTTGAAAATAGTTTATGAAAAGGTGTTGGTGTTTTTGAAAGATAGTTTTGAAATGTTTGTGAGCAAGCAACTACGAGCGTTCTACCTACTCAAAAAGTCTTTGTTCATTTCCTCTTTCTTTAGATATTGCTATCTTACCATTGATTGGTAAGAAGCCTTATCATTGGATGTGAAGGGACATGCGTGGGTCATCGTACAGTCATAGAAGGCAACATTGTAGGATACCTTAGCAATTTATCTTAAGGGTCTAAGATCGTTTACCAAAGACAAGATCGAAGGGTCATCGAGGGGCTACGATCTTGTATTCGAGGGTCTTTGCTAAAGTATCCCACGTTCGAGGACATGACCATTTTATTTGAAGGCAACAAGTGTGGGTTAACCCTAGAGATGTAAGTGTGCAAAGTGTATTGTTTTCATGTATTTTTATTTTTGCATTAGGGTTTTCTATTTGTTTGATTTTAAGTCTTTCCATACAAACCCTAATTACTAGCAATAATATTGAAAGCGATAAATTATGGAAATTTAAAGTCCTACGCTATTACAATATTTAAGAGATGGGGGATAAAAATTACAAATGGGAAATAAGGCAAATAAAAACTCTATTTTACTATTACAAATATATTGAATATGAACAAATAATGTACAAGAATATGAAGATAATATGAAAATAAAAGAAAATTGTTTTTGTTTGAGTTTTTGTATAAAGGGTTTAATATTATCTTAATTAAACTAACTAAGAAGGAAAACAATTAATTATGTCTAAGTTGATTGAATAAGATCTAAACCTAAATTAAAGAGAAAAGAAATTAGATTAATCAAGAAACAATTTTTTAAGGATTTTTTAAGAAAAAGGTTTTAAAGTTAACCTAATTAAACCTAATGAAAGAGATTAATTAAAACTCCTAAATTCTAAGTTAATTAAATTAGCAAAGGAAATTAAAATAAAAATAAGTCTAGATTAAATTAATTAAGAAAATAAACTTGTTAAGAAAATGTTTTTTTTTGGTCTTTTGTTTTAAAAGAAATGTAATAAAAATATGCTTAATATCTAAATAATAAATGTAAAATATTTTTGGTGTTTTAGATTAATAAAAATAATAATGATAATAATAATAATAATAATAATAATAATAATAATAATAATAATAATAATAATAATAATAATAATAATAATAATAATAATGAAAAAGGAAAATAAAATATAAATATAAAATTAAAATATGAAATTAAGTCAGGGGGTGTGAAAATGGGAAGAGTGGTTTGATAGCAAAAATAGATTTGGTTTAGGCCCATAATTGGTTTTTGTAAATCAAAATGAAATAAAAAAAATAATGGATTGCGTGTTGTGAGCAATGCAGGGGGTGAGGAAAATTAAAATGACAAGGCCCAAAGATCCCGAGCCCATGCGCGCTACCTGTTGAACAAAATGAAGCAAAAAATGTTAAGAAATAAAACAAAAGGTCCCTGAGGTTCGAACCCAGGACCTCATAGGGGGAAAGTTTTTATGTGCGTGCTCTCTACCATGGGGGTGGCTATACATTTGGTGTTTAGTACCAAAGAATTGCATTATATTTTAAAACAAGTCCATGGCATATGTCATATTCTTCCTCGCGCCATATCCAGAGCTTCATTTTCAAATTCTGTAACTTTCTCATTTCTCAACTAAAATGGAAAATGTAAACATGAGAGTTGCTTGAAATTTAACCACGACTCCAGAAATGTAAATATCTAAGACTATAAATCTAAGATGAGCATGGATTTTGAATGGTACCAAATTTGACCTAATTTTTTTAGAGATTTTAAACCTAAAATTCTCACTACTCAAGCAATATAAATGAATTCTAAGGACATGGTCAGTTTCAGGGCAATGATGTCTACATTTTATCTTTGAAAATGGAAGGCTAACAATTCCTATATGAATATTTCAAAAGTCAGAAAGCTTACCTCAAAAATGGAATTCGTGTTTTGCAAATGAGCTTGATTCAAGGTGCTACAATGATCAGGTTAGCTTCCTTGAGTCCCTAGGAAGATAATGCAATTCTTAGCTTCAGTTGAGAGTGGCTGGAATGGTATGGAGAAGTCAAGTTGCAACGCCCTGTTTTTGGTTAAAGAAGATGAAGAAGATGATGTTACAGAACTATAACAGGTGTTTGGTTGAGTTGTACTTGATGTATAGAAGCTTTGTGGATGTTGTTGTGCCCCAAAATTTTCCCTCCCGTTCCTTTTAAAATTCTCTTCTAGGGTTTTTCAAGATGTTCAAAGCTTTTCATGCTTCCAAACATGTCAATTAATTTGTCAAGGGTTCGAGTTTGCAAAATGCCCAAAGTTTCTCTTGTCCTCTGCTTTTGTACTAAGGTTTTTACTTTTGATTGTGTGACACCTGTTGTAATCAAGAGTGATGAAGCTTTATCTTCTTTTCATCTTTTCTCAAGGGTTTCTCCCTTATGAAATTAAAGTTTCAAGTTAGGGATGTTGTTTGTCAAAATTAGGGTTTATGTCGCTTTGATGGCTCTCATCTTTGCTCAAGTTTAAATCATTTAGTTCTTCATCTGAATTTGGTTTATGGAGATAAGAAGGTCTTTTACCATTGAGAATGGTTTTGATCTAGGGATTGACATGGTTTACAAGCTGTTGGAGCCATTTTCAAATTCAAAGTTTGCGTTTGATCTTATCCTAGAGCCAAGTTCATTCAAGGTTTTGATGGAAGATGCAAGTTTCAACTTTATCCCATACTCACTATTTGAGTTCAAAATTCAAGATTCATTCTCATAAAAATGGTTTCATTTGGATTTAAATTCTTGTCCTATAAGGTGCAAACTTGCAAATTAATAATCATTCAATTGATTTTTTTTAAGTGGCATCTGTGATCGGTGGATCTGGAACTGACTGTTTAACGCTGGTTCGCGAAATGTCGCGGAAGCAAGAGTCGCCACCGTCTTTTATTTTCTCCAAATGGAAAGGACAAAAGCACAGAAAAATTCCTTAAAGAGATTGCTCTCGGTTCGGGAGGTAGGTTATAGAAAGGGAAGGTGTTAGCACCCTTTCTATCCATGGTTATCCATGGGCTCTTAGATACTTGCTCACTTGTGTTTTCAAAAATGGTTTGTTTGCTTTTCAACTGTGGGTTTAAAAAGTTTCTTTGAAAATTCCAGTTCGACTCTTGTATCAGTCCTCAAGAGTGTTTGAAAAGTTGCTTTCGAAAGCTTTTTGAAAATGTGTTGGTGTGAAAAGTATTTTTGAATTTGTTTTGAAATTAGAGCAAGTATCTAGAGTCGTCTACCTACCCTAAGGAATTCGTCTGTGTAAATGTCCTTTAAAGTAGTGTCATCCCACCATTGAGAGGTAGGTAGCACCACCGTTGGAGGTGTTCGGGTCAATTCGAGGTTCGGGACATGGTGATCACCAGAGCAATGGGAAGACACCTTAGAAGCTACCCTCATGCCAGGTTCCCGGATCATGAGGACTTACTAAGACATCCTCTACTCGACGATCACCTTTCGAGAGGCAAGACAACAGTGAGGCGTACCCTAGGGGTGGTGTGTGATTTGTGTGTCAGATTCATTTATTTTTGTCTTGTCAAGTTATGGGTGATCTATGCGTTTGTTTTTATTTAGACATTCATTCTTGCATGCATTTATTTAACAGTTTAAGAAAAAGCGGAAAGGTAAAGTTCTAAACTATTACAAAAGGCGCGGGTCCACATCGCCAAAATTAAAATCCAGGACCCGATTTGACGGAAAGTAAAGAAATAAAATGCGGGAAATATAAAATGTCCGAGTTACATGGCTTTGGGAGAATTACATAAATATTTAAAAGAAACGAAATAAAACGCGCGAATTGAAATAAGATTGGAAACGAGGGCGTTGGACCCTTTTGAAGTTAAATTGAAATTAAAAATTAATTAATTATTTATTGAAATAAAAGAAGTGTTTTTTAGGTTTTTTGTATTTATGAAATAAGAAAATTAAAATTAAAAGAAACCCTAATTCTAAGTTATTTTTAATTATTTGAGAAAAATGTTAAAATTTAACTTAATTTACTAAAGAATTTATGTACATGTTTATTTACAAAATAAATTAGTAATTAATAATAATAATAATGATGAGAAAATTATTTATTAATAAAAATGATGAAAAAGTTAAAAAAACCTAATTTCTACATATTTAATTTATTAAGAAAAATATTAAAGTTTTGAAACCTAAATTAATCTAATTAATTGTTTAGAGTTTATTTACAAAAATAATAATAGTGAAATTAATATTAATAAAATAAACATTTTGATTTTTATGATTTTCCTGTTTTTTACTATTTTTTATATTTTATGAAAATAAGTTAAATTAAAGGAATTAATTAAAAAAAGAAATAATTGAAATAAATAAAATAAGGAAAAGAAAGAAAATACAATACCTTGGGGGGTTTCTGTCCCCTTTTTGGAGGTGAATTGGAGTGGTTTGGCCATTTGTGTTCTGGCCTCATCATGCATAAGTTGTTCTACTTTGGCCATTTGGCTTTTGGCTTTTGGCCATTTGTGTTCTGGCTTCAACATTCCTTTAATGTCTGGCTTAATGTCTGCCTCGCCATGTATTGGTGTCATGCATAAAATGTTCTGTTTTGGCCATTTGGCTTTTGGCCTTTTGGCCTCAACGTTCCTTAATGAACCTGGGATCCTGTCTAAATCTGCAGTGTTGAACCTCAAGAACACATTAAATAAAATCATAAAAATTCAAATAAAACCAACATATGAAGAAATTTAATGTTTAGGCACAATATGGCATGTATGAATGATTATACCCTTTTGATCATGGAGATCAAATCAATCTTACCCTTACTGGAAGATTAGAGACCTGAATGCTTTTATGCCTTACTGGAAAATTAGGATCATGGAGATCAAGTCAGCCTTATCCTTAGTGGAGAAGTAGTGAGGTGTTGGTTTGTAACTGAGATGACTTTGTTTGTAGTGAGAGAGGGATTTGTAATAAGGATTTCAAGGTTTTAGGGTTCTTGAAAGAGTTTGATATTCCAACAGTGTTGTGGCAAGGTTTTTTCTCTCTTTTTCTCTTTCTTTTTTCTTTTTTCTCTCTTCTTCTCTTCTTTTTGGTTTGTGTGAAAAGAAGGTGATTATATAATGGAAATTAGGGTAAAGCAAATGGGCTTTGAATGTGCAATTGGGCCTCCAATATTCACTTGAATTCGTCACTTTCCAGGCTAAATCGCAGGGACTTAAGTGCATTTTTTGAAGTTGAAATGTGAAAACAAAATGTAGCCGACATCGAGAACTAACTCCTGTCCGAAAATCGACTCAATCGGATAAACGGTGAATTAGTTATGAATTTTTGAAGTTTCAGCTCAGACAAACTTATTTTGGGCTTCAGTATCGACTCTGACACGTTCTTCAATAAAAAACTGGTATTGATCGGTGCATAATTTGGTCTCGACTTTTGAAGCAAAGTTGTAGATCTATGAGTCAGGGACCTTGTGTAAAAATATGAGTCCAATCCGATAAAAATTGACCGAGTTATGAATTTTCGAAGTTTTGGCCCAGATGAAATAATATTCAGCATTCAGGATTTTCACCGTGTCACGCACTCTGAGCAAACAATGAAGGCCTTTTGAATACCTTTTGAACTCAATACCTTCTGTGAAAATGTAGCCAACTCAATTTGTGAAATTTTGGCACCGGAACCAGCTCGATACGATGAAAATCGACCAAGTTATGATTTTTTGAACATGACGCAAATAAACTTCTGTTACAAATTTCTGCACGAAAATACTTGATAAATCCACATTTTTGAAGACCTTCTGATCGAAATTGGCTTCCAGCCGTGAGAGATGAAAACGTAGATAATTTCAAGATGAAATTTTGGCCACCAGAACGGGTTCAAAACGAGTCACGATCTTCAAGTTATGAATTTTTTAGCGCGTAAAAACTGCACTTTCAGCACACTTTTTTCACTATATTTCTTCAAGAAAACTCACACATTCGGATACCTTCTTTAAAGAATTGACTCTTGAGCCGAACCTGAATTTGAGAATATGTTATCAGAGATATCTTGGCAAAAGAATACCTGAATATGACGCGCCAGGTTGGACTTGTGAATTTTCTTGAAATGTTTTGAGAAATATGGGAGGGCAAATTTTGGGGTACAACAGTTGCCCCTGTTCAATCTTCTTAGGCCTGAGGATGTAGATTGGCTGGCGTGCCTTTCGTAATCCGAGGGTAGAAGATGATTGAACACTAGAGTGCCCAGAAATTTGCGCTCACATAGTAGCAGTATGATGATGATGGGAATGGGCTTATAGATGCCATTTAGGGGTTGCTGGATAGGATGATGGGCTTATAGATGCCATCTGGGTGTTGATCGCGTAGGAGATTCCTTAGCGAGAACCTGCATACCTGCAAAAGAACAAATGAGTACCTGACACGTTGCAGGAGCTGGTTTTCAGATGCTTGGTATAGATGTGTCCTGACTGGTTACAGGAGCTGAGTCTGGAGCTTCAAACGGCGATGAATGAACCAGGGATGGTTACTGCCTTAACAGAAACGCTGAGAGAATCTTGGGTGTCTTCTACTGGGATAAGAATCAGGGAGATCTTAGGGTCGATCTGACTGAACCAGAGAAGGCCTTTGACTGGATAAGCATCAGGAAAATCTTAGGGTCGATTTAACTGAACCGGACAAGGTCTTGAAATATCTTCAACTGGATAAGCATCAGGGAGATCTTAGGGTCGATCTGACTGAACCAGAGAAGGCCTTTGACTGGATAAGCATCAGGAAAATCTTAGGGTCGATTTAACTGAACCGGACAAGGTCTTGGAATATCTTCAACTGGATAAGCATCAGGGAGATCTTAGGGTCGATCTGACTGAACCAGAGAAGGCCTTTGACTGGATAAGCATCAGGAAAATCTTAGGGTCGATTTAACTGAACCGGACAAGGTCTTGGAATATCTTCAACTGGATAAGCATCAGGAAGATCTTAGGGTCGATCTGACTGAACCAGAGAAGGCCTTTGACTGGATAAGCATCAGGAAAACCTTAGGGTCGATTTAACTGAACCGGACAAGGTCTTGGAATATCTTCAACTGGATAAGCATCAGGGAGATCTTAGGGTCGATCTGACTGAACCAGAGAAGGCCTTTGACTGGATAAGCATCAGGAAAATCTTAGGGTCGATTTAACTTAACCGGACAAGGTCTTGGAATATCTTCAACTGGATAAGCATCAGGGAGATCTTAGGGTCGATCTGACTGAACCAGAGAAGGCCTTTGACTGGATAAGCATCAGGAAAATCTTAGGGTCGATTTAACTGAACCGGACAAGGTCTTGAAATATCTTCAACTGGATAAGAATCAGGGAGATCTTAGGGTCGATCTGACTGAACCAGAGAAGTCCTTTGACTGGATAAGCATCAGGAAAATCTTAGGGTCGATTTAACTGAACCGGACAAGGTCTTGGAATATCTTCAACTGGATAAGAATCAGGGAGATCTTAGGGTCGATCTGACTGAACCAGAGAAGGCCTTTGACTGGATAAGCATCAGGAAAATCTTAGGGTCGATTTAACTGAACCGGACAAGGTCTTGGAATATCTTCAACTGGATAAGCATCAGGGAGATCTTAGGGTCGATCTGACTGAACCAGAGAAGGCCTTTGACTGGATAAGCATCAGGAAAACCTTAGGGTCGATTTAACTGAACCGGACAAGGTCTTGGAATATCTTCAACTGGATAAGCATCAGGGAGATCTTAGGGTCGATCTGACTGAACCAGAGAAGGCCTTTGACTGGATAAGCATCAGGAAAATCTTAGGGTCGATTTAACTGAACCGGACAAGGTCTTGGAATATCTTCAACTGGATAAGCATCAGGGAGATCTTAGGGTCGATCTGACTGAACCAGAGAAGGTCTTGGAATATAGCTAAGAATTTAACTGGATCTTTCCTGAAAGGTAAAGGTCAGTCATATGCAATGCATGATATGGATCAAGCAATGATGTTCTCAATATAAATGAGACTTGTATGATATGATGTGTCTATGCATGTTATAATGATGTATGTGATGTTTTATGTATGTTTTTGTCTAGGAAAGTGAATCCTTGACGGGTGCCGGGAAGTCGTATCCTGGGCTGATGTTGAAGAATAGACTTTGCTTCCGCTGGGGAGGATAACTGCAAGAATACCGGTAGGAGAAGATGACTCCGTTGCGGAATAAACTTGGCAAATGGAAGATTCTGCGGGGAGAAAAGATACTCTAGTGACTATGCTGGAAGCAATACTCTGTGGGAAGAGGGATGCCTTGCTGAGTGTTGATAATAGTTTGCTGGGGATAGGAAGACTTTGTCGACGACGCTCTTTCCGTGGCTTTTGGATGAGGATAACCCAGTTATATCCTATTAAGGAAATAACTCTTTAAATAAAGCCGGACGATGCGTTCGTGCTCTGAGAGGGATAAGCTTCCAGAATCTACTGGGGATAAGCTTACTGCCTGGGGAGATGGATTCCAACTTTCATGGGAAACCTTGATTGGACTCTCATGGGGAAGTTTTGAGATGTATCGGGGGAAGTGACTCCACTAAATGTTTGATATACCCCCGGGGAACAATCTTTAGACCAAGACTGCCGGGGATGCTTGTTAAGAATGCATGTACTGCTGCTGGGGAATGTTGAGCTCTACGGGAGGGTACCCAACTTCCTTGAGGTTTGACAATAGCTTGGAGAAGAATGCACTGACTGCTGACTCTCTGGGGAATTTAAGATGTACTGGTCATGTTCTTTAGCTGAACCTACCTTGGTACCTTGGTGGACAGAGTGATTAGATTGTTTGGACAACTCATCATTGCCCTTGTTTCTGAGGTGGGAGAGGAAGACATGTGAGGTGCTGATAGTTGTTGACAGGCAAACCTTCTTCTGGTAGGCAAGTGACGAGATGACAGGACATAGTCGTACGCTTTGATCCCTAACTTTTGCCTGGATTGCTCTTTCGGGTTTTCAGTCCACCGGGATACCCGTTTTTGCCCAAGCCGCCTTTTCAGGTTTTCGACTTGCCGGGTGTACAGATTTTTTCATTTCATCCCTCATTTTGCCCGAACCCTTTTGGTTCGCCGGGAAGCCCTTATTTTTGCCTAGGTGTGTCAACCTAGCGGGTCTTTGATTATGCGTAGTATCTTTTCGACTATGTCCATGTTCTCAGAATGTAGGGAGTTGCCCCTGTTAGAAGTGTTTTGTCATGCCACCAGAAGGTGTTTGATCAGGCCAGATTCGTTGTTGAAATGCCCCAAGTGACTCAGGTGGAGATTTGCCCCAGGCTGATTGGCCTTTGAAAGATTCTCCGAATCTTGATTGGACTGCCCCAGATGATGGACAATGATTAGGCCATGCCCCTTGATTGGAAATGCTTCTGTTCATTAGGCATTCGTCGTGCGAACTTCCCTGCTGTTCAAACAAATAGTCATATGCAAACAAGGTTATATCAAAAATGCAAAGCTTATGTCTGTCTTGAAGATTTTGAAAATGCATTCTTTTTCATAAAACAAGTGAATGTTTGTAAAACGTGATGTCAACTCCATATTTACCATAGGCCTTAAGGAGTCAGGATACCTTTCGTAACAGTATGCTTTCGAATTAACCCATGCTTCAGCTAGGACTTTTAAGGGTTATAACGTGGCTCGGTTCACGGTTTAAGAAACAAAGGATAAAGGCTCAAATTTTATTTGTACCCACCCGCTCTTCGTGATGTTCTCCAAACCTAAACTCAGTTGATCATACGTTAGACCTTGTTTGAGTCTTTGCTCTGATTTTCCGGTGATGATTCGGATGTTGATAACTTATTTTGAATAGGCAGTCATTCCTTTCTTGTTGAGGGTTGGTAAGACCTCTTTCTTGTCTGATTTTTTTATTTTTATTTTTTTTTGTTATCCCTTTCTTTTTTGCCTGAACTGTTTCCTTTTTTGGAATTACAGTCAGCGGGATGCCCCAGTTTTGTAAGTCTCCTTCGTGGGTTTTGACTTAATGGGTTTTTTTTTAATTTTGAAAGATAATGACTGCCTTTCTTTATTGATCATTCGGAACCATCACTGTCTTTCTTCGTTTTGTAAGGACTTCTTTGGTGCCATTCGTTATGCACTTGGATCAACTGAGAGACTACCCTGCCCCAGGTTATGATTAAGGGTTTTAAATTTCGAAAAGAAAAACTCCTACTTCTTTGGCTCAGAGGGGTTGACGAGGGATTATCATCCTTATAACTCCAGTGTTTAGGGATTGAAACAATGCCTGTACCTCATCAGCGGGGTCTGTTCAAAAGCATACTGTAGACTATGGTATCGTTTTCGTCATCCTCCCTCAAGAGGCTTAGAATTATTGATTGAGAGTTGACATCAGAAAAAAATATGAAGATAATTTGCATATAGTGAATACGAATATATTGTTTCAGAACAGACATATGCGATGCATTAATGAAATAACAATGTTTAACATGAGTAAATGTTTGAACAAAAGAAAATTGCAACTTGAACATTCGAATGAACAAAAATTTCTCAATCCTAGCCATGATTTGGCAAGGGAGCAGTGATTATGTTCGGAGTCTCAGGTACTTCAAACTGAATCTCTCCAACGTCGATCATGTCTTGAATCTTGTTTTTGAGAGGCCAGCAGTTGTCCGTAGTATGCCCCGGGCTATCAGAATGGTATGCGCACCTATCGTTGGGATGATAGTTAGGAGCAGAAGTGTTTGGATTCCGGAGAGGAGCCCTTAAGGTGATCAGCCCTGCCTCCAACATTTGTTGTAGTGCTTGATCCAGCGACATGTTGATCTTGGTGAACTGCCTTTTAGGCTTGTCTGGTTTGCTCTGATCAGCCCGTTGTTCTGGGCGAGGTCGTTGTTGGACCTGTGAAGTAATAGCAGCTTGGAAAGGCCCAAACCTTTGACTTCTTGGAAGTTGATTAATGACTGGGTCCCTGACTTGGGCTGGTTGCTTCATGTCTTGATGAAGCTGACTGATCATGGCCCTCAGCTCTCCTTGCTCCTGAGCTAAACCTTGAATGAGTGCCCTTTGCCCCAGCATCTGGGTTTCAATGTGTCTACCTCAGCTTGTAGACGTTTCAGCCGTTCATCCTCAGCGCTGTTCCTGACTAAAGTCTCCATGAGAAGTGTCCTTAGCCCTTCCCGCCCCTTGGGTAGACTTAGGAAGATCTCTTTGAACTGAGTTTCTTGAGCAAGAAGGTCCTGATTATTTTGTCGGGAAGCCATTGCTGAAATAAACAGCGGAGATGGTAAGTGACCTGTCCAAAGGGTACCTGTTATGCAATGATATGTATGATATGCATGCAATGTTTTCAAGGACCTCGCGGGGTAAACAAGGAAATTTGTTAGCATCGGAATTTATAGCTTGATTGAAGGAAACCCAGGTTGTTGAGAATTCTTCTTCAAGGGTCAAAGGCTCACCATATCCAGTGGGTCATAGCCTCTGACAACTTTGGCTAGAGGAAAATAAATCCTCTTTGCCCCTTGCTAGATGTTTGATTCATCATGACCTGCATCACAAGCCCTTGAGATCCTTGAAATGGGTTAGGACGTATGCAATGGTATGATGTCATGCTGTGCATGGAGTGATGTAGGTAAACCCTGTTATGAGTCCCACTTAAGGACTATAAACAAACCCTGCAAGAGATTCAGTATACTTGTCATGAGTCCCAATTAAGGACTAAAACCAACCCTGCAAGAAACTCGGTAAACCTGGTTATGAGTCCTAGTTAAGGACTAAAACAGAAACCTGCAAGAAACTTAGTAAGCCTGTTATGAGTCCTAGTTAAGGACTATGGACAAAACCTGCAAAAACTTAGCAAACCCTGCTATGAGTCCCCATTAAGGACTATAAGCAAGCCCTGCAAGTAATTCCTGTGTTAGATAACAAGCATGCAAATAGTCAAGTACGAAGGCACACAAGTCATACAAGAGAAACCCTTAGGGTTCAGGCCAGCATGGGGTCTGGGTATTACCCTCTTGAAGTTGGTGGGCTCAACCTGTCCTATTAGAAGTAACCGGGTTCTAAGGGTCCCAATATCACGGGATTGCTTTCATTGTTCATCGTTTCGATTTAGCCACTGAACTGGCGACCGAAATATTCCAGGAAAGCAACCCTCAATTGAGTGTAGTATCGAGTATCAACCAACCTCGGACTGCACCAAAGTCAGTTATCTCACTACCCTAAAGAGGCCAAGATAGTTCAATTAAGGTTCCTAAGGTCTGTTGATGCTTCACGACACCACGCGGAGGCCCCGTACTCTCCTTGACTGAACTCAAGGGTTACCGGTACACACCAAAGTGCCACATCAACATAGCAGACTGTTTCAACCATGTCGGTATACCCCGCATAGTTCCCTCACAGCCTTGTTGCTACTTTCTAAGAAGGTATCCCCCAGATCCGGGTTAGGATCTATAGAACTCCCAAGCAACCCATAATTTAAAGCACACAAAGAAAACAATTGAAAACACAGTTATGAACTTAATCCTAAGGTACACCTCACTTTAAGTTAAATCCCCAGCAGAGTCGCCAGTTCTGTGATCGGTGGATCTGGAACTGACTGTTTAACGCTGGTTCGCGAAATGTCGCGGAAGCAAGAGTCGCCACCGTCTTTTATTTTCTCCAAATGGAAAGGACAAAAGCACAGAAAAATTCCTTAAAGAGATTGCTCTCGGTTCGGGAGGTAGGTTATAGAAAGGGAAGGTGTTAGCACCCTTTCTATCCATGGTTATCCATGGGCTCTTAGATACTTGCTCACTTGTGTTTTCAAAAATGGTTTGTTTGCTTTTCAACTGTGGGTTTAAAAAGTTTCTTTGAAAATTCCAGTTCGACTCTTGTATCAGTCCTCAAGAGTGTTTGAAAAGTTGCTTTCGAAAGCTTTTTGAAAATGTGTTGGTGTGAAAAGTATTTTTGAATTTGTTTTGAAATTAGAGCAAGTATCTAGAGTCGTCTACCTACCCTAAGGAATTCGTCTGTGTAAATGTCCTTTAAAGTAGTGTCATCCCACCATTGAGAGGTAGGTAGCACCACCGTTGGAGGTGTTCGGGTCAATTCGAGGTTCGGGACATGGTGATCACCAGAGCAATGGGAAGACACCTTAGAAGCTACCCTCATGCCAGGTTCCCGGATCATGAGGACTTACTAAGACATCCTCTACTCGACGATCACCTTTCGAGAGGCAAGACAACAGTGAGGCGTACCCTAGGGGTGGTGTGTGATTTGTGTGTCAGATTCATTTATTTTTGTCTTGTCAGGTTATGGGTGATCTATGCGTTTGTTTTTATTTAGACATTCATTCTTGCATGCATTTATTTAACAGTTTAAGAAAAAGCGGAAAGGTAAAGTTCTAAACTATTACAAAAGGCGCGGGTCCACATCGCCAAAATTAAAATCCAGGACCCGATTTGACGGAAAGTAAAGAAATAAAATGCGGGAAATATAAAATGTCCGAGTTACATGGCTTTGGGAGAATTACATAAATATTTAAAAGAAACGAAATAAAACGCGCGAATTGAAATAAGATTGGAAACGAGGGCGTTGGACCCTTTTGAAGTTAAATTGAAATTAAAAATTAATTAATTATTTATTGAAATAAAAGAAGTGTTTTTTAGGTTTTTTGTATTTATGAAATAAGAAAATTAAAATTAAAAGAAACCCTAATTCTAAGTTATTTTTAATTATTTGAGAAAAATGTTAAAATTTAACTTAATTTACTAAAGAATTTATGTACATGTTTATTTACAAAATAAATTAGTAATTAATAATAATAATAATGATGAGAAAATTATTTATTAATAAAAATGATGAAAAAGTTAAAAAAACCTAATTTCTACATATTTAATTTATTAAGAAAAATATTAAAGTTTTGAAACCTAAATTAATCTAATTAATTGTTTAGAGTTTATTTACAAAAATAATAATAGTGAAATTAATATTAATAAAATAAACATTTTGATTTTTATGATTTTCCTGTTTTTTACTATTTTTTATATTTTATGAAAATAAGTTAAATTAAAGGAATTAATTAAAAAAAGAAATAATTGAAATAAATAAAATAAGGAAAAGAAAGAAAATACAATACCTTGGGGGGTTTCTGTCCCCTTTTTGGAGGTGAATTGGAGTGGTTTGGCCATTTGTGTTCTGGCCTCATCATGCATAAGTTGTTCTACTTTGGCCATTTGGCTTTTGGCTTTTGGCCATTTGCGTTTTGGCTTTTGGCCATTTGTGTTCTGGCTTCAACATTCCTTTAATGTCTGGCTTAATGTCTGCCTCGCCATGTATTGGTGTCATGCATAAAATGTTCTGTTTTGGCCATTTGTCTTTTGGCCTTTTGGCCTCAACGTTCCTTAATGAACCTGGGATCCTGTCTAAATCTGCAGTGTTGAACCTCAAGAACACATTAAATAAAATCATAAAAATTCAAATAAAACCAACATATGAAGAAATTTAATGTTTAGGCACAATATGGCATGTATGAATGATTATACCCTTTTGATCATGGAGATCAAATCAATCTTACCCTTACTGGAAGATTAGAGACCTGAATGCTTTTATGCCTTACTGGAAAATTAGGATCATGGAGATCAAGTCAGCCTTATCCTTAGTGGAGAAGTAGTGAGGTGTTGGTTTGTAACTGAGATGACTTTGTTTGTAGTGAGAGAGGGATTTGTAATAAGGATTTCAAGGTTTTAGGGTTCTTGAAAGAGTTTGATATTCCAACAGTGTTGTGGCAAGGTTTTTTCTCTCTTTTTCTCTTTCTTTTTTCTTTTTTCTCTCTTCTTCTCTTCTTTTTGGTTTGTGTGAAAAGAAGGTGATTATATAATGGAAATTAGGGTAAAGCAAATGGGCTTTGAATGTGCAATTGGGCCTCCAATATTCACTTGAATTCGTCACTTTCCAGGCTAAATCGCAGGGACTTAAGTGCATTTTTTGAAGTTGAAATGTGAAAACAAAATGTAGCCGACATCGAGAACTAACTCCTGTCCGAAAATCGACTCAATCGGATAAACGGTGAATTAGTTATGAATTTTTGAAGTTTCAGCTCAGACAAACTTATTTTGGGCTTCAGTATCGACTCTGACATGTTCTTCAATAAAAAACTGGTATTGATCGGTGCATAATTTGGTCTCGACTTTTGAAGCAAAGTTGTAGATCTATGAGTCAGGGACCTTGTGTAAAAATATGAGTCCAATCCGATAAAAATTGACCGAGTTATGAATTTTCGAAGTTTTGGCCCAGATGAAATAATATTCAGCATTCAGGATTTTCACCGTGTCACGCACTCTGAGCAAACAATGAAGGCCTTTTGAATACCTTTTGAACTCAATACCTTCTGTGAAAATGTAGCCAACTCAATTTGTGAAATTTTGGCACCGGAACCAGCTCGATACGATGAAAATCGACCAAGTTATGATTTTTTGAACATGACGCAAATAAACTTCTGTTACAAATTTCTGCACGAAAATACTTGATAAATCCACATTTTTGAAGACCTTCTGATCGAAATTGGCTTCCAGCCGTGAGAGATGAAAACGTAGATAATTTCAAGATGGAATTTTGGCCACCAGAACGGGTTCAAAACGAGTCACGATCTTCAAGTTATGAATTTTTTAGCGCGTAAAAACTGCACTTTCAGCACACTTTTTTCACTATATTTCTTCAAGAAAACTCACACATTCGGATACCTTCTTTAAAGAATTGACTCTTGAGCCGAACCTGAATTTGAGAATATGTTATCAGAGATATCTTGGCAAAAGAATACCTGAATATGACGCGCCAGGTTGGACTTGTGAATTTTCTTGAAATGTTTTGAGAAATATGGGAGGGCAAATTTTGGGGTACAACAGCATCTATCATTCAATTTTCAAAGAATTATGAAATTTTAAGGTGACTCGGGTTTTGGATCAAGAATCTCAAATATGGAGTTTTTGTTTGGATTCAAAGTACAAAGAATTCAAGTTTTACATGAACACATAAGCCATGTTTAAATTCAAATGGTATTTATCATTTGTTCATAATTTTCAAAAAACAATGATAAGCTTACACGAAGACTCAAAGTTGTCCAAATCGCTATGTCTAGGTTGCAACATCTTTCATCATCCTTTTCATTCTTTCATTCAAGTCAACAATTTTTACAAATTTTTATTTTCAAAACCATTCAATACATTCCTTAAAATTGTTGTTCAAGATACATGCCAATTAAAATACAAGATTCAAAATTCAAAGTTCAAAATAAATTCAAGAAAAGAAGTTCAAATACATTCAAGGGCCTACTACATTTTCACCCTATATTTCTATTACAAAAACAAAACACAAGATTCTTGATGCTCATATCCTTCAAGCTTCTTCTTCAAGCCATGCCACGGTTTTCTTGTCATCTTCCCCCCACTCCTCATCGATCATACATGAAACAAAATTAAGAAAAAGTTAGTGATAAAGCAAATTCAAAAATAACAAAACTACATATAATATTCAACTCATCATTAGGGTGGTTTCAAGAATCAGAAGAAGAGTTTGTTTTTATGTGCTAAGGATTGAAACTTCCAGTTTTTATCATGGGCCAATTTCTATTGCTAATCACAACCCATTTTTGGTTCACAATAGAGAAAAGATGCAAACCGAATCTCAAAGCCCAACAGAATTTCAAGCCCAAAAATAATATCAATTCTGCCCAAAAGAAAGCCTCATACATAACATGCATCATTGGCTAAAAGGTGTGAATTTTAGTTCACAAAAAGAAAATCATGTTCCCAAGTTTACTGCAAAAGCAAGTTATGTTCACAATAAAGGAAAGAGGCAATTCAGAAAAGTACAAAGTTCAAGGTACAACTACCATACAAGCAACTGGCCAGCAAGCAAATCCAACAAGAAATTGGTACAAAAATACAGCAAGTACAACCATCTAGCAAGAAAACCAGTACAAAAGCCATCACCCATCATAAATGGATAACACAACCAGCAAGCAAGGTAAAAGCAAAAGGTACAATAAAATTGACTTGTCAAAAGTCAGAAAATTAGTGACAAGGTCAGACCAAAACTTCCCTCAAAGTCCTTATCAAAAAAATAAAGTGAAACAAGAAAGCCAAAGTCAGTATAAAAAGCCAACAACGACACAAAAACAGGGGGATCGATATACAAGAAATAATATATAGAGAGTTCAAAAATATACAGAGAAGCCGAAACCCCAACATTATTTTCCATCTTCTTTTCACACAACAAATTATACACTGTTCAAAAGACAGAGGCCAAAAACAGCAACAACAAAAAAACCCTTTCAAAATTTCAGTTCAGAAAAATATAAAGGCTCGGCCATCACACAACCGACACCACCATTCTTCCAAACTCATCATCATCGTTTACAAAAAAATACACAAAACAGAATCACAACAACCCACCAAACAAAAACTGTAATATTTTCATTCGTCATTTTCTAAAAAAGGCATACCCTTCAGAGATGCAAAGAGAAGAATGAAAAAGAGCGATCTCACCAAAATCATGTAGAAAATGAAAATCAGAGCCCTTAGGGTTTCCGTTCACCCCCTTTCAGATTTGCTTCAAATCATGAAAAATCTACAAAAACAAGTCACAGATTAGAAATCAGCAAGAAGAAATGAACCAAAAAATGTAAGAAAATCGTGTTTGGAGCCCAGCCGCCACTGTCACCACCGTGAGGGAAATTTCTTGCGCGACGCCTTTTTCTTCTCCGGCGAGGAAGAGTGACAGAGAGAATGAGAGCAATTAGAACATGAGAGAGATAAAGTTTCTGTCAAAATGAGATTGGGTCTCATATTTGTTTGTTTTATTAAATAACAACCTGGGCTAAATCATGTTTTATTAAATAACAACCTGGGCTAAATCATGTTTTTTTCCAGGCCCAACGACCCTTTTTCAGCGCCACCCACCCCCCCCCCCCCCCCCCTTTTCTATTCGTTATCAACAAGCCCTTCCTCCCAAGCCCAGTGCACCCCCTCTTTCTTGCCAATATAGCCAGGCCCAGTTAACCTTTTTTTTTACTTGTATTTTTTGCTGATTTTAAACAAAAAACTTATTTTTGGGCCCATCGCCCTTTTACTGTCTTTAAACACTCTTTCTATTTTTTAAACCCCCTCTAACTTATTTTTTTTATATTTTATTCTATTTTATTTTCTTCATCAATTCTATTATTATTATCATTATTATTAGTTTTTATTAATTAAAAAAATGCTAAAAAAACATTTTATATTTTATTTAGAATATTAAAATACTTTTATCTCTTTTAAAAACTAAAAAGACCAAAAACATTTTCCTATTTAATTTCTTTTCTTTAATTTAATATTAAACTTAAATTCAGTTCAATTTCTTTTTAATTAAAATTAACTTAGAATTTGGACCTTATTAATTAATTTCTTTTCATACCTTTTGATTAACATTAAAATCTTTTTCATAAGAAACCCTAAAAAATATCTCTGTTTTTTCTAAACTAACTTAGGTTTAATTAATCATATTTATTTTCTTTTAACTAATTAGTTTAAAACCTTTTCCTTAACCAAATTCAAAACAAAAAAAATATTTTTTCATATTTATTCTCTTTTCCATTTATCTCTTGTACATTATATTCATATTATTATTTGTACATTATATTCATTCCATCTCTTGTACATAATATTTTATTTCAATTCTCGTTCATTCAATTAAATATGGTTGTAATAGATAATTAGGTTTAATTTCTTGCAATCTCCATTTGTAAATATGTATACCCCATCCCCAAACGATGTAATAGCATAAAATTTATTTTCCGCAATTTTTTCACTTTCATATTGTTGTACCCAAAAATTTGCCCTCCCATTTCATCAACATTTTCTCATCACCATACTCTTGGAACTGAAGATCAAGCTAGGGTTTGCTCTGCTCAAGACACCTCATTGCATTGTTGATTTAAATTAGGGTTTAAGTTTTCACAATGGTGTTTTGGCCTACAATACCCAAATTGACTTTCATACTTCATGTTGGACTCACAAGTTTGTCCATACCAAGTTTCAAGTCTTGATTCAAATTTTTGTCCAGTCAATTGGACAATTGACCTAGAAATCAACTATATTGGGGAAAAACTCAACTGTGGCCAATTGACAGTCAAACCTCATTAATTTTGACCCACATCAACATTATGAACTCATATGAACCATTTGATCAAGTTTGAATCACAATTCCACAAGAAATTTGATCAGATCACCAAAAGGGCAAAATGGTCATTTTTAGGGTTTGACTGCACAAAGGCAATTTTTGACTGTTTGACCTAACCAATGGCCAATCAAGCTCAACCATTGACTCAAGGACTAAATGAAATTGTCTTGACCTATTCAACAAGTTCAAAATATCTCAAATGCATTAGATTGACAGATGAATTTTTCAGTCAACTAATCAAAATTTGACTGTACACTGAAAAGTCAAACTTTGACTTTTTGGTCAAAATCAAGTGCCAAGAGTTATTTTTTATCAAGACATGTCAAATTATGAAACTTGTTCATCAAGAAACCCAAAAATGCAAATTAGGGTTTAAAATGGAAAATTTTCATAACTTAGAAATTTTCTAAGTTATAAAATTTTCTTATTTTTTCCTAACTTTGTCCCATTTTTTCACTAAGATGCAAGTGGATTCAAACAAAACTTGAAACATGAAAGTTGTAGTCCATCACAAAGGGTACCTAAAACTTTTATTCACAAAGTTTTCTCAAAAAAGGCTTGTATCTCAAGTTATGATGTTTGGAACAAGGGTACCTAAAACTTTTAACTTAGAGAAAATTTGCCCTAATCTAGGCAGGATTTTGACCCATCTTCTTGGCCACTTTTCACATAGTTCCACTTGGAGTTTCAAGTTGCATTTCAAATATGTATTATAGTACATGTTCCAAGCTTTCCAAATTATCCAATAACTCCTCAAACACCCTTGTGGTTAGAGATAATCGAATGCTTGAAGTTGGCAAAAACTCACTTTTGTCCATGGCCAATGCATGTTCATACAAACTTGCATTTTCAAATCAGCATGTTTGGAGCTAGCTTGCAGGCCTCAAAACCAGTTTATACCCCATAATTTAATGCATAACCATTGATTTAAGGTATTATCTTGTTCATGTGGACATTACATACAAAATTAAGCCCTAAATGGTAAAAGGTATATTGCCATTTTTGCAAAAGTTACTTTATGTCAAAACACTAAGCATTGAGCCTTGAACAAAGATCTGAGACTGCAAACCAAATCCAGAGATTAGAGGGGCCAATTGTGTTGTGTGCAGGTTGATAGGAGGGCCTGTACAAGGCTATAACATCACTTTCATTCTCTTGCTTCAAGTAGGAAAAAAAGTTGCCAAACATACACCATCTCTCATATCTGTTAAGATAAGCTTACACAAACATTGTAGACAAGTTCCATACCTCCCAACAACCCTGAAACACGACCCCTTTGCCTCACAAACTCCCTTGTACATAGAATCACTGTTTTTCTACAAAACAGGGCAAGTTCTGCATTTTGCAAGCCATAACCAAATTCCATCGTGCGTTTTGTCCAAAGATAGTTCAAACACCTTCCAATCAACTCACTTGAACTATCCCAGGCCCCCATTGCAAGCTTTAACACCTCTAAACCACTTTTCCATTTTTGATTCAAAGCTATGCATGTTGAGTTCTACAGCACGATTCAAGCTATTTCAAAACAAGCCAAGCATTGGAAAAGCTTCCTTGGACCTCAGGCAAGCTCAAAAGAAGCTCAAACACCATTGAAGGTTGCTACATTGTCCAGCTCGAAGTCAACTGAAACAGGTATTTCATAGACTTCTATCTCTCTATTTAGGAATGGTTAGGCTTAAGTTTGTGAATGAAATATGTTGTACTCATAGCCCTGAAGCCATACATATGCTTAGTTTTCATTTACATTAATCGTGCTAAAAGAATTTCACTCATGAACTTTCTGAAAAAACTAGGTTAGAAATTAGGGCCATAGAAATTCTCTCTGGTCTTTGAGAGTTAATCCAAGTTTTTTATATGGTTGGATTCATTGTTTAATTCTCTACAATGTTCATGTTATGAGTTTTGTCAAAAAATCAAAGAATCAGGAGATAGCCATTGATGTACAGAGGCACGCGTTTTATGAACAAGAGGAAGAAGATGAAGTCTGACTGGGCTGGGCCTGATTGTTCTTTGCTTTTGACACCCCCCTTTTCTGTTTACACCCCCTTGGCCCATTTATTTAAATATTTATCATTTTGACATTTTTATTTTTTATTCTGACTTTATTAATTTTTGTCCAAATATAAAAAATACCAAAAAATTATTTTCTATATTTTTCATATTTATTTGATATTTATTTTTATTTTACTAAGTATAAATATGTAAATAAACTATTTTCTTTTTAATAAAACTCAAAAGTAATACAAAAAATACACTTATTTTCATTTATTATTTCTATTTATATTTGAGAACATTTCCTTAAAAATACCCATTTTTGTAAATAATTAATTTTTAATCTTTGAATATTTAATATGATTAATATATACATATACTTATATACTTGTTTTATTAAATAATTAGGTCAAGAAATACAAAAATACTATATTTTTATTTTTATTAACATTTTGTACTAAAAATATCATTTTCATAATATACTTTTATTTTTTGTATAAATTAGTATATTATTGTATATAATATTATTTATTAAGAATTAGGATTTTTGCCCTAAATAGAAAAATAATTAAAATTGACCCTTTTTTTATATATTTTAATTTCACATTGAAAAAATACTTTTCACATACATAAAAATCTTTTTTTGCATAATACATTTTATTTGATATTTGTTTAATTGTATTTATTTAAATATTAAATAGTGCCTATACATTCAATTTGGTTGTAATAACTTAGAATTTAATTTCTTGTCAAATACCCCCCAATTCAAATTTGTACCCCTCTCCCATATCATGTTGTAATAGTGTAGCATTTAAATTCTCGCACATTTAAAAGCTTCCAATTATGCCATGCTTAGACTTAGGGTTTGTATGCAAAATGAAATCAACAACTAGCTTGACCTAATCAAAGACAAAAAAGCATGAAAAACAAACACAAGGCACACTTACACCCTTAGGGTTTCATCCACTTGTTGCATTCAAAAATAGGCCATGGTTGCATGTCAAGTACTTTGGCAAAACAAAAATAAAACAAAAGATCATAGTCCCTCGATGACGCTATCTGAGTTGCCTAAACAAAATGATCAAGCCCCTCAAGAAAAATTGCCAAAGATACTTGACACCATTGCTGTCATGGTCTATACGGTGACCCGCGCCTGTCCCGTTAACATCCTAACACAAGGTTGTTCACCAAATACAATGGTGAAGCAACACTGTTAAAAGGGTTAAAAACATAAGAAAGATCTTTGAGTAAATTAGGGTAGACAAACTCTTAGTTAATTGATCAAGCTTGCAAAAACATCCTTGCTATTTTTCAAAACAGACCTCACAATACAATTTCAAAACCCTACTTTCAAAACATTGAAAACTTTTCCAAAAAAAACAAAAACACCTTTGTATACATTAAAACAAGAATCATTACAAAGGTTGCCACAACAATGGCCTCTTTTCAAAACATCTTTCAAAACCACACACAAAGCACCATTTCAAACAATTGAAAAGCAAAAGCAAGTGATCTAAGCAAGTAACTAAGAGCCCATGGATAACCATGGATATAAAGGGTGCTAATACCTTCCCTTTCTATAATCTACTCCCCGAACTCAAGAAAAGATCTCAAAGGTCTTTCCTGTGCTTTTTGACCTTTCCTTAGGATAAAATAAAAAGTCGGTGGCGACTCTTGCTAAACCGAAACATTTGTGAACACAAAGGCAAAATCCCAAGTCAGTTCTCCCACCGTATCACAGAACTGGCGACTCTGTTGTGGAATACTTTAAAAGTGGAGTAACCTTATGGCTTAGATCACCCTTTGCATGATTATTTTTTGCTTTGATTGCTTTACATTTTTTGTTCTCTTGTTTGGGCTTGAAATCCTCCACCCGGATTTGGGAAACATTCATAGGTAAATAGCAATACATTGTGGAAACTGTGCGGGGTATACCGACACGGTCGAAGCAATAGCTATATTAGTGCTACATATTTGTGAGTACCGGTAGCCTTTGAGTCAATCAAAGAGAATACGGGGCTGCTGAGTGATGTCATGAAGCACTAATGAACTAGAACCTTACTTGACCATCTTGGCCTTTTATTAGGGGTAGTGAGATGACCGGCTTTGGTGCAGTCCGAAGTTGGTATATACTCGATACTACACTCATTGAGGGTTGTTTTCTTGGAATATTTTGGTCGCTAGTTAAGTGGCTAAACCAAAACAATGAACATAGAAAACAATCCAATGATATTGAGCGCTTTAGAACCCGGTTACTATTTATAGGACAGGTTTTGAGCCAACTAAACTCAAGAGGGTACTTACCTATGAAACCTCATGCAAGCCTGAAACTAGGGTCTTGTGTGACTTGCTTGTACATATACTTGTGCATACATCATGAACATCATAAAGCATCATATGCATCCACTAACCATTTCAAGGGTTTGGATCTTCATCTTTGTTCTTGTTTTGTAGGTCATGGAATCTCTTCGCAGGAAAACAATTCAAGTCAACCTTGTGAGGATCCCTCCTCAACTCAAGGAGCTTACTTCTAGGATTCCAGAGAATTCTCTCTTCAGTGAAAGACATGGTAGACTCCTCAACTTAGTCAACACCAGAATTGAAGAAGACATGGTGAAAGTACTTTTCCAGTTCTTTGAGCCCCTACACCACTGTTTCACATTCCCTGATTACCAGTTGGTACCCACTTTGGAGGAATTTTCTCAACTCCTGAGAATTCCTATTCTTAATCAACTACCCTAAAACGGTACGGAAAAAGAACCAAAGCCTGAAGATGTTGCTCAAGCATTACACTTGCAACCATTTGACATTAAGGGACATTGGGAAACCAGAAGTGGTGTTAAGGGTTTCTTGGCAAAGTTTCTGTTTAAGAAAGCAAAAGAATGCTGGAATTCTCTTGATCTACAAGCCTTTGAAGAGATTGTGGCACTCCTTATCTATGGGCTGGTCTTGTTCCCAAACCCTGACCAACTTATAGATGTGAATGCTGTCAAGATTTTCATATCCAGGAATCCTATACCTACATTGCTTGGGGACATCCTACACTCATTTTAAACACGAACAATGAGGAAAAGAGGTGTTCTCATGTGATGTACTCCTCTCCTAGCAAGGTGGTTTATTTCTCACCTTCCACAATCAGTTTTGAAGAATGAGCAGGGTTTAAGGTGGTCACAACGATTGATGACCCTCACACATTCTGATGTACATTGGTGTTCTCGGTCCAGAGAAAATGTCATCATCATTGATCGTTGTGGGGAATTCCATAATGTCCCACTACTTGGCATTAGGGGAGGCATCACCTACAACCCCTGTCTAGCTTTGAGACAATTTGGATATGCTCTGAGGGATGGCCCTCATGACATGCTGATTCCGGACCTAGTTTTTGACTTCGACAACGATGCGCAAGGACTTCGACAAAGGTTCATCAGAGCTTGGAGGATGCCTAACAAGGTCGATAGTAAGACACTGGGGCACAAGAATTCCATCCCCCTTGAGCCTTATCTCAAGTGGGTATGAACCCACTCCCAGAATCTTATGATGCCATACCCTCACATTCTCCCCTTGATCAAAGAGCCTGTTATGGAAGGAGAGGTTCCATAAACCATCCTACATCCTGACATGCCAACATCATGGGAAGAAATGCAAAAGAGTTGGATCCAACTCAAGGAAGAACGGGATACTTTTGAAGCCAGCTTCTATGCCAGTGAGAAGAAGGTTTTGGAGCTTACCCACCGACTTCACGAGGAGGAAACTCTCAACACTTACATCGCACCAAAGAGGATGCGCAATGTCTTTTTACATTAAGAATTTTGTAATATTTCTCCCATGGGGCACTTATGTACTAACAAATTTCTTCTTAATATGACGTGCGTTCTTTTTTGTTTGCAACAAATTTGAATTTTTGAACCCTTGAATGCATTACATGAGTAACATACCATTCATCATATGCATAAATAGGTCCTCGCGCCAAGTTTCCTTATCTTTCTGCTATTTATTTCAGCAAGATGGATTTGGAGCAAACAGTAAAGGATCTGCAGGCACAAAATTCACAGTTCCAGCAACTCCTCATGACCTTGGCAAAGGGTCAAGAGGACCTCAAAGTTTTGTTGGAGAAGAATAAAGAGAAAAATAAAAAGAGACCTGGAGTAGCCACTTTGGGAAGAAGATTTGAGCATCAGGCCAGGAGAGTTCTTGAGTTCCCCTCAACGTCTGACGAAGGGGCCGGTAAAGGGAAAGGGACTGCTGTGCCTTCTGAATTCGAGGTTGAAGAGGAAGAGGAGGAAGAAGACGAAGACTACTCCAAACAACAGTATCCACCAGCGGATGATGAATATAAGAATCTTGAGGATAGACTGGCAGCCATGGAGTTGCAGAGGGTACCCGGTTTGGATTTTGAAGAACTAGGACTGGTATCTGGGATTGTTATCCCTCCCAAGTTCAAGGTGCCAACATTTGCCAAGTACGATGGTCTGTCTTGCCCAAAGATGCACCTGAGATCGTATGTCAGAAAAATCCAACCCCACTCATCTGATAAAGACCTTTGGGTACACTTTTTCCAAGACAGTTTGTCTGGCACTCAGTTAGACTGGTTTTATCAACTCGAGATATCAGAGGTTCACAATTGGGAAGACTTGGCAGCTGCTTTTTATCGTCAGTATCAATACAATGCTAATTTGGCGCCCACTCGTACTCAGCTACAAAGTATGGGGATGGCTTCCAATGAAGGGTTTAAAGAGTACGCACAGAAGTGGCGTGATCTGGCGGGAAGGGTGCAGCCACCGCTATTAGATAGGGAGTTAGTCGACATGTTTCTGGGGACCCTGTCTGACCCCTTCTTCAATCATCTGATCGGAAGTTCTTCGGCGGGATTTACTGAACTGATTTTGACCGGCGAAAGGGTTGAGGCCGGTATTAAGAGTGGAAAGATTCAAAAGGATGCTTCCGCATACACGACTATTAAGAAACCTTTCCCGGCTAAGAAGGAAGCATTTGTTGTGTATTCTCAGAAGGGATTGGGAAGAACTAAGCACCGGTCGACTGTAGGGGTTGTGATGATTCAAAACGCGTCAAATGATCAACCTCGTAGCAATCAGTCGAGACCTAATCAACAACGGGTGGAAAGGCCACAACGGCAATTCACCCGCATCAACATGACGCCCGCTCAGGTACTTCCTCATTTGTTGAAGCTGAATCTGACCAGTTTGAAGGAAGTGCCAAAGAACCCTAACACCTCCTCTCCATACTACCACTCTAATGCCAAGTGTGCTTACCATTCCGACAGTGCGGGGCACGATACCAATAATTGTTGGGTGCTTAAGAACAAAATCTAGGACTTGATTGATGCCAAAGAAGTAGAATTCGAGGCGCCTAAGAAGCCCAATGTGATATCTGCTCCGATGCCTAAGCACGACAATAATGTTCATGCTGTTACGGAAGACCTTCATGTTACTGATGTTGTTGCTCTGTTGACACCGCTACTTGTGATTAAAGAAAATTTATTGCGAGCCGGGATCTTTCCTGGTTGTGGTAAAGACTGCTATTTTTGTTTGAACATTCAAGGTGATTGTCCAATGTTGAAGTCAGGTGTCCAACGCCTGATGGATACTCAAGAGATACTTTTCCAGAAAACCCCTGTTGACACTTTCAATCCTATTACTCCTGATACTTGTGATACTTCAACCAACGATATTGTTATCATAACCATTTCCGACAATCCTCCCAAGGCTTGCAAAAGGCCTATCAGGATTACACCCAACTCTGAATGTGTACCTTTAAAGATCACCATGTCGGGACCTGTCCCGTACAAATCCAGCAAAACGATACCATGGAACTATGGGGGAGAAATATTCTACCATGGTATCAAACAAATCGAAACAGTCCAAGAGATTTCTGAAGAAGAAAACCCTGATGTAGGGAACATCACAGGTACAAGAAAGATAACCCGCAGTGGCCGGATCTTTTCTCTGGAGATTGCTCCCCCTCGAGCAGTTTTCGGACCCTTGAAAGCTTCTGCACTTGTTGGACCATCTGTGCAAGACCCAGTGATTGAAAAATTGGATACTCTAGTAGTAAGACCATCTGCTGAAACTACCGACAAGGGTAAGGGGATACTGGACGAAGGCCCATGCTGTGGTTATCCCCGAAACAAATCAGAAAGAAATGGATGAAATCTTGAAAATAATCAGAAAAAGTGACTACGACGTTGTGGAACAATTAGGGCAGACCCCTTCTAAAATTTCAATGTTGGCTCTTCTGCTCTGTTCTGAGGCCCACGCTAAGGCCCTGATCAAATTCTTGAAGGCGACACATGTTCCCCAAGAGACTTCGGCTGACCAGTTTCAGGAATATGTGGCTAGTCTTACTGCTGATAATGGCCTCGGCTTTTCCGATGCTGACTTAACTCCCAAAGGAAGGAAACACAACGATGCGTTACATGTTTCAATTGAATGTCGGGGAACCACTCTCGCCCATGTATTAGTTGATACTGGATTTTCCTTGAATGTGCTGCCAAAGAAAGCCTTAGACCGCTTGGACTGCGAAGGACTGACTCTCAAGCCTAGTAACATCATTGTTAGGGCTTTTGACGGTTCCAAGAGAATGGTTCATGGAGAGGTTGATATTCCTATCAAAATAGGCACAGAAGTCTTCAACTCAACCTTTTACGGGATGGACATTCGTCCGTCATATTCATGTTTGCTAGGAAGACCGTGGATCCATTATGTCGGGGCAGTTACCTCCTCTTTGCACCAGATGCTGAAATATCTTGTTAAGGGTAAAATTATAACGGTGCACAGCGAGGAAGAGTACATGATAAGCCACCTCAATTCCTTTCGTTATGTGGATCTGGATGGCGAGTTCATCGAAATTCCTTTCCAGCATTTTGAGGAAGTTTCTCCCGAGGTAGCAGTTGCGAAGACAATGGTTGAGGTGCCTATTATTCCCAAGCATGTATCTAGGATGGCGTCTCTCAAGGACGCAAAAGCTGTAATTAAAGAAGGGAAGAATACAGTATGGGGACAATTTCCTGACTTTCCCCATAAGACAGACAAGTTTGGGTTGGGGTTTACTGCTGCAGGACAAAAGGCTATGCGTCGCTCCAAGGTCGGTGGACCACCCGTCAAGATCTCACACCATGGAATCAATGCTGTAGAAGATGAAGATGAAGAGAGCCACTTTGAAGATTGGATCTTTCCGACAATCGAAGGGGGTTTGAGCAACTGGGAAGCAAAGGATTTTGTTCCCATCACCTTTATCAACCAGTAATTTTATCTTTGAACAATTTCCCATTTTTATGGTCTGTAATAACTAAAACAATTCGCACACTATTTTCACCTCATGCCTTGCCCGAGGCATGTAGGTCCATTTGTAAGGGTTTGATTTTATTCATAATCATATGCCATGTTTTAATGAATCATTGGACGTTTTTCATCTATAAACTGTTGTGTTCATTTTCTTTCCCTTTGCATTTTTGTTTGTTTAGGGATGGCTATCCCTTACACACACCCACACTCACAAATGCAGCTACCCATCCATTCCGGATTCCGTGTGCAACTATTCTGTTTCAGCCTTCGATAACTCTGAGGATTTGGTCAATCACGCTGAGTACGAAGTTGACGAAGATTGTGAAGTGCCGGGAGAGTTAGCCAGACTTTTGCAACAAGAAGAGCGGGCTATTCTGCCTCACGAGGAGTTGCTAGAAACCATCAACTTGAGGACAGAGGAGGACAGGAAAGAAGTAAAAGTGGGTGCCAACCTAGAACCAGGTGTCAAGGAGCGCTTAGTGCAGTTGTTGAATGAATATGTTGAAATCTTCGCTTGGTCTTATGAAGACATGCCAGGGCTAGACACAGATATCGTGGTTCACCGTCTCCCTACAAGAGAGGATTGTCCACTGGTCAAGCAAAAGGTCCGACGAATGAGGCCTGACATGTCTGAAAAGGTTAAGGCTAAAGTAATGAAGCAATTCAACACTGGCTTTCTGGCTGTTACTACCTATCCATAATGGGTTGCTAACATTGTGCCCGTGCCTAAGAAGGACGGCAAGGTCAGAATGTGTGTAGACTATCAGGATTTGAATAGGGCTAGCCCTAAAGACAATTTTCTGTTGCCACATATCGACATCTTGGTTGACAACACAGCTCAATAAAATGTTTTTTCCTTCATGGACGGACTCTCGGGCTACAACCAGATTAAAATGGCCCCCGAGGACATGGAGAAAACTACTTTCGTCACACAATGGGGTACCTTTTGCTACAAGGTGATGTCGTTCGGACTGAAGAACACATGGGCAACCTATCAACGCGCCATGGTAGCTTTATTTCATGATATGATCCATCATGAGATCGAATTTTACGTAGACGACATGATAGCTCGATCACAGACAGAAGAAGAACACCTTAATCATTTGCAAAAGTTGTTTTCCAGGTTGAAGGAGTATAAACTCAGACTGAATCCAAGCAAGTGCACTTTTGGAGTTAGGTCTGGTAAACTTCTGGGATTTATTGTCAGCAACAAGGGAATTGAGGTTGATCCAGCTAAAGTAAAGGCTATACAAGAAATGCCTGCCCCCAGTACTGAAAAGGAGGTTAGAGGATTCTTGGGACGCTTGAACTATATTGCGAGGTTCATCTCTCACCTGACATCCACCTGCGAGCCAATTTTCAAACTGCTGAAGAAAGATCAGGTAGTTGAATGGAACGATGATTGTCAAGTTGCTTTTGATAAGATCAAGGAGTACTTACTAGAACCTCCTATTCTGATGCCACCCGTCGAAGGAAGGCCGTTGATCATGTATCTGACTGTTTTGGATAACTCAATGGGGTGCGTACTGGGTCAACATGACGAGTCTGGCCGAAAAGAGCATGCCATTTATTACCTTAGCAAAAAATTTACCGACTGTGAGACTCGCTACTCACTGCTGGAGAAAACTTGCTGCGCTTTGGTATGGGCTGCTCGCCGACTAAGGCAGTATATGTTGACTCATACCACTTTGCTGATTTCCAAGATGGATCTGATCAAGTATATCTTCGAGAAGCCGGCTTTATCTGGAAGAATTGCTAGATGGCAAATGATCCTGACTGAATATGACATCCAGTATACTACCCAAAAAGCTATAAAGGGGAGTGTACTAGCTGACCATCTAGCTCATCAAGCCGTCGAAGATTACCAATCTATGAGATTCCACTTCCCTGACGAAGACATCATGACATTGGACAACATTGAAGGTAGCAGACCGTATGATGGACCTGAACAAGGATCCCGATGGACCCTATACTTTGATGGTGCTTCAAATGCACTTGGCAACTGTTGTACCCCAAAATTTTCCCTCCCATTTCCTCAACATTTTCTCATCACAAGACCTTTGAAGATCAAGATACAGTTAGGGTTTCCTCTGCTCAAGACTTCTCCTTGCTCTGTGGACTCAAAATTAGGGTTTGTGTTTGCCTAAAGATGTTTTGACCTAAAATGCCTAAGATGACTTTCATGCTTCATGTTGGACTCCCAAGTTTACCTATACCAAGTTTCAAGTCTTGATTCCAAGTTTTACCCAGTCAACTGGACAGTTGACCTAGAAATCAGCTGTATTGGGAAAAAAGTCAACTGTGGCCAATTGACAGTCAAATCTCATGAAATTTGACCCACATCAACATATTGAACTCATATGAACTATTTGATCAAGTTTGGATCACAATTCCACAAGAAATTTGATCAGATCACCAAAAGGGCAAAATGGTCATTTTTAGGGTTTTGACTGCACAAAGGCAATTTTTGACTGTTTGACCTAGCCAATGGCAAACCAAGCTCACATATGGACTCAAGGACCCCATGGAATTATCTTGACATGTTCATCAAGCTCAAAAGATCCCAAGTACACAAGATTGACAGTTGAATTTCCCAGTCAATTGATCAATTTTGACTGTATACTGAAAAGTCAAACTTTGACTTTTTGGTCAAAATCAAGAGTCAAGATTCATTTTTCATCAAAACATGCCAAATCATGAAACTTGTTCATCAAGAAATCACAAAATGCAAATTAGGGTTTGAAAATGGAATTTTTCATAACTTAGAATTTTTCTGTTATGAAAAACCCTAATTTTTTCCCAACTTTGCCCCATCTTTTCACCATGATCCATTTGGATTCAAACAAAAGTCAAAACATGAAAGTTGTAGCTTGTTGCATAATCTAAAACTTTGATTCACAAAGTTTTCTCATTTGAAGCTTGTATCTCAAGTTATAATATTTTGAATAAGGGCACTAAACCATTTTTAACTTAGTGAAATTTAACCTATTTTGACAAGGTTTTCTACCCCACTTCAAGGCCACTTTTCATACCCTTCCACTTGGAATTTTGATTTGCATTTCAAAGATGGATTGTAGTACACATTCCAAGCTTTCCAAAATGTCCAAGAACTCATCAAACAACCTCATAACTTGAGAGATTTGAATTTCACAAGTTGGCAAAAATTCACTTTTGTTCTTCATCAAGACATGTTCATAATCTTGCCAATTTGAAATCAGTTTGCTTTATGCTTGATTACAGGTCCTTGAACCATTTCATACTCAATAATTTAATGCATATTCAATGTGTTAAGGTCATGTTCTTTGTGTTCTAACATTGCATAATGGTTTAATCCTAAACTAGATAAAGTGAAATTTCCATTTTTGAAAAGTTTAGCTTTATGTCAAGTTTGTAATCCAACAAGTACATGAAAGATCTGCTTTGCACAAGATTATGTGCATAACACACTGATCAAGAGAGGCTTATGCAGCACATTAGGAGGCCCCCTACTAACCTAAAACAACCAACTTGCTTTTGTTGCTTAAGATAGAAGAAAAGTCCATAACTTATGCTATCTCTCATCTCAGCTTAGACACACAACACAAAAGCTATCAAACACATTCCATAGACAAAATCCAAGCTAACACACGAGCCCTTGCCATCTGAAACACTCCCATTGCTCTAATCACCTCAAAACTGTACAAACAGGGGAGCCCCTGCAGTTTGAGTGCAAACTCCCAATCCCTTCGAGCATTTTGATCCAAACCTTTTCCTCTACCTTCCCTACAACATATGCAAGCTAACCATGTCCTAAAATCAGACCTGTAACACCTCCAAGCCACTTCACCATTTTTAATTTTCTGTTTTGCAGTTGGAGTTCACTAGCTCGATTCAGGGAGTTTCAAGACAAAGTAGGAATTGGAAAAGCATCCTTACACTTCAAGGAAGCTATACAAGTCATCATTTCACTCTGAAACATCCTTCATTGCCAAGCTCGATTCCAACTGAACAGGTATATTCATGGAGTTCTATCTCTCTTATTAGGCATTGTTAGCTTTAGGTTTTTGAAGAAAACATGTCACAATCATAGCCCTGAACATGCTCATATGATTAGATTTCATTTATGTTTCGTGTGCTTAGAGAATTTCATGTCTGAACATTGATGAAAAGTTAGGTCAGAAATTGGGGGAGGAGAAATTCTCCCTCATCTTAGAGAGATAGGTCAAGTTATTTATATGGTTGAAACCGTCTCTTCATGCTGAACATTTCTTGTGTTAGGAGTTTTTGCTGAAAAGCCAAGAATCAGGAGTTAGACATTGAGGAACAGAGGCGCGCGTTTTTCAAATGTTTGAAGCTGGAGGTTGAAGACAATGATCAGTGGGCTGGGCCTGTGTTATTTCACTTTTCACACCACCTTTTTTGATTCACACCCCCCTGAGCCCATTTGTTCATTTCTTAACATTTTTGACTTTTTCTTTTTTTGGTTGACTTTGTTTATTTTTTCTCATGGCATTAAAAAATTAAAAATATTTTTTCCATCATTTTTTGCATTTATTGCATATTTATTTGTTTATTTTCTTTGTTTATACATAAGTATATATATACTATTATTAGAATAAATATAAAAATGATGTAAATACAATTTTTATTTTTTATTTACTTTTTGAAAATATTTCACACAAAAAATACTCTCTTATTTATTTTATTAAAATATTAAATAAATATTTATTTTTGTGTATAATACATATTTAGGGTTTAATATATATATATATATATATATATATATGGTTATCAATATATTTAAGTTAAAAATATAAAAATACTTGAATTTTTATTTTTTATTAATATTTGATACAAAAATACTTTTCCCCATAATATACTTCATTTTATTTTATTTTTGAAAATAATAAACAAATAGTTGTATTAAATTAGATGATAATGCATTTTCTTTAAAATTAGGGTTTTTGCCTTAAATTCAAAATACTCCAAAAAAATAATACATTTTTTATTTTCTTTTCTCTTTTACATAAATAATATTTTCTCATACATATAAAAACTTTCTTTTTTGCATTTCACATATTTATTTAATTTCCATTTAATTATGCAATTTATTTACCTTGCAAATATTCAAAATGATGTAATAATTTAGATTTAAATTCTTGTCAATATCCCCCATTTGAACATTTGTACCCCCCTTCCCATATTTGGTTTTGTAATAGCTTAGTAATTTTAATTTCGCACTTTATTGCTTTCTAATGATAACATGTTAGAATTAGGGTTTGTATGCGAAAAAACGATAAAAAATAGTTTGACCTAATACAAGATAAACAAGCATGAAAATGGACACACAAATCACACTTGCACCCCCTAGGGTATTCCACTTGTTGCCTTCAAATAAATGGGCCATATTGCATGTTGAACTTCTTTGGGCAAAGCAAACAGTTTGAATGATCATGGGCCCTCGACAAAACTTTTCCAAACAAACAAAAACAAATGATCAAGTCCCTTAAAGAAATTGCCCAAAGACATTCAACGTCGTTGCAATTATGGTCTAAAACGATGACCCGCGCCTGTCCCTTTCACATCCTAACACAAGGTTGCCCACCAAATACAATGGTGGAGCAAACATGTTAAAAGGGTTAAAGTATAGCAATAATCTTTTGAGAAATTTAGGAGTAGATAACCTCTTAGTTACTTGAATCAACTTGCAAAACAAAACACATGCCTAATTTCAAAATCACACATCACTACACTTTCAAAATAACTTTCAAAAAACAAATGAAAACCTTTTCAAAAGACATACATCTTTGTATACATCCCCACATGGATCATTACAAAGGTTGCCACCACATTGGCCTCTTTTCAAAACATTTTCAAACCCACACACTCAAGCACCATTTCAAACAATTGAAAACAAAAGGCAAGTGATCTAAGCAAGTAACTAAGAGCCCATGGATAACCATGGATAGAAAGGGTGCTAATACCTTCCCTTTCTATAATCTACTCCCCGAACCCAAGAAAACATCTCAAAAGGTTTTTGCTGTGCTTTTTAACCTTTCCTTAGGATAAAATAAAAAGTCGGTGGCGACTCTTGCTAACCGCAACATTTGCGAATACAAACGCAAAACCTCAAGTCAGTTCTCCCACCGTATCACAGAACTGGCGACTCTGCTGGGGAACTACTTAAAAGTGGAGTAACCTTAGGGTTTAGATCACCTTTGTTTTCAATTGATTGTCTTGTTTGCTTTTACATTTGTGGGCTTTGAATCGGAGTTTTATAGATCCTAACCCGGATCTGGGGAAACCCTTTTAGGTAGCGACAAGGCTGTGAGGGAACTGTGCGGGGTATACCGACATGGTTGAAGCAGTCTGCTACGTTGATGTGGCACTTTGGTGTGTACCGGTAACCCTTGAGTTCAGTCAAGGAGAGTACGGGGCCGCCGCGTGGTGTCGTGGAGCATCAACTGACCTTAGAACCTTAATTGACCATCTTGGCCTTTTTAGGGTAGTGAGATAACTGACTTTGGTGCAGTCCGAGGTTGGTTGATACTCGATACTACACTCAATTGAGGGTTGCTTTCCTGGGATATTTCGGTCGCCAGTTCAGTGGCTAAATCGAAACGATGAACAATGAAAGCAATCCCGTGATATTGGGACCTTTAGAACCCGGTTATTTTTGATAGGATAGGTTGAGCCCACCAAACTTCAAGAGGGTAATACCCAGACTCCATGCAGGCCTAAACTCTAAGGGTTTGTGTGACTTGTGTGCCTTACCATGTTTGCCTTTGTGAATACTTATAGTGTATTTAATCATCACATCATTACATCATACAAACATCATGAGCATTGACTAACCATTTCAAGGGTTTCGAATCTTCATCTTTGTTCTTGTTTTATAGGACATGGAAACTGCTCGCAGAAAGACAATTCAGATTAGCCTTGTAAAGATCCCCCCTCAGCTTAAGGAACTTCTGTCCAGGATTCCCGAGGGTTCTTCATTCAGTGAGAGACATGGAAGACTCATCAGCTTGGTTAACACCAACATTGAGGAGGACTTGATAAAGGTCCTGTTCCAATTCTTTGACCCTCTGCATCACTGCTTCACCTTCCCGGATTATCAGTTGGTGCCTACATTGGAAGAGTTCTCCCGACTTCTGAAGGTCCCTATCCTTGATCAACTACCCTACAACGGTACGGAAGAGGAACCCAAGCTTGAAGAGATTGCTAAAGCCTTGCACCTACAGACATCTGACCTCAAAGGACATTGGGAAGTTAGAAGTGGTATCAAAGGGTTCTTAGCCAGGTTTCTATTTGAAAAGGCCCAAGAATGTTGGAACTCTCTTGACCTACGAGCTTTTGAAGAAGTTATGGCCCTCCTTGTCTATGGTTTGGTGTTGTTCCCTAACCCCGATCAGCTCATTGATATCAGTGCTGTCCAGATCTTCATGACCAAGAATCCTATACCTACGTTGCTGGGGGACATCCTTCACTCATGTTACACTCGAACCATGAGAAGAAGGGGTGTCCTTATGTGTTGCACTCCTCTCTTGGGAAGGTGGTTTATTTCGCACCTTCCACAAGCAGTTTTAAAGAACGAGCGGGGTTTGAGATGGTCACAACGGTTAATGACTCTCACGCATGCAGATATACATTGGTGTCCTAGGTCCAGGGAAGACGTCACAATCATTGATCGTTGTGGGGAGTACCCTAATGTTCCTTTATTTGGAATCAAAGGAGGTATTACCTACAACCCATGCCTGGCTTGGAGACAGTTTGGTTATGCTCGGAAGGATGGCCCTCATGACATGTTAATTCCTGACATAGTTTTCGACTTCGACGACGATACTCAAGGACTTCGTCAGAAATTTATCAGAGCTTGGAGGATGCCAAGTAGGATAGACAGCAAGACATTGGGGCACCGGAACTCCATCCCGTTGGAACCTTACCTCAAGTGGGTACGAGCCCGCTCCCAGAAATTAGTGATGCCTTATCCTCATATGCTTCCTGTGATCAAAGAACCAGTCTTGGAAGGAGAAGCATCCTACACCATTCAACATCCCGACATGCCCACCTCTTGGGAAGAGATGCAGAAGAGTTGGGTCCAGCTTAAGGAAGAACGGAATTCTCTTGAGACCAGTCTACATACTAGTGAAAAGAAAGTCCTGGAACTCACCCGCCTGCTGCACGAGGAAAGGAATCTCAACACCTACATCGCACCAAAGAGGATGCGCAATGTTTTTTTACCTTAAGGAGTTATTTTGTAATATTTGGCCCATGGGGCATTTATGTACTAACGAATTTCTCCTTATTAATATGATGTGCGTTCCTTTTTGTCTACAACAAATTTTGAATATTCTAAATCCTTGAATGCATTGCATACATACGCATTCCATTGCACCATATGCATAGCAGGTACCCTATTTCACAGGTTGCTTAATTTTCTTCGCTGTTTGTGTGAACAGTCATCATGAATCCAGACTCCTCCAGTGAGCAAGCAATCAAGGCCCTTCAGGCCCAAAGTGCACAGTTTCAAGAGATGGTCCTAAGCCTAGCCCAAGGTCAGCAAGAGTTGAAGACTCTACTCCTGAAGAAGAAGAAGAAAAAGAGGACTGCATTGTTCAACACCGGACGCCGATTTGGGAACACACTCCACAATGAAGCTGATCCAACCACTTCTTCTGCTGAGAAAAATAGTCCCCAAGGGGGAGGAGCTCCTAGTCCCGCAGTCTCCGACAACGAGACGGACTATAACGATGAACAATACCCACCTGCTGCTGACCGATACAAGCAATTGGAGGACCGCTTGAGCGCCATGGAAATTCAGAATGTGCCGGGACTGGATTTCGGAGATTTAGGGTTATCTTCTGGGGTAGTCATTCCACATAAGTTTAAGGCGCCTGCCTTCGCCAAGTATGATGGGGTCTCCTGCCCAAAGCTGCATCTAAGGTCGTACGTAAGGAAAATCCAACCTTACACGGCGGATAAGAACCTCTGGATTCACTTCTTCCAAGACAGCCTCTCGGGGTCACAGCTTGAATGGTTCTACCAATTGGATGGAGCTAGCATCCGACACTGGGAAGATTTGGCAACCGCATTCTACAGACAATACCAATACAATTCTGATCTCGCTCCTATGCGTACCCAACTTCAGGGTATGTCTCTAGGAACGGGTGAAGGGTTCAAAGAGTACGCTCAAAAATGGAGAGATTTGGCTGGCAGGGTGCAGCCTCCATTAACTGATCGAGAGCTGGTTGATATGTTCCTTGGGACTTTGTCTGGTCCGTTTTTCAATCATTTGGTTGGTAACTCCTCCGCTGGATTCACAGATTTGATATTGACGGGAGAAAGAATTGAAGCTGGCATCAGGTCAGGCAAGATACAGAAGGCTGCCTCTACAAGTGCTGAGAAGAGGCCGTTTAAGAAAGAAGCAAGTGCCGTCTATGGTCCTAGAAGACAAGTCAAGCCCGAAAGTCGCCAAGCCGTCAACGCTTTGGTCATCTCCAAACCTGTTGCTGCTCCTCAGCAGTACAATCAACAAAGAAGCGAAAGGCCCAAGAGGCAGTATACCCGACTAAGTATGACATTATCTCAAATTTTACCCCAACTGTTATCCACCAACCTGGTAACCCTCAAAGAAGCTCCTAAGGTCGTCAACACTGCGTCTCCTAAGTATAACCCAAATGCCCGGTGTGCTTATCATTCTGATAGTCCCGGGCACACTACTGATGATTGTTGGGCCTTGAGAAACAAAGTGCAAGATCTGATCGACGCAAAGGAAATTCAGTTTGAAGCGCCGGAAAGACCAAATGTTGTAACGGCTCCTATGCCCCAGCATAGGGTAAATGCCATTGAGGAAGAAACGTACGCTGTTTCGGTAGATGAAGTTGTTACCCCTCTGAAGACCGTTAAGAAGAACCTACTGCGGGCCGGTTTATTTCCGGGTTGCGGTGAAGGTTGCCTGTTCTGTGCTATTTCCCTATCTGATTGTCCCTTGCTGAGGTTAGGCATCCAAGGCCTAATGGATAGCAAGGAGATTCTATTCAAAAAGACTGATGTTCAATTGGTTCCGATGAAAGAAGTTTCTGTGATTACCATCTTCAAAAATCCAATCAAGGCTCCCCCAAAGAAGCCTGTTCAAATTATGACTGTTGCACCTGTGATTATTACCATCCCGGGGCCTCTCCCCTACATATCTGATAAAGCTGTCCCCTGGCATTATGGGGCAGACGTGTACGTAAATGGAATCAAACAAGAATTCGACGCTAGTGCCAGTATCTGCGATATCACTGGTCCAGCCAAAGTTACCCGCAGTGGCAGGCTCTTCTCGCCTGACATTGCGCCGCCCGCTATTCGAAAACCCCTCCTCATAAAACCTACAAGTTTACCTGGTCCTGTTGCTGATCAAATTGTGTCCCCTGCTGCCGAGTCATCAAATGCTCGGGGCAAAGGGATTGAAGAAGAGCCTGCCCGGATGGAGGCACCAATACCCATAAATGCTGAGGCCTCCCGACAAGAAATGGAGGAGATTCTGAAAATAATAAAGAAAAGTGATTTTAATGTTGTCGAGCAGTTGGGGCATACACCCTCCAAGATCTCCCTGCTTTCCTTATTGCTATGCTCCGAGGCCCATGCTAAGGCCTTGATCTCATTTCTCAAGACGGCCCATGTGCCGCAAGAGACGTCTGCAGTCCAGTTCACCGATTGCATAGCTAATCTGACAGCGGACAACGGCTTAGGTTTTTCAGATGCTGACCTGACCGCGAAAGGGAGAGACCACAATGATGCCCTGCATGTCTCCATCGAATGCAGGGGCACTACTCTGGCACATGTATTAGTGGATACTGGTTCTTCCTTGAATGTTCTACCGAAAAAGGCTTTGGATCGTCTGGATTATGAAGGCCTGGAGTTGAAACCCAGCAATATCATCGTCAGGGCCTTCGACGGTTCCAAAAGGATGGTTCACGGAGAGGTTAACATCCCTATTCGTGTGGGCTCTCAAGTGTTTGACTCTACTTTTTATGTAATGGATATACGTCCATCGTACTCTTGTCTACTGGGTCGACCTTGGATCCATAAAGCTGGGACAGTGACCTCCACCTTGCACCAGAAGCTGAAATATCCCGTCAGGGGGAAGATCGTCACTGTGCAAGGAGAAGAGGAGTATATGGTGAGCCATTTGAATTCCTTCAGGTACATTGAGATGGACGGGGAGTTTATTGAAACCCCCTTCCAGCATTTCGAGGAGGTGCATCCAATTTCAGCAGCTGCAGAGACAATAGCCGAAGGGAATGATTCCTTGAAAATGGCTTCCCTAAGGGATGCCCGGGCTGTGGTTCAGAAAGGCAATTGTGCACACTGGGGTCAGCTTCCTGACTTCACTCAGAAGAACGACAAGTTTGGGCTAGGCTTTACTGCAGAGGCTCAGAAGGCGGTGCGCAAAGAGAAGATCGGAAAGGCTCCGGTGTTTATTTCCATCTCAAGGGTGAACGCTATTGAGGAAGATGTGGAGGAAGCAGAGTTTGATAGTTGGATCTACCCGACTGCCAACGACGGACCGAGCAACTGGACGGCAAAGGATTTTACCCCTATCACATTTGTCACACAGTAATTAATTTCTTTTGATTTCCAAATTTGTAACAAACAATATGTTAAAACTTTGTTGGCTCGGTGTCCTACCCGGGGCATCGTAGCTCCACTTGTGAGGGCTTTTTGTATGACATTTTCATATATCATCAATCAAAACATTGGACGTTTGTTGCATTTCAAATCTTTTGCTCTTTTCCTTTCTGTGTTATATATATTGCAAAACAGCTGTATTTACACACACTCACTTATACAGGTTTCAATCCACTCTGGATCTCACTGGTAACAGCTCTGCTACCGCCAGTTATGACTTCGAAAGTCCGATCAACTTGGCCGAAGACGAAGGTGAAGATGATTGCGAAGTGCCTGGTGAACTTGCAAGACTGCTACTCCAGGAAGAGAGGGCTATTCAACCACATGAAGAGCCTGTGGAGACAATTAACTTGGGTACTGAGACAGATAGGAAAGAGGTCAAGATTGGTGCCAATCTAGAGCTCAGCGTGAAGCAACGATTGATCCAGATGCTACAAGACTACATGGAGATTTTTGCTTGGTCCTATGAAGATATGCCTGGTTTGGATGCCGACATTGTAGTTCACCACCTGCCAACCAAGGAAGATTGCCCTCCGGTAAAGCAAAAAGTTCGACGGATGCGTCCAGAGATGTCTGAGAAGATCAAGGCCGAGGTTATGAAACAGTTTGATGCCGGTTTCCTTGCAGTGACTTCTTACCCTCAGTGGGTTGCCAATGTGGTACCAGTGCCAAAGAAAGACGGTAAAGTCAGAATGTGCGTCGACTACAGGGACTTGAACAGGGCCAGCCCCAAGGATGACTTCCCCCTACCTCACATTGATGTCCTTGTTGACAATACAGCTCAACACAAGGTGTTCTCCTTCATGGATGGTTTTTCAGGGTATAATCAGATCAAGATGGCTCCAGAGGACATGGAGAAGACTACCTTTGTGACTCAGTGGGGGACCTTCTGTTATAAGGTCATGCCATTCGGATTGAAAAATGCTGGGGCAACCTATCAACGTGCCATGGTTGCTTTATTCCATGATATGATCCATCATGAGATTGAAGTATACGTTGATGACATGATCGCAAGGTCTCAAACTGAGGAGGAGCACCTTGACCATCTGAGGAAGTTATTTGACCGACTCAAGTTGTACAAGCTGAGGTTGAATCCTAACAAATGCACCTTTGGGGTAAGATCTGGGAAGTTGCTAGGTTTCATTGTAAGTGATAAAGGTATTCAGGTGGATCCTGCCAAGGTAAAAGCCATACAAGAGATGCTGACTCCAAAAACAGAGAAAGAAGTCAGAGGTTTCCTAGGACGACTGAATTACATTGCTCGATTCATCTCGCATCTGACTGCTACTTGTGAGCCAATCTTCAAATTGCTGAAGAAAGATCAAGTAGTACGCTGGAATGATGAATGTCAGGCCGCCTTTGAAAGGATAAAGGAATATCTCCAAGAGCCACCCATTCTTATGCCACCGGTGGAAGGAAGACCTCTGATACTATACTTGACAGTGCTTGATAATTCAATGGGGTGTGTGCTGGGGCAGCATGACGAGTCTGGCCGAAAAGAGCACGCTATTTATTACTTGAGCAAAAAGTTTACCGACTGTGAGTCTCATTACTCACTGCTTGAGAAAACTTGTTGCGCTCTTGTATGGGCTGCTCGCCGGCTGAGACAGTATATGCTGACTCACACTACCTTATTGATTTCAAAGATGGATCCCATCAAGTACATATTTGAAAAGCCCGCTCTGTCTGGGAGAATAGCGAGATGGCAAATGATCTTGACAGAATATGATATCCAGTATACAACTCAGAAAGCAATTAAGGGAAGTGTACTGGCAGATCATTTGGCACACCAACCTGTGGACGATTACCAATCATTAAACTTTGATTTTCCGGATGAAGACATCATGGTGGTAACTGACTGTGAAGTGCCTGGACCGGATGAAGGACCTGAGGAAGGATCTCGATGGTCTATGCATTTTGATGGAGCCTCCAATGCTTTGGGTAACGGCGTTGGCGCTGTAATCATATCTCCCAAAGGAACTCATACTCCCCTCACCGCCCGATTATGTTTCAGCTGCACCAACAATATGGCAGAATATGAGGCATGTATCATGGGTTTACAAGCTGCAATCGACTTAAGGATAAAATTTCTAAGTGTCTTCGGAGATTCCGCTCTCGTGATCAATCAGATCAAAGGCGAGTGGGATACGAAACACCCGAATCTTATTCCTTATAAGGAGTATGTGTCGACCTTGCTCCCTCACTTTGAAGAGATAACTTTTGAGCATTTCCCCAGAGAGGAGAATCAGCTAGCGGACGCACTAGCCACGATGTCTTCAATGTTCAAAGTTAAATGGGACAATGAGGCTCCCCGAATCATTATCTGGAAGTTGGATGAACCGGCATACTGCTGTGAGCTCGAGGTTGAGAAGGTGACTGAAAAACCCTGGTATCACGAGGTGAAGAGGTACTTGGAAGCTCAGGAATACCCGGAAGGTGCATCTGTCAATGATAAGAAGTTCATGAGGAGGTTTGCTGCAAAATTCTTCCTCAGCAACGGCATTCTCTACAAACGGAATCATGATTCAACCCTGCTACGTTGTGTGGATAAGGCTGAAGCGGAGAAAATCATGATGGAACTGCATGAAGGTACCTTTGGAACACATTCCAGTGGACACACCATGGCTAAGAAAATCCTTCGGGCAGGATATTTCTGGTCCACAATGGAAGCCGATTGTTACCAACACTCCCGAACTTGTCATAAATGCCAGATCTATGCTGACAAGGTGCATATCCCTCCGGTTCCTTTGAATGTCCTGACGGCACCTTGGCCTTTCGCAATGTGGGGCATCGATATGATCGGTGAGATCCGACCAACGACATCCAACGGGCATCGCTTCATCTTGGTGGCAATCGACTACTTCACAAAGTGGGTTGAGGCAGCTTCCTATGCCACAGTGACCAAGAGCGTCGTGGCACGTTTCATCCGGCATAATCTGATCTGTCGGTACGGCGTCCCAGAAAGAATCATTACGGATAATGGTACCAATCTCAATAACAAAATGATCACCGAACTCTGTGAACAATTCAAGATACAGCACCACAATTCTTCTCCCTACCAGCCGAAGATGAATGGGGCTGTAGAGGCAGCCAATAAAAATATCAAGAAAATTGTGCAGAAGATGACAGTGACCTATAAAGATTGGCACGAGATGTTACCGTTCGCTCTTCATGGGTACCGTACCTCAGCAAGGACATCAACCGGGGCAACTCCTTTCTCCTTGGTCTATGGCATGGAGGCAGTCTTGCCAGTTGAAATCCAGATACCCTCTCTCCGGATAATGAAGGATGCAGACTTGAATGAGGATGATTGGATCCAGACTCGACTTGATCAATTAAATCTGATTGACGAAAAGAGGCTCACTGCTATCTGTCATGGTCAAACGTATCAGAAACGGATGATCAGGGCATTTAACAAGAAAGTCAGACCGCAAGAGTATCAAGTTGGGGACCTGGTAATCAAACGCATCATCCTTCCTCAAAGTGATCCCAGGGGCAAATGGACCCCTACATACGAAGGGCCATTCGTGGTTAAACGTGTGTTCTCAGGAGGAGCCATGATCCTAACCACCATGGATGGTGACGACCTTCCTCACCCCGCCAATGCAGACATAGTGAAAAAATACTACGCATAAATAAAAGACCCGCTAGGTTGACATACCTAGGCAAAAATAAGGGCTTCCCGGCGAACCAAAAGGGTTCGGGAAAAAATAAGGGATGAAATGAATAAAAAATCTGTACACCCGGCAAGTCGAAAACCTGAAAGGGCGGCTTGGGCAAAAATGGGTATCCCGGTGGACTGAAAACCCGAAAGGGCGGTCCAGGCAAAAGTTAGGGATAAAAGCGTAACACTATGTCTCATTGGATCACTTCGCATCCGGAACTCGGCATCAACTATCTGGCTCCAGATTTCGGCATTGACCAATCAGCTTCATCTTCAAATTAGGCAGCAAAGCGATGAGATGTTCGAAGACATAAAGGCGATAGCAGAGTTGGAACCCAGTGGGATTGTTCACATAGCTGTTTTGTTTCCTTTTTCAAATTGTAAACTCTATACTATTTGGCGATGTCCTCTTACTAGGATGTCAGTCTCTTGTACAAAAACGCCTATTCACAGGCAAAGTTTAAATCAATACAAATTCACTTGTCCATACAAATTACCATTGTTTTCCTTTTTTTTGTTTTGTCTTGCGAAGAACGTCCAATGTTCATTTTTGATATATGCATTTGACATTAAATTGCTGATTCATAAATGTTTGCATATGAAACAAGAGATTAATTACAGGTGACATCAAAGACAGGGGCAATGTGGAGTTGTCTATTACAGTCTGGTTGTTTTGTCCGCCAAGGCACCAAGGTAGGTTCAACTGAAGATTGTGGCCAAATCATCTCAATTCCCCGCAGAGTAAAACAGGATGCGACAAATACTTTCCCCAAGCAGAGTTGATTCCCCGTCGATCCTGAAAAGGCACAACATTCCCCGGCAGGTCTTAAAGCTCATCCCCAGTAGATTCTGGAAGCTTATCCCCTGCAGAGTACGGACGTCTCTCCCGAGTTTTATTTAGAGTTATTTCCTCACCAGGACTTATAACTGGGTTATCCTCAGCTAAAAGCCACGGAAGACCGCTCTCGGCAAAGTTCCTTCAATCCCCAGCGAAGTCTATCTTTGGTATTCCCAAGCAGAGTTTATCTTTGGAGTTCCCCAGCGGAGTTTATCATCATTATCCTCAGCAGAATCCGTCGTTAAAGTCCTCAGCAGGCCTCTCATCAAAACTTCGGCCAAATATCTCTTCCACAGAACAATTCTCCGGCCGTTCGTCAAGGATTTATTTTCCCCAAAGACGAAATTACATTCATGAACATTTTACATTTTCATACATCTTGCTTACATACATGATGAAACGCATACAACATCTCATGTTGAACATCATGATATTATGCACATCATACATCATGACATTGCATACAACTTACGTTTTTGCCTTTTCAGGAAAAAGACAATCTCAAAAACGACTACCTTCAACTGTCACGATCCCGGATCCGATACCTGTATCTAGCCAGGGCACATCTGAGAGTGATCAGTTTCCAGACTCGACTCCTGTATCTAGCCAGGGCACGTCTGCAGAGTTCAAAGACTCGATTCTTGTATCCAGCCAGGGCACATCTATCAACTATAACAGCTCCAGATTCGATTCCTGTATCCAGCCAGGGCATATCTGCTGACTACATTTCCAGACTCGATTCCTGTATCTAGCCAGGGCACGTCTGAAGAGTTTGAAGATTCGATTCCTGTATCCAGCCAGGGCACATCTATTGACAACTATTTCCGGATTCGACTCCTGTATCCAGCCAGGGCACATCTGTGAGCAACCGATTGTAGATTCGATACCTGTATCTAGCCAGGGCATATCTGCACAAGGAGACTGAAGATCAAACACCTGTAACAAGCCAGGAAAACATCCTCCTTCCTCAAATACACAAGTTTCTCGCTAAGGAATCTCTTACGCGATCGACACTTCCAAATGGCATCTATAAGCCCATTCCCGACAAAGTTCTGTCACATCTCCAGATGGCATCTGTAAGCCCATCCCCCTATCTACCGCCTCTCCAAATGGCATCTGTAAGCCCATTCCCGCCATCACATTGCTGATACTTCAACATGCGAGTGCAAATTTCCGGGCACTCTAGTGTCCAATCTCCTTTTACCCTCGAGTCACGAAAGGCAAACTTGCCAATCTAACTCTTCAGGTCCAAGAAGATTGAACAGGGGCAACTGTTGTACCCCAAAATTTGCCCTCCCATTTCCTCAACATTTTCTCATCACAAGACCTTTGAAGATCAAGATACAGTTAGGGTTTCCTCTGCTCAAGACTTCTCCTTGCTCTGTGGACTCAAAATTACGGTTTGTGTTTGCCTAAAGATGTTTTGACCTAAAATGCCTAAGATGACTTTCATGCTTCATGTTGGACTCCCAAGTTTACCTATACCAAGTTTCAAGTCTTGATTCCAAGTTTTACCCAGTCAACTGGACAGTTGACCTAGAAATCAGCTGTATTGGGAAAAAAGTCAACTGTGGCCAATTGACAGTCAAATCTCATGAAATTTGATCCACATCAACATATTGAACTCATATAAACTATTTGATCAAGTTTGGATCACAATTCCACAAGAAATTTGATCAGATCACCAAAAGGGCAAAATGGTCATTTTTAGGGTTTTGACTGCACAAAGGCAATTTTTGACTGTTTGACCTAGCCAATGGCAAACCAAGCTCACATATGGACTCAAGGACCCCATGGAATTATCTTGACATGTTCATCAAGCTCAAAAGATCCCAAGTACACAAGATTGACAGTTGAATTTCCCAGTCAATTGATCAATTTTGACTGTATACTGAAAAGTCAAACTTTGACTTTTTGGTCAAAATCAAGAGTCAAGATTCATTTTTCATCAAAACATGCCAAATCATGAAACTTGTTCATCAAGAAATCACAAAATGCAAATTAGGGTTTGAAAATGAAATTTTTCATAACTTAGAATTTTTCTAAGTTATGAAAAACCCTAATTTTTTCCCAACTTTGCCCCATCTTTTCACCATGATCCATTTGGATTCAAACAAAAGTCAAAACATGAAAGTTGTAGCTTGTTGCATAATCTACAACTTTGATTCACAAAGTTTTCTCATTTGAAGCTTGTATCTCAAGTTATAATATTTTGAATAAGGGCACTAAACCATTTTTAACTTAGTGAAATTTAACCTATTTTGACAAGGTTTTCTACCCCACTTCAAGGCCACTTTTCATACCCTTCCACTTGGAATTTTGATTTGCATTTCAAAGATGGATTGTAGTACACATTCCAAGCTTTCCAAAATGTCCAAGAACTCATCAAACAACCTCATAACTTGAGAGATTTGAATTTCACAAGTTGGCAAAAATTCACTTTTGTTCTTCATCAAGACATGTTCATAATCTTGCCAATTTGAAATCAGTTTGCTTTATGCTTGATTACAGGTCCTTGAACCATTTCATACTCAATAATTTAATGCATATTCAATGTGTTAAGGTCATGTTCTTTGTGTTCTAACATTGCATAATGGTTTAATCCTAAACTAGATAAAGTGAAATTTCCATTTTTGAAAAGTTTAGCTTTATGTCAAGTTTGTAATCCAACAAGTACATGAAAGATCTGCTTTGCACAAGATTATGTGCATAACACACTGATCAAGAGAGGCTTATGCAGCACATTAGGAGGCCCCCTACTAACCTAAAACAACCAACTTGCTTTTGTTGCTTAAGATAGAAGAAAAGTCCATAACTTATGCTATCTCTCATCTCAGCTTAGACACACAACACAAAAGCTATCAAACACATTCCATAGACAAAATCCAAGCTAACACACGAGCCCTTGCCATCTGAAACACTCCCATTGCTCTAATCACCTCAAAACTGTACAAACAGGGGAGCCCCTGCAGTTTGAGTGCAAACTCCCAATCCCTTCGAGCATTTTGATCCAAACCTTTTCCTCTACCTTCCCTACAACATATGCAAGCTAACCATGTCCTAAAATCAGACCTGTAACACCTCCAAGCCACTTCACCATTTTTAATTTTCTGTTTTGCAGTTGGAGTTCACTAGCTCGATTCAGGGAGTTTCAAGACAAAGTAGGAATTGGAAAAGCATCCTTACACTTCAAGGAAGCTATACAAGTCATCATTTCACTCTGAAACATCCTCCATTGCCAAGCTCGATTCCAACTGAACAGGTATATTCATGGAGTTCTATCTCTCTTATTAGGCATTGTTAGCTTTAGGTTTTTGAAGAAAACATGTCACAATCATAGCCCTGAACATGCTCATATGATTAGATTTCATTTATGTTTCGTGTGCTTAGAGAATTTCATGTCTGAACATTGATGAAAAGTTAGGTCAGAAATTGGGGGAGGAGAAATTCTCCCTCATCTTAGAGAGATAGGTCAAGTTATTTATATGGTTGAAACCGTCTCTTCATGCTGAACATTTCTTGTGTTATGAGTTTTTGCTGAAAAGCCAAGAATCAGGAGTTAGACATTGAGGAACAGAGGCGCGCGTTTTTCAAATGTTTGAAGCTGGAGGTTGAAGACAATGATCAGTGGGCTGGGCCTGTGTTATTTCACTTTTCACACCACCTTTTTTGATTCACACCCCCCTGAGCCCATTTGTTCATTTCTTAACATTTTTGACTTTTTCTTTTTTTGGTTGACTTTGTTTATTTTTTCTCATGGCATTAAAAAATTAAAAATATTTTTTCCATCATTTTTTGCATTTATTGCATATTTATTTGTTTATTTTCTTTGTTTATACATAAGTATATATATACTATTATTAGAATAAATATAAAAATGATGTAAATACAATTTTTATTTTTTATTTACTTTCTGAAAATATTTCACACAAAAAATACTCTCTTATTTATTTTATTAAAATATTAAATAAATATTTATTTTTGTGTATAATACATATTTAGGGTTTAATATATATATATATATATATATATATATGGTTATCAATATATTTAAGTTAAAAATATAAAAATACTTGAATTTTTATTTTTTATTAATATTTGATACAAAAATACTTTTCCCCATAATATACTTCATTTTATTTTATTTTTGAAAATAATAAACAAATAGTTGTATTAAATTAGATGATAATGCATTTTCTTTAAAATTAGGGTTTTTGCCTTAAATTCAAAATACTCCAAAAAAATAATACATTTTTTATTTTCTTTTCTCTTTTACATAAATAATATTTTCTCATACATATAAAAACTTTCTTTTTTGCATTTCACATATTTATTTAATTTCCATTTAATTATGCAATTTATTTACCTTGCAAATATTCAAAATGATGTAATAATTTAGATTTAAATTCTTGTCAATATCCCCCATTTGAACATTTGTACCCCCCTTCCCATATTTGGTTTTGTAATAGCTTAGTAATTTTAATTTCGCACTTTATTGCTTTCTAATGATAACATGTTAGAATTAGGGTTTGTATGCGAAAAAACGATAAAAAATAGTTTGACCTAATACAAGATAAACAAGCATGAAAATGGACACACAAATCACACTTGCACCCCCTAGGGTATTCCACTTGTTGCCTTCAAATAAATGGGCCATATTGCATGTTGAACTTCTTTGGGCAAAGCAAACAGTTTGAATGATCATGGGCCCTCGACAAAACTTTTCCAAACAAACAAAAACAAATGATCAAGTCCCTTAAAGAAATTGCCCAAAGACATTCAACGTCGTTGCAATTATGGTCTAAAACGATGACCCGCGCCTGTCCCTTTCACATCCTAACACAAGGTTGCCCACCAAATACAATGGTGGAGCAAACTTGTTAAAAGGGTTAAAGTATAGCAATAATCTTTTGAGAAATTTAGGAGTAGATAACCTCTTAGTTACTTGAATCAACTTGCAAAACAAAACACATGCCTAATTTCAAAATCACACATCACTACACTTTCAAAATAACTTTCAAAAAACAAATGAAAACCTTTTCAAAAGACATACATCTTTGTATACATCCCCACATGGATCATTACAAAGGTTGCCACCACATTGGCCTCTTTTCAAAACATTTTCAAACCCACACACTCAAGCACCATTTCAAACAATTGAAAACAAAAGGCAAGTGATCTAAGCAAGTAACTAAGAGCCCATGGATAACCATGGATAGAAAGGGTGCTAATACCTTCCCTTTCTATAATCTACTCCCCGAACCCAAGAAAACATCTCAAAAGGTTTTTGCTGTACTTTTTAACCTTTCCTTAGGATAAAATAAAAAGTCGGTGGCGACTCTTGCTAACCGCAACATTTGCGAATACAAACGCAAAACCTCAAGTCAGTTCTCCCACCGTATCACAGAACTGGCGACTCTGCTGGGGAACTACTTAAAAGTGGAGTAACCTTAGGGTTTAGATCACCTTTGTTTTCAATTGATTGTCTTGTTTGCTTTTACATTTGTGGGCTTTGAATCGGAGTTTTATAGATCCTAACCCGGATCTGGGGAAACCCTTTTAGGTAGCGACAAGGCTGTGAGGGAACTGTGCGGGGTATACCGACATGGTTGAAGCAGTCTGCTACGTTGATGTGGCACTTTGGTGTGTACCGGTAACCCTTGAGTTCAGTCAAGGAGAGTACGGGGCCGCCGCGTGGTGTCGTGGAGCATCAACTGACCTTAGAACCTTAATTGACCATCTTGGCCTTTTTAGGGTAGTGAGATAACTGACTTTGGTGCAGTCCGAGGTTGGTTGATACTCGATACTACACTCAATTGAGGGTTGCTTTCCTGGGATATTTTGGTCGCCAGTTCAGTGGCTAAATCGAAACGATGAACAATGAAAGCAATCCCGTGATATTGGGACCTTTAGAACCCGGTTATTTTTGATAGGATAGGTTGAGCCCACCAAACTTCAAGAGGGTAATACCCAGACTCCATGCAGGCCTAAACTCTAAGGGTTTGTGTGACTTGTGTGCCTTACCATGTTTGCCTTTGTGAATACTTATAGTGTATTTAATCATCACATCATTACATCATACAAACATCATGAGCATTGACTAACCATTTCAAGGGTTTCGAATCTTCATCTTTGTTCTTGTTTTATAGGACATGGAAACTGCTCGCAGAAAGACAATTCAGATTAGCCTTGTAAAGATCCCCCCTCAGCTTAAGGAACTTCTGTCCAGGATTCCCGAGGGTTCTTCATTCAGTGAGAGACATGGAAGACTCATCAGCTTGGTTAACACCAACATTGAGGAGGACTTGATAAAGGTCCTGTTCCAATTCTTTGACCCTCTGCATCACTGCTTCACCTTCCCGGATTATCAGTTGGTGCCTACATTGGAAGAGTTCTCCTGACTTCTGAAGGTCCCTATCCTTGATCAACTACCCTACAACGGTACGGAAGAGGAACCCAAGCTTGAAGAGATTGCTAAAGCCTTGCACCTACAGACATCTGACCTCAAAGGACATTGGGAAGTTAGAAGTGGTATCAAAGGGTTCTTAGCCAGGTTTCTATTTGAAAAGGCCCAAGAATGTTGGAACTCTCTTGACCTACGAGCTTTTGAAGAAGTTATGGCCCTCCTTGTCTATGGTTTGGTGTTGTTCCCTAACCCCGATCAGCTCATTGATATCAGTGCTGTCCAGATCTTCATGACCAAGAATCCTATACCTACGTTGCTGGGGGACATCCTTCACTCATGTTACACTCGAACCATGAGAAGAAGGGGTGTCCTTATGTGTTGCACTCCTCTCTTGGGAAGGTGGTTTATTTCGCACCTTCCACAAGCAGTTTTAAAGAACGAGCGGGGTTTGAGATGGTCACAACGGTTAATGACTCTCACGCATGCAGATATACATTGGTGTCCTAGGTCCAGGGAAGACGTCACTATCATTGATCGTTGTGGGGAGTACCCTAATGTTCCTTTATTTGGAATCAAAGGAGGTATTACCTACAACCCATGCCTGGCTTGGAGACAGTTTGGTTATGCTCGGAAGGATGGCCCTCATGACATGTTAATTCCTGACATAGTTTTCGACTTCGACGACGATACTCAAGGACTTTGTCAGAAATTTATCAGAGCTTGGAGGATGCCAAGTAGGATAGACAGCAAGACATTGGGGCACCGGAACTCCATCCCGTTGGAACCTTACCTCAAGTGGGTACGAGCCCGCTCCCAGAAATTAGTGATGCCTTATCCTCATATGCTTCCTGTGATCAAAGAACCAGTCTTGGAAGGAGAAGCATCCTACACCATTCAACATCCCGACATGCCCACCTCTTGGGAAGAGATGCAGAAGAGTTGGGTCCAGCTTAAGGAAGAACGGAATTCTCTTGAGACCAGTCTACATACTAGTGAAAAGAAAGTCCTGGAACTCACCCGCCTGCTGCACGAGGAAAGGAATCTCAACACCTACATCGCACCAAAGAGGATGCGCAATGTTTTTTTACCTTAAGGAGTTATTTTGTAATATTTGGCCCATGGGGCATTTATGTACTAACGAATTTCTCCTTATTAATATGATGTGCGTTCCTTTTTGTCTACAACAAATTTTGAATATTCTAAATCCTTGAATGCATTGCATACATACGCATTCCATTGCACCATATGCATAGCAGGTACCCTATTTCACAGGTTGCTTAATTTTCTTCGCTGTTTGTGTGAACAGTCATCATGAATCCAGACTCCTCCAGTGAGCAAGCAATCAAGGCCCTTCAGGCCCAAAGTGCACAGTTTCAAGAGATGGTCCTAAGCCTAGCCCAAGGTCAGCAAGAGTTGAAGACTCTACTCCTGAAGAAGAAGAAGAAAAAGAGGACTGCATTGTTCAACACCGGACGCCGATTTGGGAACACACTCCACAATGAAGCTGATCCAACCACTTCTTCTGCTGAGAAAAATAGTCCCCAAGGGGGAGGAGCTCCTAGTCCCGCAGTCTCCGACAACGAGACGGACTATAACGATGAACAATACCCACCTGCTGCTGACCGATACAAGCAATTGGAGGACCGCTTGAGCGCCATGGAAATTCAGAATGTGCCGGGACTGGATTTCGGAGATTTAGGGTTATCTTCTGGGGTAGTCATTCCACATAAGTTTAAGGCGCCTGCCTTCGCCAAGTATGATGGGGTCTCCTGCCCAAAGCTGCATCTAAGGTCGTACGTAAGGAAAATCCAACCTTACACGGCGGATAAGAACCTCTGGATTCACTTCTTCCAAGACAGCCTCTCGGGGTCACAGCTTGAATGGTTCTACCAATTGGATGGAGCTAGCATCCGACACTGGGAAGATTTGGCAACCGCATTCTACAGACAATACCAATACAATTCTGATCTCGCTCCTATGCGTACCCAACTTCAGGGTATGTCTCTAGGAACGGGTGAAGGGTTCAAAGAGTACGCTCAAAAATGGAGAGATTTGGCTGGCAGGGTGCAGCCTCCATTAACTGATCGAGAGCTGGTTGATATGTTCCTTGGGACTTTGTCTGGTCCGTTTTTCAATCATTTGGTTGGTAACTCCTCCGCTGGATTCACAGATTTGATATTGACGGGAGAAAGAATTGAAGCTGGCATCAGGTCAAGCAAGATACAGAAGGCTGCCTCTACAAGTGTTGAGAAGAGGCCGTTTAAGAAAGAAGCAAGTGCCGTCTATGGTCCTAGAAGACAAGTCAAGCCCGAAAGTCGCCAAGCCGTCAACGCTTTGGTCATCTCCAAACTTGTTGCTGCTCCTCAGCAGTACAATCAACAAAGAAGCGAAAGGCCCAAGAGGCAGTATACCCGACTAAGTATGACATTATCTCAAATGACCACAGTATGGATACACCCCAGACACGGTGGTCATTCTATTACTCATTCAAGAACTTCAAGTCAAAATACAGTGCAGATACACCCCAGACACGGCGGTCATTCTACTACTCATTCAAACTTCAGCAATCAGATACAGACTAGATACGCTCCAGACACGGCAGCCATTCTATCTCTCATTCAGATTCAACTATCAACTACAAGTTCAGATACGTTCCAAACACGGATGTCGTGCTGACCCTTACACCAGCAGTGTGATTTCCCCCCAATGCAGTCGCCTCGAAAATCATTCAGTCACTTATTCAGATCCCAGTTACAGTACGGATACACCCCAGACATGGAGGTAATTCTATTACTCATACAAATCTCAACTTCAGATACAGTCCAGATACGCTCCTGACACGGTTGCCATTCTGTCACTCATTCATAGTTCATCCCCAGCACGTAGTTGCTCCATACACAGATGTTTCTCTGTTACCCAGATACGATACGGATACACTCCAGACATGGCAGTCATTCTGATATTCATTCAAAGTTCAAATACGGTTACAACTCAGATACGTGCCAGACGCAGACGCCATTCTTTTGCTCATACAGACTCAGTCTCCAGATACAGTTCAATGGCATCCCGGACACGAATACCATTTTGATGCTCATTCTTCTGACCTACAGCATTGCAATTCAACAAACATTCTTGGATGGCATCTCTAAGCCCATCTCCAGCAAGATTCTACTATCTCCAAATGGCATCTCTAAGCCCATTTCCTCAGATATATTTTGACGAGTGCAAATTTACGGGCACTATAGTGTCCAATCCTCTTTTACCTTCGAGTCACGAAAGGCAAACTTGCCAATCTAACTCTTCAGGTTCAAGAAGATTGAACAGGGGCAACTGTTGTACCCCAAAATTTTCCCTCCCATTTCATCAACATTTTCTCATCACCAGACTCTTGGAACTGAAGATCAAGTTAGGGTTTGCTCTGCTCAAGACACCTCCTTGCACTGTTGATTTAAATTAGGGTTTGAGTTTGCACAGTGGTGTTTTGGCCTACAATACCAAAATTGACTTTCATACTTCATGTTGGACTCACAAGTTTGTCCATACCAAGTTTCAAGCCTTGATTCAAATTTTTGTCCAGTCAATTGGACAGTTGACCTAGAAATCAACTGTATTGTGGAAAAAGTCAATTGTGGCCAATTGACAGTCAAACCTCATGAATTTTGACCCACATCAACATTATGAACTCATATGAACCATTTGATCAAGTTTGGATCACAATTCCACAAGAAATTTGATCAGATCACCAAAAGGGCAAAATGGTCATTTTTAGGGTTTTGACTGTACAAAGGCAATTTTTGACTGTTTGACCTAACCAATGGCCAATCAAGCTCAACCATGGACTCAAGGACTCAATGACATTGTCTTGACCTATTCAACAAGTTCAAAATATCTCAAATGCATTGGATTGACAGATGAATTTTTCAGTCAACTAATCAAAATTTGATTGTACACTGAAAAGTCAAACATTGACTTTTTGGTAAAAATCAAGTGCCAAGAGTTATTTTTCATCAAGACATGTCAAATTATGAAACTTGTTCATCAAGAAACCCAAAAATTCAAATTAGGGTTTAAAATGGAAAATTTTCATAACTTAGAAATTTTCTAAGTTATAAAATTTTCTTATTTTTTCCTAACTTTGTCCCAAATTTTCACCAAGATGCAAGTGGATTAAAACAAAACTTGAAACATGAAAGTTATAGTCCATCACAAAGTCTACAACTTTTATTCACAAAGTTTTCTCAAAAAAGTCTTGTATCTCAAGTTATGATTTTTGGAACAAGGGTACCTAAAACTTTTAACTTAGAGAAAATTTGCCCTAATCTAGGCAGGATTTTGACCCATCTTCTTGGCAACTTTTCACATAGTTCCACTTGGAGTTTCAAGTTTCATTTCAAATATGGATTATAGTACATGTTCCAAGCTTTACAAATTGTCCAAGAACTCCTTAAACACCCTTGTGGTTAGAGAGAATCCAATGCTTGAAGTTGGCAAAAACTCACTTTTGTCCATGGCCAATGCATGTTCATACAAACTTGCATTTTCAAATCAGCATGTTTGGAGCTAGCTTGCAGGCCTCAAAACCAGTTTATACTCCATAATTTAATGCATAACCATTGAGTTAAGGGATTATCTTGTTCATGTGGACATTACATACAAAATTAAGCCCTAAATGGTAAAAGGTATATTGCCATTTTTGCAAAAGTTACTTTATGTCAAAACACTAAGCATTGAGCCTTGAACAAAGATCTGAGACTACAAACTAAATACAGGGATTAGAGGGGCCAAGAGTGTTGTGTGCAGGTTGATAGGAGGGCCTGTACAAGGCTATAACATCACTTCCATTCTCTTGCTTCAAGTAGAAAAAAAAGTTGCCAAACATACACCATCTCTCATATCTGTTAAGACAAGCTTACACAAACATTGTAGACAAGTTCCATACCTCCCAACAAGCCTGAAACGTGACCCCTTTGCCTCTCAAACTCCCTTGTACATAGAATCACTGTTTTTTTTGCAAAACATGGCAAGTTCTGCATTTTGCAAGCCATAACCAAATTCCATCGTGCGTTTTGCACAAAGATAGTTCAAACACTTTCCAATCAACTCACTTGAACTATCCCAGGCCCCCATTGCAAGCTTTAACACCTCTAACCCACTTTGCCATTTTTGTTTCAAAGCTCTGCAGGTTGAATTCTACAGCACGATTCAAGCTGTTTCAAAACAAGCCAAGCATTGGAAAAGCTTCCTTGGACCTCAGGCAAGCTCAAAAGAAGCTCAAACACCATTGAAGGTTGCTACATTGTCCAGCTCGAAGTCAACTGAAACAGGTATTTCATGGACTTCTATCTCTCTATTTAGGAATGGTTAGGCTTAGGTTTGTGAATGAAATATGTTGTACTCATAGCCCTGAAGCCATACATATGCTTAGTTTTCATTTACATTAATCGTGCTAAGAGAATTTCACTCATGCACTTTCTGAAAAAACTAGGTTAGAAATTAGGGCCAGAGAAATTCTCTCTGATCTTTGAGAGTTAATCCAAGTTTTTTATATGGTTGGATTCGTTGTTTAATTATCTATAATGTTCATGTTATGAGTTTTGTCAAAAAACCAAAGAATCAGGAGATAGCCATTGATGTACAAAGGCACGCGTTTTGTGAACAAGAGGAAGAAGATGGAGTCTGACTTGGTTGGGCCTGGTTGTTCTTTGCTTTTGACACCCCCTTTTTATGTTTACACCCCCCCTGGCCCATTTATTTAAATATTTATCATTTTGACATTTTTATTTTTTATTCTGACTTTATTAATTTTTCTCCAAATATAAAAAATACCAAAAAATTATTTTCTATATTTTTCATATTTATTTGATTTTTATTTTTATTTTACTAAGTATAAATATGTAAATAAACTATTTTCTTTTTAATAAAACTCAAAAATAATACAAAAAATACACTGATTTTCATTTATTATTTCTATTTATATTTGAGAACATTTCCTTGAAAATACCCATTTTTGTAAATAATTAATTTTTAATCTTTGAATATTTAATATGATTAATATATACATATACTTATATACTTGTTTTATTAAATAATTAGGTAAAGAAATACAAAAATACTACATTTTTTATTTTTATTAACATTTTGTACTAAAAATATCATTTTCATAATATACTTTTATTTTTTGTATAAATTAGTATATTATTGTATATAATATTATTTATTAAGAATTAGGATTTTTTCCCTAAATAGAAAAATAATTAAAATTGACCCTTTTTTTATTTATTTACATTTCACATTGAAAAAATACTTTTCACATACATAAAAATCTTTTTTTTTGCATAATATATTTTATTTTATATTTGTTTAATTGTATTTATTTAAATATTAAATAGTGCCTATACATTCAATTTGGTTGTAATAACTTAGAATTTAATTTCTTGTCAAATACCCCCCAATTCAAATTTGTACCCCTATCCCATATCATGTTGTAATAGTGTCGCATTTAAATTCTCGCACATTTAAAAGCTTCCAATTATGCCATGCTTAGACTTAGGGTTTGTATGCAAAATGAAAGCAACAACTAGCTTGACCTAATCAAAGACAAAAAAGCATGAAAAACAAACACAAGACACACTTACACCCCTAGGGTTTCATCCACTTGTTGCCTTCAAAAATGGGCCATGGTTGCATGTCAAGTACTTTTGCAAAACAAAAACAAAACAAAAGATCATAGTCCCTCGATGACGCTATCTGAGTTGCCTAAACAAAATTATCAAGCCCCTCAAGAAAAAATGCCAAAGATACTTGACACCATTGCTATCATGGTCTATACGGTGACCCGCTCCTGTCCCGTTAACATCCTAACACAAGGTTGTTCACCAAATACAATGGTGAAGCAACACTATTAAAAGGGTTAAAAACATAAGAAAGATATTTGAGTAAATTAGGGTAGACAAACTCTTAGTTAATTGATCAAGCTTGCAAAAACGTCCTTGCTATTTTTCAAAACAGACCTCACAATACAATTTCAAAACCCTACTTTCAAAACATTGAAAACTTTTCCAAAAAAAACAAAAACACCTTTGTATACATTCAAACGAGAATCATTACAAAGGTTGCCACAACAATGACCTCTTTTCAAAACATCTTTCAAAACCACACACAAAGCACCATTTCAAACAATTGAAAAGCAAAAGCAAGTGATCTAAGCAAGTAACTAAGATCCCATGGATAACCATGGATAGAAAGGGTGCTAATACCTTCCCTTTCTATAATCTACTCCCCGAACCCAAGAAAACATCTCAAAGGTCTTTCTTGTGCTTTTTGACCTTTCCTTAGGATAAAATAAAAATTCGGTGGCGACTCTTGCTAAACCGAAACATTTGCGAACACAAACGCAAAATCCCAAGTCAGTTCTCCCACCGTATCACACATATAAATACTAGTTAATTAGGGTTTGTATGGAAAGATAAAATTAATACTTAGAAAACCCTAATTCAAGATAAACTCAAGCATGAAATTCAAAACACTTGCACACTTTGCACCTCTAGGGTTATCTCCACTTTTTGCCTCGAGAAAATGGTCATGATATGCATGTGAGACATCTTAGGAAAAACAATCAAAAATACAAGATCATAGTCCCTCGATGACGCTACGAATGTTGCCTTAAAAATGATCTTAGTCCCTTAAGAAAAATGCTAAGGTATCTCACAATATTGCATTTTTATGACTAAACAATGACCCATGCCCGTCCCTTTATATCTAAAGATAGGGTTTCTTACCGATCAATGAATTTTGAGTAGGTAGAACGTTCTTAGTTACTTGCTTACAATCCATCTTCAAAAACAAACATCTTTTCAAACAAACCAAACACTTTCAAAACATGAAATATTTTCAAAAAGTCCAACACTTTCTATGCATTTTTATAGAGACGAGAATCATTACAAAGTTTGCCTAAACGAAGGCGCTTTTCAAAAATACTTTCAAAACATATCACAAACACATTTCAAATAAAGCGAATTCAAAAGTGAACTAGCAAAGCAACTAAGAGCCCATAGATAAATATGGATGAAAAGGGTGCTAACACCTTCCCTTTTCATAACCTACCGCCCGAACTCAAGAAAAATATCTCAAAGGTCTTTCATGTTCTTTTCACTCTTTCCTTTATTGGATAAAAGAAAAGTTGGTGGCGACTCTTGCTATCCACAAGAATTGCGTTCAAATGCAAAACAACCAAGTCAGTTCTCCCACCGTATTACAGAACTGGAAACTCTACTGGAGATTATAGTTAAAAGTGGGGTTACCTTAGAGCTAGATCACATTTACTTGCTTTCATTGTTTGATTTGTTTGCTTTACATTTATGGGTCCTTGTTTGGGTTTGTATTAATCCTCTACCCGGATCAGGGAACACCATTAGGTAAAAAGCAAAGATTATGGAGACCGTATGGCATAGACTGGTATGTTTGAGACAATAGCTATGTTAGTGTGACATATTTGTGGGTACCGATATCCCTTATGGAAAATTAAGGAGAATATGGGGCCGCTGAGTGATGTCATGAAGCACTAACGAACCTTAGAACCTTTAATTGAACAACTTGGCCATTAGGAAGTAGTGAGATAGCCAGTTTTGGTGGAAAGCTGAAAATTGGTTGATACTCGATACTACGCTCATTGAGATCGGAATTTTTAGATATTTTGGCCACAATAAAAGATTGATTGTGCTAAAACAATTCCCAATGAAGAAAGATCAATGATATTAAGATTCCCTATAACCTGTTTAATTTTTAGGACAGGTTGAACCAACTAAACTTCAAGAGGGTACTTACCTATAAACTCCATGCAAGCCTAAACCTAATGATTTGTTTGTTTGTATGTGATTATTTGTACATAACGACTTATTTGCTTTGTTTGTGTATAATTACTTGTACATAACATCATGATATCATACCATAGCATTTTAAATAACCATTTCAAGGGTCTGTGGTGCAGGGTTATGTTGATCCAAACGTCTATCAAGGGGCAAGAGGATTAATTTTCCTCTAACCAAACACCGTCAAAAACCAAAATGCGATAACTTGAGTCAAGGGCTATGACCCACTTGACATGGTGAGCTTGATTCTTGTGGAAGGACATCTAACATACAAAGTTCTTCAATCAAAGTTGCAATCAAAGTTCAACTTCTGACATCTTCTTGTGTTTACCCCGCAAGATCCTTAAAAACAGTGCATCCACATATCATGCATCATACCATGACAGGTTTTCCCATATAGGTTTTCTCATCCGTTTACTGTTTGTTTCAAGAAAAGATGGCCCTCAAGCAGACTGTCCAAGATCTTCAGACCCAAAATGATCAGCTTCAAGATTTGTTCCTAAATCTGTCCAAGGGGCAACAAGAAGTGAAAGCTCTTCTCATTGAGAGCATGAACAATAACAATCCTGAAGACAACAAGGAGGGTCAGATGAGACAATTGCAAGTAGAGATAGCAATAATGAGAATCTAGATGCTGGGGAAAATGGATCTTATCCAAAACTTAGCTCGGGGACAAGAAGAGTTGAGACCTCTCATTAATAAGCTTCATCAAGACAAATACAACCGTATGGAACAAACATTTAAGATTGGGGATCAAGTCATTAATCAGCCCCCGATGAGATAAGAAGTTGGCTTGGTGAAGAGTAGACCTTTCCAAATTGCTGCTACATCACGAGCCCAACAACGACCTCGCCAATAATGATAGGGTAGTCAGCGTAAGCAGGATACGTCCAATAGGCAATATACCAAACTCAACATGCCGATTTCGAAAGCCTTGCAACACATGTTGAAGATAAATTTGGTCACGTTGAAGGATCCTCCTCAGAATCCTAATACTTCTGCTCCTAACTACAATCCCGATGCAAGGTGTGCATATCACTCCAACAGTCCGGGGCATGACACTCATAGTTGTTGGATGTTGAAACATAAGATTCAAGACCTGATCGACAAAGGAATTTTGGAATTTACACAAGATGTTCAACTGGAGTTTTTCTGTCATCCCTCAAAGGCACATTATCTGAAGTGACAAAGTTTATGCAGAAAATTTTTGTTCATTCGAATTTTCAATTGTAATTTCTGTGTTGTTTAAACATTCATCTTTATGTCAAACTTTGGTTATTCTCACTAATGCATTCCATATGTTTGTCTTGAGCTAGTCCATTCAGTTTCACTATACTGAAACGATACTTTTACTCCTTTTTGTATAATATTCAACTCTGGATTACAAGCTGTAAGCCTTTAGAGGGAGGATGATGAAACTAATACCATAATCTCATATAGTATGTTCTCGGACATACCTTGCTGACGATGTACATGCGTTGTTTCAAATCCTAAACAATGTTGTTATAAGGAAGATAATCCCTAGTCAACCCCTTTGAGCCAAAGAAGTAGGAGTTTTCTTTTTTGCACAAATTGAAACCCTTAAGTCATAACTTGGGGCTGGGTAGTTTCTCAGTTAATCCAAACGCGCGGTCAGTCATAAGTTGTCAATTCACAAACGAGAATATCCTTTTGAATCAAAATATGATGTTGGTTCCCCATGAAGTAGGCAGTCTATACCTCTCAAAAAGAAGAAAGCCCATCAGGTCAAAACCTATGAGAAAGTCTTAAGAAAAAACGGGGGCATCTCGCTTACTGTAATGTCAAAACAAATAGTCAAGCAAAAGTTAGGGATAGTAAATAAAAAAGGAGGTCACTACAAATCCTCAAAAACATGAAAAATGTCACAAAAATGACTGCCTTCCAAAATAAACTTCCAATATCCGAACCATCAGCAAAATATCATTCCAGATTCTAGTAGGATATAAATGCGCGATCGACTGAGTATTAGGACTGTAGAACATCACGGAGAATGGGTTGGTTACAAATAAACTTTCAACCTTATCATTTGTTTCTTAAACCGTGAACCAGGATATGTTACAACCCTTTAAAAGTCCTAATTAAAGCATAAGTTAGTTCGAAAGCACGTTGTTACAAAAGGTATCCTGACTCCTGTAAGGTTTACTATAGATCCCGAGTTGAATTCATATTCTTACAAATTTTTGTTGCTCTTTAAAAGTGCAGTTTTCAAAAAAAAATTCTCAAGAACGACATAAACTTTGCATTGTTTGAATAACATAGTTTGCATATGGCTAATTGTTTGACAACAGAGGAATTCGCACGACGGATATCCAGCGAACGATAACTCTCTCAATAAACAGAGTCACTTTAAATGGAAATACGCCTCCAATGAAAAATCTCTCACAATCAAGGGGGCACGACACAATCATTGTCCAACACATATGGGGCAGTCAAGTCGAGATTCAAAGAATATCTCAAAGAAATGTTGAATAACCAGGGGCAAATATCCATCTGAATCGCTCGAGAGGCAATGTTATATTGATCATGGGCTTGAAAAAAATCCACTATGAAGACTTCCGAAAACACCAAATTTCTGGTTTGTGCCAGTAGTATCAGATGGTGTCAGTATCATGTCTTCGGATCCTTCCATGACAGTTCTAAGAAAATTTTGAGACTTAACCAAAGATCGTGAGTACCACCAAATTTCTTATCTGTTCCAGTAGTATTAGATGGTGTCAGTATCATGTCTTCGGATCTTTCCATGATAGTTCTTAGAAAATTCTGAGACTTAACCAAATATCTTAGGTACCACCAAATTGCTTGTCTGTGCCATTTAGTATAAGATGGTGTTAGTATCATGTCTTTAGATTCTTCCATGACAGTTCTTAGAAAATATACATAGTAAGTTCAAGACTACCATAAATGTGAACAAAATTTCAAACATCAAGTGCACCAGACTAACTCTAGGGGCAAACAGGCTCCCACATATGAAAGATTACGTACGATCAAACAATTAATTTCTGGAATTTCTGCAACACTTCTTACCACAGACAATGACAATTCTCCACACCCTATAAACTCAGACATAGTCAGAAAATACTACCCATGAAAAGAGACCCGCTAGGTTGACATACCTAGGCAAAAATAAGGGTATCCCGACGAACCAAAAGGATCAAGCAAGAATTAGGGATATATTCAAAAGATTGTACACCCGGCAAGTCAAAAACTTGAAAGGGCGACTTGGGAAAAATGGGTATCCTGATGGACTGAAAATCTAAAAAGACTTTCCAGGAAAAAGTTAGGGATTAAAGCGTACGACTATGTCCCGTTATCTCATCATTTTGTCTATCAGTAAAGGATTTTTCACTCTGATAGAGTTAAAACTGTCTACAAATCCCTACAAGGCCAATTTCATGGATGTCCCCATCAGAGTTACATCAATCACATTATCCTTGCAAATTTGGATTCATGAAATCCTCAGCCAGAGTTTCAATCTCTGGAAAACTCTCTCCCCAACTAAGTTGGTCCAAAAGAAGATGTCTTACGGAGTTCTTTCCTAGAGAATACCTCCCCTACAGATCGTCAAATATTATCTTCAACATGGTTTATTTCCCCAACAAAACTATAAACTCCCTAGTTTGAGTTTTCCTCTCAAACTACTACAAATCAACAGACAAGACCCCTTAACCTCCGGTTAAGTTATTACAACCCCCAACAGAGTCGTTACTATCCCTGAAAGCTACAATGAAGCCTGGACCCGACCAAATACCAGTTAAACTCCATCCTACCATCAAATTGCTTCAACCTAGACCCGACCAGTAAAAAATTCAAGTTACTGAAGCCTAGACCCGACCAGATACCAGTTGACCCAAGTTAAAAATTACTGAAACCTTTACCCGGTTAATTAACAATTCAAGCTACTGAATCCTGGACCCGAACAGATAACAGTTGACCTCTGTCGTACCCCAAAATTTTCCCTCCCATTTTTCATATTCTAGGGTTTTTCGAATACTCAACTTGACTCAGAAGTTGGTTAGGCAGATTTTCTCTCTACGCAGTAAATCAACAATTAGAGTTTGGTATTTCTCAGAGAAAATTTAGTTTCCGAAGTTTCAATTGGTCTTCTTAGTCCTTCATGTGTCCTCAAGGATGTTCGTGACAAGTATCAAGCCCCGCATCCCGAGTGTGCCCAGTCAATGGCTCGAATGACTAAAAATCAATTGTAAAAGTCGACCCTTTCAAGATCAAGTTCATAAGATCATAACTACTTTGATATTCAATATTTCTAAGTGATTCTTTGAGTATTTGTTTCCTTGTTACGCCCTCATTAACTCATCTTTATAAGTCAAGAGCCAATAATTTGCACAAGATCATCAAAAGGTTGGATACTTTAGAGGCCGCTTTGTGGACATTGGCTTAACCTCAAGTAACTGTTTCTAGACTTTCAAAGATCGTAACTCTTCTTATTTTTATCATATCGGGATGGTTCTTTTTGCAACATATCGCAAATGATGTCGTCTGTAAGATTTCTTTAAGGATCAATTGCCAAACGCGCTTAGAAGGCCATGAAATTAGTTGGAACATTTTGGGACTTCGAATTGATTTTGTGTTGAGTTTGTTCTCCACTAAGTCAAGGGTAAAGGCAAGATGTTGAGTTTAAAGTTTCATTGATTATATATTGCTTATAATACAAGTTGCTTATGTTCGAAGCATTAGTAATTACTGAATTGAAATTGGATATAGATCAGGTTTCTTAAGTTTCTTTATTTGTGCATCAAGATTTGCTTCATGATAAAAAGGTTTATGTGTTTCTACTTGGAGTGCATTTCAAGGGTTCAAAATCAAATATCCAAGTTCGTCAATTAAATTGCAATATCAATTCAATAAGATTTATTAGTTTAGAATTTTGAGCAAAATACACCCTAATTTCTAGAGGATTATTCCAAGTTTCCAAGAATTCAAGACTTACAACAAATTCATCATTCATACATTTCATTCAAATGTTGTATCCGGGTTACATTCTTGGACAATTTGCAAAAGGGTTTACAATGCAAAAAATAAATTGAATCACAAGCTACATTTGTTGTTTACAAAAAAAAAAGTTTGTTTTTCAAGTTTGCTTCATCTTCAAGAAACTCCTCATTGCTAGTCGTGGCTTTCTCTTCACCTTGCCTCGCTCGCCATTCAATTGCTCGTACATGTAACAAAAGAAAAAGGAGGAGCTAGCAATGATCAACATGAGAAAAGATTCCAAACAAGAATTATTTGTTAAAAGATAAATTTCATCATTAGGATTCGCACTTTGGAATCAGAATTTTTAAAGGTTTTGTTTTCAATCATAAGATACCTCCTCCTACTTTTGCAAATCACAAAAAGTTTGACCTTTTTGGTTCACAAAAGGGAAGAGAAATTTGGAACAAAAACAAGCAAATAACAACAAGATGCCTAAGCCACAACAGAACAAATAACAGCAAACAAAACAAGGAGCAGCAGCTAGGCTGCCAAGCAAAAATCTTCAACAAACAGAACAGCAGGGCAAAACTGCAACATAAAATAAACAAACAGCAGGCTAGCGCAGCAGCTAGGCTTCCAAATAGCAGCCAACAAAAGCAAACTTGCAGCCAAGCTGCAATACACACAAAACAACAAGCAACAGGCCAAATAGTCAAAAACATCAAATGTAGCAATGCAAGCTATCAAAACCCTGTCATTATTTTCCAAAAAGAGTGCAAATCCTTCAGAAAATTGTATAAAAAGCAAAATGTTTTATTTCATTGAAAGATGAAAAAAGAAAGATGAAAGAGATATCACCTAGCCTGCATAATAACCCTGTCAATACAGTCCAAAAATCTGAACCAAACCTGTCCAATAAATTGCACACAAATAGAAAATTTGAAACCTGCATCTAAAAGGCCCAAGGTCAGCATGCCAAAGTTGTTCAAACTCATCCCATTTCCACCCACTTTTAACCCCGATTTTCAATATAACAAAGGAATTGTTCCATAAAACGGAGAAGGCAAAAAACAATATACAAAACAGCACAAAAACCATAGTCAGAAAAAAGAACCAAGAGCTAAAAAACCAGCAAAGGGGGAGAACATTTGTGATAACCAGCAAAAAAAAACTAGAAAATGGGCCAAGACAATACAGAACCAGCAAAATCAAGCCAAGAACAATAGCAAACGCAAACTCATACAAGCCTATACTCCCTCTGTCCAAAAATCCTCCAACCCTCTAACATTAAAACTTTCTGCAAATAACCTTCGTATCTTTCTGCAACATTCACAAACCGCTCATATAATCTTCAACCTAAGTCTACAGCAATACACAAACCTATGAATCTCAAGTTATAAAAAGAATTAGAAAATAAAAAAAATCACGACCACTCACTTTTGGCTCAGCCGCCATCGATCTCGCCAGGAAACACTTCTACCATCACTGTTTTTTCTTTCAGTTTCAGTTGCGGATTGTTGTTGGTGTACAAAGGGGGTCAGAAGGGAATACGGAGCAGAGTTGAGAAACATACCGTACCCATGTCATACACCGGAGAAAAACTCCCCTCCGACGCATGCGCGTTTCCAGTCGTCGACACCATATCCATTTTTCTCCACGGAAGTCCTCACAAAGCCAGGTCCTCCACCGCCAACTAGCCCTCTCGCTCACCCATTTGTCGATGAAATCATCTCCATCATCCAGGTTTCACTTTGTCGTTTTCAGGTTTGTGTTTGAATTCATAAGTTTTCTTTTTCTTTTATTTATAAGAGAATCAAGGTTGTGAGAGAGAAATAGATAAAGCTGAAAGGTGAATTAAGAAGAGAGATTATTTTTTCCATTATAGTTAAATTGGAAATGAAAAAGAAACTTAATATGTTGACCAATTTTGCTTCCTTCCCAATGAGAGCCAGCCGCAACACTTTTCCCCTTTAGACTTCTAGGGATTTCTCAAGTTCCAATTATCATTTTGGGCCTTACCCCAAGACCAATCCGACCCGATTCCCTCTAGTCCAATTTTTTTTATTTTCTATTCTATTTTATTGCTATTGGGCTTAAGCTTCCAGCCTAATCCGGATTGTTACCTCACACCTCCATTTCTTGGTCTTTACTCGTTTATTTTGTTTATTTTATTGTTACTTATTTAAATTAATATACATACTTTTAATTTAATCTTTAGTTTTAATTCTAGATTCGTAATTTTGAATTATTTAATCTTCTCAGTTAGTTTAGTTAGTAATTTTTTGTGAATAATTTAGTTAATTAACTTTTTAGTTAACATTTTTTACAAATTTTTTATTTTCTTCATGATAAATAAAATTTTAAAATAATAGAATAGGATTTTATTTTCTTTTCAAAATTTCTCACAAACAAAAATACCAAGAATTTCTATACTTTGTCAATTAATTTTATTTCATAAACTGTTATAATTTTGATTAATTTCTCGATTCGATTTGGTTGTATTGTTTGCCTATTTGGACATTTAATTGTACTAATCCATCCCCAATTGTAAATTTATACCCCATTCTCGAAAACTCTGTAATAACGTAGAATTTTAATTTCCGCAATTTACTGTTTTCCTTATACTGTATAGTAATTAGGCGTGCATGGCAAGATTCAAAATTAATCGCTAGATAACCTAATTTCTAAGACAAAATAACTTGAAACAAACACACTTTTTCACACACGCACCCCTAGGGTAACCTCGCTCGTTGCCTTGAAAAAATAGTCACGTCCCTCGAATATGGGACACTTTAGCAAAGACCCTTCGAGAAAACGATCTAGTCCCTTACAAAAAAATGCTAATGCGTCTCATAAGTTGCCTTCTGTGCTTGTACAAACGTCTCGCGCTTGTCCCTTCACATCCAACGATGGGGCTTCTTACCAAATCAATGGTAAGATAGCAACATCTAAAGGAGGAGGAAAATAATATTTAAGACCTTTTGAGTAGGTAGATTCGCTCATAGTTGCTCGCTTGCTCACAACCAAACATTTTACACCAACACTTTCATATTAAAATATTTTCAAAAGACAAAAGCTTTTTTTATACGTTCTTATATAGACGAGAACCATTACTAAAACATATTTCCAAATACTTTCAAAAAATCACACTCCACAAACACATCTTTGAACTATTTTCTAAACAAACACTTTATACGCGTTCTTATACTAACGAGAACTATTACAAAGATATTTTCAAAATACTTTCAAAAACCACACCACAAGCACATTCAAACAAAAGCAAGTGATCTAGCAAGCAACTAAGAGCCCGTAGATAACTACAGATGAAAAGGGTGCTAATACCTTCCCTTTTCATAATCTACCCCCCGAACTAAAAAAAAAACATTTCTAAAGGTCTTTCCCGTTCTTTTCAGCCTTTCCTTTTTGGATAAAAGAAAAGTCGGTGGCGACTCTTGCTATCCGCACAATTACGATCAAACGCAAAACAACCAAGTCAGTTCTCCCACCGCGTTAAAGAATTGGAGACTCTGCTGGGAAAAACATAAAAGTGGGGTTACCTTAGGGCTAGATCACATTTACTTGATTTCTTTATTTAACTTGCATTCTTTACATTATGGTTCCTTATTTGAATTTGCTTTAATCGTACACCCGGATTTAGGGCACCTTTTTAGGTAAGAAGCAATAAATTGTGAGGGAACTGTGCGGGGTATACCGACACGGTTGAAACAGTAGCTATGTTGATGCGATACTTTGGTGTGTACCGGTAGCCCTTGAGTAATCAAGGAGAATACGGGGCCGTTGCATGGTATCATAAAGCGTCAAATGACCTTAGCACCTTAATTCACCAACTTGCCTTTTAGGACGTAGTGAGATAGTCGTCTTTGGTGTAAACCCAAAGTCGGTTGATACTCGATACTACATTCATTGAGGTTAGACCCTTGAATTCTGTTTAGTGGCAAATCAATTGTCTATCGAAACGAGATTTGGTGGAAAGACCGGTTATATTGAGATCCCTTACAACCCGGTTACTATATTTAGGACAGGTTGAACCAACCCAACTTCAAGAGGGTATCACCTTAAAATCCATGCAAGCCTTAAACCTAAGGTTTTTGTTTGTGAGCATAATAATGACATCATAATATAGCATGTCATACTAACCATTTCAAGGATTCTTAGAGTTTATTTTTTTCTTGTTTTGTAGGACATGGCTCTCGCCCGCAGATTCACTATCCAAATCAGTCTAGTAAAAGTACCTCCTCAGCTTAAGGATTTGGCATCAAGGGTTCCAGAATGCTCTCTATTCACAGAAAGACATGGTAGGCTTCTTAGCTTGGTCACTTTAAGCCCTGATGAAGAAATGTTAAAAGTGCTCTTTCAGTTCTTTGACCCTCTACAACACTGCTTCACTTTTCCAGATTACCAGTTAGTGCCTACTATGGAGGAGTTTTCTATGCTGTTGGGGGTGCCTATCCTTAATGAGGTACCTTTCAGTGGTATGGAAAGAGACCCTAAACCTGAAGAGATTGCTAAAGCTTTATCCTTACAACGGTTTGATGTAGTAGCCAATTGGGAAACTAGGAGAGGTGTCAAGGGTTTTTTGGCTAAGTTCTTGTTCGAGAAAGCTCATCATTTCTGGGATTCCTTGGACTTACAAGCTTTTGAAGAGGTGTTAGATCTTCTCATCTATGGTTTGGTACTGTTTCTTAATCTAGACCAACTCATAGACGTGAATGCAGTTAAGATTTTCCTGTCACGTAATCCAGTACCTACTCTTCTTGGAGATATCCTACATTCGTTTTATACTCGTACTATAAAGAGAAGAGGAACCCTTCTGTGTTGCACACTTTTTTTGGCTAGTTAGTTTATTTCACACCTATCCCGATCCGTCTTGAAGAATGAACAAGGTTTGAGATGGTCTCAAAGGTTAATGACTCTTACACATTCAGGCATTCATTGGTGTCCTCGATCCTCAGAGAATGTTACCATCATTGATCGATGCAGAGAATTCCCTAATGTCCCTCTTTTAGGCATTAGGGTAGGAATTACTTACAATCCTTGTTTGGAACTACAACAGTTTGGATATGCAAGAAGGGATGGTCCTCATGATGCACTTATTCAAGGAATCGTCTTCGACTACGAGAATGATGCTCAGGATTACCGCAAAAGGTTCATGCGAGCTTGGGGCATGGTACATAGAATTGATAGCGAGACACCGGGGCATAAGAATTCCATCCCTCTTGAGCCTTATCTCAAATGGGTACGAGCTCGTGCTCAAAGTCTTAGGTTGCCTCATCCCTCTATTCTCCCAGTTATTATAGAATCTATTGTGGAAGGAGATGTCCCGTACACTATCCTTCATCCTAACATGCTCACCTCTCTCGAAGACTTGAAAAGGGATTGGATACAGCTTAAGGGGGAGCGAGACACTTTTGAGGCCCAATTCTACACCAGCGAGAAGAAGGTTCTAGAACTCACCAAGCAGCTTCATGAGGAGCGGAGTATGAACGCCTACATCGCACCAAAGAGGATGCGCTCAACTTTTTTGTCTTAGTTGTTTGCATTTTCATTGTAAGCCCAAAGAGGCATGTTGTACTCAAACTTTGATTTATTAATATAACGTGTGTTCTTTTTTGGTCTAAAGCAATTTTAAATCTCTAATTTCCTTGAAATAATTACATATGCATCTTCATTCATCATAACATAAGCAGGTTTCTTACCATATGTCTCCTTATCTTTCTACTGTTTATTTCAGTAAGATGGATCTTCAGCAGACAGTGAAAGACATCCAAGCGCAGAATGCTCAGTTTCAAAAGATGTTCTTGACTCTATCTAAAGAACAGGATGAGTTAAAAGTCCTGCTGATCAAAGAAAATAAGAAGAAAGCGAAGAAATCAATCGGTGTTTTGAATATGGGAAAAAGGTTCAAGGGACAAACCAGACGGACTCTAGACTTTGCAACATCTTCTGGTGAAAAAGACAATCAAGAAGGGAAAGGAAAGGAGGCGGCTGCCCATCCAGAATCTGAAGAGGAAGAAGAAGAGGATTACTCTGAAGAATAGTATCCTCCGGCCAATGACAAATAGAAATATTTGGAAGAATTTCTAAATGCAATGTAGATTCAGAAAGTGCCCGGGATGGACTTTGAAGAGTTGGGTTTGGTGTCTGGGATTGTTATTCCACTAAAATTCAAGGCACTAGTGTTTTCTAAGTACGATGGAGTTTCGTGTCCCGAGATGCACCTCCGATCTTATGTGAGGAGGATACAGTCTCACACTATCGACAGAGATTTGTGGGTCCACTTCTTTCAAGATAGTCTATCTGGGACTCAGCTAGATTGGTTCTATCAACTAGAAAGGGCCAATATCCATAATTGGGAAGACCTTGCTGCTTCTTTTTATAAACAGTATCAATATAATGTAAACCTTGCTCCCATCCGTACTCAACTCCAGAGTATGGCTATGGCTTCAAGAGAAGGTTTCAAAGACTACGCTCAGAAATGGAGGGACTTAACAGGAAGAGTCCAGCCTCCCCTGTCTGAAAGAGAGCTAGTAGACATGTTTCTGGGTACCCTGTCTGGTCCTTTCTTCAATCATATAATTGGAAGCTCCTCAACAGGCTTCACTGAATTAATCTTGATCGGAGAAAGAGTGGAAGCTGGGATTAAGAGTGGGAAGATCCAAAAAGACGCATCCTCCAGTACCGTGAAAAAATCATTTATTGGGAAGAAAGAAGTTGGTGTTGTGTACCCTCAAAGGAATCAGGACAGAACTGAATGTCGTCCAACGATAGGGGTCGTCCTGATCCCTAAGCCTACACCTACTCAACAAAGGAACAACCAGCCTAGAACAAAAAGATCGGTAAGACAATTTACCCGGATAAATATGACACTGTCTCAAGTCTTGCCACATTTGTTGAGATCTAACCTGGTAACCTTGTGGGAAGCTCCGAAGAATCCCCACAGTTCCTCTCCCCGTTACAACCCAAACGCCAGTTGTACTTACCATTCAGACAATCCAGGTCATGATACAAACGACTGTTGGGTTTTGAAAAACAAGGTGCAATACCTCCTCGAAGCTAAAGAAATTAAATTTGATGCTCCCGAGATCCCAAATGGTATCACCGCTCCTATGCCTAAGCACGTCCGTGGTGTTAACGCTGTTGAAGATGATGTGTTTGTTTCTATCGTTGTTAAACTTGTTACTCCTCTCCTGACCGTCAAGAGGAACTTGTTGAAGGCTGCCACCTCTGTTTATCTCTACCGACTGGTTGTCATTTATTGAAGGCAGGTGTCCAGCGCCTGATGGATGATAAAGAGATTTTGTTTGAAAAGACACCCGTTCCAACCATTGTTTACGAGGATGTTTCAATAGTAACCATTTCCGCCAATCCTTCCAGGGTCTCCACCAAAAGACCCATTAGGATTAAATTTGTTCCTAAATTGACTCCACTGATAATTACTATGCCAGGGCCGATCCCGTATTCCTTAGATAAAACTGTCCCATGGAATTATGGGGGTGATGTCTACTATCAGTGTCAAACAGGATTGGCTGGCTGATGAAGACTCGATTTTTGAGAAGGCTGACCCCGACATCGGCAACATTGCGGGAACCAGCAAGATACCCCAAAGTGGAAGAGTATTCTCCCCAGAGATTGATCCTCTGAAGACTGTTACCAGTCCTGTAATCATCCCTGCTTCTGTTCCTGTTGACATTACTACTACAATTCCTATGGTTATCCCTACTAACACACCTACCACCGAGTCGACCGAGACTCGGGGAAAAGGCATTTTGGTTGAGCCTGTCCGAATGAAGGCGCAGTCAGTATCTATCATGGAAGCCTCCCAAAAGGAGATGGAAGAAATTCTGAAAATTATAAAGAGAAGCGACTACAACGTGGTCGAACAGCTAGGGCCGACTCCGTCAAAGATTTCCATGATGGCTTTATTATTGTGCTCTGAGGATCGTGCAAAGGCCTTGGTGAAATTTCTTAAAACTGCCCACGTGCCACAAGAAACCTCTATTTATCAGTTCCAAGATTGTGTGTCCAGTTTGACCGCCAACAATGGTTTAGGCTTTTCTGATGCTGACCTGACACCGAGAGGGAGGAAGCACAACGAGGCATTGCATGTCTCTGTCGAATGTCGGGGCACAACTTTGGCCCATTTCTTGGTTGATACCGGTTCGTTTTTGAATGTGCTGCCTAAGAAGGCTCTTGATAGACTCGACTGTGAAAGTTTGACCTTAAAACCCATCAACATAGTGGTAAGGGACTTTGATGGTTCAAATAGAATGGTGCATGGGGAGGTGGACATCCCCATAAAAGTTGGAACTCAAACCTTTGATTCAACTTTTAAGTAATGGACATTCGCCCTTCCTATTCTTTCTTATTTGGCCGACCATAGATTCATAACGCTGGTGCCGTCACCTCTACATTACAACAGATGCTGAAATACCCAACCAAAGGGAAAATCATTGATGTCCATGGAGAAGAGGAATATATGGTCAGTCACTTGAACTCCTTCAGATACGTGGAAATGGATGGTGAATTCATTGAAACTCCGCTTCAACATTTCGAGGAAGTCCCACAAACCATGGAAATAACCAATACTGTTTCCCAAGTCCCAAAGATTATAAGACCTCCGCTAAAGATGTCTTTATTGAAAGATGCCAAGGAAGTGGTCGAAGAAAGTCGGTGTACTATTTGGGGCCAACTCCCGGATATCCCTTACAAATCTGACAAATTTGGTTTGGATTTTACTTCAGGGGCCTAGAAATCTGTTTGTCGTGCTCGTGCCGGGGGACCACCTTTGAAGCTTAGCAACCACGGAGTCAACGCAGTGGAGGTTGATGATGATGACAGTTGTGACCTAGAAGATTGGATTTTCCCAACCATCAATGGAGGACTCAGCAACTGGGAAGCTAAAGATTTTGTCCCAATTACTTTCATCCAATAGTAATTGTCTTTAAATTTTTGTTGGATCTATAATAATTAAACAATTCAGACTTTTAAAACCATGTGTCTTACCCGAGGCATAACGGTCCATTTGTAAGGGTTTGTTACCTCACTTTCATATGTCATCAATGAATCATGGACATTTTTGCATACAAACTTTGTGCTCTTTGTCTTTATTTTTCTACATTTTTATTTGATTCAAAGATAGATATACTCTTACATACACTCACATTCAAAATGCAGATCTACATCCATTCGGGATCCCATGGGTAACAATTCTGTTATGGCCTTTTGTGACTCTAAAAATCTAATCTACCAAGCCGAAGACGAAGGTGAGGAAGATTGTGAAATGCCAGGGGATCTAGCTAGGTTACTACAACAAGAAGAAAGGACCATACAGCCCCACGAAGAACCAGTGGATACAATTAACCTATGTATTGAAGAGGACAAGAAAAAGTCAAGGTGGGTGCCAATCTGGAACCCAGTGTTAAGAAGCGTCTAACTCAGTTACTACATGATTATGTTAAAGTTTTTTCCTGGTCGTACTGTGATACGGTGGGAAGATAACTGACTGTTTTGGAATGCTGGTTCGCGTTTTGCGTTTGTTTTCGGAAAATGTCGCGGTAAGCAAGAGTCACCACCGACTTTTATTTTATCCAACAAGGAAAGGAAAAAAGCACAGAAAAATTCCTTTTTCGAGATGTTTCTCGGGTCCGGGGGGTAGATTATAGAAAGGGAATGTGTTATCTGAAGTAGTAAAAAACACAAGAGGGGGGGGGGGGGGGTTGAATTGTAAAAACTGAAAATCAATGCAATGAATAAGATATTTTTATCCTGGTTCGTTTGATCTCAAACTACTCCAGTCCACCCGTCAAGGTGATTTCGCCTCTCTCCAACGAGGTCTTAATCCACTATATTCAACTGAATATTACAGACTGCTTTAACAACTGCTAAAGCCTTCTTGATGCAAACCACAACCCGGTTTGTCAAGGAAACACTTTCTTACAAAGAAGATAAATCTAAGTGTGTGAATGTTTTCTACAAAACTGTATCACAACTGTGATGTATACACAACTTAAAGCTTAGAAACTAGATTGCTAAACAATGATTGAATAAGAGAATGTGTAGTGTTTATCAAACTGAGAGAAGGAAGATTATGATCAGCTTTTAGGCGTGTAAAGATTTGGAGAGCATTAGCCAATTCAATCTTCAAAGTCTTGTTTATATAGCACTGAGATGTTGAACGTTGGAGCAATATTCTTGATTCAATGCTAATAATAAACTTTCCTTATCGAGCAGATCTTGTCTGGAATGAGGCCGTTGGTATTAATTTGCTTTCAATGCACAGTACTGTTGCTTACTTAATGCAAGTTCTGGCTTGGCTCATTCTGATTCTGCTTAGCTACTGATGAACTGTTGTGTTTCTTTATCAGAGTGTTGAGCGCAGTTCTTGTTCATCAGATTTCAGCATACACGTGAGTTAATCTTCTGATTCTGACATTCTGATATGGCAACTTCTGATGCTGATGTCAGGAACCAAATTTCTGATGCTGATTAGGTGTGATCTTGCTTATACCAATCAGAGTATCTGCAAATCAGAACGTAATAATTTAGGCAGCAAATAGTTCATACATGAATCATATAGATAATATATCTTTTCACTTTGTTATCATCAAAACTTAAACATAGGGTAGTAGATTCAAACTTTGTTCTAACAATCTCCCCCTTTTTGATGATGACAAAAACTAGATATTTTTAAATGAAAATAATGTGAAAAGGTATCAGAGAGATGCATCAGAGTAAGAGGTTATCAAAGATAAGGGATAAAAAGATATCAGAGTTGAGAGATACTCCCCCTGAGTTTATTACTTCCCTTTTTGATTACAAGTGTTCTTCAGGATCAGATCTTTTTGCCTTTCTTTGAACATCAGAGTATCAGAGTCTTTGACTATCAGAAGCTTTAGATCAGCATATCAGAGCAGAGCTTCAGATCAGCGTATCAGAGCTTTTCTTGTCAGAGCTTTGCTTTGGATCAGAGTATCAGAGCGGATCAGAGCTTCAGAGCTTTTAGTCTTCAGAGTGTCCAGGAGCTTCCTTGTACCTGTAGAATTTAAGCAAAACAGAAAACATTTTCAAGTATAATAGAGTTAGAATGTTCGAGAATTTATGTCTTAGTAAACCGTTATTGTTTAAAATATCATTCTTGTTCTCCCCCTTTTTGTCAGCAATCAAAAAGTGTAGGTGATGTGCTAAAACAATTAAGATCAGAAAAACTTGTCATATTAAAAGGTTCAGAATATTTTGAAAGAATAAACATTTTTAAGAAAGATAAAAATCATGATTGCGTTTTAAAAGCATGATTACTTTTATTAAATGTTTGCTGATTTTGGGGGATTTTAGAAAGATACTTAAAAACGGTTACCAAACATGTGTCTCAATGCACCCAATCAGCGTTTTGCCTTCTCAGAAGCGTGCACGCGTTCTGCTTCAGAGATTTGCTGATGATTGGATAACACTTGTTTGATGTAGTGATCAGCACGTCTGTCTTTGAGCTTAGACTCTCAGATTTTTAGACTTGCATCTGATACAATCTGCATGTTCTATCTTTCTGAAAGAAGATTGATCAGAAGTTCACAGTAAAACAATTACATTCTGAAGGTAAATATATGGAATTAAAACATTTTCATTCTGGGCAGACTTTCATGCTGAGATGTTTCAGAATGAAATTAAACCTATCTTCTGAAAGGGGTTTAGTAAAGATATCAGCCCATTGATGGTCTGTATCTATAAATTTTAAGTTCAAAATTCCTTTCTGAATATAGTCCCTAATGAAGTGATGTTTTATTTCTATATGCTTAGCTCTAGAATGTAAAATGGGATTCTTACTTAAGCAAATAGCAGAAGTATTATCACAGAGTATAGGAATGTTACTCTCAAAAATCTGGAAGTCTTCAAGCTGACTTTTCATCCAGAGCATTTGTGTGCTACACCCTGCTGCTGCTATGTACTCAGCTTCTGCTGTTGATAGCGCAATTGTTGATTGCCTTTTGCTGGACCAAGAGATCAGATTTTCTCCCAGAAACTAGCAGCTTCCAGAGGTACTTTTACGCTCCACTCTGTCTCCAGCAAAATCAGCATCGCAGTAGCCTACTAAGCTGTAATCACTAGATTTTCTATAAAACAAACCCAGATTAGTAGTACCTTTCAGATACTTGAAAATTCGCTTAACAGCTGTTAAGTGAGATTCTCTAGGATCTGATTGGAATCTAGCACAGATACAAACACTGAATAATATGCCAGGTCTTGAAGCAGTCAGATAGAGGAGAGAACCAATCATACCTCTGTAGACTTTCTGTTCTACATTTTTGCTTACCCCTTCTCTTTCCAGAATGCACGTGGGATGCATTGGAACCTTTGATGGCTTACATTCTGAGAGGTCAAATTTCTTCAGAAGATCTCTGATGTATTTGCTCTGATGAATGTAAGTTCTCTCTGAAGTTTGATTGATCTGAATTCCTAGAAAGAATTTTAGTTCCCCCATGAGGCTCTTTTCAAATTCTGCCTGCATACACTTAGCAAATTTTCTTCCAAGAGAAGGATTAGTAGAACCAAAAATAATATCATCAACATAAATTTGACAGACTAAGATGTCATTCTTAACTGATTTACAGAATAGAGTAGTGTCCACTTTCCCTCTGGTGAATTCATTTTCTAATAGAAAGTTACTTAGCCTTTCATACCAAGATCTGGGAGCTTGTTTCAGACCATATAGTGACTTCTTTAGTTTGAAAACATGTTCTGGATGTTTTGTATTTTCAAAACCAGGGGGTTGGTGTACATAAACTTCTTCTTCTATATAACCATTTAAGAATGCACTTTTGACATCCATCTGATACAGAGTGATGCCTCTATTAACAGCAAATGAAATTAAAAGTCTGATAGATTCTAACCTGGCGACTGGGGCAAAGGTTTCTGTATAGTCTATCCCCTCTTGCTGACTATAACCTTGTGCAACCAGTCGTGCCTTGTTTCTGATGACTTCACCTTGTTCGTTTAGCTTGTTTCTGAACACCCATCGTGTTCCAATGACGTTGAATCCTTTTGGTCTGGGAACGAGATCCCATACGTCGTTTCTGGTGAATTGATTCAGCTCTTCTTGCATTGCCAGAATCCAGTCATTATCCAGAAGTGCTTCATCAATAGAAGAAGGTTCAATCAGAGACACAAGTCCCATGAGAGTTTCTTCAGAGTTTCTGAAGCTTGCTCTTGTTCTGATTGGATCTTCCTTTCTTCCTAAGATAGTCTCTTCTGGGTGATCCAAGCTGCTTCTGGGTAATCTCTTCTGAGGTTGATCAGCAGCTGTTGTAGGATTGCTAGCAGTGCTCCTTTCGGACGTTGAAGCAGTGTCTGAGTTGAGAGCTTCTGATGACTTGTCTTCAGAACCTGTAAATTCAATTTCCATACCTGCAAAAACTTCATTCTGCTTTGACTTTTCAGAGTCAAGCTTATCATCAAAACAAACACTGATTGATTCTTCCACAATCTGTGTTTCTGTATTGTATACTCTGTACCCTCTTGAGCGTTCAGAGTATCCTAACATAATACACTTCTGTGCTTTAGAGTCAAACTTGTTCAAATAATTCTTTGTATTTAATATAAAGCAGGTACATCCAAATGGATGAAAATATGAAATGTTGGGCTTTCTGTTCTTCCACAATTCATATGGAGTCTTTTCCAGAATAGGTCTTATTGAGATTCTATTCTGAATGTAGCCCGTTGTGTTTATTGCCTCTGCCCAGAAGGTCTTAGCAACATTTGTCTCATTGATCATGGTTCTGGCCATTTCTTGCAATGTTCTGTTCTTTCGTTCTACAACTCCATTTTGTTAGGGAGTTCTAGGACAAGAGAAATCATGCAGAATGCCTCTGTCAATTAAGAATGACTCAAAATCTTTGTTTTCAAATTCTCCACTATGATCACTTCTGACTTTAACGATTCTAAGATCCTTTTCATTCTGAACTTGGTTACAGAAGGTAACAAACACAGAGTGTGACTCGTCCTTGTGTCTTAAGAACTTTACCCATGTCCATCTGCTATAGTCATCTACGATTACTAACCCATACTTCTTGCCACTGACTGAAGCAGTTTTAACTGGTCCAAATAAGTCAATGTGCAGAAGTTCTAATGGCTTAGAGGTAGAAACAACATTTTTGGATTTAAAAGAAGGTTTTGCAAACTTGCCTTTCTGACATGCTTCACACAGAGCATCTGAATTGAACTTCAAATTAGGAAGTCCTCTGACCAGATTGAGTTTGTTAATCTGAGATATTCTTCTCATACTAACATGCCCCATTCTTCTGTGCCAGATCCACTGCTCGTTGTTAACAGACAGAAGGCATTTTACATTCTGACTCTTTAGTTCAGAAAGTTTGATTTTGTAAATGTTGTTTTTCCTCTTACAATTAAACAGGATAGTCCCATCTTTCTGACTAACAGCTTTACATGATTTTTGATTAAAGATTATATCATAACCGTTATCACTTAATTGACTTATGGATAACAGATTATGCATCAATCCATCTACTAGAAGAACATTATTAATAGAGGGAAGATTTCCATTACCTACAGTTCCAGAGCGAATTATCTTTCCCCTCTGATTGCCTCCAAAACCAACATGGCCTCCAGGCTTAAGTTCCAGGCTTTGGAACATATGCCTTCTTCCCGTCATGTGTCGCGAGCAGCCAGAGTCCAGGTACCATGACTGGTGTTTCTGACTTGCTGCTAAAGATATCTGCAACATGTATTATTTTATCCTTAGGTACCCAGATTTTCTTGGGTCCTGATTTGTTAGTTTTACCAAAACTCTGGTTGAATTTTGGTTTCACAGAGTGCGTACTGCTAGTGTATTTAATATCATGTGTGTGACCATACACAAAATGTGAATTCAGAGGAGTGTATTTAATGGTTAAGTCCATGACATTATTTGGTGTAGGAACCTTACCTTGGTATCCTATTCCTTTCCTGCCGTTTCTGCTAACTCCATAGATCATTGAAGCCATTTTGCTTCTATCTATGCTTTTAGCGAGGAACTTCTGGAAACTGTGATCATACTCCTTGATGATCTCATCAGCGTTGCTGGGAGTTTCAGAAATTGGTTCCTTCTGAGAGTTTTGTAAAGTGTTTTCTAATTTTGAAATCTTATTTCTCATCTCAAAATTCTCCAATTTAAGACTCTCAGTCTTATTAGAGTCAGATTCAAGATTCCTTTTCAGGTCTCTGAATTTAACTCTAATTTGCTGATACCGTTCCAGAATCTCATTAAGGCTTTCAGCAAGTTCAGCCTTGGTAAAGTTAACAGCAAAGTTAGGAAATACCTCTTCAGTATCTGATTCTGAGTCTGATTCAGAAGCTTCACTATCTTCTAAGATGTTAGCCATGAGAGCTATGTTTGCCCTCTCATCATCTGATTCTGAGTCAGCTTCAGACGAGTCAGAGTCATCCCATGTAGCCATGAGACTTTTCTTCTTCTCTCTTCCAAACTTCTTTTTGGGCTTTTCCCTCTGAAGCTTTGGGCAGTCACTCTTATAGTGTCCTTGCTCATTGCACTCATAGCAGATGATGTCCTTGGTGTTTGGCTTTTTGCTACTAGAGGAGCCTTCAGATCTTTTGTATCCAGAGGAAGAATTTGTCCTTCTGTATCTGGAAGAAGACTCGTTCTGATCAGATCTTCTGGGATTCCTGAACTTCCTTTGTCTTTGCTTCCACAGTTGATTTACTCTTCTAGAGAGGAGGGAGAGTTCGTCTTCTTCTGATGAGGATCCATCAGATGTTTCTTCAACTGCCTGCAAAACTTTAGACTCAAATTTTTTGTTAGATTTTAATGCTAAAGGCTTACCTTGCTTCTGAGGCTCGTCAACTTCTAGCTCTATCTCATGACTTCTGAGGGAGCTGATAAGTTCCTCCAGAGTGATTTTGTTGAGATCTTTAGCTAGCTTCAGAGCTGTAACCATTGGTCTCCACTGCTTGGGTAAACTTCTGATGATTTTCTTGACATGGTCAGCAGTAGAGTATCCTTTGTCCAGAACCTTGAGACCAGCTACCAGAATCTGGAATCTTGAGAACATTGTTTCAATGGATTCAGATTCTTCCATTTTGAACGCCTCATACTTCTGAATGAGCACCAGAGCTTTAGTTTCTTTGACCTGAACGTTTCCCTCATGCGTCATTCTGAGTGAGTCAAAAATGTTCTTTGTTGTGTCTCTGTTGGAGATCTTTTCATATTCAGTATAGGAGATGGCGCTGAGGAGGATGGTTCTGGCCTTGTGGTGATTCTTGAAGTCACGCTTTTGTTGGTCAGACATTGTTTTTCTATCAATCTCCTGACCGCTTGCATTCACAGGGTGCGTGTATACATTTGTCACCATGACCCACAGATCAACATCATGTGCCAGAAAGAAGCTTTCAATTCTGTCTTTCCAGTAATCAAAGTTTTCTCCATCAAAGACTGGAGGTTTGCCGCTGAATCTGTCTCTGTCCTCATTGTTGTCATTGCTGGTGTGAGAGTAGTTTCCTGCCATTGTGTTTTTCTGACGCTGGATCTTGTACTGACACGGTTAAGTGTTTTAGCTCAGAACCAGGCGCTCTGATGCCAATTGAAGTAGTAAAAAACACAAGAAGGGGGGGGGGGGGGGGGGTTGAATTATAAAACTGAAAATCAATGCAATGAACAAGATATTTTTATCCTGGTTCGTTTGATCTCAAACTACTCCAGTCCACCCGTCAAGGTGATTTCTCCTCTCTCCAACGAGGTCTTAATCCACTATATTCAACTGAATATTACAGACTGCTTTAACAACTGCTAAAGCCTTCTTGATGCAAACCACAACCCGGTTTGTCAAGGAAACACTTTCTTACAAAGAAGATAAATCTAAGTGTGTGAATGTTTTCTACAAAACTGTATCACAACTGTGATGTATACACAACTTAAAGCTTAGAAACTAGATTGCTAAACAATGATTGAATAAGAGAATGTGTAGTGTTTAGCAAACTAAGAGAAGGAAGATTATGATCAGCTTTTAGGCGTGTAAAGATTTGGAGAGCATTAGCCAATTCAATCTTCAAAGTCTTGTTTATATAACACTGAGATGTTGAACGTTGGAGCAATATTCTTGATTCAATGCTAATAATGAACTTTCCTTATTGAGCAGATCTTGTCTGGAATGAGGCCGTTGGTATTAATTTGCTTTTAATGCACAGTACCGTTGCTTACTTAATGCAAGTTCTGGCTTGGCTCATTCTGATTCTGCTTAGCTGCTGATGAACTGTTGTGTTTCTTTATCAGAGTGTTAAGCGCAGTTCTTGTTCATCAGATTTCAGCATACACGTGAGTTAATCTTCTGATTCTGACATTCTGATATGGCAACTTCTGATGCTGATGTCAGGAACCAAATTTCTGATGCTGATTAGGTGTGATCTTGCTTATACCAATCAGAGTATCTGCAAATCAGAACGTAATAATTTAGGCAGCAAATAGTTCATACATGAATCATATAGATAATATATCTTTTCACTTTGTTATCATCAAAACTTAAACATAGGGTAGTAGATTCAAACTTTGTTCTAACATTATCACCCTTTCTATCCGTGGTTATCCACGGGCTCTTAGGTACTTGCTCAAAGTGTTTTCAGAATTTGCTTTTCTTCGTGTTTGCAGGTTTGAAAGAAGTTTTTTGTTTGAAAAGTGTAAGTGAGAAAAGTTTTATTTTGTTTTGAGTGAGCAAGTACTTAAGAACCATCTACCTACTCGAAAAAGGAATCAATCTGTACTAATGTCCTTTAGACAATGCTATCCCACTATTGATGAGTAGGTAGCCTCGTCGTTGGAGTTTAAAGGTTAATTTTATTAAGGGACGTGTGGTCACTAAAGCAATGTTAGGATGGCTTAGCGGTAACCCTAATGTCTTAGATCATTTTTCCGAGGCAACCGTTTCGAGGCAACTATGATCTTTGGACAAGAGGGCGACCTCTAAAACTACCTATACTCAATGACCATGTTCGAAGGCAACCAAGTGAGGTGTACCCTAAGAGTGCGCATGTGCGAGTGTGTTATTTCGGTTAATTTTATCTTTGTACATGTCAATGGTTATCTACGTTGATTTTAGGTTCAAACATTTGATCTTGTCATGAATTCCCTATTACCAATCATCTAACAGTTTATATGTTGCAGAAATTAAATTGCGGAAATTAAATCTTACTATTACAAGGCGTCGGGTATTTACATCGCTAAAAACAACCCTTTAAATTAAAATGCGGAAAGTAAATAAAATGATAAAATAATTAAAGTCCTAATTAAACTATTACATTCCGAGAAACAGATACAATATTGAAATCAAATGGATCGCGTGCGAGAAATTAAATCGGATGCGAAATTGTTTAGGGTTTTGACCCATTTTTGAAAGAAAGTGATTTTTTTTGTTATTTTTTAGATTAAAAGAAATTAAATTAAATTAACAATTAAATAAATTATTTAATTAATTAGAAAAAGATATTTTTGGATTTTTGAGTATTTGAAGAAATAAAATAAATTTGATCAAAGTTAATGAAACCTAATTATCTAAATTAATTTTAATTATTTGCAAAAAGATATTAAAAATTATACCTAATTAAAACTAAGTTAATTCAATTAATATTTATTTACAAAAATAAAGTGCTGAATTTAATTTTAATAAATAAAATATATTTTTTGTATTTTGATTTTATGAGAAAAAGTTTTAATTGGTTAGTTTAAATAATAAAAATAATAATTCAAAATAATTAAATGAAAGAAATAGGAAATAGAAATAGAAATACTCAGGGGGTTCTGGGCCCAAAAGGAGGTGAGATAGCAATTTTCAAGGCCCAACAAGCGCTGGCCTAGGCTGACTTTCTGGAATTCCCTGCATGCATGTTGACTAGGTCTTATGATGGACTTTCATTCTTGACCACCAGATCAGGCCTGGGGCCATCTGGAAAATGATTGGGTGATGGTGTATCATGTACCATGCGCTTGGTCTTATACTGGAATATCTGAAAGAAAAATACAACAAATATGTTAGGGACCTGGGATTCGAACCCAGGTCCTATTGGTCTTGAACGCTCACCTTTGCCACTACACCACTACGCCTCGTTTGTTATTATAATGGATAGCAAATATTATATGAAAAAACAAATACTATGCCAGAAATATAAAAAATAAAGCGCGAATTATTTGAATGGGCGAATGGGAAAAGGCCACGTCTTCGTCTTCTCCACTAAAACCTGGTTTTTTTACCTGCGGATATGCATCCGCAGCTAAATCCGTAGCTTGCTCCTAAAATTAGTTTTAGGCTATAAAAATCAATTCCAAGACCATAGTCATGATCGTTTCTTCCTCCTGAACATGTCCTTGTACATTAATGGCCTTGATTTCACCTGTAGCAAAAATGCCCAAAAACGAATACCAAGAACCTATATTCGGTTACAGGGCTATGGCTCATGAAAACACAATCAAATGATGCAGAAAGCTTCTAAATGGAACGATAAGCATGATTATGTAAAGATTTTGCCAAAAAAGTGCAAGAATATGAGGATGCGATTTCAACTGAAAAGTGATTTTCAGAGAGACTTACAACGCTTTGGAACGGGTATGGGGATTGGTTTTGAGTTGGTTTCCCATCAAGGATAGTCCAGCAATTGATTAGTGTGGAGATTTGGTCTTGAAACCACCTCTATGCACGATTTCAGTTTCAAGATTTTTAGCAACTTTTTCAAGTTTGGTTTTGGTGATTCTGCAGCTTCTAGGTCCTCAAACTCGTGCCTTTGCATTGTATATGTAACATGGAGTGAATTAGGTTAACTTTTTTGGGCTGAATCCTTATGCATTGATGTTTGGAGATATGATTTGATTCACCATTAAAAAGCTTCCAATTTTGTCCAAAATCCAATATTTTGTTCATGATATGGCTTGATACAGATTTGATCATGTCCATGATGACAATTAAGACCTATATCAATCAAAAAGATCCTAAATGATCAATATTTGGATTTTATTTGGATTTAAATTGATTTAAAATGAATTAATTCAATAAAAATCAAATAAAATAGAAAAATTAATAAATGGAAACAAGGCTGAAGATAGGACACGTGTGTAGTGTGAGAAGACCAAATCAAGTGAAAAAGAATGGGCCCATTTGACAAAATTTGAAGTTTTGGGGATAGTTGACTTTTGGCAATTTTGCAAAAATGCCCAACGTCAACAATGCATAACTCCCTCAATTTTGAACTTTTGGAAGTGTTCTTGGACTTTTTAGAAAGCTTGAGATGTCCTCTAACCAAAACGTTTGGTATTAGCTCATTTTAGTATTCCATGCTCAAGTTACAAGCTTTGTAAAAAAAAGGTGTTTTTGTTGACTTTCAAAAATGACCTATAATGTCCAAATTTGTAACTTTTTTTGAGTGCCTTTCTTGATCTTGGGGTATGAATATGGATTGTAGGAAATTGCATCCTATTCAAAATGAGCTTTGGATGGGTCATTTCTCATAAAGTATGAGAACGTTATGCTTGGTCAAAGTTGAGTTGACTTTTCCTACAAAACCCTAATTTGGCAACTTTTTAGTCTTGATGAATTTTGAGCAATCATTGATGAATCATGATCAACCCTTGATAAAATGATGAAATATCCTTCAAAATGAGAATGTTGACAAAAAATCTTGAGGTTTGACTGTATTTGGGTCACAGTTGACTTTTGCCCTAACACAGTCGATTTTTGGACCTCTTGAGTAATTGACTGACCAAACTTCCTCTGCAAGGCTCTAAATTTGACATGGATGAACTTGAGACCATATTAGGACATTGGGTAGCACTTGAGATCATTTGGATGTAAGGACCTTGATGCAACACAAAACCCTAATTTGAGGTTGACTGCCTTAGGAGATAATTTGACTGTCCAACTCTTGAGCAATCTTGAGCCACTTGGAGATTATTCTTGCAATATCTTGAGAAATATGGGAGGGAAAATTTTGGGGTACAACAGCTGCCCCTGTTCAATCTTCTTAAACCTGAGGAGGTAGATTGGCTTTCGGGCCTTTCGTGATCCGAAGGTGGAAGATGATTGAACACTAGAGTGCCCAGAAATTTGCACTCGCATGAAGTGGTATCAGCATTGTGATGTCGGGAATGGGCTTACAGATGCCATTTGGAGATTGTTGATAGGTGGTATGAACTTCGACTGGAATACAAACAAGGGAGATCTTATCGGCGATCTGACTGAACTAGAGGAGGTCTTTGATTAACTTTGACTGGGTCGGCATCAGAAAAATCTTTAGGAATCGATCTAACTGGACCAGACAAGGTCTTGGAATAACTTCAACTGGATCGGCATCAGAAAAATCTTGAGGAATCGATTTAACTGGACCAGAGAAGGTCTTGGAATAACTTCAACTAGATCAGCATCAGAAAAATCTTTAGGAATCGATTTGACTGGACCAGAGAAGGCCTTTGACTGGATCGGCATCAGAAAAATCTTTAGGAATCGATTTAACTGGACCAGACAAGGTCTTGGAATAAATTCAACTGGATCGGCATCAGAAAAATCTTTAGGAATCGATTTGACTGGACCAGAGAAGGCCTTTGATTGGATCGGCATCAGAAAAATCTTTAGGAATCGATTTAACTGGACCAAACAAGGTCTTGGAATAACTTCAACTGGATCGGCATCAGAAAAATCTTTAGGAATCGATTTGACTGGACCAGAGAAGGCCTTTGACTGGATCGACATCAGAAAAATCTTTAGGAATTGATTTAACTGGACCAGACAAGGACTTGGAATATCTTCAACTGGATCGGCATCAGAAAAATCTTTAGGAATTGATTTGACTGGACCAGAGAAGGCCTTTGACTGGATCGGCATCGGAAAAATCTTTAGGAATCGATTTAACTGGACCAGACAAGGTCTTGGAATAACTTCAACTAGATCGGCATCAGAAAAATCTTTAGGAATCGATTTAACTGGACCAGAGAAGGTCTTGGATTAACTTCAACTGGATCGGCATCAGAAAAATCTTTAGGAATCGATTTAAATGGACCAGAGAAGGTCTTGATTGGATCGGCATCAGAAAAATCTTTAGGAATCAATTTAACTGGACCAGACAAAAGTCTTTTGACATAGCTGAGCATTTAACTGCATCCTTCCTGAAAGGTAAAGGTTAGTCATATGCAATGCATGATATGGATCAAGCAATGATGTTCTAAACATAAATGAGATTGTATGGTATGATGCGTATATGCACGTATCATGATGTATGGAAATGTGATGTTTTAGCTGGGGAAAATAAATCCAGGATAGCTGCTGGAGAGTAGAGTTGAATTCTTTGTTTCCGCTGGGGATGATGAACGAAGATTATTGCGAGAATAGACCTGCGGGAGAGGATAACTCCATTGGGGAATAAACTGATGAGGAGATTACTCTGTAGGGAAGAAATGTTCTGCTGAAGATTCCACTGATAAACTCTACTAGGGATGGATTACCGTTGCTGGTGATATTGAATTTGTTGAGGATTGAATTCCTGTTTTGTGAAAGGAAGGGACTTCACTGAGGATGATCTTTCAGTTGCAACTTGCTGGGGATAACCCTGTTAGACTTTTATGGGGATAATCCTCTGAATTCTGCTGGGAGTGATCCTTTGAACTCGGATGGGGAGATTTATTTTGTACTCCGCTGGGATAAACTTCCAGAGTCTACTGGGCGTGATGCTTCAACTCCGTTGGGGAAGCTTTTTCAGTCCGTGCTAGGGAAATAATGACTCCACTAGGAGTATCTTGTATTCTGTCGGGGAACATTCTCATACTCCGTTGGGGAATATTAAGACTGCCGAGGATATCAAGCCTCTTTAGTGCTGATGGTAGATCAACTCTGCTTGGGGAGGACATTGTTGATTCGTTCATAGTTGCTAGTCTCAGCTTGGAGAGCTACCATTATTGTCTTACTTTGCAGGGAGTGAAAGTATCTTAGCCATATTCTTCAGCTGAATCTACCTTTGTACCTGGTGGACAGAGCAACTATACAGCTTGGACAATTCTTATTGCCCCTGTTTCTGATATTACCCGTAATTCGTCTTTTGTTTCACATGTAAATATTTATGAGCAGCAATTAATGTCAAATGCATATATCAAAAATGAACATTGGACGTTCTTTGCAAAACAAAATAGATAAAGGAAAAACAGTTTTAAATTTGTCTGAAAATGAATTTGTATTGATTTTGAAGTGTGGCCTGTAAAATAGGCGTTTTTGTACAAGAGGCTAGCGTCCTAGTAAGAGAATGCCGCCGAACAATAGAATTTACACAATTTGTGAAAAACTAAACAAAACAGCTATGTGAATAATCCCACTAGGTTCCAACTCTGCTATTGCCTTTATTCCTTCGAGCATCTCATCACTTTGCTACTTGGTTGAAGGTGAATCAGATTGATTAGTGTCGTCCGAGCTTGATAGTCGATACCAAAGTCTGGATGCGAGGTGATCCAATGAGACATAGTGTTACGCTTTGATCCCTAACTTTTTCCTGGACCGCCCTTTTGGGTTTTCAGTCCATCGGGATACCCTTTTTTGCCCAAGCCGCCTTTTCAGGTTTTCGACTTGCCGGGTGTACAAATTTTTTTTATTTTCATCCCTTATTTTTACCCGAACCCTTTTGGTTCGCCGGGAAGCCCTTATTTTTGCCTAGGTTAGTCAACCTAGCGGGTCTTTGATTATGCGTAGTATCTTTTCACTATGTCTGCATTGACGGGGTGAGGAAGGTCGTCACCATCCATGGTGGTTAGAATCATAGCTCCGCCTGAGAAAATGTTCTTAACCACAAATGGCCCTTCATAAGTAGGGGTCCATTTGCCCCTGGGATCACCTTGAGGTAAGATAATGCGCTTGATAACCAGATCCCCAACTTGATACTATTGTCATCTAACTTTCTTGTTAAATGCCTTGATCATTCGTTTTTGGTACGTCTGACCATGACAAATAGCAGTAAGTCTCTTTTCGTCGATTAAGTTCAGCTGATCAAGTCGGGTCTGAATCCAGTCATCTTCACTCAAACCTGCATCCTTCATAATCCGAAGAGAGGGTATCTGAACTTCAATGGGAAAGACTGCCTCCATGCCATATACCAAGGAGTAGGGTGTTGCCCTTGTTGACGTCCGCGCTAAGGTACAGTACCCATGAAGAGCAAATGGTAACATCTCGTGCCAGTCTTTGTATGTCACCATCATCTTCTGCACAATCTTCTTAATGTTCTTATTAGCCGCTTCGACAGCCCCATTCATCTTTGGCCGGTAGGGAGAAGAGTTGTGATGATGTATCTTGAATTGCTCGCAGAGCTCGGTGATCATCTTGTTGTTAAGATTGGTATCATTGTACGTAATGATCCTTTCTCGTACACCGTATCGACAGATCAGATTATGCCGAATGAACTGTGCCACGACGTTCTTGGTTACTGTAGCAAAGGAAGCTGCTTCAACCCACTTCGTAAAGTAATCAATAGCTACCAGGATGAAACGATGCCCGTTGGATGCCGTAGGTCTAATCTCGCCGATCATATCAATGCCCCACATTGCAAAAGTCCAAGGTGCCGTCAAGACGTTTAGAGGAACTGGAGGTATGTGCACTTTATCAGCATAGACTTGGCACTTGTGACATGTCTGAGAATGCTGATAACAGTCGGCTTCCATTGTGGTCCAATAATATCCTACCCATAGGATTTTCTTTGCCATGGTGTGTCCACTGGAATGAGTTCCAAAAGCACCTTCATGCAACTCTACCATAATCCTTTATGCTTCGTTCTTATCCATACAACGCAGTAAGGTCGAATCATGGTTACGCTTGTAAAGGATGCCATTGCTGATGAAGAACTTCGCCGTGAACCTCCTCAAAAACTTCTTGTCATTAACAGATGCACCCTCGGGATATTCCTAAGCTTCAAGATACCTCTTCACCTCATGATACCAGGGTTTTTCTGTTACCTCTTCAGTCTTAAGATCACAGCAATGTGCAGGTTCGTCCAATCTTTCAATGATAATCCGGGGAGCCTCGTTGTCCCAATTGACTTTGAACATAGAAGACATCGTAGCCAGCGCGTCCGCCAACTGATTCTCCTCTCTCGAGAAGTGTTCAAAGGTTATCTCCTCAAAATGGGGAAGCAATGTCAACACATACTCTTTGTGAGGAATAAGATTAGGGTGTTTCGTATCCCACTCGCCTTTGATCTGACTGATCACGAGAGCGAAATCTCCGAAGACACTCAGAAACTTAATCCTTAGGTCAATTGCTGCTCGAAGACCCATAATGCATGCTTCATACTCCGCCATGTTATTGGTGCAGTTGAAACATAATCGGGCGGTAAACAGAGTATGAGAGCCTTTAGGAGATATGATCACGGCGCCAATGCCATTTCCCAAAGTGTTCTAAGCCCCATCAAAGTACATAGACCATCGGGATCCTTCTTCAGGTCCTTCATCCGGTCCAGGTGTCTCACAATCAGTTACCAACACGATATTCTCGTCCGGGAATTCAAAGTTCATAGACTGGTGATCATCCACTGCCTGATGTGCCAAATGGTCTGCCAACACACTTCCTTTGATTTCCTTTTGAGTCGTGTATTGGATGTCATACTCAGTCAATATCATCTGCCATCTTGCTATCCTTCCAGACAAAGCAGGTTTTTCGAAGATATACTTGATTGGATCCATCTTTGATATCAACAGAGTAGTGTGAGTCAACATATACTGTCTCAACCGTCGAGAAGCCCATGCCAAAGCGAAGCAAGTTTTCTCGAGCAGTGAGTATCGGGTCTCACAGTCGGTAAACTTTTTGCTAAGGTAATAAATAGCATGCTCTTTTCGGCCAGACTCGTCATGTTGACCCAACACACACCCCATCGAGTTGTCGAGTACTGTCAAGTATAAGATCAAAGGTCTCCCTTCAACTGGAGGCATCAGAATGGGTGGCTCTTGGAGATACTCTTTGATCCTTTCGAAAGCGGCCTGGCATTCATCATTCCATCGTACCACTTGATCTTTCTTCAGTAGTTTGAAGATTGGCTCACAAGTAGTAGTTAGGTGCGAGATGAATTGGGCAATGTAGTTCAGTCGTCCTAGAAAGCCTCTGACTTCTTTATCTGTTCTGGGAGTCGGCATCTCCTGTATGGCCTTCACCTTGGCAGGATCCACTTGAATACCTTTGTCGCTTACGACGAAACCCAGTAGCTTACCAGACCTCACGCCGAAGGTGCACTTGTTCGGGTGTAACCTCAGCTTGTACAACTTCAACCTGTCAAACAGCTTCTGCAGATGGTCAAGGTGTTCCTCCTTAGTTTGGGATCTTGCAATCATATCATCAACGTAAACCTCAATCTCATGTTGGATCATGTCATGAAACAAAGCAACCGTGGCAAGCTGATACGTTGCCCCAACATTCTTTAGTCCAAAAGGCATGACCTTGTAGCAAAAGGTACCCCATTGAGTAACAAAGGTTATCTTCTCCATGTCTTCGGGAGCCATCTTAATCTGATTATAACCGGAGAAACCATCCATAAAGGAGAATACCTTGTGCTGAGCGGTGTTGTCAACCAGAACGTCGATATGAGGTAGAGGGAAGTCATCCTTGGGGCTTGCCCTGTTCAGATCCCTGTAGTCAACACACATTCGGACCTTACCATCCTTCTTCGGTACCGGAACCACATTGGCAACCCACTGAGGGTAATAAGTAACTGCTAGAAAACCGGCGTCAAACTGTTTCATAACCTCAGCCTTGATTTTCTCAGACATCTATGGGCGCATTCGGCAGACCTTCTGTTTCACTGGAGGGAAATCTTCCTTGGTAGGCAGGCAATGAACCACAATATCAGTATCCAACCCAGGCATATCTTTGTAAGACTAGGAAAAGATCTCAACATAGTCGTGCAACATCTGAATCAACTATCGTTTCACACTAAGCTCCAGATTTGCACCGATCTTGACTTCCTTCTTGTCTATCTCAGTACCCAGATTCACTGATTCCACCGGCTCTTTGTATGGTTGTATAACCCTCTCTTCTTGGAGTAACAGTCTTGCAAGTTCACCAGGAACTTCGCAATCATCTTCACCTTCGTCTTCAGCTAAGTTGATCGGACTTTCGAAGTCATAACCGGCAGTAGCATAGTCGTTACCAGTGAGATCCAGAGTGGATGTGGACCTGTATATGTGAGTGTGTGTAAAATAGTTGTTTTGCAATATATAATAAAGAAAAACAAGGAGCGCAAGATTTGAAATGCAAGAAATGTCCAATGCTTTTATTAATGATATATGAAAATGACACACATAAAGCCCTCACAAATGAAGCCATAGTGCCCCGGGTAAGACACCGGGCCATAAAGTTTTAAAACATTGTCTGTTACAGATTCAAAATAAAAAGTTTCATTACTGGGTAACAAAAGTAATAGGGATGAAGTCCTTCGCTATCCAGTTGCTTGGTCCACTGTCGATCGTAGGATAGATCCAGTTGTCGAACTCAGACTCTTCCACATCGTTTTCAATGGCATTCACCCTCGAGTTGCTGATGAACACGGGAGGTCTTCCGATTCGTGCATTCCAAATAGCCCTTTGAGCTTCTACAGTGAAACCCAAACCAAACTTGTTATTCTTCTGTGTAAAATCAGGGAGTCGACCCCAATTTGCACACCCACCTTTCTCAACAACAGCTCGGGCATCCTTTAAGGAAGCCATCTTCATAGGAGAATCCTCAACAACAGTATCAGCTGACGCCAGTGTCTGGGGAACCTCTTCAAAATGCTGAAATGGGGTCTCAATGAACTTCCCATCCATATCCACATATCGGAAAGAGTTGAGGTGGCTAACCATGTACTCTTCCTCTCCTTGCACTGTCACAATCTTCCCTTTGACCGGGTACTTCAGCTTCTGGTGGAGTGTTGAGGTTACGACCCCAACTTTGTGGATCCATGGATGACCCAGCAAACAAGAATAAGATGGCTGAATGTCCATCACATAAAACGTAGAATTGAAGACCTGAGAACCAACCTTAATCGGGATATCAACCTCTCCGTGCACCATTCTCTTAGACCCATCAAAGGCCCTGACAACGATGTTGCTTGGTTTCAGCTCTAACCCTTCACAATCCAACCAGTCTAGAGCTTTCTTAGGCAAGACGTTCAATGAGGAACCAGTATCCACTAATACATGAGCAAGAGTAGTGCCCCTGCATTCAATGGAGACATGCAGGGCATCGTTGTGATTCTTCCCTTTACCAGTTAAGTCGGCGTTAGAGAAACCCAACCCATTATCAGCAGTCAGATTAGCCACACAATCTGTAAACTGATCAGCTGACGTCTCTTGTGGTACGTGGGTGTTGTACCCCAAAATTTTCCCTCCCATATTCTTCAAGGTTTGCCAAGATCAAGGTTCAAAATCTCCCAAAGGTTGCACAGTCCAATTGCCTCCTAACAGTCAAAAATTAGGGTTTTGGTTCTGGCAAAGAAATTGAAGTTTCCAAAGGTCCAAACAAGTCCCACATGCCTATAAACATTGTCAAGCATCCTCATGCCAAGTTTCAAGACTCACAGCACAAAATTGCACAGTCAAAAACCCTAATTGCTCAGCAGTCAACTGCAGGGGCAAAATGGTCATTTGACAGTCAAAAGTCAAAATTTTTGGTCAACATCTTATTTTGAAGCCACCAACATCATTTGATCAATTCTTGATCATGATTCTCAAGGCATGGCTCAAAAAGTCTCAAGATGCAAAAGTTTCTATTTTTGGACTGTTGAAAAAGTCAACTGCAAATTGACCAGGGCATAACTTCCACATGGTTTATCATAAAAATTCCATCCAAAGCTCATTTTGAAGAGAATGACATTTCCTACAACTCGTCTTCACACTTTAAGTCCAAGAAATGCTCTCACAAAAAGTTATCAATTTCAACATTATAGGTCATTTTCAAAAGTCAACAAAAAGGCACTTTAAGTCAAAGACCATAACTTGAGATTGGTAAATCAAAATGACATGGGACCAAAGGAATTGGTTATAGGACTTCAAGACCTTTCCAAAATGTCCAAGAACATGATCAAAGCTTAAATATTGAGCAAGATATGCCTTGTGGAAGTTGGGAAATTTTTGGGAATTTTGAAAAGTCAACTTTGCTTCAAATGCCTCAAAATTGCTAATGGGCCTCAATTTCTTTCAAGAATCATCATCCAAAGGATATGCACGACCCATTGACATCCAAGGGAGTTATTTTATCATTTTTAATTAATTAATTGAGTTTTTAATCCTATTAATTCATTTAATTAAAATTAATTATGAAAAAATACTCAAATAAAGGTTTTGAATCTTTTGGTGCAGCATATTCCCTCATCATGACCTAGATATTTCGTGTACCACATCAAGAGGCAAGATCTTCCAAAATAGGAAAGTTTTCATGGCAAAAAAAAGATTGAAAAAGATCATGAAAATCAAATATTCAAAATCATTGAATACAAGGCTTTGGGCTTATTTTTCTGACCTAATTCCCTCCACATATATGTACAAACATAAACCTAATGCTAACAAAACAGAAGCTGCGCTGCACACACAAGAACACATTGCAACTTTTTGACAAAAAATTTGAAAACTGAAAACCTAATTGCAAGGTGTTTCAAGGTCCAAAAAGCATTCCAATCCAGTCCTGGCATTACCAGGAAGCTATTCCAATTGAAACCAAGTCTCCACGCACAAGGAATTGGTAGAACAGATTCACTTTTCTTTCAAAATTATTCATAATCGTATTCCATTTTCCATGCATTATTTGTGACTTTTAATCATTGATTTACACTAATACAAACTCTCTGAAGCTATTGGTGTCCTTTAATTGCATTGATATTGCCTGTGTCAAAAATTGCCATGAAAGCTTCTTAGGGTTTCTGAAGCTTTGATTTGGGGTTTCACAAATAAGGAACAATTGGCCACTCAAACCAGGACCATTGGACTCAGGAAATTCAGACGAAACAATTGATCACATCGCGCCTAATTTCTATTTCACCATGCTCTAATCGATATTTTGCAGGTTTGAGTTTAGTGGGGGTTTAAAACCCCCGCTATCTATTCTTATTTTCAGGCCAAAACGAAGACACAATGGAGAAGACGCTGAGGTGTAAGCACAGGGCTGGGCAATTCAAACATTCGCGCGTGTTTTTGTGTTCTACCAATAAATCTTATTCTCTTTCATAATAATTGTGTTCCATATTAACATCAGATAAACGCGTTTGGCTTGGTGGAAGATGTGTTTTCATGCAAGCATTGGGACCTGGGTTCGATTCCCAGGTCCCCCATATTTCCCTATATTTTTTCTTGTAACGTGTTCAGGTACCCTTTCCCACCAGTGGTCCACCATGTACGCGCATATTTAAGCTTGTCACATGTCCAGCAACCTCAATCTAATGGCCAGCACAGGAATTCCATCATGCACCTTAGTCAATGAATCTGCACGTGATCACTAGAAAGTCAAAAAGGCCCCATTCTGATGGGCCAAAATTCCTCAAATCACACCTCCAAAAAGGGCCTGATACCCCTCCTATGGTGCATATTTCTTTTTATTTTAATTCTTTTGTTTCTTTTATTTGATTAATTGCTCTTATTTAATTCCATAAAATTAATTTTCATAATACAAAAATACAAAAAAATCAGAAATCATAAAAATAAAATATGTTTATTGTTTTTAATATTTAATTCACTAATATTTTATTTTGTAAATAAATTTTCAATAATCAATTTAGTGTAAATTTAGGTTTTCAACTTTAATGTTTTTTCTAATAACTAAAATACATAAAAATTAGGTTTTTTTAGCATTTTTATTCTTTTCTCATTAAATAAAATTTTCTTATTATTATTATTATTAACTATTAATTTATTTTGTAAATAAACTTGTCATTAAATAATTAGGTTAAATTAGGTCAAAATTTAAATATTTTCTTTAATAATTAAAAACAAATTTAGAATTAGGGTTTTATTTAACTTTTAATTTCAATTAATTCTCTTTATTTCCATTAAATACCAAAAACATAAAAAAATCATTCCTTTTCTTTATTAAATAATTAATTCACTTCCAATTTCAATTTAATCTCTTTAAAGGGTCCAACGCCCTCGCACCTTCGATTATAATTTCTTTTCTCGTGCGTTTGTTTTTATTTTTCTTTTTAACTTCATGTAATTGCCCCAAAGCCTTGTAATAGTAATTAGGACATTTACTTTCCGCATTTTTTACTCAAAATCGGGTCTTTGTTAATTTGGCGATGTATAGACCCGCGCCTTGTAATAGCGTAGGACTTTTATTTTCCGCATTTTAATTTCCGCATCTTTAAATTGCTAACTATTGCATGAAAGAATGAATGGCCCAAATAAAAATCAAAACGTAGCTCACCCAATGCATGACAAAATAAAATATAACTGAAAATGACACACAATTCACACACCACTCCTAGGGTACGCCTCACTGTTGCCTTGCCCCTCGAAACGTGGTCGTCGAGTATAGGACGTCTTAGTGAGTCCTTATGTTCCATTGATCTAGTTGCCTCGAAACGGTTGCCTCGAAACAAGTTGCCTCGAAACGGTTGCCTCGGAATAGTTGCCTCGGAATAAAAAGATCAATGGCATAAGGGTAGCTTTTAAGGTGTCCTACTGTTGCTCTGGTGACCACACTGTCCCTAAACTCGAATTGACCCGAACACCTCCAACGGTGGTGCTACCTACCTCTCAATGGTGGGATGGCACTACCTTAAGGACATTTACACAGCCTAATTCCTTAGGGTAGGTAGATGACTCGTAGATACTTGCTCTATTCAAAAACAAATTAAAACTCTTTTCACACCGACACTTTTCAAAAAGCTTTCAAAACAATTTTTCAGACACTCTTAAGGACTGATACAAGAGTCGATCTGAAATTTTCAAAGAAACTTTTTTCAAACCCACTCACACTTTGAAAAGCAAACAAACATTTTGAAAACACAAATGAGCAAGTATCTAAGAGCCCATGGATAACCATGGATAGAAAGGGTGCTAACACCTTCCCTTTCTATAAATCTACCTCCCGAACCGAGAAACTATCTCATAAGGAATTTTGATGTGCTTTTGTCCTGTCCATGTTGGAGAAAATAAAAGACGGTGGCGACTCTTGCTTCCGCGACATTTCGCGAACCAGCGTTAAACAGTCAGTTCCAGATTCACCGATCACAGAACTGGCGACTCTGATGGGGAAACTTATAAAGTGAGGTGTACCTTAGGATAGTTCATAACTGTGTTTTCAATTGCTTTGACTTGTTTGCTTTATTATTGTGGGACTGTCTTGGGAGTTCTATAGATCCTAACCTGGATCTGGGGATACCTTCTTAGAATGTAGCAACAAGACTGTGAGGGAACTGTGCGGGGTATACCGACATGGTTGAAACAATCTGCTACGTTGATGTGGCACTTTGGTGTGTACCGGTAACCCTTCAGTTCAGTCAAGGAGAGTACGGGGCCTCCGCGTGGTGTCGTGAAGCATCAACTGACCTTAGGAACCTTAATTGAACTATCTTGGCCTCTTTAGGGTAGTGAGATAACTGACTTTGGTACAGTCCGAGGTTGGTTGATACTCGATACTACACTCAATTGAGGGTTGCTTTCTTGGAATATTTCGGTCGCCAGTTCAGTGGCTAAATCGAAACGATGAACAATGAAAGCAATCCAGTGATATTGGGACCCTTAGAACTCGGTTTCTTCTAATAGGACAGGTTGAGCCCACCAACTTCAAGAGGGTAATACCCAGACCCCATGCAGGCCTAAACTCTAAGGGTTTGTCTTGTGTGACTTGTGTGCCTTATCATGTTTTCCTTTGTAAATATTTGTGGTGTGTTTAACCATAGCATCATGACATCATACAGCATCATATGCATTAACTAACCATTTCAGGGGTTCGAATCTTCATCTTTGTTCTTGTTTTGTAGGACATGGAAACTGTTCGCAGAAAGACAATTCAGATCAGCCTTGTAAGGATCCCTCCTCAGCTTAAGGAGCTTATATCCAGGATTCCTGAGAGCTCTTCATTCAGTGAAAGACATGGAAGACTCATCAGCTTGGTCAACACCAACATTGAGGAAGATATGATAAAGGTCCTGTTCCAATTCTTTGACCCTCTGCACCATTGTTTCACTTTCCTAGATCATCAACTGGTGCCTACATTGGAAGAGTTCTCCCGGATTCTGAAGATCCCTATCCTTGATCAACTACCCTACAACGGTTCGGAAAAGAAACCCAAGCTTGAAGAGATTGCTAAAGCCTTACACCTACAACCATCTGACCTCAAGGAACATTGGGAAGTTAGAAGTGGTATCAAAGGGTTCTTAGCCAGGTTTCTGTTTGAGAAGGCTCAAGAATGTTGGAACTCCCTTGACCTACAAGCTTTTGAAGAAGTGGTGGCCCTCCTTGTCTATGGTTTGGTGTTGTTCCCTAATCCAGATCAGCTTATAGATATCAGTGCTGTCCAGATCTTCATGTCCCGGAATCCTATACCTACGTTGCTTGGGGACATCCTTCACTCATGTTACACTCGAACCATGAGAAAAAGAGGTGTTCTTATGTGCTGCACTCCTCTCCTGGGAAGGTGGTTTATTTTGCACCTTCCGCAATCAGTTTTGAAGAATGAGCGGGGTTTGAGATGGTCACAACGATTGATGACTCTTACACATGCTGATATACATTGGTGCTCTCGGTCCAGAGAGGATGTCACTATCATTGATCGTTGCGGGGAGTACCCTAATGTTCCTTTACTTGGAATCAGAGGAGGTATTACTTACAACCCGTGCCTGGCTTGGAGACAGTTTGGTTATGCTCGGAGGGACGACCCTCATGACATGTTAATTCCTGACATAGTTTTTGACTTCGACAACGATGCACAAGGACTTCGCCAGAGATTTATCAGAGCTTGGAGGATGCCAAGTAGGGTAGACAGCAAGACCCTGGGGCACAGGAATTCCATCCCATTGGAACCTTATCTCAACTGGGTACGAGCCCGCTCCCAGAAGTTAGTAATGCCTTATCCTCATGTTCTCCCTGTGATCAAAGAGCGAGTATTGGAAGGAGAGGTGTCCTACACCATTCAACATCCTGACATGCCCACGTCCTGGGAAGAGATGCAGAAGAGCTGGATCCAGCTTAAGGAAGAACGGAATTCTCTTGAGACCAGTCTACATGCTAGTGAAAAGAAGGTCTTGGAGCTCACCCGCCTACTGCACGAGGAGAAGAATCTCAACACCTACATTGCTCCAAAGAGGATGCGTAGTGTCTTTTGGGATTGATTTTCTTTGTAATGTGTGCCTATGAGGCTTTGATGTACTGAACAATTATTTCCTTAATGATAACGTGTGTTCCTTTTTGTCTAAAACAAATTTGAATTTTCGAACCCTTGAATGCATTGCATAAACACATATCATTCATCATGTGCATAGCAGGTACTCTTCTTTTCAGGTTGCTTACCGTTCTTCGCTGTTTATTTCAGCATTATGAACCATGAATCATCTACCGAGATGTCTATCAAAGCCCTTCAGGCGCAGAACACACAATTTCAGGAGCTGATCATGGGTTTGGCTCAAGGTCAAGAAGAGCTGAAGGCTTTGCTCCTGAAGAAGGAGAAGAAGAAGAAGAGAACTGTTCTTTTCAACTCGGGCCGGAGGTTTGGTAACACTCTGCAGAATGAGGAAGCTGGTTCTTCTGTAGGCAAAGACAATCCCCAGGGGGGAAGAGGTCCTAGTCCGGTGGTCTCTGACAACGAGACTGATTTTAATGAGGAACAGTATCCTCCAGCTGAAGACAGATACAAGCAGTTGGAAGACCGTCTGAACACCATGGAGATTCAACAAGTTCCTGGTTTGGATTTCGGAGACTTGGGTTTATCTACTGGTGTGATCATCCCTCACAAGTTTAAAGCACCATCTTTCACCAAGTATGACGGGGCGTCCTGCCCTAAGCTACACCTCAGATCTTATGTGCGGAAGATTCAGCCCTATACAGTGGACAAGAACTTGTGGATCCACTTCTTCCAGGAGAGTCTTTCATGGACTCATCTCGAATGGTTCTATCATCTGGATGGAACCAAGGTTCGTAACTGGGAGGAGTTGGCTACTGCTTTTTACAAGCAGTATCAATATAATGCCGACCTTGCTCCTACACGTACCCAACTCCAGGGTATGTCGCTAGGATCAAGCGAAGGTTTTAAAGAGTATGCACAGAAGTGGAGGGACCTGGCTGGCAGGGTGCAGCCACCATTAACAGACCGGGAATTGGTAGATATGTTCTTGGGGACCCTATCCGGGCCGTTCTTCAATCATCTTATCGGCAATTCGTCTGCAGGGTTTACTGACCTCATTCTGACTGGGGAAAGGATAGAGGCTGGCATGAAGTCCGGTAAGATTCAGAAAGGTGCGTCTTCAAGTGCTGAGAAGAAACCTTTTAAGAAGGAGGCCAGCGTTGTGTATGGGCCTAGAAGGCAAGATAAACCAGAGCGCCGCCAATCTGTCAACGCGGTGGTGATTGCTAAGCCTGCTGCCGCTCCTCGGCAAACTAATCAACCCAGGGCTGAAAGGCCTAGAAGAGAATTCACCCGGCTAAGTATGACCTTGTCACAAATCTTGCCGCAGCTGCTATCGACCAACTTGGTGACTGTCAGGGAGGCCCCGAAGGTTGTGAATACTGCTTCTCCTAAGTATAATCCAAATGCCCACTATGCTTATCACTCCGATAGCCCGGGGCATTCTACTGATGATTGCTGGGCCCTGAGAAATAAGGTGCAAGACCTTATTGATGCGAAGGAGATACAATTTGAGGCGCCTGAGAGGCCAAATGTTGTGACTGCTCCTATGCCCCAGCATGGAGTAAATGCTGTTGATGAAGATTTGTATGCAGTTTCTGTGAATGATGTGGCTACTCCTCTGTTGACTGTTAAGAGGAACCTGTTGCTAGCCGGTTTATTTCCGAGTTGTAGCGAGGGTTGCCTTTTGTATGCTGTTTCCCCTACTGGTTGTCCGTTGCTGAAGTTAGGCATCCAAGGCGTGATGGATAGCAAGGAAATTCTGTTCAAGAAGACCGCTGTTCCTTTTGTTCCTGTGGAAGAAGTATCCGTCGTTACAATTTTCAACAATCCAATCAAGGCTCCCCCGAGGAAGCCAGTTAAAATCATGACTGTTGCACCCATTATTATTACTGTTCCGGGGCCCCTCCCCTATGAATCTGATAAGGCTGTCCCATGGCACTATGGGGCAGATGTATATGTACATGGAATAAAGCAAGAATTCAACACTGGTACCAGCATCAGCAATATCACTGGTCCAACCAAAGTAACCCGCAGTGGCAGGCTCTTCTCGCCTGACATTGCGCCACCAGCTATTCGAAGACCTCTCATAATAACTCCTGCAAGTGCACCTGTTTCCACTTCTGATCAAGTTGTTTCCCCTGCTGCCAAGTCATCTAATGCTCGGGGCAAAGGGATTGATGATGAGCCTACCCGGATGGAGGCACCAAAGTCTGTGAATGTTGAAGCCTCCCAGCAAGATATGGAGGAAATTCTTAAGATAATCAAGAAGAGCGACTTCAATGTCGTTGAACAGCTGGGGCATACACCCTCCAAGATCTCTATGCTCTCCTTGCTGCTGTGCTCAGATGCCCATGCTAAGGCCCTAATTTCATTTCTAAAGACGGCCCATGTGCCACAAGAGACATCCACAGACCAGTTTACTGATTGCGTAGCCAATTTGACAGCTGACAATGGTTTGGGTTTCTCGGATGCTGATCTTACCGCTAAGGGAAAGAACCACAATGATTCCCTGCATGTCTCTATAGAATGTAGGGGCACTACTCTTGCGCACGTGTTGGTGGACACCGGTTCTTCCCTGAATGTGTTGCCCAAGAAGGCCTTAGACCGGTTGGATTGTGAGGGCCTGGAGCTGAAACCTAGCAACATCATTGTCAGAGCCTTTGACGGTTCTAAGAGGATGGTTCATGGAGAGGTAGATATTCCAATTCGTGTTGGTTCCCAAGTATTCGACTCAATGTTCTATGTGATGGATATTCGTCCATCTTATTCCTGTTTGCTGGGTCGACCTTGGATTCACAAAGCTGGGGCAGTGACCTCCACCCTACACCAAAAGCTCAAGTACCCTATCAGAGGGAAGATTGTCACTGTGCAGGGAGAGGAGGAGTATATGGTTAGTCACTTGAATTCCTTCCGATATATCGAGATGGACAGGGAGTTTATTGAAACCCCCTTTCAGCATTTTGAAGAGGTACCTCCAACATTGGCAGCAGCAGAAACAGTGGTTGAAGAGGACTTTCCTTTGAAGATGGCTTCCTTAAGGGACGCCCGAGTTGTAATCGAGAAAGGTGAATGTGCTAACTGGGGCAGGCTCCCTGATTTCACTCCTAAAACTGACAAGTTTGGACTGGGTTTTACTGCAGAGGCTCAGAGGGCTGTGCGCAAGGCAAGGACCAGAAGACCTCATGTGCTCATCACCAATCCAGGAGTGAATGCTATTGGGGATGAAGACGAAGTGGAAGAATCATAGTTCGATAGCTGGATCTACCCGACGACTGATGGTGGATTGAACAATTGGACCGCGAAAGATCATACTCATGTTACTTTCGTTACGCAGTAATGAATTCCTTTGTTTTTGTTATTTGTAATAAACGATAAATTGAAACTTTATGGCCCGGTGTCTTACCCGGGGCACCGTGGTTTCATTTGTGAGGGCTTATAACTGTCATTTACATATATCATGAATAAAGATCTTGGAGGTTTTTTCGCATTTCAAATCTTGTGCTCCCTTTCTTTCTTTCTTTCTTTATATATTGCAAAACAGCTGTATTTACACACACTCACCTACACAGGTTTCAATCCACTCTGGATCTCACTGGTAACGACTCTGCTACTGCCAGTTATGACTTCGAAAATCCGATCAACTTAGCCGAAGACGAAGGTGAAGATGATTGCGAAGTGCCTGGCGAGCTTGCAAGACTATTACTCCAGGAAGAGAGGGCAATTCAACCACATGAAGAGCCAGTGGAAACGATAAATCTGGGTACAGAGGCAGACAGAAAGGAGGTTAAGATTGGTGCCAACCTAGAGCTCAGCGTGAAGCAACGGTTGACTCAGATGTTACATGATTATGTGGAAATCTTTGCTTGGTCCTACGAAGACATGCCCGGGTTGGATACCGACATTGTGGTCCATCATTTGCCTACCAAGGAAGACTGCCCTCCGGTTAAGCAAAAGGTCCGCCGTATGCGTCCAGAGATGTCCGAGAAGATCAAAGCTGAGGTTATGAAGCAATTCGATGCCGGTTTTCTTGCAGTAACTTCTTACCCTCAGTGGGTTGCCAATGTGGTGCCAGTACCGAAGAAGGATGGTAAGGTCAGAATGTGTGTTGATTACAGGGATCTGAACAGGGCCAGCCCCAAGGACGACTTCCCCCTACCTCACATTGACGTCCTGGTTGACAATACTACTCAGCACAAGGTGTTCTCTTTCATGGATGGCTTTTCAGGTTATAATACGATCAAGATGGCTCCTGAAGACATAGAGAAGACTACCTTTGTTACTCAGTGGGGCACCTTCTGCTACAAGGTCATGCCATTCGGGTTGAAAAATGCTGGGGCAACCTACCAACGTGCCATGGTTGCTTTATTTCATGACATGATCCATCATGAGATTGAAGTGTATGTCGACGACATGATTGCAAGGTCCCAAACTGAGGAGGAACACCTTGACCATCTGCAGAAACTGTTTGACCGTTTGAAACTATACAAGCTAAGGTTGAACCCGAACAAGTGCACCTTCGGGGTAAGATCTGGAAAGTTGCTAGGCTTCGTTGTAAGTGACAAGGGTATTCAGGTGGACCCTGCCAAGGTTAAAGCCATACAAGAGATGCCAGTTCCTAAGACAGAGAAAGAAGTCAGAGGCTTTTTAGGACGCCTGAATTACATTGCCTGATTCATCTCGCATCTAACTGCCACCTGTGAGCCAATCTTCAAGCTGCTAAAGAAAGATCAGGTAGTACGTTGGAATGATGAATGTCAGGCCGCTTTTGACAGAATCAAAGAGTATCTCCAAGAACCACCCATTCTTATGCCACCGGTTGAAGGGAGACCTCTGATATTATACCTGACAGTACTTGACAACTCAATGGGTGTGTGCTGGGGCAGTATGACGAGTCTGGCCAAAAAGAGCACGCCATTTATTACCTTAGCAAAAAGTTTACCGACTGTGAGACCCGATACTCACTGCTCGAGAAAAATTGTTGCGCTTTGGTATGGGCTGCTCGCCGGCTGAGACAGTATATGCTGACTCACACTACCTTGTTGATCTCAAAGATGGATCCAATAAAGTACATATTTGAAAAGCCTGCTCTGTCTGGGAGAATAGCAAGATGGCAAATGATCTTGACAGAATACGACATCCAGTACACGACTCAGAAAGCCATCAAAGGAAGTGTATTGGCAGACCACTTGGCACACCAGGCAGTGGACGACTATCAGTCAATGAACTTCGGATTTCCTGACGAGAGCATCATGATAGTAACTGATTGTGAAGTACCTGGACCGGATGAAGGACCTGAGGAAAGATCCCGATGGTCTATGCACTTTGACGGAGCCTCCAATTCTTTGGGTAACGGTATCGGCGATGTGATCATATCCCCTCAAGGCACTCATACTCCACTCACTGCCCGGCTATGTTTCAACTGCACCAATAACATGGCGGAGTATGAGGCATGCATCATGGGTCTGCAAGCTGCGATTGACTTAAGGATCAAGTTTCTGAGTGTCTTCGGACATTTCGCTCTAGTGATCAATCAGATCAAAGGCGAGTGGGATACGAAACATCCGAATCTTATTCCTTACAGAGAATGTATGTTGACATTGATCCCCCATTTCACAGAGATAACCTTTGAACATTTCCCAAGAGAGGAGAATCAGTTGGCGGACGCGTTAGCTACGATGTCTTCCATGTTCAAAGTCAAATGGGACAATGAGGCTCCCCGGGTCATCATCTGGAAACCGGACGAACCGGCATAGTGTTGTGATCTTGAGGCTGAGGTAGTGACTGAGAAACCTTGGTACCATGAGGTGAAAAGATACTTGGAAGCTCAAGAATACCCTGAAGGTGCATCTGTCAATGATAAAAAGTTTCTGAGAAGGTTCGCAGCGAAGTTCTTCCTCAGCAACGGCATCCTGTACAAGCGAAACCATGATTCGACCTTACTGCGTTGTGTGGATAAGACTGAAGCAGAAAGGATCATGGCAGAGCTGCATGAAGGTACCTTCGGAACACATTTCAGTGGACATACGATGGCAAAGAAAATCCTTCGGGCAGGTTATTTCTGGTCCACAATGGAGGCCGACTGTTACCAACATTCTTGGACGTGTCATAAATGCCAGATTTATGCAGACAAGGTGCATGTTCCTCCAGTCCCTCTGAATGTTCTGACTGCACCTTGGCCTTTTGCAATGTGGGGTATAGATATGATCGGTGAGATTAAACCTACGGCATCCAACGGACATCGCTTCATCCTGGTAGCGATCGATTACTTCACAAAGTGGGTTGAAGCAGCTTCCTACGCCACTGTAACCAAGAATGTTGTGGCACAGTTCATTCGGCACAACCTGATCTGTTGATACGGCGTCCCAGAAAGAATCATTACGGACAACGGTACCAATCTCAATAACAAGATGATCACTGAGCTCTGCGAGTAATTTAAGATACAGCACCACAACTCTTCTCCTTACCGGCCGAAGATGAATGGGGCTGTAGAAGCAGCGAATAAGAATATCAAGAAAATTGTGCAGAAGATGACATTGACCTATAAAGATTGGCACGAGATGTTACCGTTTTCTCTACATGGGTACCGTACCTCAGCAAGGACGTCAACCGGGGCAACTCCTTTCTCCTTGGTCTACGGCATGGAGGCAGTCTTACCGATCGAAGTGCAGATACCCTCTCTCCGGATAATGAAGGATGCAGATCTGAGCGAAGATGATTGGATCCAGACACGACTTGATCAGTTAAATCTAATCGACGAAAAGAGACTTGCTGCTATTTGTCATGGTCAGACGTATCAAAAACGTATGATCAGGGCATTTAACAAAAAGGTCAGACCACAAGAATATCAAGTTGGGGATCTGGTAATCAAACGTATCATCCTTCCTCAGAGTGATCCAAGGGGCAAATGGACCCCTACATACGAAGGGCCATTTATGGTTAAACATGTGTTCTCAGGAGGAGCCATGATTCTAACCACCATGGATGGTGACGACCTTCCTCACCCCGCCAATGCAGACATAGTAAAAAGATACTACGCATGACAAAAGACACGCTAGGTTGACATACCTAGGAAAAAATTAGGGCTTCCCGGCGAACCAAAAGGGTTCTAGCAAAATGAAGGGATGAAATAAAAAAATCTGTACACCGGCAAGTCGAAAACCTGAAAAGGCGGCTTGGGCAAAAATGGGTATCCCGGTGGACTGAAAACCCGAAAGGGCGGTCCAGGCAAAAGTTAGGGATAAAGCGTAATACTATGTCTCATTGGATCACTTGGCATCCAGAATCCGGTATCAACATCAAGTTCAGACGGCATCAATCAATCACCTTCATCTTCAGCTAGGTCATCAAGTGATGAGACGCTCGAAGATATAAAGACGATAACAGAGTTGGAACCCAGTGGGATTATTCTTTTCACATAGCTGTTTTGTTTTCCTTTTGTACAAATTGTATAAACTCTTATTCGGCGGCGTTCTCTTACTAGGACGTCAGCCTCTTGTACATAAAACGCCTATTTACAGGTAAATTCAAAAATCAATACAAATTCATTTTTCAGTTAAAATTGCCAATTATTTTTCCTTTTCCTGTTTTGTTTTGCGAAGAACGTCCAAGGTTCAATTTGTGATATATGCATTTGACAATAATTTGCTAACTCATGAATATTTGCATACGAAACAAAGGATTAATTACAGGTAACATTAGAAACAGGGGCAATAATGAGTGGTCTAAGCGATCTAATTGTTCTGTCCACCAAGGTACCAAGGTAAGTTCAGCCGAAGAACATAACCAATATACCTTAATTCCCCAGAGAGTGAGCCAGCAAGTCAATGCACTCTCCCCAAGCAAAGTTATACTGTCAGCCCTAAGGAAGTTGGGTATCCTCCAGCAGATCTCAACATTCCCCAGCGCAGCATACGAACATTCTTAACAAGCATCCCCGACAGTCTTGATCTAAGATTTTTCCCCGTCGGTATACCAGACATTCAATGGAGCCACTTCCAGTACAAAATTTCCCCAGGAGAGTCCAATCCAGATTTCCCCAGGAAAGTGGAATCACCTCCCCAGCAGTAAGCTTATCCCCAGTAGATTCTGGAAGCTTATCCCCTGCAGAGCACGAACGTGTCTCCCGACTTTATTCTAAGGTTATTTCCCTACCAGGATATAACTGGGTTATCCTCAGCCAAAAGCCACGGAAAGACCAAAGTCTTCTTATCCCCAGCAGAGTCTATTAACACTTCCAACATAACAACGGTATCCCCAGCGAAGTTACCATCAACCTCCCAGCAAAATACCTCTCTCCCCACAGAGTACTGTTCCCCAGCAAGATCGCTAGAGTAGTTATTCCCCGCAGAGTAATCTCTTTGTGATCGGTGGATCTGGAACTGACTGTTTAACGCTGGTTCGCGAAATGTCGCGGAAGCAAGAGTCGCCACCGTCTTTTATTTTCTCCAAATGGAAAGGACAAAAGCACAGAAAAATTCCTTATAGAGATTGCTCTCGGTTCGGGAGGTAGGTTATAGAAAGGGAAGGTGTTAGCACCCTTTCTATCCATGGTTATCCATGGGCTCTTAGATACTTGCTCATTTGTGTTTTCAAAATTGTTTGTTTGCTTTTCAAATGTGGGTTTTTAAAAAGTTTCTTTGAAAATTTCAGTTCGACTCTTGTATCGGTCCTCAAGAGTGTTTGAAAAATTGCTTTCGAAAGCTTTTTTGAAAAGGTGTCGGTGTGAAAAGTATTTTTTGAATTTGTTTGAAATTTAGAGCAAGTATCTAGAGTCGTCTACCTACCCTAAGGAATTCGTCTGTGTAAATGTCCTTTAAAGTAGTGCCATCCCACCATTGAGAGGTAGGTAGCACCACTGTTGGAGGTGTTCGGGTCAATTCGAGGTTCGGGACGTGGTGATCACCAGAGCAATAGGAAGATACCTTAGAAGCTACCCTCATGCCAGGTTCCTGGATCATGAGGACTTACTAAAACATCCTCTACTCGATGATCACCTTTCGAGGGACCAGGCAACAGTGAGGCGTACCCTAGGGGTGGTGTGTGATTTGTGTGTCATGTTCATTTATTTTTGTCTTGTCATGTATGGGTGATCTACGCATTGCTTTTATTTTGACATTCATTCTTGCATGCAATTTAATTAACAGTTAAAAAAGTTGCGGGAAATATAAAGGTCCTACGCTATTACAAAGGCGCGGGTCCACATCGCCAAATTAAGTCCAGGACCCGATTTAAAATAAAATAAAGTGCGAGAAATATAAAATGTCCAATTTACACGGCTTTGGGAGAATTACATGAATATTATAAGAACGGGAATAAAAAATGTGCGAAACGAACTAATAATCGAAAGCGAGGGCGTTGGACCCTTTTTAATGAAATTAAATTATGATTAACAAATTAATTAAATTAAAATAAAAAGAAAAGATTTTTTTTTGAGGTTTTTTGTATTTATGGATTTTTAATAAGAAAAATTAATTTGGAATTAAAACCTAGTTCTAGCTATTTTTAATTTATTAAAAAAATGTTAAAATTAAACCTAAAGTTAACCTAATTAATTAAAATAATTTGATTTACAAAAAATAAATAATTAATTAATATGGTGAAAAAGAAAAGATAAAAATATAAAAGTGTTTAAAACCCTAATTCTACCAATTTTTAATTTATCAAGAAAAATATTAAAGTTAATCCTAGAATTAAAGAACTAAATTAATTAACAAGATTTATTTACAAAAAATATCAAATCAAATATTTTTTTTTTGTGACTTTCTGATTTTTATTAGTTTTATGTTTTATGAAAATAAATTAATTTAAAGAATTAAAAAAGAAATAATTGAATTAACACAAATAATGGAAAATAAAAAAGAAAAGAATTGCAAACCCTTGGGGGGTGTTGACCCCAATTGGAAGGTATCATCAGCATTTTTGGCCCATTGAAACCCTGGCCTTGTTGACTTTTCTGAGCCACGTACGTATACGTTGACTGGTGCCCATGGTACTCTTCAAATCAGGACCCTTGGATTGCCTTCAGTGGCCATGTGGCACGCTTGGATTATGGGCGTATGGTAGGCCTTTGGATTTAATCTGCATGGGATTATGTTGAAAGAAAAAATATTGAAACAAAGTGGGGGACCTGGGAATCGAACCCAGGTCCCAGTGTTTACGTGACAACATAGCTACCACCAACTGAGCTGCTTCAACGCGCTGTATGTTAAATAAAGCATAAATAATATAAGAGAAAATTGATGTTAGTGGTTAGAAACAAAAAAATGCGCGCTGAATTCAAATTATCCAACCACATCGTGCCACCTGATCTTCTTCCTCATTGTCCCTGAAACAAAAAAGAAGTAGCGGGGGTTTTAAACCCCCCCAAAATGCAACCTTTTCCAAAATAGCGATTAGCATGTGAGGCTATATAAATTAGGCGCGATTAGTGTGTTAAGTTCGTCCAAGCATCCTGATTCTGGTCATGGTACTGAGATGTCTTAATTTTGCAGTATACGTAAACGCCCAATTTGGAGCTTGAAGAACCCTAGCGAGCTTTAATGGTGATTTCGCGTATGATGCATAAAAACTCAATCAAACTACATAGTTAGCTTCAGAATGAATCAACTAACACAAATCAAACATTAAAACTTAAAAATAATGCATGAATCTTGATACGTGAATGTGAAAAAAAGTATGGACAGGACAAGATTGTTCTACCAATTCTTTGCGTTATAGATGATGGTTTTGATCCAGAAACCTTCCTTGAAGCCTCAGGAATGCAATGGAATCAATGTTTTGCCTTGAAACCCCTTGGAATCGTGTTTTCAGTTTTTGAACTTTCTTGAAAAAATGCAAAGTCGTTTATGGTGTTTGGGCGCAGCTTAGAGGTTTCTTGCACTAGGTCTAGCATCTGGCTTATGTATGGAGTGAATTAGGGTTGAGTTTTCAATCAAAAGATCTTTGCATTGATGAGAACAATATTTGATTTTCATGGCATATTTTTCAAATCTTTTTCCACATGTTTTTGATTCCAATCATGGCAAAACCTTCCAATTTTGGTTATGCACGAATCTTGAGCCTTTAAGGAGAGTTTATTCTGCACAAAAAGATTTAAAAACTTCGGTTTAGTATTTTTCCATATTTTATTTAATTTAAATGAATTAATTGTAATTAAAAATTCAAATAAATAAATAAAAATGATGAATAAATCCCCTTTGGGCCAAATGGTCGTGCATATGCTTTGGATGATGAATCTTGGAAGAAAATGTGGCCCATTAGCAATTTTAAGGCATTTGAGGCAAAGTTGACTTTTCAAAATACCCAAAAATTTCCCAACTTCCACAAGGCATATCTTGCTCAATTTTTAAGCTTTGATCATGTTCTTGGACATTTTGGAAAGGTCTTGAAGTCCTATAACCAATGCATTTGGTCCCATGTCATTTCGATTTACCAATCTCAAGTTATGGCCTTTTACCTAAAGTCCCTTTTTGTTGACTTTTGAAAATGACCTATAATGTTGAAATTGATAACGTTTTGTGAGAGCATTTCTTGGACTTGAAGTGTGAAGAGGAGTTGTGGGAAATGTCTTTCTCTTCAAAATGAGCTTTGGATGGAATTTTTCTAATAAACCATGTGGAAGTTATGCCTTGGTCAAGTTACAGTTGACTTTTTCAACTGTCCAAATATGGAAACTTTTGCATCTTGAGACTTTTTGAGCCATACTTTGAGAATCATGATCAAGCATTGATCCAATGATGTTTGTGGCTTCAAAATGAGATGTTGACCAAAAATTTGAACTTTTGACTGTCAAATGACCATTTTGCCCCTGCAGTTGACTGTTGGGCAATTAGGGTTTTTGACTGTGCAATTTTGTGCTGTAAGTCTTGAAACTTGGCATGAGGATGCTTGACCATATTTATAGGCATGTGGGACTTGATTGGACCCTTGGATACTTCATTTTCTTTGTCAGAACCAAAACCCTAGTTTTTGACTATTAGGAGGCCCTTGAACTGTGCAACCCTTGGGGAATTTTGAAGCATGCTCTTTGCAAATTTTGAAGAATATGGGAGGGCAAATTTTGGGGTACAACAGTTGCCCCTGTTCAATCTTCTTATACCTGAGGATGCAGATTGGCTGACGTGCCTTTCGTAATCCGAAGGTGGAAGATGATTGAACACTAGAGTGCCCAGAAATATGCGCTCACATAGTAGTGTGATGGTGGAATGGGCTTATAGATGCCATTTGGAGATCGATGGATAGGATGATGGGCTTATAGATGCCATGCTAAGAGGTGATGGATAGGTGGATGGGCTTATAGATGCCATCTGGATGTTGATCGCGTAAGAGATTCCTTAGCGAGAACTTGCGTACCTGCAAAAGAAAATGATTACCTGGCCTGTTACAGGAGCTGGTCTTCAAATTCTTTGTGTAGATGTGTCCTGACTGGTTACAGGAATTGAATCTGGAGCTTCAAAAGGCGATGAATGAACCAGGGATGGTTACTACCTCAACAGGAACGGTGAGAGAACCTTAGACGATTATTACCTCAACAGGAACGCTGAGAGAATCTGGGGGCGATTACTACCTCAACAGGAACGCTGAGAGAATCTTGGGTATCTTCTACTGAGTCTTTATCAGGAAAATCTGTTAGGGGTCGATTTAACTGGACTGGAGAAGGCCTTTGACTGGATAAGAAACAGGAAAATCTTAGGGTCGATTTAACTGAACTGGTCTAGGTCTTGAAATCTTCAACTGGATAAGAAACAGGGAGATCTTAGGGTCGATCTGACTGAACCAGAGAAGGCCTTTGACTGGATAAGAAACATAAAAATCTTAGGGGCGATTTAACTGAACCGGTCTAGGTCTTGGAATGTCTTTAACTGGATAAGAATCAGGGAGATCTTAGGGTCGATCTGACTGAACCAGAGAAGGCCTTTGACTGGATAAGAAACAGAAAAATCTTAGGGGCGATTTAACTGAACCGGTCAAGGTCTTGGAATGTCTTCAACTGGATAAGAATCAGGGAGATCTTAGGGTCGATCTGACTGAACCAGAGAAGGCCTTTGACTGGATAAGAAACAGAAAAATCTTAGGGGCGATTTAACTGAACCGGTCAAGGTCTTGGAATGTCTTCAACTGGATAAGAATCAGGGAGATCTTAGGGTCGATCTGACTGAACCAGAGAAGGCCTTTGACTGGATAAGAAACAGAAAAATCTTAGGGTCGATTTAACTGAACCGGTCAAGGTCTTGAAATATAGCTGAGAACTTAACTGGATCTTTCCTGAAAGGTAAAGGTCAGTCATATGCAAGGCATGATATGAATCAAGCGATGATGTTCTCAACATAAATGAGATTTGTAAGATATGATGTGTATATGCATGCTTTAATGTATGGAAGTGCGATGTTTATGAATGTATACTTGTCGTCTAGGAAAGTAAATCCTTGACGGGTGCCGGGAAGTCATATCCTGGGCTGATGTTGAAGAATAGATTTTTGCTTCCGCTGGGGATGATAGTTGCAAGAATACCGGTAGGAGAAGATAACTCCATTGGGGAATAAGCTTGGCGAATGGATTACTCTGCGGGGAGAAAAGATACTCTAGCGATCTTGCTGGGAAGCAATACTCTGTGGGGAGAGAGATACTTTGCTGAAATGTTGATGGTAACTTCGCTAGGGATACCATTGTTGTGTTGGAAGTGTTAATAGACTTCGCTGGGGGTAAGAAGACTTCGCCGAGAATGATCTTTCCGTGGCTTTTGGCTGAGGATAACCCAGTTATATCCTGGTAGGGAAATAACTCTTTGAATAAAGCCGGGAGACGCGTTCGTACTCTGCGGGGGTAAGCTTCCAGAATCTACTGGGGATAAGCTTACTGCTTGGGGAGATGGATTCCGACTTTCCTGGGAAAACTGGATTGGACTCTCCTGGGGGAGTCTTGAACTGTAACAGGGAAGTGGCTCCACTGAATGTTTGATGTACCGCCGGGGAACAATCTTTAGACCAAGACTGCCGGGGATGCTGGTTAAGGATATCCGTATATTGTGCTGGGGAATGTTGAGATTTGCGGGGGACACCCAACTTCCTTAAGGTTTGATAATATAGCTTGGGGAGAGTGCACTGACTTGCTGGCTCACTCTCTGGGGAATTAAGATATCTGGTTATGTTCTTCAGCCGAACCTACCTTGATACCTTGGAGGACAGAACAATTAGATCGCTTAGACAACTCTTTATTGCCCCTGTTTCTAATGTTACCTGTAATTAATCCTTTGTTTCGTATGCAAATATTCATGAGTTAGCAAATTATTGTCAATGCATATATCACAAATTGAACCTTGGACGTTCTTCGCAAAACAAAACAGAAAAGGAAAAACAATTGGCAATTTTAACTGAAAAGTGTATTTATATTGATTTTTGAATTCGCCTGTGAAATAGGCGCTTATGTACAAGAGGCTGACGTCCTAGTAAGAGAACGCCGCCGAAAAAGAGTTTATACAATTTTGTACAAGAGAGAATAAAACAGTTGTGTGAAATGAATGATCCCACTGGGTTTCAATTCTGCTATTGCCTTTATATCTTCGAGCGTCTCATCACTTGATGACTTTAGTTGGAGATGAAGCTGACTAATCGATGCCGTCTGAACTTGATGTAGATACCGGATTCTGGATGCAAAGTGATCCAATGAGACATAGTATTACGCTTTATCCCTAATTTTTGCCTGGACCGCCCTTTCGGGTTTTCAGTCCACCGGGATACCCATTTTTGCCCAAGCCGCCTTTTCAGGTTTTCGACTTGCCGGGTGTACAGATTTTTTTACATTTCATCCCTTCATTTTGCCCGAACCCTTTTGGTTCGCCGGGAAGCCCTAATTTTTGCCTAGGTATGTCAACCTAGCGGGTCTTTTTTCATGCGTAGTATCTTTTTACTATGTCTTCATTAGCGGGGTGAGGAAGGATGATTCGCTTGATTACCAGATCCCCAACTTGATATTCTTGTGGTCTGACCTTTTTGTTAAATGCCCTGATCATCCATTTCTGATATGTCTGACCATGACAGATAGCAGCAAGTCTCTTTTCGTCAATAAGGTTTAACTGATCAAGTCGTGTCTGGATCCAATCATCTTCATTCAGATCTGCATCCTTCATTATCCGGAGAGAGGGTATTTGCACTTCGATCGGTAGGACCGCCTCCATGCCGTAAACCAAGGAGAAAGGAGTTGCCCCGGTTGACGTCCTGGCTGAGGTATGGTACCCATGTAGAGCGAACGGTAACATCTCGTGCCAATCTTTATAAGTCACTGTCATCTTCTGCACGATTTTCTTAATATTTTTATTTGCTGCTTCTACAGCCCCATTCATCTTCGGTCTGTAAGGAGAAGAGTTGTGGTGCTGTATCTTAAACTGCTCGCAGAGCTCAGTGATCATCTTATTATTGAGATTGGTACCGTTGTCTGTAATGATTCTTTCTGGGATGCCGTATCGACAGATCAGATTATGCCGAATGAACCGTGCCATAACAGTCTTGGTTACCGTAGCGTAGGAAGCCGCTTCAACCCACTTCGTGAAGTAATCAATCGCTACCAAGATGAAGCGATGCCCGTTAGATGCCGTAGGTTTAATCTCACCGATCATGTCTATGCCCCACATTGCAAACGGCCAAGGAGTAGTCAGAACATTTAGAGGAACTGGAGGAACATGCACCTTGTCTGCATAAATCTGGCATTTATGGCATGTCCGGGAATGTTGGTAACAGTCAGCTTCCATTGTGGACCAGAAATACCCTGCCCGAAGGATCTTCTTTGCCATAGTTTGTCCACTGGAATGTGTTCCGAAGGTCCCTTCATGTAGCTCTTCCATGATCCTTTCTGCTTCAGTCTTATCCACATAACGCAGTAAGGTCGAATCATGGTTTCGCTTGTACAAGATACCGTTGCTATGGAAGAACTTCACTGCGAACCTTCTCAGAAACTTTTTATCATTGACAGATGCACCTTCAGGGTATTCCTGAGCTTCCAAATATCTCTTCACCTCATGGTACCAAGGCTTCTTAGTCACCAATTCAGTCTCGAGATCACAACAGTATGCCGGTTCGTCCAGTTTCCAGATGATGATCCGGGGAGCCTCATTGTCCCATTTGACCTTGAACATAGAAGACATTGTAGCTAACGCGTCCGCCAACTGATTCTCCTCTCTTGGGAAATGTTCAAAGGTTATCTTCGTGAAGTGGGGGATCAATGTCAACACACATTCTCTGTAAGGAATAAGATTCGGATGTTTCGTATCCCACTCTCCTTTGATCTGATTGATCACCAGAGCGGAATCTCCGAAGACACTCAGAAACTTGATCCTTAAGTCGATCGCAGCTTGGAGACCCATGATGCATGCCTCATACTCCGCCATGTTGTTGGTGCAGTTGAAACATAGCCGGGCAGTGAGTGGAGTATGAGTGCCTTGAGGGGATATGATTACAGCGTCGATGCCGTTACCCAAAGCGTTGGAGGCTCCGTCAAAGTGCATAGACCATCGGGATCCTACCTCAGGTCCTTCATCCGGTCCAGGTACTTCACAATCAGTCACTATCATGATGCTCTCGTCTGGAAACTCAAAGTTCATTGACTGATAGTCGTCTACTGCCTGATGTGCCAAGTGGTCTGCCAATACACTTCCCTTGATGGATTTCTGAGTTGTGTACTGAATGTCGTATTCTGTCAAGATCATTTGCCATCTTGCTATTCTCCCAGACAGAGCAGGCTTTTCGAATATGTACTTTATAGGATCCATTTTTGAGATCAACAAGGTAGTGTGAGTCAGCATGTACTGTCCCAGCCGGCGAGCAGCCCATACCAAAGCGCAACAAGTTTTCTCGAGCAGTGAGTATCGGGTCTCACAGTCGGTAAACTTTTTGCTAAGGTAATAAATGGCGTGCTCTTTTCGGCCAGACTCGTCATGCTGCCCCAACACACACCCCATTGAGTTGTCAAGTACTGTCAGGTATAATATCAGAGGTCTCCCCTCGACCGGTGGCATAAGGATGGGTGGTTCTTGGAGATACTCCTTGATTTTGTCAAAAGCAGCCTGACATTCATCATTCCAACGTACTACCTGATCTTTCTTCAGCAGCTTGAAGATTGGCTCACAGGTAGCAGTCAGGTGCGAGATGAACCGAGCAATGTAATTCAGGCGTCCTAAAAAGCCTCTGACTTCCTTCTCTGTCTTAGGAACTGGCATCTCTTGAATAGCTTTGACCTTGGCAGGGTCCACTTGAATACCCTTATCACTTACAACGAAGCCTAGCAACTTTCCAGATCTTACCCCGAAGGTGCACTTGTTTGGGTTCAACCTCAGCTTGTACAATTTCAACCTGTCAAACAGTTTCTGCAGATGATCTAGGTGCTCTTCCTCAGTCTGGGACCTTGCGATCACGTCGTCAACATACACTTATATCTCATGATGGATCATGTCATGAAATAAAGCAACCATGGCACGTTGGTAGGTTGCCCCAGCATTTTTCAGTCCAAAAGGCATGACTTTGTAGCAGAAGGTGCCCCACTGAGTAACGAAGGTAGTTTTTTCCATGTCTTCAGGTGCCATCTTGATCTGATTGTAACCTGAAAAACCATCCATGAAAGAGAAAACCTTATGCTGAGCTGTATTGTCAACAAGGACATCAATGTGAGGTAGGGGGAAGTCATCTTTGGGGCTGGCCCTGTTCAGATCCCTGTAATCGACACACATTCTGACCTTTCCATCCTTCTTTGGTACTGGCACCACATTAGCAACCCACTGAGGGTAAGAAGTCACTGCAAGGAACCCAGCATCAAACTATTTCATAACCTCGGCTTTGATCTTCTCAGACATCTCTGGACGCATACGGCGGACCTTTTGCTTAACCAGAGGGCAGTCTTCCTTAGTAGCAAGTGATGGACCACAATATCGGTATCCAACCCGGGCATGTCTTCGTAGGACCAGGCAAAGATCTCCATATAATCATGTAGCATCTGAGTCAACCGTTGCTTCACGCTGAGCTCTAGGTTGGCACCAATCTTTACCTCCTTTCTGTCTGTATCAGTACCCAGGTTTATTGTTTCCACTGGCTCTTCGTGTGGTTGAATAGCCCTCTCTTCCTGGAGTAACAGTCTTGCAAGCTCGCCAGGCACTTCGCAATCATCTTCACCTTCGTCTTCGGCTAAGTTGATCGGATTTTCGAAGTCATAACTGGCAGTAGCAGAGTCGTTACCAGTGAGATCCAGAGTGGATTGAGACCTGTATGAGTGAGTGTGTGTAAATACAGCTGTTTTGTAATATATAAAGAAAGGAAAGAAAGAAAAGGAGCATAAGATTTGAAATGCGAGAAAACGTCCAAGATTTTTATTCATGATATATGAAATGACAATTTATATGCCCTCACAAATGAAGCCACGGTGCCCCGGGTAAGACACCGGGCCATAGAGTTTTAATTGTTTATTACAAATAACAAAACAAAGAAGTTTATTACTGAGTAACAAGAGAAACAGGTAGATTGTCCTTTGCACTCCAATTGCTAGGTCCACTGTCGGTTGCCGGGTAAATCTAGCTATCAAACTCAGCTTCATCCACTTCATCCACTTCATCCTCGTCCCCAATAGCATTCACTCCATGAGCAGGCAGGGGAGCTGTCACTACATTAGGCTTCTCAGATGCCTCAAATTGTACCTCCTTCACATCAATAAGGTCCTGCAGCTTGTTCCTTAATGCCCAACAGTCATCAGTGGAATGCCCCGGGCTATCGGAGTGATAAGCACACCGGGCATTTGGATTGTATTTCGGAGAGGCAGTATTCACAACTTTTGGGGCCTCCCTGACAGTCACTAGGTTGGTGGACAGCAACTGCGGCAAGATTTGCGATAGGGTCATACTCAAACGGGTGAACTCCCTTCTGGGTCTTTCAGCCCTTTGTGGATTGGTTTGCCGAGGAGCGGCAACAGGCTTAGCAATCATCACCGCGTTGATAGACTGGCGGCGCTCAGGTTTCTCTTGTCTTCTAGACCCATATACAACACTGGCCTCCTTTTTAAAAGGCTTCTTCTCAGAACTTGATGATGCACCCTTCTGAATTTTACCAGACTTCATCCCAGCCTCTATTCTCTCTCCAGTCAGAATAAGATCAGTAAACCCTGCAGATGAGTTACCGATGACATGGTTGAAAAACAGCCCAGATAGGGTCCCCAAGAACATGTCTACCAACTCCCAGTCAGTTAACGGAGGCTGCACCCTGCCAGCCAGATCCCTCCACTTCTGCGCATACTCTTTAAAACCTTCACTTGACCCTAGCGACATACCCTGGAGTTGGGTACGCGTAGGAGCAAGGTCGGCATTATATTGATACTGCTTGTAAAAAGCAGTAGCCAACTCCTCCCAGTTACGAACCTTGGTCCCATCCAGCTGATAGAACCATTCGAGATGAGTCCCTGAAAGACTCTCCTGGAAGAAGTGGATCCACAAGTTCTTATCCACTGAGTACGGCTGAATCTTCCACACGTAGGATTTGAGATGTAGCTTGGGACAAGACGCCCCGTCATACTTGGTAAAAGATGGTGCTTTGAACTTATGAGGAATGATCACACCAGTGGATAAGCCCAAATCTCCAAAATCCAGCCCAGGCACTTGTTGGATCTCCATAGCATTCAGTCTGTCTTCCAACTGCTTATACCGGTCTTCAGCAGGAGGATACTGTTCCTCATCGAAATCAGTCTCGTTGTCAGAGACTACTGGACTAGGACCTTTTCCCCCTTGGGGACTGCTCTTGCCTACAGAAGAACCAACCTCTTCATTCTGCAGAGTGTTGCCAAACCTTCGGCCCGAGTTAAAAAGAACAGTTCTCTTCTTCTTCTTCTTCTCCTTCTTCAGGAGCAGAGCCTTCAGCTCTTCTTGGCCCTGAGCCAAACCCATGATTAGCTCCTGAAATTGCGCATTCTGCGCCTGAAGAGCCTTGATGGACATCTCGGTTGATGATGAGTCAGGATTCATGATGCTGAAATAAACAGCGAAGAACGGTAAGCAACCTAAAAAGAAGAAAACCTGCTATGCACATGATGAATGATATGTGTTTATGCAATGCATTCAAGGGTTCGAAAGTTCAAATTTGTTGTACACAAAAAGGAACACACGTTATCATTAAGGAAATAATTGTTCAGTACATCAAGGCCTCGTGGGCACAAATTACAAAGCAAATCAATCCCAAAAGACACTACGCATCCTCTTTGGAGCTATGTAGGTGTTGAGATTCCTCTCCTCATGCAGTAGGCGGGTGAGCTCCAAGACCTTCTTTTCACTAGCATGTAGACTGGTCTCAAGAGAATTCCGTTCTTCCTTAAGCTGGATCCAGCTCTTCTGCATCTCTTCCCAGGATGTGGGCATGTCAGGATGTTGAATGGTGTAGGACACCTCCCCTTCCAAGACTGGCTCTTTGATCACAGGGAGCACATGAGGATATGGCATCACTAACTTCTGGGAGCGGGCTCGTACCCACTTGAGATAAGGTTCCAACGGGATGGAGTTCCTGTGCCCCAATGTCTTACTGTCTATCCTACTTGGCATCCTCCAAGCTCTGATAAATCTCTGGCGAAGTCCTTGTGCATCATTGTCGAAGTCAAAAACTATGTCAGGAATTAACATGTCATGAGGACCATCCCTCCGAGCATAACCAAACTGTCTCCAAGCCAGGCATGGGTGGTAAGTAATACCTCCTCTGATTCCAAGTAAAGGAACATTAGGGTACTCCCCGCAACGATCAATGATAGTAGCATCCTCTCTGGACCGAGGGCACCAATGTATATCTGCATGTGTAAGAGTCATCAACCGTTGTGACCATCTCAAACCCCGCTCGTTCTTCAAAACTGATTGTGGAAGGTGCGAAATAAACCACCTTCCCAAGAGGGGAGTGCAGCACATAAGGACACCTCTCTTTCTCATGGTTCGAGTGTAACATGAGTGAAGGATGTCCCCCAGCAACGTAGGTATAGGATTCCTGGACATGAAGATCTGGACAACACTGATATCTATAAGTTGATCTGGGTTAGGGAACAACACCAAACCATAGACAAGGAGGGCCACAACTTCTTCAAAATCTTGTAAGTCAAGGGAGTTCCAACATTCATGGGCCTTTTCAAACAGAAACCTGGCTAAGAACCCTTTGATACCACTTCTAACTTCCCAATGTCCCTTGAGGTCAGATGATTGTAGGTGCAAGGCTTTAGCAATCTCTTCAAGCTTGGGTTCCTTTTCCGTACCGTTGTAGGGTAGTTGATCAAGGATAGGGATCTTCAGGATCCGGGAGAACTCCTCCAATGTAGGTACCAGCTGATAGTCCAAGAAGATGAAACAGTGATGCAGAGGGTTAAAGAACTGGAACAGGACCTTTATCATATCTTCCTCAATGTTGGTATTGACCAAGCTGATGAGTCTTCCATGTCTTTCACTGAATGAAGAGCTCTCGGGAATCCTGGATATAAGCTCCTTAAGCTGAGGAGGGACCCTTACAAGGCTGATTTGAATTGTCTTTCTGCGAACAGTTTCCATGTCCTACAAAACAAAGAACAAATATGAAGATTCGAACCCTTGGAATGGTTAGTCAATGCATATGATGCTGGATGATGTCATGATGCTATGATTAAACACACCACAGATATTTACAAAGACAAACATGTAAGGCACACAAGTCACACAAGACAAGCCCTTAGAGTTTAGGCCAGCATGGGGTCTGGGTAGTACCCTCTTGAAGTTGGTGGGCTCAACCTGTCCTATTAGAAGTAACCGGGTTCTAAGGGTCCCAATATCACGGGATTGCTTTCATTGTTCATCGTTTCGATTTAGCCACTGAACTGGCGACCGAAATATTCCAGGAAAGCAACCCTCAATTGAGTGTAGTATTGAGTATCAACCAACCTCGGACTGCACCAAAGTCAGTTATCTCACTACCCTAAAGAGGCCAAGATAGTTCAATTAAGGTTCCTAAGGTCTGTTGATGCTTCACGACACCACGCGGAGGCCTCGTACTCTCCTTGACTGAACTCAAGGGTTACTGGTACACACCAAAGTGCCACATCAACGTAGCAGACTGTTTCAACCATGTCGGTATACCCCGCACAGTTCCCTCACAGCCTTGTTGCTACTTTCTAAGAAGGTATCCCCCAGATCCGGGTTAGGATCTATAGAACTCCCAAGACAGTCCCACAATTTAAAGCAAGCAAATCAATACAATTGAAAACACAGTTATGAACTAATCCTAAGGTACACCTCACTTTATAAAGAGTCCCCAGCAGAGTGGCCAGTTCTGTGATCGGTGGATCTGGAACTGACTGTTTAACGCTGGTTCGCGAAATGTCGCGGAAGCAAGAGTCGCCACCGTCTTTTATTTTCTCCAAATGGAAAGGACAAAAGCACAGAAAAATTCCTTATAGAGATTGCTCTCGGTTCGGGAGGTAGGTTATAGAAAGGGAAGGTGTTAGCACCCTTTCTATCCATGGTTATCCATGGGCTCTTAGATATTGCTCATTTGTGTTTTCAAAATTGTTTGTTTGCTTTTCAACTGTGGGTTTTTAAAAAGTTTCTTTGAAAATTTCAGTTCGACTCTTGTATCGGTCCTCAAGAGTGTTTGAAAAATTGCTTTCGAAAGCTTTTTGAAAAGGTGTCGGTGTGAAAAGTATTTTTTGAATTTATTTGAAATTTAGAGCAAGTATCTAGAGTCGTCTACCTACCCTAAGGAATTCGTCTGTGTAAATGTCCTTTAAAGTAGTGCCATCCCACCATTGAGAGGTAGGTAGCACCACTGTTGGAGGTGTTCGGGTCAATTCGAGGTTCGGGACATGGTGATCACCAGAGCAATAGGAAGATACCTTAGAAGCTACTCTCATGCCAGGTTCCCGGATCATGAGGACTTACTAAAACATCCTCTACTCGACGATCACCTTTCGAGGGACCAGGCAACAGTGAGGCGTACCCTAGGGGTGGTGTGTGATTTGTGTGTCATGTTCATTTATTTTTGTCTTGTCATGTATGGGTGATCTACGCATTGCTTTTATTTTGACATTCATTCTTGCATGCAATTTAATTAACAGTTAAAAAAGTTGCGGGAAATATAAAGGTCCTACGCTATTACAAAGGCGCGGGTCCACATCGCCAAATTAAGTCCAGGACCCGATTTAAAATAAAATAAAGTGCGAGAAATATAAAATGTCCAATTTACACGACTTTGGGAGAATTACATGAATATTATAAGAACGGAAATAAAAAATGTGCGAAACGAACTAATAATCGAAAGCGAGGGCGTTAGACCATTTTTAATGAAATTAAATTATGATTAACAAATTAATTAAATTAAAATAAAAAGAAAAGATTTTTTTTTTGAGGTTTTTTGTATTTATGGATTTTTAATAAGAAAAATTAATTTGGAATTAAAACCTAGTTCTAGATATTTTTAATTTATTAAAAAAATGTTAAAATTAAACCTAAAGTTAACCTAATTAATTAATATAATTTGATTTACAAAAAATAAATAATTAATTAATATGGTGAAAAAGAAAAGATAAAAATATAAAAGTGTTTAAAACCCTAATTCTACCAATTTTTAATTTATTAAGAAAAATATTAAAGTTAATCCTAGAATTAAAGAACTAAATTAATTAACAAGATTTATTTACAAAAAATATCAAATCAAATATATTTTATTTTTTTTGTGACTTTCTGATTTTTATTATTTTTATGTTTTATGAAAATAAATTAATTTAAAGAATTAAAAAAGAAATAATTGAATTAACACAAATAATGGAAAATAAAAAAGAAAAGAATTGCAAACCCTTGGGGGGTGTTGACCCCAATTGGGAGGTATCATCAGCATTTTTGGCCCATTGAAACCCTGGCCTTGTTGACTTTTCTGAGCCACGTACGTATACGTTGACTGGTGCCCATGGTACTCTTCAAATCAGGACCCTTGGATTGCCTTCAGTGGCCATGTGGCACGCTTGGATTATGGGCGTATGGTAGGCCTTTGGATTGAATCTGCATGAGATTATGTTGAAAGAAAAAATATTGAAACAAAGTGGGGGACCTGGGAATCGAACCCAGGTCCCAGTGTTTACGTGACAACACAGCTACCACCAACTGAGCTGCTTCAACGTGCTGTATGTAAAATAAAGCATAAATAATATAAGAGAAAATTGATGTTAGTGGTTAGAAACAAAAAAATGCGCGCTGAATTTAAATTATCCAACCACATCGTGCCACTTGATCTTCTTCCTCATTGTCCCTGAAACAAAAAAGAAGTAGCGGGGGTTTTAAACCCCCCCAAAATGCAACCTTTTCCAAAATAGCGATTAGCATGTGAGGCTATATAAATTAGGCGCGATTAGTGTGTTAAGTTCGTCCAAGCATCCTGATTCTGGTCATGATACTGGGATGTCTTAATTTTGCAGTATACGTAAACGCCCAATTTGGAGCTTGAAGAACCCTAGCGAGCTTTAATGGTGATTTCGCGTATGATGCATAAAAACTCAATCAAACTACATAGTTAGCTTCAGAATGAATCAACTAACACAAATCAAACATTAAAACTTAAAAATAATGCATGAATCTTGATACGTGAATATGAAAAAAATTATGGACAGGACAAGGTCGTTCTACCAATTCTTTGCGTTAGAGATGATGGTTTTGATCCAGAAACCTTCCTTGAAGCCTCGGGAATGCAATGGAATCAATGTTTTGCCTTGAAACCCCTTGGAATCGTGTTTTCAGTTTTTGAACTTTCTTGAAAAAATGCAAAGTCGTTTATGGTGTTTGGGCAAGCTTAGAGGTTTCTTGCACTAGGTCTAGCATCTGGCTTATGTATGGAGTGAATTAGGGTTGAGTTTTCAATCAAAAGATCTTTGCATTGATGAGAACAATATTTGATTTTCATGGCATATTTTTCAAATATTTTTCCACATGTTTTTGATTCCAATCATGGCAAAACCTTCCAATTTTGGTTATGCACGAATCTTGAGCCTTTAAGGAGAGTTTATTCTGCACAAAAAGATTTAAAAACTTTGGTTTAGTATTTTTCCATATTTTATTTAATTTAAATGAATTAATTGTAATTAAAAATTCAAATAAATAAATAAAAATTATGAATAAATCCCCTTTGGGCCAAATGGTCGTGCATATGCTTTGGATGATGAATCTTGGAAGAAAATGTGGCCCATTAGCAATTTTAAGGCATTTGAGGCAAAGTTGACTTTTCAAAATACCCAAAAATTTCCCAACTTCCACAAGGCATATCTTGCTCAATTTTTAAGCTTTGATCATGTACTTGGACATTTTGGAAAGGTCTTGAAGTCCTCTAACCAATGCCTTTGGTCCCATGTCATTTTGATTTACTAATCACAAGTTATGGCCTTTGACTTAAAGTCCCTTTTTGTTGACTTTTGAAAATGACCTATAATGTTGAAATTGATAACTTTTTGTGAGAGCATTTCTTGGACTTGAAGTGTGAGTAGGAGTTGTGGGAAATGTCTTTCTCTTCAAAATGAGCTTTGGATGGAATTTTTCTGATAAACCATGTGGAAGTTATGCCTTGGTCAAGTTACAGTTGACTTTTTCAACTGTCCAAATATGGAAACTTTTGCATCTTGAGACTTTTTGAGCCATACTTTGAGAATCACGATCAAGCATTGATCCAATGATGTTTGTGGCTTCAAAATGAGATGTTGACCAAAAATTTGAACTTTTGACTGTCAAATGACCATTTTGCCCCTTCAGTTGACTGTTGGGCAATTAGGGTTTTTGACTGTGCAATTTTGTGCTGTAAGTCTTGAAACTTGGCATGAGGATGCTTGACCATGTTTATAGGCATGTGGGACTTGATTGGACCCTTGGAAACTTCATTTTCTTTGTCAGAACCAAAACCCTAGTTTTTGACTATTAGGAGGCCCTTGAACTGTGCAACCCTTGGGGAATTTTGAAGCATGCTCTTTGCAAATTTTGAAGAATATGAAAGGGCAAATTTTGGGGTACAACACTCTTCATCAAGTTTATTCCCCGACGGAGTCATCTTCTCCTACCGGTATTCTTGCAATCTTCATCCCCAGCAAAAACGAAGCACTTTCTTCAACCATCAGCCCAGGATTTAACTCCCGGCATTCGTCAAGGATATATTTTCCTAGACAAAAATACATTCAAAAACATCACATACATCATGATACATGCATAAACGCGTCGCACAATCTCATTTATGTTGAGAACATCATTGCTTGATCCATATCATGCATTGCATATGACTGACCTTTACCTTTCAGGAAAGATCCAGTTAAGTTCTCAGCTATGTCCAAGACCTTCTCTGGTTCAGTTAAATCGACCCTAAGATTTTTCTGATTCTTATCCAGTTGAAGTTATTTCAAGACCTTCTCTGGTTCAGTCAGATCGACCCTAAGATCTCCCTGATTCTTATTCCAGTTGAAGATATTCCAAGACTTTCGTCTGGTTCTGTTAAATCGACCCTAAGATTTTTCTGATTCTTATCCAGTCAAAGTTAATCCAAAACCTTCTCTGGTTCAGTCAGATCGACGCTAAGATCTCCCTGATTCTTATGCCAGTTGAAGATTCCAAGACCTTGCCTGGTTCAGTTAAATCGACTCCTAAAGATTTTTCTGATGCCGATCCAGTCAAAGGCCTTCTCTGGTTCAATCAGATCGACGCTAAGATCTCCCTGATTCTTATTCCAGTTGAAGATATTCCAAGACTTTAGTCTGGTTCAGTTAAATCGACCCTAAGATTTCTCTGATTCTTATCCAGTCAAAGATATTCCAAGACTTTCGTCTGGTTCAGTTAAATCGACCCTAAGATTTTTCTGATTCTTAGCCAGTCAAAGTTAATCCAAGACCTTGCCTGGTTCAGTTAAATCGATTCCTAAAGATTTTCCTGATGCCGATCCAGTCAAAGGCCTTCTCTGGTCCAGTTAAATCGATTCCTAAAGATTTTCCTGATGAAGACCCAGTAGAAGACATCCAAGGTTCTCTCATCGTTACTGTTGAGGTAGTAATCGCCCAAGATTCTCTCATCGTTACTGTTGAGGTAGTAATCGCCCAAGGTTCTCTCATCATTACTGTTGAGGTAGTAATCGCCCAAGGTTCTCTCATCGTTACTGTTGAGGTAGTAATCGCCCAAGGTTCTCTCATCGTTACTGTTGAGGTAGTAATCGTCCAAGGTTCTCTCACCGCCCCGTTTAGGGCACGTCTGAAGAGTTCAAAGATTCGATACCTGTACCCAGCCAGGGTGCGTCTATATAAAGAATTTTAAAGTCAAACTCCTGTAACAGACCAGGTAATTATCTTTCTTTTTCAGGTACGCAAGTTCTCGCTAAGGAAACTCTTACGCGATCGACACCCAGATGGCATCTATAAGCCCATCCACCTATCCATCACCTCTCAACATGGCGTCTGTAAGCCCATCTTCATATCCATCAATCTCCAAATGGCGTCTGTAAGCCCATTCCCCACATCACACTGCTAACGTGTGAGCGCAAATTTCTGGGCACTCTAGTGTTCAATCATCTTCCACCTTCGGATTACGAAAGGCACGCCAGCCAATCTACATCCTCAGGTCTAAGAAGATTGAACAGGGGCAACTGTTGTACCCCAAAATTTGCCCTCCCATATTCTTCAAGGTTTGCCAAGATCAAGGTTCAAAATCTCCCAAAGGTTGCACAGTCCAATTGCCTCCTAACAGTCAAAAATTAGGGTTTTGGTTCTGGCAAAGAAATTGAAGTTTCCAAAGGTCCAAACAAGTCCCACATGCCTATAAACATTGTCAAGCATCCTCATGCCAAGTTTCAAGACTCACAGCACAAAATTGCACAGTCAAAAACCCTAATTGCTCAGTAGTCAACTGCAGGGGCAAAATGGTCATTTGACAGTCAAAAGTCAAAAATTTTGGTCAACATCTTATTTTGAAGCCACCAACATCATTTGATCAATTCTTGATCATGATTCTCAAGGCATGGCTCAAAAAGTCTCAAGATGCAAAAGTTTCTATTTTTGGACAGTTGAAAAAGTCAACTGCAAATTGACCAGGGCATAACTTCCACATAGTTTATCAGAAAAATTCCATCCAAAGCTCATTTTGAAGAGATTAACATTTCCTACAACTCATATTCACACTTCAAGTCCAAGAAATGCTCTCACAAAAAGTTATCAATTTCAACATTATAGGTCATTTTCAAAAGTTAACAAAAAGGCACTTTAAGTCAAAGACCATAACTTGAGATTGGTATATTAAAATGACATGGGACCAAAGGCATTGGTTAGAGAACTTCAAGACCTTTCCAAAATGTCCAATAACATGATCAAAGCTTAAAAATTGAGCAAGATATGCCTTGTGGAAGTTGGGAAATTTTTGGGAATTTTGAAAAGTCAACTTTGCTTCAAATGCCTCAAAATTGCTAATGGGCCTCAATTTCTTTCATGAATTATCATCCAAAGGCTATGCACGACTCATTGACATCCAAGGGAGTTATTTTATCATTTTTAATTAATTAATTGAGTTTTTAATCCTATTAATTCATTTAATTAAAATTAATTATGAAAAAAATACTCAAATAAAGGTTTTGAATCTTTTGGTGCAGCATATTCCCTCATCATGACCTAGATATTTCGTGTACCACATCAAGAGGCAAGATCTTCCAAAATAGGCAAGTTTTCATGGCAAAAAAAGATTGAAAAAGATCATGAAAATCAAATATTCAAAATCATTGAATACAAGGCTTTGGGCTTATTTTTCTGACCTAATTCCCTCCACATATATGTACAAACATAAACCTAATGCTAACAACACAGAAGCTGCGCTGCAAACACAAGAACACATTGCAACTTTTTGAAAAAAAATTTGAAAACTGAAAACCTAATTGTAAGGTGTTTCAAGGTCCAAAAAGCATTCCAATCCACTCCTGGCATTACCAGGAAGCTATTCCAATTGAAATCAAGTCTCCACGCACAAGGAATTGGTAGAACAGATTCACTTTTCTTTCAAAATTATTCATAATCGTATTCCATTTTCCATGCATTATTTGTGACTTTTAATCATTGATTTACACTAATACGAACTCTCTGAAGCTATTGGTGTCCTTTAATTGCATTGATATTGCCTGTGTCAAAAATTGCCATGAAAGCTTCTTAGGGTTTCTGAAGCTTTGATTTGGGGTTTCACAAATAAGGAACAATTGGCCACTCAAACCAGGACCATTGGACTCAGGACATTCAGACGAAACAATTGATCACATCGCGCCTAATTTCTATTTCACCATGCTCTAATCGCTATTTTGCAGGTTTGAGTTTAGTGGGGGTTTAAAACCCCCGCTATCTATTCTTATTTTCAGGCCAAAACGAAGACACAATGGAGAAGACGCTGAGGTGTAAGCACATGACTGGGCAATTCAAACATTCGCGCATGTTTTTGTGTTCTACCAATAGCTCTTATTATCTTTCATAATAATTGTGTTCCATATTAACATCAGATAAACGCGTTTGGCTTGGTGGAAGATGTGTTGTCATGCAAGCATTGGGACCTGGGTTCGATTCCCAGGTCCCCCATATTTCCCTATATTTTTTCTTGTAACGTGTTCAGGTACCCTTTCCCACCAGTGGTCCACCATGTACGCGCATATTTAAGCTTGCCACATGTCCAGCAACCTCAATCTAATGGCCAGCACAGGAATTCCATCATGCACCTTAGTCAATGAATCTGCACGTGATCACTAGAAAGTCAAAAAGGCCCCATTCTGATGGGCCAAAATTCCTCAAATCACACCTCCAAAAAGGGCATGATACCCCTCCTATGGTGCATATTTCTTTTTATTTTAATTCTTTTGTTTCTTTTATTTGATTAATTGCCCTTATTTAATTCCATAAAATTAATTTTCATAATACAAAAATACAAAAAAATCAGAAATCATAAAAATAAAATATGTTTATTGTTTTTAATATTTAATTCACTAATATTTTATTTTGTAAATAAATTTTCAATAATCAATTTAGTGTAAATTTAGGTTTTCAACTTTAATGTTTTTTCTAATAACTAAAATACATAAAAATTAGGTTTTTTTTAGCATTTTTATTCTTTTCTCATTAAATAAATTTTTCTTATTATTATTTTTATTAACTATTAATTTATTTTGTAAATAAACTTGTCATTAAATAATTAGGTTAAATTAGGTCAAAATTTAAATATTTTCTTTAATAATTAAAAACAAATTTAAAATTAGGGTTTTATTTAACTTTTAATTTCAATTAATTCTCTTTATTTCCATTAAATACCAAAAACATAAAAAAAATCATTTCTTTTCTTTATTAAATAATTAATTCACTTCAAAGTTCAATTTAATCTCTTTAAAGGGTCCAACGCCCTCGCACCTTCGATTATAATTTCTTTTCTCGCGCGTTTGTTTTTATTTTTCTTTTTAACTTCATGTAATTGCCCCCAAAGCCTTGTAATAGTAATTAGGACATTTACTTTCCGCATTTTTTACTCAAAATCGGGTCTTTGTTAATTTGGCGATGTATAGACCCGCGCCTTGTAATAGCGTAGGACTTTTATTTTCCGCATTTTAATTTCCGCATCTTTAAATTGCTAACTATTGCATGAAAGAATGAATGGCCCAAATAAAAATCAAAACGTAGCTCACCCAATGCATGACAAGATAAAATATAACTGAAAATGACACACAATTCACACACCACTCCGAGGGTACGCCTCACTGTTGCCTTGCCCCTCGAAACGTGGTCGTCGAGTATAGGACGTCTTAGTGAGTCCTTATGTTCCATTGATCTAGTTGCCTCGAAACGGTTGCCTCAAAACAAGTTGCCTCGAAACAGTTGCCTCATAATAGTTGCCTCGGAATAAAAAGATCAATGGCATAAGGGTAGCTTCTAAGGTGTCCTACTGTTGCTCTGGTGACCACACTGTCCCTAAACTCGAATTGACCCGAACACCTCCAACGGTGGTGCTACCTACCTCTCAATGGTGGGATGGCACTACCTTAAGGACATTTACACAGCCTAATTCCTTAGGGTAGGTAGATGACTCGTAGATACTTGCTCTATTAAAAAACAAATCAAAACTCTTTTCACACCGACACTTTTCAAAAAGCTTTCAAAACAATTTTTCAAACACTCTTAAGGACTGATACAAGAGTCGATCTGAAATTTTCAAAGAAACTTTTTCAAACCCACTCACACTTTGAAAAGCAAACAAACATTTTGAAAACACAAATGAGCAAGTATCTAAGAGCCCATGGATAACCATGGATAGAAAGGGTGCTAACACCTTCCCTTTCTATAAATCTACCTCCCGAACCGAGAAACTATCTCATAAGGAATTTTGCTGTGCTTTTGTCCTGTCCATGTTGGAGAAAATAAAAGACGGTGGCAACTCTTGCTTCCGCGACATTTCGCGAACCAGCGTTAAACAGTCAGTTCCAGATTCACCGATCACAGTGGGAAATCTTCATAAATGTGATCAGAGCCTTGGCATGGGCCTACGAGCATAGCAACAGTGACAACATAGAAATCTTGTACGGGGTTTACCCCAGCTGTTCAACCGCATTATAGTCACTCTTTTTGATAATTTTCAGAATCTCTTCCATCTCTTGTTTAGAAGCTTCAATAGTAATCGTCTTCGGCGCCTCCGTCTGGGCAGGCACATCAGTGGTGATCCCTTTGCACCGAGTGTTAGATGACTCGGCAACAGGGGTAAGGATAGGAACTTGAATAGTAATAGTAGCAGGTACACTGGCAGGTGTGATAACAACAGGTTTTCGGGCAGTCGGTAGAGAGATATCATGTGAGAAAAGTCTACCGCTGCGGGTGACTTTAGCAGGTCCAACAATATTGCTGACGTCAGTATCAGCATCCAACTCTTGCTTAACTCCATGAAAATAAACATTAGCCCCATAGTGCCAAGGGACAGCTTTATCAGATGTGTAGGGGATGGGCCCCGGAACAGTGATAATCACAGGTGCGATTCTTGGGACAGATGTAACTCTAACAGGCTTCCTCGAGGGAGCCTTGGAAGAATTGTTGAAAATGGTAATGATGGCAACTTCTTTAGTAGGAACTGAGGGAACAAAATTCTTCTCAAATAAAATCTCTTTACTATCCTTCAGGCGTTAGACACCATACTTCAAAAGGTGGCAACCGGTAGACAGAACAAAACACATACAACAACCTTCGTCACAGCCCGAAAATTAACCGGCTAGCAACAGGTTCTTCTTCACAGTCATTAAAGGGGTAACAATATCATTCACAGAAACCACAAACGAGTCTTCATCTATAGCATTCACTCCATGCTTGGGCATAGGAGAAGTCACAACATTAGACCTTTAGGGCGCCTCAAACTCAATCTCCTTAGCATCAATTAAGTCCTGTATCTTATTCTTCAAAGTCCAACAATCATCTGTATTATGCCCCGGGCTATCGGAGTGATAAGCACAACGGGCATTAGGGTTATACTTCGGTGATTTTGTATTTGGATTCTTCGGGGCTTCCCTTGGAATCACCAGATTGGTCTTCAGCAACTGTGGCAGAATCTGAGACAAAGTCATGCTGAGCTGGGTGAATTGCCTTCGAGGTCTCTTGTCCTTCTGTTGATTGTTGTGCTGAGGAGCACCAGCAGGTTTTGAAAAAAAAACCGCATTAACAGCTTGGCGGTGTTCAGGTCTATTCTGTCTTCTCGAACTGTAGACAGCACTGGACTCTTTCTTAAAAGGCTTTTTCTCGATGCTTGACGAAGCACCCTTCTGTATCTTACCAGCCTTAATACCAGCCTCAATCCTCTCACTGGTCAGAATCAGCTCTGTAAACCCAGACGAAGAGCTTCCGATCAGATGGTTGCAAAATGGACCGGACAAGGTCCCCAGAAACATATCCACAAGCTCCCGATTAGCCAAGGGTGGTTGTACTCTTCCGGCGAGGTCCCTCCACTTCTGAGCATAATCTTTGAATCCTTCACTCGTTCCCATTTACATACCCTGGAGTTGGGTACGCGTGGGAGCAAGGTCGGAGTTGTATTGATACTGCCTGTAGAAAGCAGTAGCCAAATCTTCCCAACTGCGGATACTGGCTCCGTCTAAATGATAGAACCATTCAAGCTGAGTCCCTGAGAGACTGTCTTGAAAGAAATGGATCCATAGGTTCTTATCAGCGGTGTACGGCGGAATCTTCCTCACATATAACCGAAGGTGCAGCTTCGGACAAGAAACTTCGTCATACTTAGCAAAGGCTGGTGCCTTAAACTTGTGGGGAATCACCACCCCAGATGATAGACCTAGATCACCAAAGTCCAGACCAGACACTTTTTGAACCTCCATAGCACTCAACCGGTCTTCCAATTGCTTGTATCTATCCTCAGCAGGAGGATACTGTTCTTCGTCGAAATCCGTCTCATTATCGGAGACCACAGGGCTAGGAGCCCTCCTTTCTTCCTGACTATCTTTCCCTCCAGACGAGGTGGTCAAATCAACTTCATTCTGAAGCCTATTTCTAAACCAGTGTCCTGTGTTAAACATGATTGTCCTCTTCTTCTTCTTCTTCTTTTCTTTCAGAATCAGGGTCTTCAGATCTTGCTGACCCTTAGCTAGATTCATGAACAGCTCTTGGAATTGGGAATTCTGGGCCTGTAGGGCCTTGATGGCTTGCTCAGTTGATGGTTCAGCAGACATAATGAGTGCTGAAATAAACAGCGAAGAAGATAAGAGCTCTGTAATGGGTACCTGTTTATGAAGTGCATGGGATGAAATGCGTATGATTATGATTTCAAAGACAATCGGGAGATTCAAATTTGTAAACAAGAAAGGAAACACACTTTATTAGATAAACTTTGGAATTCAATTTGTTCAACTGATGCCCTCAGGGCGTTACAAGAATGGAAATACTGAAAAGTAAATAAAAACTGGAAAAGAAACAATCAAGGGTCAATCAGTGCTCCCATGGTCTCTTCTTATCGGTGCGGACATAGTCATTGAGAATCCACTCGTTCTCCAACTTCCGAGTCAACCTCTGGATCTTCTGCTCTTGCTCGCTGAACTTCTCTCGATAAGCATCTCGTTCCTCTCTCAACTGCATCCAAGATCTCTTCAGTGCCCCAATTTCAGTGGGCATGTAAGGATGGAGGATGGTCGGAATAACCCCTTCTTCATTAGCAATTTCAACAATGATAGGCCGGACGGCTTCATACGGCATACCCAACTTTTGGGCACGGATACGAACCCATCTGAGATATGCCTCCATCGGAAGTGAAGTCTTTGGGCCCAGCTCGTGTGAATCAGATCTATGAACTCTATCCCAAGCCCTTATGAATCTGCGACGTTGCTCGTCGCTATCCCCTTGAAAATCAAAGATGATACTAGGCATTAGCATCTCATGAGGTCCTTCTCTTCTGGCTCTCCCAAACTGACATAAGGCCAAGCACGGATTGTAAGAAATTCCTCCATGGGTTCCTATCAGTGGAACATTTGGGTACTCCCCACATCGATCAATAATAGCCACCTCACCCATACCCTTGAGAGTCCAAATGATATCATTGTGAGAGAGAGGCATGACCCTATAGGCCCAGCCCATGCCTTCTTTATTCTTCAGAACTGATTTGGGGAGGTGCGAAATAAACCACCTCGCTAATAATGGAGCACAACACATCAAGGTTCCCTGCTTTCGGGTGGTACGAGCATAAAGTTGATGAAGAATGTCACCCAGGAGAGTGGGCACAGGATTACGAGAGATGAAGATTTTCACCGCATTCACATCAACAAAAGAGTCGGAGTTCGGAAACAAAACTAAGCCATATATCAGAAGAGCCAGAATATCTTCGAATGCCTTGAAGTCTAGACTATCCCAGAAATAGTTAGCCTTACCAACCAAAAACTTAGTCAGAAAGCCCTTTGCTCCACTTCTAGTCTCCAAATTATTCATTACCTCCTCTTTGGTCATATGAAGGGCTGCAGCAATCTCTTCGGGCCTAAGGATTTTCTCCCAACTAGTAAATGGGGTCTGCTCCAGAATAGAGATACCGAGCAGATCAGAGAACTCTTCTAAGGTGGGAACCAACTGGTAGTCTTGAAAAGTAAAGCAATAGTACAGCGGATCATAGAATTGGACCAAAACACTCATCATCTGCTCGTCCAATTTGGAGGTGACCAAACTGAGAAGATAACCATGTCTCCTGAGGAAGGAAGTAGTATCAGGCATATTTGCATCATATGGTATTCTTACGCATAGGCATCATGACCTATAAAACAGAACAAAGATGAATCCCTCCTGTCTTTGAAATAGGTTAGTCTAATGCAAGATGCATGCAATGTTATGATGTCATGATAGAAAGCACATCACAAGTATTCACAAATAGCAGACATGGTATAGGAACACAAGTCACACAGAGAGCCCTTAGATTTCAGGCTGGCAAGGAGCTTAGGTACTACCCTCTTTCAGTTCAGTTGGTTTAAACATGTCCTAAAAATAGTAACCGAGTTCTAGAGGATCTCAATATCACTGACTACCCTCAATCGGTCATAATTCCAGTTTAGCAACCTTTTCTTGCAGCCGGAATCATCGCGAGAGTTTAGTCTCAATGAGTGTAGCATACTGCTACTATTCTATGGCTAAGTTGGTCAATTTAAAGGTTCTAAGGTCAGTTGGTGCTTTACGACCCCTAAGATGAACCATATTCTCCTCATTCCAACACAAGGGATATCGGTACAATCTAAAGTGCCACACCAACATAGCTACTGCTTCAACCGTATCGGTTTACGCCGTACAGTTCCCTCACAGTTTATTGCTACTTACCTAAAGGGTATCCCCAGATCCGGGTTAGGATCTATAGTAACTCTGATACAAGCCCACAAATATAAAGCATACAAAGCAAGGAATTGAAAACATTATGAACTATTCCTAAGGTAAACCCCACTTATTAGATATCCCCAGTAGAGTCGCCAGTTCTGTGATACAGTGGGAAGAGAACTGACTGTTTTGGAATGCTGGTTCCCGTTTTGCGTTTGTTTTTGCAAAATGTTGCGGTAAGCAAGAGTCGCCACCGACTTTTATTTTATCCAACAAGGAAAGGAAAAAAGCACAGAAAAATTCCTTTTTCGTGATGTTTCTCGGGTCCGGGGGGTAGATTATAGAAAGGGAAGGTGTTAGCACCCTTTCTATCCGTGGTTATCCACGGGCTCTTAGGTACTTGCTCAAAGTGTTTTCAAAATTTGCTTTTCTCCGTGTTTGCGGGTTTGAAAGAAGTTTTTTGTTTAAAAAGTGTAAGTGCGAAAAGTTTTATTTTATTTTGAGTGAGCAAGTACTTAAGAACCATCTACCTACTCGAAAAAGGAATCAATCTGTACTAATGTCCTTTAGACAATGCTATCCCACTATTGATGAGTAGGTAGCATCGTCGTTAGAGCTTAAGGGTCAATTTGATTAAGGAACGTGTGGTCAGTAAAGCAATGTTAGGACACCTTAGCGGTAACCCTAATGTCTTAGATTATTTTTCCAAGGCAACCGTTTTGAGGCAACTATGATCTTTGGACAAGAGGGAGACCTCTAAAACTTCCTATACTTAATGACCACGTTCGAAGGCAACCAAGTGAGGTGTACCCTAAGAGTGCAAGTGTGCAAGTGTGTTATTTCGGTTAATTTTATCTTTGTACATGTCAATAGTTATCTACGTTGATTTTAGGTTCAAACATTTGATCTTGTCATGCATTCCCTATTACCAATCATCTAACAGTTTATAAGTTTCGGAAATTAAAATGCGGAAATTAAATCTAACTATTACAAGGCGTCGGGTATTTACATCGCCAAAAACAACCCTTGAAATTAAAGTGCGGAAAGTAAATAAAACGATAAAATAATTAAAGTCCTAATTAAACTATTACATTCCGAGAAACAGATACAATATTGAAATCAAATGGATCGCGTGCGAGAAATTAAATCGGATGCGAAATTTTTTAGGGTTTTGACCCTTTTTTGAAAGAAAGTGATTTTTTTTGTTATTTTTTGGATTAAAAGAAATTAAATTAAGTTAACAATTAAATAAATTAATTAATTAATTAATTAGAAAAAGATATTTTTGGATTTTTGAGTATTTAAAGAAATAAAATAAATTTGATTAAAGTTAATGAAACCTAATTATCTAAATTAATTTTAATTATTTTCAAAAAGATATTAAAAATTATACCTAATTAAAACTAAGTTAATTCAATTAATATTTATTTACAAAAATAAAGTGCTGAATTTAATTTTAATAAATAAAATATATTTTTTGTATTTTGATTTTATGAGAAAAAGTTTTAATTGGTTAGTTTAAATAATAAAAATAATAATACAAAATAATTAAATGAAAGAAATAGGAAATAGAAATAGAAATACTCAGGGGGTTCTGGGCCCAAAAGGAGGTGAAATCGCAATTTTCAAGGCCCAACAAGCGCTGGCCTGGGCTGACTTTCTGGAATTCCCTGCATACATGTTGACTAGGTCTTATGATGGACTTTCATTCTTGACCACCAGATCTGGCATGGGGCCATCTGGAAAATGATTGGGTGATGGTGTATCATGCACCATGCGCTTAGTCTTGTACTGGAATATCTGAAAGAAAAATACAACAAATATGTTGGGGACCTGGGATTCGAACCCAGGTCCTATTGGTCTTGAACGCTCACCTTTGCCACTACACCACTACGCCGCGTTTGTTATTATAATGAATAGCAAATATTATATGAAAAAACAAATACTATGCAAGAAATATAAAAAATAAAGCGCGAATTATTTGAATGGGCGAATGGGAAAAGGCCACGTCTTCGTCTTCTCCACTAAAACCTGGTTTTTTTACCTGCGGATTTGCATCCGCAGCTAAATCCTTAGCTTGCTCCTAAAATTAGTTCTAGGCTATAAAAATCAATTCCAAGACCATAGTCATGATCGTCTCTTCCTCCTGAACATGTCCATGTACATTAATGGCCTTGATTTCACCTGTAGTAAAAATGCCCAAAAACGAATACTAAGAACCTAGATTCGGTTATAGGGCTATGGCTCATGAAAACACAATCAAATGATGCAGAAAGCTTCTAAATGGAACGATAAGCATGATTATGTAAAGATTTTTCCAAAAAAGTGCAAGAATATGAGGATGCGATTTCAACTGAAAAGTGATTTTCAAAGAGACTTACAGCGCTTTGGAACGGGTATGGGGATTGGTTTTGAGTTGGTTTCCCTTCAAGGATGGTCCAGCAATTGATTAGTGTGGAGATTTGGTCTTGAAACCACCTTTATGCACGATTTCAGTTTCATGATTTTTAGCAACTTTTTCAAGTTTGGTTTTGGTGATTCTGCAGCTTCTAGGTCCTCAAACTCGTGCCTTTGCATTGTATATGTAACATGGAGTGAATTAGGTTAACTTTTTTGGGTTGAATCCTTATGCATTGATGTTTGGAGATATGATTTGATTCACCATTAAAAAGCTTCCAATTTTGTCCAAAATCCAATATTTTGTTCATGGTATGACTTGATACAGATTTGATCATGTCCATGATGACAATTAAGACCTATATCAATCAAAAAGATCCTAAATGATCAATATTTGGATTTAAATTGATTTAAAATGAATTAATTCAATAAAAATCAAATAAAATAAAAAAATTAATAAATGGACACAAGGATGAAGCTAGGACACGTGTGTAGTGTGACAAGACCAAATCAAGTGAAAAAGAATGGGCCCATTTGACAAAATTTGAAGTTTTGGGGATAGTTGACTTTTGGCAATTTTGCAAAAATGCCCAACATTAACAATGCATAACTCCTTCAATTTTGAACTTTTGGAAGTGTTATTTAACTTTTTAGAAAGCTTGAGATGTCCTATAACCAACCCTTTTAGTCTCATCTCATTTTGATATTCCATGCTCAAGTAACAAGCTTTGGAAAAAAAGGTATTTTTGTTGACTTTCAAAAATGACCTATAATGTCCAAATTTGTAACTTTTTGTGAGTGCATTTCTTGATCTTAGGGTATGAAGATGGATTTTAGGAAATTTCATCCTCTTCAAAATGAGCTTTGGATAGGTCATTTATCATAAAGTATGAGAAAGTTATGCTTGGTCAAAGTTGAGTTGACTTTTCCTACAAAACCCTAATTTGGCAACTTTTTAGTCTTGATGAATTTTGAGCAATCCTTGATGAATCATGATCAACCCTTGATCAAATGATGAAATATACTTCAAAATGAGAATGTTGACAAAAAATCTTGAGGTTTGACTGTATTTGGGTCACAGTTGACTTTTGCCCTAACACAGTCGATTTTTGGACCTCTTGAGTAATTGACTGACCAAACTTCCTCTGCAAGGCTCGAAATTTGACATGGATGAACTTGAGACAATATTAGGACATTGGGGAGCACTTGATATCATTTGGATGTAAGGACCTTGATGCAACACAAAACCCTAATTTGAGGTTGACTGCCTTAGGAGATGATTTGACTGTCCAACTCTTGAGCAATCTTGAGCCACTTGGAGATTATTCTTGCAATATCTTGAGAAATATGGGAGGGAAAATTTTGGGGTACAACACGTACGAAGACATGCCAGGACTTGATGCTGATATTGTGGTCCATCGTCTCTCGATAAGAGAAGACTGCCCTCCGGTAAAACAAAAAGTCTGTCGCATGCGGCCAGACATGTCAGAGAAGATCAAGGCCAGAGTCATGAAACAATTCAATGCCGGATTCTTATCCGTTACCTCCTATCCACAATGGGTCTCCAATGTTGTTTCAGTGCCTAAAAAGGACGACAAAGTACGCATGTCTGTGGATTACCGAGATTTGAATAGGGCAAGCTCTAAGGATAATTTCCCACTTCCCCATATCGATATTTTGGTTGACAACACCGCACAGCATAAAGTGTTCTCATTCATGGATGGTTTCTCAGGCTACAATCAAATTAAAATGGCACCTGAGGACATGGAAAAAACGACTTTCGTCACACAATGGGGTACATTCTGTTACAAGGTTATGCCATTCGGGTTGAAGAACATTGGGGCAACTTATCAATGTGCCATGGTAGCTCTATTTCACGACATGATCCATCACGAAATAGAGGTCTATGTGGATGACATGATAGCCAGATCTCAAACTGAAGAGGAACATTTTGACCATTTGCATAAACTATTTGAGAGACTAAAGAAATACAAGCTAAGGTTGAATTCGAATAAATGCACATTTGGGGTAGGGTCTGGTAAACTCCCAAGCTTCGTCGTCAGCGGTAAAGGTATCAAAATGGATCCTACCAAGGTGAAAGCAATATAAGAAATGCATGCTCCTCACACCGAGAAGGAAGTCAGAGGATTCTCGGGATGGTTAAACTACATTTCCAGATTAATTTCTCACTTGACCGCTACTTGTGAACTAATCTTCAAATTACTGAAGAAAGATCAAGTAGTCAAATGGAATGATGAGTGCCAAGCTGCCTTCAACATGATCAAAGAGTACCTTCAAGAGCCTCTTGTTTTGATGTTGCCGGTCGAGGAAAGACCTATGATCATGTATCTAACTGTTTTGAAAAAATCAATGGGGTGTGTGTTGGAGCAGCATGACGAGTCTGGCCGAAAAGAGCCTGCTATTTATTACCTGAGCAAAAAGTTTACCGACTGTGAAACAAGATCTTCACTGCTCGAGAAAAATTGTTGCGCTCTGGCATGGGCTTCTCACCGGCTAAGACAGTATATGTTGACCCATACTACCTTATTGATATCCAAGATGGATCCAATAAAATACATATTCGAGAAGCCTTCCCTCTCTGCGAGAATAGAAAGATGGCAAATGATCCTGACTGAATACGACATTCAGTATATACCCAAAAAGTAATAAAGGGGAGTGTGCTAGCCGATCATTTTGCTCGTCAGGATGTGGATGACTACCAGTCCATGAAATTCGAATTCCCAGATGAAGACATCATGATAGTGAACAACTGTGAAGAACTCATACCATATGACAGACCTGAACAAGGATCCCGATGGACCTTGGTTTTTGATGGAGCGTCTAACGCACTCGACAATGGCATAGGTGCTGTAATCATATCCCTGGAAGGATGTCATACTCCCTTCACCGCAAGACTATGCTTCAACTGTACAAATAACATGGCAGAATACAAAGCATGTATTTTTGGTCTCAAAGCTGCCATAGATTTGGGAATCAAGTCTCTAAGTGTATTTGGAGATTCATCCTTAGTCATCAGTCAGATCAAAGGAGAATGGGACACAAAGCACCCTAATCTCATCCCCTACAAAGAACTTGTGTTGACCTTAATCCCTCATTTTGAGGAGATTACCTTTGAACATTTATCAAGAGAGGAAAATCAACTAGCGGACACGCTAGTCACCATGTCATCCATGTTTAAAAACAATTGGGATAACGAGGCTCCCCGGATCACCATTAAATAGATGGATGAACCAGCTTACTGTCACGAGATCGATAATGAAGAAGTAGTGGACCAACCTTGGTTCCATGAAGTTAAGAGGTATCTCGAGGCTCAAGAGTATCCGGAAGGAGCTTCAGTCAATGGTAAGAAGTTCTTAAGAAGATTCTCTGCTAAGTTCTTCCTCAGTAATGGCATTCTTTACAAACGCAACCATGACTCTGTTTTGCTTCGTTGCGTAGACAAGGTTGAGTCCGAAAAGATCATGGCTGATCTACATGAGGGCACTTTTGGCACCCATTCCAGTGGGCATACGATGGCAAAGAAGATCCTGCAGGAAGGTTATTACTGGTCTACCATGGAGGCGGATTGCTATCAGCATTCGCGAACCTGCCACAAATGTCAGATCTATGCTGACAAAGTGCATGTGCCCCCAGTTCCTTTAAACGTCTTGACTATTCCTCTCCATTCGCGGTGTGGGGAATCGATATAATTCCAGATGTCAAACCAACAACTTCTAATGGGCATCGCTTCATCTTGGTGGCTATTGACTACTTCACAAAGTGGGTTGAGGCAGCTTCTTTTGCTTCTGTTACCAAGAATGTTATCGCCTGGTTCATCAAACAGAATCTCATCTGTCGGTATGGTATCCCGGAGTGGATCATCACAGATAATGGTATGAATCTCAACAACACTATGATCACTGCACTATGCGTGCAATTCAAAATCCAGCACCATAATTCACCTCCTTACCGTCGAAGATGAATGGTGTCGTCGAAGCCGCAAATAAGAACATAAAAAAGATCATACAAAAAATGACAGTAACCTACAAGGACTGGCATGAGATGCTACCATTCGCTCTCCACGGTTACCATACCACGACGCGTACATCAACTGGGGCAACTCCCTTCTCCTTGGTATACGGCATGGAAGTTGTTCTACCATCGAAGTACAAATACCTTCTCTAAGAATCATAAAGGATGCAGGGCTGAGTGAAGACGATTGGATCCAAACTCAACTTGATCAACTGAACTTGACTAATGAGAAAAGGCTTACTGCTGTCTGTCATGGTCAAATGTATCAAAAACGGATGATCAAAGCTTTCAACAAAAAGGTCGGACGCGAAGTGTATCAGGTCGGGGATCTAGTGATCAAGCGCATCATACTGCCGCAAGGTGATCCCATGGGCAAATGAACTCCTACATACGAAGGACCATTTATGATCAAAAGCATATTATCTGGTGGAGCAATGATCTTAACCACTATGGATGGAAATGACCTCCCACACCCTGTGAACACATACATAGTCAAAAGATACTAAGCATAAGATACCCGCTAGGTTGACACACTTAGGAAAAACAGGGGCATCCCGGCGAACCACAAAGGTTCGGGCAAAAATTTAAGGGATAAAATACAGAAAAATATGTACACCCGGCAAGCTAAAAACCCGAAAGGGTGGCTTGGGAAAAAAAGGGTATCCCGGTGGACTGAAAACCTGAAAGGACGGTCCAGGCAAAAGTTAGGGAATTAAAGCGTATGACTATGTCTCGTTGGGTCACCTTACAGACAGCCTTTAGCATCTACTGACAAACTCGACGGTTCTGATCAATCCAATCAACTTCGGACGAGGCAGCAAGTGGATAAGACGCTCAGAGACACAGAGGCTATAGCAGAATGGGAACCCCATGGGATTATTTCACATAGCTATCTTTTCATTGTATCGAGTTTTCATTTTTACGATGACATTCTCTTACTAGGATGTTCGTCTCATTGTACAAAATACTTGTTCAAGTTAATACAAGATATTCCTTTGAAAGTGCAAAAATATGTTTTTTTTTCTATTTATGTGTTTTGTTTACAAAAACATCCATTGATTTATTTTTGAACATATGCATTTGAACATAACTACTGTTTACAAATGAACAAAAAAAAAGAAGAACAAAAAGTAGAAAGACAATCACTAATGGCTTTAAGAAACAGGATAATATCTTTAGACTATTCCATGAAGTCCCTTGCAGATACTTTCCCATCAAGAGCGGAAAAACAGGACATCCCACTACAGGACCTCTAATGTATCTCCCGTATGCAACTTAATGATATCAAGCTCTCTTACATCCTCTATGGAACAAAACTTCTGATTACCGCTCCAAAGATTCCCCAGTGAAGGTCGCCTAGTTTCTCAGGATTCCCCAGCAGGTTTTCGTGAGGTCGACAAGCAATGCGCGATGTTTCTCTTCCCAAACAAAGTTTATTTTTATAAGAAAATGGAGACTCATCCATCAACACTTCAACTTCAAAATATGAAGACTTACACTCCTCATTCCCAGCAGTATTCAGGGATTTATTTTCCTCGACTCTAGCAACACTGCTGCAGGGAAATTAATATATCCATACATTACATTCATACGACATAACATTGACAACACAAATGCATATAGCACAATCTCATTATTTTGAGAAACAACATTATACCATGCATTGCATATGTCATGGCATCGCATACCATTAACTCTTTCACCTTTTCAGGAAAGATCAATCAACAGAAAGTTATCGTCAAATTTTCAACAAGTCAATTACAGATCAATTCCCGAGAAAGGACTGGTCGACCATCTACATAACATATATTTCCTTCAGACCTCTGTCGGTTCAGTTTAAATCTCTCAATGGTTTACTCTGATTCTTCCCTGCAACTGTATTCTCCGGTTCAGATAAATCTCTCAACGATTTATTTTGATTCTTCTCCAGACCCCTGTTGGTTAAGTTTATATCTCTCAATGGTTTATCCTGATTCTTTCTCGTAGGCACCTTTCTCTGGTTCAGTTAAATCGCTCAAAGATTTACCCTGATTCTCTCCAGTTAAAGAATATTCAAGACCTCTATTGGTTCAGTTTAAATCTCTCAACGGTTTATCCTGATTCTTTCCATTAGACACATTCTCTGGTTCAGATAAATCTCTCAACGATTTGTTCTGATGCTTCTCCAGATCCATGCTGGTTCAGTTTAAATCTCTCAACAGTTTATTCTGATTCTTTCCCGCAAAACGGCTTCTCTGGTTCAGATAAATCTCTCAACAATTTGTTCTGATTCTTCTCCAGATCCCTGCTAGTTTCAGTTTAAATCTCTCAACAGTTTATTCCGATTCTTCCCCATAAACATCATTTCTAGTTCAGATAAATCTCTCCATGATTTATTCTGATTCTTTTCAGTCAAACAACATGCAAGACTTCTGCTAATTTCAGTTTAAATCGACTAAAGGTTTATTCTGATTCTTTTCAAGTTGAAGTCAAGTTCAGACTTAGTCCTATTTCTGTCAACAATCACCTTTGGATGGCATCTATAAGCCCATCTCCGACAACTCTCCATCATTTCTCCAAATGGCATCTTTAATCCCATTCCCTACACAATCAGCCAGCACGTCATCAAGTGCAAATTTATGGGCACTATAGTGTTCAACCATCTTCCACTTTCAAGCTACGAACGACAAGCATGCTGATCTTGCTTTTCAAGTTTAACAGGGGTAGCTGTCGTACCCCAAAATTTTCCCTCCCATTTTTCATATTCTAGGGTTTTTCGAATACTCAACTTGGCTCAGAAGTTGGTAAGAAAGATTCTCTCTCTATGCAGTAAATCAAAAATTAGGGTTTGGTATTTCTCAGAGAAAATTGAGTTTCTAAAGTTTCAATTGGTCTTCTTAGTCCTTCATGTGTCCTCAAGGATGTCCGTGCCAAGTTTCAAGCCTCGCATCGCGAGTGTGCCCAGTCAATGGCTCGAATGACTAAAAATCAACTGTAAAAGTCGACCCTTTCAAGATCAAGTTCTTAAGATCATAACTTATTTGATATTTAATATTTATGAGTGATTGTTTGAGTATTTGTTTCCTTGTTACGCCCTCATTAACTCATCTTTACAAGTCAAGAGCCAATAATTTGCACAAGATCATCAAAAGTTTGGATACTTTAGAGGCTGCTTTATGGACTTTGGCTTAATCTCAAGTAGCTGTTACTAGACTTTCAAGGATCGCAACTCTTCTAATTTTCATCATATCGGGATGGTTCTTTTTGCAACATATCGCAAATGATGTCGTCTGTAATATTGCTTCAAGGATCAATAGCCAAATGCGCTTAGAATGCCATGAAATTCGTTGGAACATTTTAGGACTTAGAATTGATTTTGTGTTCAGTTTGTTCTCCACTAAGTCAAGGGTAAAGGCAAGATGTTGAGTTTGAAGTTTCATTGATTATATATTGCTTATAATACAAGTTTCTTGTTTTCGAAGCATTAGTAATTACTGAATTGAAATTGGATATAGATCAGGTTTCTTAAGTTTCTTTGTTTGTGCATCAAGATTTGCTTCATGATAAAAAGGTCTATGTGTTTCTACTTGGACTGCATTTAAAGGGTTCAAAATCAAATATCCAAGTTCGTCAATTAAATTGCAATATCAATTCAAGAAGATTTATTAGTATAGAATTTTGAGCAAAATACACCCTAATTTCTAGAGGATTATTCCAAGTTTCCAAGAATTAAAGACTTACAACAAATTCATCATTCATACATTTCAGTCAAATGTTGTGTTCGGGTTACATTCCTGTACAATTTGCAAAAGGGTTTACAATGCAAAAAATAAATTGAATCACAAGCTACATTTTTTGTTTACAAATAAAGAAATAAATGTGTATTTTCAAGTTTGTTTCATCTTCAAGAAACTCCTCATTGCTAGTCGTGGCTTTCTCTTCACCTTGCCTCGCTCGCCATTCAATTGCTCATACATGTAACAAAAGAAAAAGAAGGAGTTAACAATGATCAAAATGAGAAAAGATTCCAAACAAGAATTATTTGTTAAAAGAGAAATTTCATCATTAGGATTCACACTTTGGAATCAGAATTTTCAAAGGTTTTGTTTTCAATTATAAGATACCTCCTCCTACTTTTGCAAATCACAAAAAGTTTGACCTCTTTGGTTCACAAAAGGGAAAATAAATTTGGAACAAAAACAAGCAAATAACAGAAAGCTGCCCAAGCCACAACAGAAAAAATAACAACAAACAAAACAATAAGCAGCAGCTAGCTGCCAAGCAAAAATTTCAACAAACATAACAGCAGGGCAAACCTGCAACATAAAACAGCAGCCAACAAAAGAAAACTTGCAGCCAATCTGCAAAACACACAAAACAACAAGCAACGGGCAAAATGGTCAAAAAAATCAAATATAGCAATGCAAGCTATCAAAACCATGTCATCATTTTCCAAATAGAATGCAAATCCTTTAGAAAATTGTATAAAAAACAAAATTCTTTATTTCATCGAAAGATGAAAAAAGAAAGATGAAAGAGATATCACCTAGACTGCATAATAACCCTGTCAATATAGTCCAAAAATCTGAACCAAACCTATCTAATAAATTGCACACAAATAGCAAATTTGAAACCTACATCTAAAAGTCCCAAGGTCAGTATGCCAAAGTTGTTCAAACTCATTCCATTTCGCCCCACTTTTGACCCTGATTTTCAGTATAACAAAGGAACTGTTCCAAAAAATAGAGGAAGCAAAAAACAATATACAAAAAAACACAAAAACCATAGTCAGAAAAAAGAACCAAGAGCCAAAAAACCAGCAAAGGGGGAAAATATTTGTGATAACCAGCAAAAAAAAAAAAAGAAAACGGTCCAAGACAATACAAAACCAGCAAAATCAAGCCAAGAACAATAGCAAACACAAACTCATACAAACCTATACTCCCTCTATCCAAAAATCCTCCAACCCTCTAACATTAAAACTTTCTGCGAATAACCTTCGTATCTTTCTGCAACATTCACAAACCGCTCATATAATCTCCATCCTAAGTCTACAACAATACACAAACCTATGAATCCCAAGTTATAAAAAGAATCAGAAAATAAAAAAAATCACGACCACTCACCTTTGGCTCAGCCGCCATCGATCTCGCCAGGAAACACTTCTATCATCACTGTTTTTTCTGTCAATTTCAGTTGAAGATTGTTGTTGGTGTATAAAGGGGCTCGGAAGGGAATACGAAGCAGAGCTGAGAAACATACCGTACCTAAGTCATACACCGGAGAAAACCTCCCCTCCGATGCAATGCGTGTTTCCAGTCGTCGACACCATACCCATTTTTCTCCATGGAAGTCCTCACAAAGCCAGCTCCTCCACCGCCAACTAGCCCTCTCGCTCACCCATTTGTCGATGAAATCATCTCCAGCATCCAGGTTTCACTTTGTTGTTTTCAGGTTTGTGTTTGAATTCATAAGTTTTCTTTTTCTTTTATTTAGAAGAGAATCATGGTTGTGAGAGAGAAATAGATAAAGCTGAAACGTGAATTAAGAAGAGAGATTCTTTTTGCCATTATTGTTTAATTGGAAATGAAAAAGAAACTTAATATGTTGACCAATTTTGCTTCCTTCCCAATAAGAGCCAGCCGCAACACTTTTCCCCTTTAGACTTCTAGGGATTTCTCAAGTTCCAATTATCATTTTGGGTCTTACCCCAAGACCAATCCGACCCGATTCCCTCTAGTCCAATTTTTTTTTTATTTTCTATTCTATTTTATTGCTATTGGGCTTAAGTTGCCAGCCTAATCCGTATTGTTACCTCACACCCCCATTTCTTGGTCTTTACTCGTTTATTTTGTTTATTTTATTGTTACTTATTTAAATTAATATACATACTTTTAATTTAATCTTTAGTTTTAATTCTAGATTCGTAATTTTAAATTATTTAATCTTCTCAGTTAGTTTAGTTAGTATTTTTTTGTGAATAATTTAGTTAATTAACTTTTTAGTTAACATTTTTTACAAATTGTTTAATTTCTTCATGATAAACAAAATTTTAAAATAATAGAATAGGATTTTATTTTCTTTTCAAAATTTCTCACAAACAAAAATACCAAGAACTTCTATACTTTGTCAATTAATTTTATTTCATAAACTGTTATAATTTCGATTAATTTCTCGATTTTATTTGGTTGTATTATTTGCCTATTTGGAAATTTAATTGTACTAATCCATCCCCATTTGTAAATTTGTACCCCATTCCCGAAAACTCTGTAATAACGTAGAATTTTAATTTCCGCAATTTACTGTTTTCCTTATACTGTATAGTAATTAGGCGTGCATGGCAAGATTCAAAATCAATCGCTAGATCAAAGACAAAATAATGTGAAACAAACACACTTTTTCACACACTTAAGGAGGAGGAACCTTGCTCGTTGCCTCGAAAAAACAGTCATGTCCCTCGAATATGGGACGCTTTACAAAAAATTGCTAAAGCGTCTCATAAGTTGCCTTCTATGACTGTACAAACGTCCCGCGCCTGTCCCTTCACATTCAATGATGGGGCTTCTTAACAAATCAATGGTAAGATAGCAACATCTAAAGGAGGAGGAAAAGAACATTTAAGACCTTTTGAGTAGGTAGATTCGCTCCTAGTTACTCGCTTGCTCACAACCAAACATTTTACACCAACACTTTCATATTAAAATCTTTTCAAAAGACAAAATCTTTTTGTATACTTTCTTATAGAGACGGGAACCATTACCAAAACATATTTCCAAATACTTTAAAAAAAAAACACTCCACAAACACATCTTTGAACTATTTTTGAAACAAACACTTTGTTCGCGTTCTTATATAAACGAGAACTATTACAAAGATATTTTCAAAATACTTTCAAAACCCACACCACAAGCACATTCAAACAAAAGCAAGTGATCTAGCAAGCAACTAAGAGCTCGTAGATAACTACGGATGAAAAGGGTGCTAATTCCTTCCCTTTTCTTAATCTACCCCTCAAACTAAAAAAAAACATCTCTAAAGGTCTTTCCTGTTCTTTTCAGCCTTTCCTTTTTGGATAAAAGAAAATTCGGTGGCGACTCTTGCTATCCGCACAATTGCAATCAAACGCAAAACAACTAAGTCAGATCTCCTACCGCGTTACAACCTCAATCTTCAAGTTACTGAAACCTAGACCCGACCAGATAACAATTTGAGTTTCTGAAACCTGAACCCGACCAAATAACAGTTAATCTCAATTTTAAGTTACTAAAGCCTGACCCGACCAGATAATAGCTTAACTTCCTCAAATTACTGTAAATCCTGGACCCGGCCAGATAATAGCTTAACTTCTTCAATTGCTGAAACCTGGAAGAGACCAGATAACAGTTTGAGTTTCTGAAACCTGGACCCGACCATATAATAGTTAATCTCAATTTTAAGTTACTAAAGCCTGGACCCGACCAGATAATAGCTAAACTACCTCAAATTTCTACAAAGCATGGACTCGACCAGAAAACGATTTTAAGTTACTAAAGCCTAGACCCGACCAGATAATAGTTTGACTTCTTCAATTGCTGAAACTTGGACCCGACCAGATAATAATTTGAGTTTCTGAAACCTGGTTCCGACCAGATAACAATTAATCTTAATTTTAAGTTACTAAAGCCTGGACCCGACCAAATAATAGTTTTACTTCCTCAGTGGTTGAAGCCTGGACCCGACCAGTTAACCGTTCAAGTTACTGAAACCCGGAGCTGACCAGATACCAGTTAACCTCAAGTTCAAAATTGTTGAAGCCTGGACCCGACCAGATAGCAGTTTAAAAGCTCCTCTTCCCCGGTGAGTTGTTGTAAAGCCTGGGATCCGACCAGATAACAGTTAACTTCCTTATCCCCAGCAAGATGGTGTGAAACCTGGAATTCGACCAGATAACATCTAACTTTCAAGAGGTAACTCCCCACTAGAGAAATGGACGACTAGAAATCTTGAACTCTTTCCCCAAGCAGAAATCAACACTCTCCAACGGGGTATTATCAAACAAAGTCAATATTCCCCAGCGGAGTTTGTAACACCCCAATTCTACCCCAAGCAATTATGCAAGATAAATCAGAGTTATAAAATTTCAATCATATAAATGAATCGGGAAGTCACAAATTCTTCTAATAAATTCATTGCATTCATCGTGGATATATAACACTTTTTCGAACATTGGATGAACCATCAACATAACATCTTTAATCAAATTAATCAACATCTATGCAGCGAAATTCTTAAATAATATCTCTAACAACAAAACAACAACTTCGAAACATCACATATTTCATGATAATCAAATTAAAATTCAACAACTGAAAATCATCAATCAAAAACAGGAAGCGTTCATCCCCCCCCCCCCCCCCCCCCCGAGTGTTACATATCAGAGCAATGACACCAACTTGAACTATTGAAGGAATACAACCTTCACTCTCGACTACCTGCACGTTACCAACATAAAGGCAACATTCAAACAGAAGGGGTGAGATATCTAACAATATAATAAAGCGCATGATAATTAATATATTAAATTAGATCAACAGCATCACCACTTCTCATCTCATAATCAACGACAATCTCAATAATAGCATACATTCATCAACATCAAAATACACTTCTTCATGAAATCGTATAATGCGACTCAATACTATGCAAATGCATGTGGTACCATTGGAGCAGAACTCCCATCTCAAAAATTTGCCAATTAATATAGGCATCAACAAGGAATAGCCTTCATCTCAAAATTTGCCAATCCAAGCCATCTCAACGAGCATAAGCTCCATCTCAAAAAAAATGCAATGTATGCGACACAACCATGAATGTAATGATAACACCCAAGTTAACAACATCTCAAATCATCTCAAATTATCATCTCAAAACATCTCAAATTATCATCTCAAAACATCTCAAAATACATCTTGAAATAACATCTCAAAGACATCTCAAATTAAGATCTCAATATAACATCTCAAATAAGCAAAATAATTCATCAAACGTCATTTATTTATAAATCATCAAACATCATTTATTTATAAATCACCAAACATCATTTATTTATAAATCATCAAACATCATTTATTTATTAATAACTTCTCATTTATAACTCAGCAGTATTTTAATTTCCATAGTAAGTCGACACTGTCATTCTGTAACTCTAAAGTCAAGACTGTCACTATCCTACTGTTATAGCTCTAACGTTCATCACTCTGCACAAAAACAACGCAAAGGCCATCCAACTTCTGACCACACAACCTCTAACCAACGCTATTTCTAAATACACAACTTCTAATGACGCAACCTCTAGGCGACACAATCTTCTGACTACTATATCTTCTGACTAATGCAACCTCTGATCAGATGCAACTTCTGATCATTACAGCTTCTGGCTAACTCCATCTTCTGATCAGATGCAACTTCTAATCATCACATCTTCTGACTAATCCCATCTTTTGACCAGGTACAACTTCTGATCATCACATCTTCTGATCATCACCGTCCTCTGACTAACCACATCTTCTGACTAGTGCAAATGTTGACTACTGCAACTTCTGACGACACAGTCCTCTAAAAGCATAGCTTCTAACCGATACAACTCCTAACGTTAGAACTTATATTTTATAGTAATTCAACGCAACTTCTAACATCAGAATTTCCATATTTCACTAGGCCACGCAACTCCTAACACCCACGTCTAGCATCAGAACTTCTATCTTGCACTTAATCTGACGCAACTCTAATCAGCATACTCCTAATGTCAGAACTGCTACTTTTTATTTCATCCTACTATTTTGATTCTTTGCCTGATATCGATCCAACTAAGAACAGTATGACAAATTCTAATCTCCAAATTAATTCATTAATTCTAATACAGTAGCGCCTGATATCAATTTGCCAAATTATGCGTTTTCGTTACTGCTATACTTAATGTCTTCCATCACTGCATCTCACCACGGTTGCATAACTAAATCCCTAAAACTTAATCTAATCAAGACCATTCATCACCCATAATTACCCTATGATTCTACATCATTTTAACAGCATCAAGGCATCAATATTTATCGAAATTCATCAATCCTCATCATACATCAATCATATATTCTCAATTCAGGAACAAAACAACAATCACCACTAACCCCACATACCAATCATCATAAACCCAATTATAGAGTTAGAACCCCACCCTTACCTTAGATTGAAGGTCGCTCTACAATTTCTGGTTGAATTCTCGTGCTTGCTGTTTCCCACTTCTCTAGCAGCTTGCACGTTCTCTTCTAAATCCTTATTTCTTTCTACTGCTTCTTTCTTTTTATTTCAACAACAAATAATAAAACAACCCTATTATTCTATTATCTCCTTATTGGGCTTAAAACCAACACACCTCCTTATTACTTCTATTCTCCCAAAATAAGCCCACATAAAATAATATTACACTTTTAATATCATTTCACCACATAATATTATATCTCTAATATTATTTCTCCAATTAATAAAATAAATCCAATTAATTATAACACATCTTCATAAATATTCCAAAAATAATTTTATTAAATAATTAATTAAATTATGTGTGTTACAACTCTCCCCCACTTAGAATATTTTCGTCCTCGGAAATTTACCTCAATCAAACAACTCAGGATAGGAGTCTCGCATCTTGCTCTCCAACTCCCAAGTCATGCTTTCTCCGGCAACTCCTAGCCAAACCACCTTAACCAAAACAATCTCTTTGCCCCTAAGAGTCTTTATTTCACGATCTGATATTCGTACAGGCATCGTCTCCACCGTAAGATTATCCCGTACTTGTACGTCATCCATATGAATTACATGAGATGGATCCGAAATATACTTCCGAAGTTGCGACACATGAAACACATCATGCAAATTCGAAAGATTAGGCGGTAAAGCCACTCTATAAGCAACATTTCCCACTCTCTCTGAAATCTGATACGGTCCAATAAAACGAGAAGTGAGCTTCTTAGAATTCAATGCTCGCCCAACACCAGTCACAAGTGTAACTCTTAAAAACACATGGTCACTAGCTTGAAATTCTAAATACTTCCTTCGCTTGTCAAGATAACTATTTTGTCTACTTTGGGAAGCTTTCATATTTTCTCGAATCAACTTCACCTTCTCAGTAGTCTAACGAACAAGTTCAGGTCCAAGTACTACACTTTCACCAGATTCATGCCAACATAACGGAGTTCTACATCTTCGACCATACAACCCTTCAAAAGGTGCCATCCCAATACTAGAATGGTAACTGTTATTATAATTGAACTCTATCAACGGAAGATAAGTATCCCATGAACCTCCCTTCTCAAGAACACGTGCCCTCAGCAAATCTTCCAACGATTGAATCGTCCGTTCAGTCTGACCATCTGTCTGAGGATGATACGTTGAACTCAATCTCATCTTAGAACCCAACGCTTCTTGCAAACTCTTCCAAAAATCAGAAGTAAATATTGGATCTCTATCTGACACAATGCACAAAGGAACACCACGCAACTTCACAATCACACTAATATAAATCTCAGCCAACTTCGTCACTGGAAAACTGATGTTAATAGGAATAAAATGAGCTGACTTCGTAAGCCTATAAACAATCACCCAAATTGAATCATGTCCTCTTAAAGTATTAGGCAACCCTGTCACAAAATCCATTGAAATGCTATCCCATTTCCATTATGGAACTTCCAACGGTTGCATCAATCCTGCAGGCTTCTGATGTTCAACTTTCGACTTCTGACAAGTCAAACATGCATACACAAACCGAGCCACATCACTCTTCATCCTAGGACACCAAAACAAACCTTTCAAATCTTGATACATCTTTGTAGCTCCTGGATGAATACTCAATTTACTTCTATGACTCTCTTCAAGTATCACTTTCTTAATCTCAGCATCATCAGGAATACAAATCCAATTACGAAGTCTTAACAGACCTTACGCATCTAGCTTAAAATCATTATTCTCAGACTGGTCAATCCCAACCATCAAATCTACCAGTTTCACGTCCAACTTCTGAGCTCCTCTGATACTATCTAGAAATTCGTTATTAATCTTCAACATACCCAACATAACACTCTGCGGAGTAACCTCGCAAACTAAGCTCATACCTATGAACTGTTCAATCAATTCTAACTCTTTAAACATCATTGCTGACATATGTAAAGTCTTTCGACTCAACGCATCAGCTACCACATTTTCTTTTCCTGGATGGTAATTCAAACCGAAATCATAATCCTTTAACAATTCCAACCATCTCTGTTGCCTCATATTCAACTCCTTCTGATCAAATAAATACTTTAAGCTCTTATGGTCACTAAATACTTCAAATATAGAACCATAAAGATAATGCCTCCAAATCTTCAATACAAAAACAACTGCAGCAAGCTCTAAATCATGCGTAGGATAGTTCTTCTCATGAGTCCTTAACTTCCTTGACGCATAAGCAACTACCTTACCATTCTGCATAAGCACACCTCCTAAACCCATCTTAGAAGCATCACAATACACCACAAAAGGCTCTCCTGGATTAGGCAACATCAAAATCGGAGCCAACGTCATCCTCTTCAATTCTGTAAAACTTTCTTCTCACTGAACATCCCACACAAACTCTTTACCTTTAGAAGTCAGCTTAGTCAACGGGAGTGAAAACTTAGAAAACCCTTCGATAAACCTTCTATAATAACCAGCTAATCCCAAGAAGCTTCTGATTTCAGTAGCTGACTTTGGGGTTTCCCATTGCAACACAACATCAACCTTCAATGGATCTACAGCAATGCCACTACCTGAGATCACATAACCAAGAAAACTAATCTCTTTCAGCCAGAATTCACACTTGGACAGCTTTGCATACAACTTCTTCTCTTTCAAAATCTGTAATACTACTCTTAAATGTTCAGCATGCTCTTCTTCTGACTTAGAGTAAATCAAAATATCATCAATGAACACCACTACGAACCGATCCAAATAAGTGTGAAAGATACGATTCATATATTCCATGAATACTCCCGGTGCATTAGTAACACCGAAAGGCATAGCCGAATACTCGTAATGTCCATAACGCGTTCTGAAAGCCGTCTTCTGAATATCTTCATCTTTCACTCTAATCGGATGGTAACCCGACCTCAAATCAATCTTACTAAACACACGAGCATCCACTAATTGGTCCATCAAGTCATCTATTCTTGGAAGCGGATACTTGTTCTTAATCGTCACCTTATTCAACTGTCTATAATCAACACAAAGCCTCATACTTCCATCTTTCTTCTTCACTAACAACATTGGATCTCCCCATGGCGATACACTTGGTCTTACAAACCTCTTCTCAAATAACTCTTCCAGTTGATTCTTTAACTCTGACAAATCAGTTGCAAATATCATGTATGGTGCCATAGACACAGTATGGTACCAGGTACAAGATCAATTGCAAATTCAACTTCCCTCTCTGGCGGTACATCAGGAATCTCGTCAGGGAAAACTTCAGGAAATTCACACACCACCCGCAATTCCTCAATTATAGCTTGAGTCTTTACAGATAGTGATGCCATCAATGAGAACATGTGTACTTCCTCTTGCATCAACTTCCTCAACTGTCTAGCAGACGACAGACCATCTTCCTCTTCTTCAGGAGTAGAAAACTTCACCGACTTGTCATAACAGTTAATATGAACACAGTTATGCTCTAACCAATTCATACCCAAAATTACATCCAAACCTCTTAACGGTAAACAAACCAAATCAACAACAAAGTCTCTGTCGAAGATCGACATGGGACACATAGCACACACAAAGGAAGTAGTCGTCGGCCCCTTGGCTGGAGTATCGACGATCATTTCTCCATTCAAAGAAGACAACATAAGACCCAATCTTTCAACACAATCAGCAGCAATAAAACAGTGCATAGCACCAGTATCAATAATAGTAATTAAAGGAGTACTGTTAATGAAACATGTACCTATAATAAGCCCGTCTTCAGCAGCTGTCTGATCCTCAACCAAAGCAAACACTTTTCCGCTTGACTGAGCCCTCTTCGATTTTGGACACTGGCTACCAATGTGCCCTTCTTCTTTACAGTTGAAACAAACCACACTCTTGTGCTCACACTCAGATACAACATGTCCGTTCTTTCCATAATGGAAACACCTCTTTACTTCAGTAGTGCACACATTACTCTTGTGCCCAGACTTCCCACACTTAAAGCAAATCACACCAGCAGGAGCATCTCCCCCACTAGTCCTCTGTCCATGAAAAATTCTCTATTTACCCTTACCAGCTGGGGCAACATAAGGCTTACCATGATTCTGTTGGTGCTTATCCCTCTTCTCACTGATAATCTTGTAATGAGCATTATTGTCCTCTTCATAAATCCTGCAGCTATCAACCAAATCAGCAAAGATACGGATTTTCTGATATCTAACTGCTTTCTTAATCTCCAGGCGCAACCCGTTCTCAAACTTAATACACTTCGAAAACTCAGCATTTTCCTCAGCGTAATGCGGATAAAACTTGGCCAACTAAGCAAACTTGGCCGCATACTCAACCACAGAAATACTTCCTTGCTTCAGCTCAAGGAATTCAATTTCCTTCTTACCATGGACATCTTCAGGAAAATACTTTCTCAAAAACTCCCTACGGAACACAGCCCAAGTGACATTCTCACCTGCAGCTTCTAACTTCTGACAAGTCTCTAGCCACCAGTCATCAGCCTCGACTGCTAGCATATGAGTCCTATAACGAACCTTCTACGCTGGAGTGCAGTCCATCACGCGAAAGATTCTCTCTATATCTTTCAACCATTCCAATGATGCGTCAGGATCATACTTTCCCTTGAACATAGGTGGATTCTCTCTATGAAATTCGCCAAGCTACGAGATCTAACATTCCCATCAGCATTTGGCTGATTTTCCATCGCATGAGCCATTGCTTCTAAAGCAGCAGCAAGAGCAGCATCATTCCTTCCAGCCATCTCAAATTCTCACTACAACATAAAAAACGATTTGAACTCAAATAACAATACTCAATTGTTAGACAACTACGACTCGACGACAAGGTCGGACCAACCTTTTGCTCTGATACCAAATTTGTAACACCCCAATTCTACCCCAAGCAATTATGCAAGATAAATCAGAGTTATAAAATTTCAATCATACAAATGAATCGGGACGTCACAAATTCTTCTAATAAATTCATTGCATTCATCGTGGATATATAACACTTTTTCGAACATTGGATGAACCATCAACATAACATCTTTAATCAAATTAATCAACATCTACGCAGCGGAATTCTTAAATAACATCTCTAACAACAAAACAGCAACTTCGAAACATCACATATTTAATGATAATCAAATTAAAATTCAACAACTGAAAATCATCAATCAAAAACAATAAGCATTCATCCCCCCGAGTGTTATATATCAGAGCAATGACACCCACTCGAACTATTGAAGGAATACAACCTTCACTCTCGACTACCTGCACGTTACATACATAAGGGCAACTTTCAAACAGAAGGGGTGAGATATCTAACAATATAAAAATGCGCATGATAATTAATATATTAAATTAGATCAAAAACATCACTACTTCTCATCTCATAATCAACGACAATCTCAACAATATTATACATTCATCAACATCAAAATACACTTCTTCATGAAATCGTATAATGCGACTCAATACTATGCAAATGCATGTGGTACCATTGGAGCAGAACTCCCATCTCAAAAAATTTCCAATTAATAGAGGCATCAACAAGGCATAGCCTTCATCTCAAAATTTGCCAATCCAGGCCATCTCAACGAGCATAAGCTCCATCTAAAAAAATGCAATGTATGCGACACAACCATGAATGTAATGATAACACCCAAGTTAACAACATCTCAAATCATCTCAAATTATCATCTCAAAACATCTCAAATTATCATCTCAAAACATCTCAAAATACATCTCGAAATAACATCTCAAAGACATCTCAAATTAAGATCTCAAAATAACATCTCAAATAATCAAAATAGTTCATCAAACGTCATTTATTTATAAATCATCAAACATCTTTATTTATAAATCATCAAAAATCATTTATTTATAAATCATCAAACATCATTTATTTATTAATAACTTCTCATTTATAACTCAGCAGTATTTTAATTTCCACATTAAGTCAACACTGTCATTCTGTAACTCTAAAGTCAAGACTGTAACTATCCTATTGTTATAACTCAAACAGCAGCTTCTAAGCATCTAACGTTCATCGCTCTACACAAAAACAACACAAAGGCCATCCAACTTCTGACCACACAACCTCTAACCAACGCTATTTCTAAATACACAACTTCTAATGATGCAACCTTTGGGCGAAACAATCTTCTGACTATTATATCTTCTGACAAATGCAACCTATGATCAGATGCAACTTCTGATCATTACAGCTTCTGGCTAACCCCATCTTTTGATCAAATGCAACTTCTAATCATCACATCTTCTGACTAATCCCATCTTTTGACCAGGTACAACTTCTGATCATCACATCTTCTGATCATCACCGTCCTCTGACTAACCACATCTTCTGACTAGTGCAAATGCTGACTACTGCAACTTCTGACGACACAGTCCTCTGAAAGCATAGCTTCTAACCGATACAACTCCTAACGTTAGAACTTATATTTTATAGTAATTCAACGCAACTTCTAACATCAGAATTTCCACCTTTCACTAAGCCACGCAACTCCTAACACCCACGTCTAGCATCAGAAGTTCTATCTTGCACTTAATCTGACGCAACTCTTATCAACATACTCCTAATATCAGAACTGCTACTTTTTATTTCATCCTATTATTTTGATTCTTTTCCTGATATCAATCCAACTAAGAACAATATGACAAATTCTACTCTCCAAATTAATTCATTAATTCTAATACAGTAGCGCCTGATATCAATTTGCCAAATTATGCGTTTTCATTACTGCTATACTTAATGTCTTCCATCACTGCATCTCACCACGGTTCCATAACTAAAGCCCTAAAAATTAATCTAATCAAGACAATTCATCACCCATAATTACCCTATGATTCTACATCATTTTAACAGCATCAAGGCATCAATATTCATCAAAATTCATCAATCCTCATCATACATCAATCATATATTCTCAATTCAGGAACAAAACAACAATCACCACTAACCCCACATACCAATCATCATAAACCCAATTATAGAGTTAGAACCACACCCTTACCTTGGATTGAAGGTCGCTCTACAATTTCCGGTTGAATTCTCGTGCTTGTTGTTTCCCACTTCTCTAGCAGCTTGCACGTTCTCTTCCAAATCCTTATTTCTTTCTACTGCTTCTTTCTTTTTATTTCAACAACAAATAATAAAACAACCCTATTATTCTATTATCTCCTTATTGGGCTTAAAACCAACACACCTCCTTATTACTTCTATTCTCCCAAAATAAGCCCACATAAAATAATATTACACTTTTAATATCATTTCACCACATAATATTATATCTCTAATATTATTTCTCCAATTAATAAAATAAATCCAATTAATTATAACACATCTTCATAAATATTCCAAAAATAATTTTATTAAATAATTAATTAAATTACGGGTGTTACAACTCTCCCCCACTTAGAATATTTTCGTCCTCGGAAATTTACCTCAATCAAAAGACTCAGGATAGGAGTCTCGCATCTTGCTCTCCAACTCCCAAGTCATGCTTTCTCCGGAAACTTCTAGCCAAACCACCTTAACCAAAACAATCTCTTTACCCCTCAGAGTCTTTATTTCACGATCCGATATTCATACAGGCATCGTCTCCACCGTAAGACTATCCCGTACTTGCACGTCATTCATATGAATTACATGAGATGGATCCGAAATATACTTCCGAAGTTGCGACACTTGAAACACATCATGCAAATTCGAAAGATTAGGCGGTAAAGCCACTCTATAAGCAACATTTCCCACTCTCTCTGAAATCTGATACGGTCCAATAAAATGAGAAGTGAGCTTCTTAGAATTCAATGCTCGCCCAACACCAGTCACAAGTGTAACTCTTAAAAACACATGGTCACTAGCTTGAAATTCTAAATACTTCCTTCGCTTGTCAAGATAACTCTTTTGTCTACTTTGGGAAGCTTTCATATTTTCTCGAATCAACTTCACCTTCTCAGTAGTCTAACGAACAAGTTCAGGTCCAGGTACTACACTTTCACCAGATTCATGCCAACATAACGGAGTTCTACATCTTCGACCATACAACGCTTCAAAAGGTGCCATCCCAATACTAGAATGGTAACTGTTATTATAATTGAACTCTATCAACGGAAGATAAGTATCCCATGAACCTCCCTTCTCAAGAACACGTGCCCTCAGCAAATCTTCCAACGATTGAATCGTCCGTTCAGTCTGACCATCTGTCTGAGGATGATACGTTGAACTCAATCTCATCTTAGAACCCAACGCTTCTTGCAAACTCTTCCAAAAATCAGAAGTAAATATTGGATCTCTATCTGACACAATGCACAAAGGAACACCACGCAACTTCACAATCACACTAATATAAATCTCAGCCAACTTCGTCACTGGAAAACTAATGTTAATAGGAATAAAATGAGCTGACTTCGTAAGCCTATAAACAATCACCCAAATTGAATCATGTCCTCTTAAAGTATTAGGCAACCCTGTCACAAAATCCATTGAAATGCTATCCCATTTCCATTATGGAACTTCCAACGGTTGCATCAATCCTGCAGGCTTCTGATGTTCAACTTTCGACTTCTGACAAGTCAAACATGCATACACAAACCGAGCCACATCACTCTTCATCCTAGGCCACCAAAACAAACCTTTCAAATCTTGATACATCTTTGTAGCTCCTGGATGAATACTCAATTTACTTCTATGACTCTCTTCAAGTATCACTTTCTTCATCTCAGCATCATCGGGAATACAAATCCAATTACGAAGTCTTAACACACATTACACATCTAGCTTAAAATCATTATTCTCAGACTGGTCAATCCCAACCATCAAATCTACCAGTTTCACGTCCAACTTCTGAGCTCCTATGATACTATCTAGAAATTCGTTATTAATCTTCAACATACCTAACATAACACTAAGCGGAGTAACCTCGCAAACTAAGCTCATACCTCTGAACTGTTCAATCAATTCCAACTCTTTAAACATCATTGCTGACATATGTAAAGTCTTTCGACTCAACGCATCAGCTACCACATTTTCTTTTCCTGGATGGTAATTCAAACCGAAATCATAATCCTTTAACAATTCCAACCATCTCTGTTGCCTCATATTCAACTCCTTCTGATCAAATAAATACTTTAAGCTCTTATGGTCACTAAATACTTCAAATATAGAACCATAAATATAATGCCTCCAAATCTTCAATACAAAAACAACTGCAGCAAGCTCTAAATCATGTGTAGGATAGTTCTTCTCATGAGTCCTTAACTGCCTTGACGCATAAGCAACTACCTTACCATTCTGCATAAGCACACCTCCTAAACCCATCTTAGAAGCATCACAATACACCACAAAAGGCTCTCCTGGATTAGGCAACATCAAAATCGGAGCCAACGTCATCCTCTTCTTCAATTCTGTAAAACTTTCTTCGCACTGAACATCCCACACAAACGCTTTACCTTTAGAAGTCATCTTAGTCAACGGGAGTGAAAACTTAGAAAACCCTTCGATAAACCTTCTATAATAACCAGCTAATCCCAAGAAGCTTCTGATTTCAGTAGCTGACTTTGGGGTTTCCCATTGCAACACAACATCAACCTTCAATGGATCTACAGCAAAACCACTACCTGAGATCACATGACCAAGAAAACTAATCTCTTTCAGCCAGAATTCACACTTGGACAGCTTTGCATACAACTTCTTCTCTTTCAAAATCTGCAATACTACTCTTAAATGTTCAGCATGCTCTTCTTCTGACTTAGAGTAAATCAAAATATCATCAATGAACACCACTACAAACCGATCCAAATAAGTGTGAAAGATACGATTCATATATTCCATAAATACTCTCGGCGCATTAGTAACACCGAAAGGCATAGCCGAATACTCGTAATGTCCATAACGCATTCTGAAAGCCGTCTTCTGAATATCTTCATCTTTCACTCTAATCGGATGGTAACCCGACCTCAAATCAATCTTACTAAACACACGAGCATCCACTAATTGGTCCATCAAGTCATCTATTCTTGGAAGCGGATACTTGTTCTTAATCGTCACCTTATTCAACTGTCTATAATCAACACAAAGCCTCATACTTCCATCTTTCTTCTTCACTAACAACATTGGATCTCCCCATGGCGATACACTTGGTCTTACAAACCTCTTCTCAAATAACTCTTCCAGTTGCTTCTTCAACTCTGACAACTCAGTTGCAAATATCATGTATGGTGCCATAGACACAGTATGGTACCAGGTACAAGATCAATTGCAAATTCAACTTCCCTCTCTGGCGGTACATCAGGAATCTCGTCAGGGAAAACTTCAGGAAATTCACACACCACCTGCAATTCCTCAATTATAGCTTGAGTCTTTACAGATAGTGATGCCATCAATGAGAACATGTGTACTTCCTCTTGCATCAACTTCCTCAACTGTCTAGCAGACGACATACCATCTTCCTCTTCTTCAGGAGTAGAAAACTTCACCGACTTGTCATAACAGTTAATATGAACACAGTTATGCTCTAACCAATTCATACCCAAAATTACATCCAAACCTCTTAACGGTAAACAAACCAAATCAACAACAAAGTCTCTATCGAAGATCGACATGGGACACTTAGCACACACAAAGGAAGTAGTCACCGACCCCTTGGCTGGAGTATCGACGACCATTTCTCCATTCAAAGAAGACAACATAAGACCCAATCTTTCAACACAATCAGCAGCAATAAAACAATGCATAGCACCACTATCAATAATAGTAATTAAAGGAGTACTATTAATGAAACATGTACCTCTAATAAGTCCGTCTTCAGCAGCTGTCTGATCCTCAACCAAAGCAAACACTTTTCCGCTTGACTGAGCCCTCTTCAATTTCGGACACTGGCTACAAATGTGCCCTTCTTCTTTACAGTTGAAACAAACCACACTCTTGTGCTCACACTCAGATACAACATGTCTGTTCTTGCCACAACGGAATACCTCTTCACTTCAGTAGTGCACACATTACTCTTGTGCCCATACTTCCCACACTTAAAGCAAATCACACCAGCAGGAGCATCTCCCCCACTAGTCCTCTGTCCATGAAAAACTCTCTATTTACCCTTACCAGCTGGGGCATCATAAGGCTTACCACGATTCTATTGGTGCTTACCCCTCTTCTCACTGATAATCTTGTAATGAGCATTATTGTCCTCTTCATAAATCCTGCAGCTATCAACCAAATCAGCAAAGATACGGATTTTCTGATATCTAACTGCTTTCTTAATCTCCAGGCGTAACCCGTTCTCAAACTTAATACACTTCGAAAACTCAGCATTTTCCTCAGCGTAATGCGGATAAAACTTGGCCAACTAAGCAAACTTGGCCGCATACTCAACCACAGAAATACTTCCTTGCTTCAGCTCAAGGAATTCAACTTCCTTCTTACCACGGACATCTTCAGGAAAATACTTTCTCAAAAACTCCCTACGGAACACAGCCCAAGTGACATTCTCACCTGCAGCTTCTAACTTCTGACAAGTCTCTAGCCACCAGTCATCAGCCTCGACTGCTAGCATATGAGTCCTATAACGAACCTTCTACGTTGGAGTGCAGTCCATCACGCGAAAGATTCTCTCTATCTCTTTCAACCATTCCAATGCTGCGTCAGGATCATACTTTCCCTTGAACGTAGGTGGACTCTCTCTCTGGAAATTCGCCAAGCTACGAGATCCAACATTCCCATCAACATTTGGCTGATTTTCCATCGCATGAGCCATTGCTTCTAAAGCAGCAGCAAGAGCAGCATCATTCCTTCCAGCCATCTCAACTTCTCACTACAACATAAAAAACGATTAGAACTCAAATAACAATACTCAATTGTTAGACAACTACGACTCGACGACAAGGTCGGACCAACCTTTTGCTCTGATACCAACTTTGTAACACCCCAATTCTACCCCAAGCAATTATGCAAGATAAATCAGAGTTATAAAATTTCAATCATACAAATGAATCGGGAAGTCATAAATTCTTCTAATAAATTCATTGCATTCATCGTGGATATAAAACACTTTTTCGAACATTGGATGAACCATCAACATAACATCATTAATCAAATTAATCAACATCTACGCAGCAGAATTCTTAAATAACATCTCTAACAACAAAACAACAACTTCGAAACATCACATATTTAATGATAATCAAATTAAAATTTAACAACTGAAAATCATCAATCAAAAACAAGAAGCGTTCCTCCCCCCCGAGTGTTAGATATCAGAGCAATGACACCCACTCGAACTATTGAAGGAATACAACCTTCACTCTCTAGTACCTGCACGTTACATACATAAGGGCAACTTTCAAACAGAAGGGGTGAGATATCTAACAATATAAAAAGGCGCATGATAATTAATATATTAAATTAGATCAACAACATCACTACTTCTCATCTCATAATCAACAACAATCTCAACAATATTATACATTCATCAACATCAAAATACACTTCTTCATGAAATCGTATAATGCGACTCAATACTATGCAAATGCATGTGGTACCATTGGAGTAGAACTCCCATCTCAAAAAAATTCCAATTAATAGAGGCATCAACAAGGCATAGCCTTCATCTCAAAATTTGTCAATCCAGGCCATCTCAACGAGCATAAGCTCCATCTAAAAAAAATGCAATGTATTCGACACAACCATGAATGTAATGATAACACCCAAGTTAACAACATCTTAAATCATCTCAAATTATCATCTCAAAACATCTCAAATTATCATCTCAAAACATCTCAAAATACATCTCGAAATAATATCTCAAAGACATCTCAAATGAAGATCTCAAAATAACATCTCAAATAATCAAAATAATTCATCAAACGTCATTTATTTATAAATCATCAAACATCATTTATTTATAAATCATCAAAAATAATTTATTTATAAATCATCAAACATCATTTATTTATTAATAACTTCTCATTTATAACTCAGCAGTATTTTAATTTCCACAGTAAGTCAACACTGTCATTCTGTAAGTCTAAAGTCAAGATTGTCACTATCCTACTATTATAACTCAAACAACAGCTTCTAAGCATCTAACGTTCATCGCTCTGCACAAAAACAACGCAAAGGCCATCCAACTTCTGACCACACAACCTCTAACCAACGCTATTTCTAAATACACAACTTCTAATGATGCAACCTCTGGGCGACACAATCTTCTGACTACTATATCTTCTGACAAATGGAACCTATGATCAGATGCAACTTCTGATCATTACAGCTTCTGGCTAACCCCATCTTCTGATCAGATGCAACTTCTAATCATCACATCTTCTGACTAATCCCATCTTTTGACCAGGTACAACTTCTGATCATCACATCTTATGATCATCACCGTCCTCTGACTAACCACATCTTCTGACTAGTGCAAATGCTGACTACTGCAACTTCTGACGACACAGTCCTCTGAAAGCATAGCTTCTAACCGATACAACTCCTAACGTTAGAACTTATATTTTATAGTAATTCAAAGCAACTTCTAACATCATAATTTCCACCTTTCACTAGGCCACGCAACTCCTAACACCCACGTCTAGCATCAGAACTTCTATCTTGCACTTAATCTGACGCAACTCTTATCAACATACTCCTAATGTCAGAACTGCTACTTTTTATTTCATCCTACTATTTTGATTCTTTGCCTGATATCAATCCAACTAAGAACAGTATGACAAATTCTACTCTCCAAATTAATTCATTAATTCTAATACAGTAACGCCTGATATCAATTTGCCAAATTATGCGTTTTCATTACTGCTATACTTAATGTCTTCCATCACTGCATCTCACCACGGTTCCATAACTAAATCCATAAAACTTAATTTAATCAAGACAATTCATCACCCATAATTACCCTATGATTCTACATCATTTTAACAACATCAAGGCATCAATATTCATCAAAATTCATCAATCCTCATCATACATCAATCATATATTCTCAATTCAGGAACAAAACAATAATCACCACTAACCCCACATACCAATCATCATAAACCCAATTATAGAGTTAGAACCCCATCCTTACCTTGGATTGAAGGTCGCTCTACAATTTCCGGTTGAATTCTCGTGCTTGCTGTTTCCCACTTCTCTAGCAGCTTGCACGTTCTCTTCCAAATCCTTATTTCTTTCTACTGCTTCTTTCTTTTTATTTCAACAACAAATAATAAAACAACCCTATTATTCTATTATCTCCTTATTGGGCTTAAAACCAACACACCTCCTTATTACTTCTATTCTCCCAAAATAAGCCCACATAAAATAATATTACACTTTTAATATCATTTCACCACATAATATTATATCTCTAATATTATTTCTCCAATTAATAAAATAAATCCAATTAATTATAACACATCTTCATAAATATTCCAAAAATAATTTTATTAAATAATTAATTAAATTACGGGTGTTACAACTCTCCCCCACTTAGAATATTTTCGTCCTCAGAAATTTACCTCAATCAAACAACTCAGGATAGGAGTCTCGCATATTGCTCTCCAACTCCCAAGTCATGCTTTCTCCGGCAGCTCCTAGCCAAACCACCTTAACCAAAACAATCTCTTTGCCCCTCATAGTCTTTATTTCACGGTCCGATATTCGTACAGGCATCGTCTTCACCGTAAGATTATCCCGTACTTGCACATCATCCATATGAATTACATGAGATGGATCCGAAATATACTTCCGAAGTTGCGACACATGAAACACATCATGCAAATTCGAAAGATTAGGCGGTAAAGCCACTCTATAAGCAACATTTCCCACTCTCTCTGAAATCTGATACGGTCCAATAAAATGAGAAGTGAGCTTCTTAGAATTCAATGCTCGCCCAACACCAGTCACAGGTGTAACTCTTAAAAACACATGGTCACTAGCTTGAAATTCTAAATACTTCCTTCGCTTGTTAAGATAACTCTTTTGTCTACTTTGGGAAGCTTTCATATTTTGTCGAATCAACTTCACCTTCTCAGTAGTCTAACGAACAAGTTCAGGTCCAAGTACTACACTTTCACCAGATTCATGCCAACATAACGGAGTTCTACATCTTCGACCATACAACGCTTCAAAAGGTGCCATCCCAATACTAGAATGGTAACTGTTATTATAAGTGAACTCTATCAACGGAAGATAAGTATCCCACGAACCTCCCTTCTCAAGAACACATGCCCTCAGCAAATCTTCCAATGATTGAATCGTCCGTTCAGTCTGACCATCTGTCTGAGGATGATACGTTGAACTCAATCTCAGCTTAGAACCCAACGCTTCTTGCAAACTCTTCCAAAAATCAGAAGTAAATATTGGATCTCTATCTGACACAATGCACAAAGGAACACCACGCAACTTCACAATCACACTAATATAAATCTCAGCCAACTTCGTCACTGGAAAACTGATGTTAATAGGAATAAAATGAGCTGACTTCGTAAGCCTATAAACAATCACCCAAATTGAATCATGTCCTCTTAAAGTATTAGGCAACCCTGTCACAAAATCCATTGAAATGCTATCCCATTTCCATTATGGAACTTCCAACGGTTGCATCAATCCTGCAGGCTTCTGATGTTCAACTTTCGACTTCTGACAAGTCAAACATGCATACACAAACCGAGCCACATCACTCTTCATCCTAGGCCACCAAAACAAACCTTTCAAATCTTGATACATCTTTGTAGCTCCTGGATGAATACTCAATTTACTTCTATGACTCTCTTCAAGTATCACTTTCTTAATCTCAGCATCATCAGGAATACAAATCCAATTACGAAGTCTTAACACACCTTGCGCATCTAGCTTAAAATCATTATTCTCAGACTTGTCAATCCCAACCATCAAATCTACCAGTTTCACGTCCAACTTCTGAGCTCCTTTGATACTATCTAGAAATTCGTTATTAATCTTCAACATACCCAACATAACACTCTGCGGAGTAACCTCGCAAACTAAGCTCATACCTCTGAACTGTTCAATCAATTCCAACTCTTTAAACATCATTGCTGACATATGTAAAGTCTTTCGACTCAACGCATCAGCTACCACATTTTCTTTTCCTGGATGGTAATTCAGACCGAAATCATAATCCTTTAACAATTCCAACCATCTCTGTTGCCTCATATTCAACTCCTTCTGATCAAATAAATACTTTAAGCTCTTATGGTCACTAAATACTTCAAATCTAGAACCATAAAGATAATGCCTCCAAATCTTCAATACAAAAACAACTGCAGCAAGCTCTAAATCATGCGTAGGATAGTTCTTCTCATGAGTCCTTAACTGCCTTGACGCATAAGCAACTACCTTACCATTCTGCATAAGCACACCTCCTAAACCCATCTTAGAAGCATCACAATACACCACAAAAGGCTCTCCTGGATTAGGCAACATCAAAATCGGAGCCAACGTCATCCTCTTCTTCAATTCTGTAAAACTTTCTTCGCACTGAACATCCCACACAAACGCTTTACCTTTAGAAGTCAGCTTAGTCAACGGGAGTGAAAACTTAGAAAACCCTTCGATAAACCTTCTATAATAACCAGCTAATCCCAAGAAGCTTCTGATTTCAGTAGCTGACTTTGGGGTTTCCCATTGCAACACAACATCAACCTTCAATGGATCTACAGCAATGCCACTACCTGAGATCACATGACCAAGAAAACTAATCTCTTTCAGCCAGAATTCACACTTGGACAGCTTTGCATACAACTTCTTCTCTTTCAAAATCTGCAATACTACTATTAAATGTTCAGCATGCTCTTCTTCTGACTTAGAGTAAATCAAAATATCATCAATGAACGCCACTACGAAACGATCCAAATAAGTGTGAAAGATACGATTCATATATTCCATGAATACTCCCGGCGTATTAGTAACACCGAAAGGCATAGCCGAATACTCGTAATGTCCATAACGCGTTCTGAAAGCCGTCTTCTGAATATCTTCATCTTTCACTCTAATCGGATGGTAACCCGACCTCAAATCAATCTTACTAAACACACGAGCATCCACTAATTGGTCCATCAAGTCATCTATTCTTGGAAGCGGATACTTGTTCTTAATCGTCACCTTATTCAACTGTCTATAATCAACACAAAACCTCATACTTCCATCTTTCTTCTTCACTAACAACATTGGATCTCCCCATGGCGATACACTCGGTCTTACAAACCTCTTCTCAAATAACTCTTCCAGTTGCTTCTTCAACTCTGACAACTCAGTTGCAAATATCATGTATGGTGCCATAGACACAGTATGGTACCAGGTACAAGATCAATTGCAAATTCAACTTCCCTCTCTGGCGGTACATCAGGAATCTCGTCAGGGAAAACTTCAGGAAATTCACACACCACCTGCAATTCCTCAATTATAGCTTGAGTCTTTACATATAGTGATGCCATCAATAAGAACATGTGTACTTCCTCTTACATCAACTTCCTCAACTGTCTAGCAGACGACAGACCATCTTCCTCTTCTTCAGGAGTAGAAAACTTCACCGACTTGTCATAACAGTTAATATGAACACAGTTATGCTCTAACCAATTCATACCCAAAATTACATCCAAGCCTCTTAACAGTAAACAAACCAAATCAACAACAAAGTCTCTGTCGAAGATCGACATGGGACACTTAGCACACACAAAGGAAGTAGTCACCGACCCCTTGGCTGGAGTATCGACGACCATTTCTCCATTCAAAGAAGACAACATAAGACCCAATCTTTCAACATAATCAGCAACAATAAAACAATGCATAGCACCACTATCAATAATAGTAATTAAAGGAGTACTATTAATGAAACATGTACCTCTAATAAGTCCGTCTTCAGCAGTTGTCTGATCCTCAACCAAAGCAAACACTTTTCCGCTTGACTGAGCCCTCTTCAATTTCGGACACTGGCTACCAATGTGCTCTTCTTCTTTACAGTTGAAACAAACCACACTCTTGTGCTCACACTCAGATACAACATGTCTGTTCTTGCCACAACGGAAACACCTCTTCACTTCAGTAGTGCACACATTACTCTTGTGCCCATACTTCCCACACTTAAAGCAAATCACACCAGCAGGAGCGTCTCCCCCACTAGTCCTCTGTCCATGAAAAACTCTCTATTTACCCTTACCAGCTGGGGCATCATAAGGCTTACCACGATTCTGTTGGTGCTTACCCCTCTTCTCACTGATAATCTTGTAATGAGCATTATTGTCCTCTTCATAAATCCTGCAGCTATCAACCAAATCAGCAAAGATATGGATTTTCTGATATCTAACTGCTTTCTTAATCTCCAGGCGTAACCCGTTCTCAAACTTAATACACTTCGAAAACTCAGCATTTTCCTCAGTGTAATGCGGATAAAACTTGGCCAACTAAGCAAACTTGGCCGCATACTCAACCACAGAAATACTTCCTTGCTTCAGCTCAAGGAATTCAATTTCCTTCTTACCACAGACATCTTCAGGAAAATACTTTCTCAAAAACTCCCTACGGAACACAGCCCAAGTGACATTCTCACCTGCAGCTTCTAACTTCTAACAAGTCTCTAGCCACCAGTCATCAGCCTCGACTGCTAGCATATGAGTCCTATAACGAACCTTCTACGCTGGAGTGCAGTCCATCACGCGAAAGATTCTCTCTATCTCTTTCAACCATTCCAATACTGCGTCAGGATCATACTTTCCCTTGAACGTAGGTGGATTCTCTCTCTGGAAAGTCGCCAACCTACGAGATTCAGCATTCCCGTCAGCATTCGGCTGATTTTCCATTGCATGAGCCATTGCTTCTAAAGCAGCAGCAAGAGCAGCATCATTCCTTCCAGCCATCTCAACTTCTCACTATAACATAAACAACGATTAGAACTCAAATGACAATACTCAATTGTTAGACAACTAAGACTCAATGACAAGGTCAGACCAACCTTTTGCTCTGATACCAACTTTGTAACACCCCAATTCTACCCCAAGCAATTATGCAAGATAAATCAGAGTTATAAAATTTCAATCATACAAATGAATCGGGACGTCACAAATTCTTCTAATAAATTCATTGCATTCATCGTGGATATATAACACTTTTTCGAACATTGGATGAACCATCAACATAATATCTTTAATCAAATTAATCAACATCTACGCAGCGGAATTCTTAAATAACATCTCTAACAACAAAACAACAACTTCGAAACATCACATATTTAATGATAATCAAATTAAAATTCAACAACTGAAAATCATCAATCAAAAACAAGAAGCGTTCATCCCCCCGAGTGTTACATATCAGAGCAATGACACCCACTCGAACTATTGAAGGATTACAACCTTCACTCTCGACTACCTGCACGTTACCAACATAAGGGAAACATTCAAACAGAAGGGGTGATATATCTAACTATATAATAAAGCGCATGATAATTAATATATTAAATTAGATCAACAGCATCACTACTTCTCATCTCATAATCAACGACAATCTCAACAATATTATACATTCATCAACATCAAAATACACTTCTTCATGAAATCGTATAATGCGACTCAATACTATGCAAATGCATGTGGTACCATTGGAGCAGAACTCCCATCTCAAAAAAATTCCAATTAATAGAGGCATCAACAAGGCATAGCCTTCATCTCAAAATTTTCCAATCCAGGCCATCTCAACGAGCATAAGCTCCATCTATAAAAAAATGCAATGTATGCGACACAACCATGAATGTAATGATAACACCCAAGTTAACAACATCTCAAATCATCTCAAATTATCATCTCAAAACATCTCAAATTATCATCTCAAAACATCTCAAAATACATCTCGAAATAACATCTCAAAGACATCTCAAATTAAGATCTCAAAATAACATCTCAAATAATCAAAATAATTCATCAAACGTCATTTATTTATAAATCATCAAACATCATTTATTTATAAATCATCAAACATCATTTATTTATAAATCATCAAACATCATTTATTTATTAATAACTTCTCATTTATAACTCAGCAGTATTTTAATTTCCAAAGTAAGTCAACACAGTCATTCTGTAACTCTAAAGTCAAGACTGTCACTATCCTACTGTTATAACTCAAACAGCGGCTTCTAAGCATCTAACGTTCATTGCTTTGCACAAAAACAACGCAAAGGCCATCCAACTTCTGAACACACAACCTCTAACCAACGCTATTTCTAAATACCCAACTTCTAATGACGCAACCTCTAGGCGACACAATCTTATGACTACTATATCTTCTGACTAATGCAACCTTTGATCAGATGCAACTTCTGATCATTACAGCTTTTGGCTAACCCCATCTTCTGATCAGATGCAACTTCTAATCATCACATCTTCTGACTAATCCCATCTTCTGACCAGGTATAACTTTTGATCATCACATCTTCTGATCATCACCGTCCTCTGACTAACCACATCTTCTGACTAGTGCAAATGCTGACTACTGCAACTTCTGACGACATAGTCCTCTGAAAGCATAGCTTCTAACCGATACAACTCCTAACGTTAGAACTTATATTTTCTAGTAATTCAACGCAACTTCTAACATCATAATTTCCACCTTTCACTAGGCCACGCAACTCCTAACACCTACGTCTAGCATCAGAACTTCTATCTTGCACTTAATCTGACGCAACTCTTATCAACATACTCCTAATTTCAGAACTGCTACTTTTTATTTCATCCTACTATTTTGATTCTTTGCCTGATATCAATCCAACTAAGAACAGTATGACAAATTCTACTCTCAAAATTAATTCATTAATTCTAATACAGTAGCGCCTGATATCAATTTGCCAAATTCTGCGTTTTCATTACTGCTATACTCAACATTTTCCATCACTGCATCTCACCACGGTTCCATAACTAAAGCCCTAAAACTTAATCTAATCATGACAATTCATCACCCATAATTACCCTATGATTCTACATCATTTTAACAACATCAAGGCATTAATATTCATCAAAATTCATCAATCCTCATCATACATCAATCATATATTCTCAATTCAGGAAAAAAACAACAATCACCACTAACCCCACATACCAATCATAATAAACCCAATTATAGAGTTAGAACCCCACCCTTAGCTTGGATTGAAGGTCGCTCTATAATTTCTGGTTGAATTCTCGTGCTTGTCGTTTCCCACTTCTCTAGCAGCTTGCACGTTCTCTTCCAAATCCTTATTTCTTTCTACTGCTTATTTCTTTCTATTCCAACAACAAATAATAAAATAACCGTATTATTCTATTATCTCCTTATTTGGCTTAAAACCAACACAACTCCTTATTACTTCTATTCTCCCAAAATAAGCCCACATAAAATAATATTACACTTTTAATATTATTTCACCACATAATATTATATCTCTAATATTATTTCTCCACTTAATAAAATAAATCCAATTAATTATAACACATCTTCATAAATATTCCAAAAATAATTTAATTAAATAATTAATTAAATTACGGGCGTTGCAGAGTTCTCCTCAACAAAGCAGGAATCCCCAGTGGAAGCATTTTTAACAAATTCTGAAGATATGTATATTCTTCATCTCCAACAGTAATCCATGATTTGACTTCCTAAAGCTCCTCAACATTGGTCAAAGATACAATTCAATAACATTCGGCATTCATACATCACATACATGAAAAATGCATATTATACGGTCTCATTTATTTTGAGAACATCATGCATACATCTGCATGCAAATAATCCGTTCTCCTTGCAGGGTAAAAGTCAATCATCAATCAAGACCTCTTCTGGTTAGATTTATTTCCTCCAAATTAAAGACAGGCGAATGAAGACCTCTTTTGGTTAGATTCATTTCTTCTAGATTAAAGACAAGCGAATGAAGACCTCTTCTGGTTAGATTTATTTCTTCCAGATTAAAGACAGACGAATGAAGACCTCATTTTATTAGATTTATTTTCTCCAGATTAAAGACAGGCACATATCATCAACATTTCCCACATAGGTCAGAGATTAATTCCCGAAGCAATCTAGGGCAACTATCTCTACGACCAACAAAAAGTAGGTTCCAGATTAATACCTGAAACAAGGCAGGACAACTATCTATGGAAAACCAATTGTAGATTAATACCTGAAACAAGACAGGACAACTATCTGTGGAAAACCAATTGTAGATTAATACCCGAAACAAGACAGGACAACTATCTACATGAGCAGATTGAAGATTAAACTCCCGAAATAGGACGGGGCGACTATCTTTATCACCAATGGTATGAACTCCCGAAACAGGACGGGTTTACCAACAAATTGATTGTGGATCAATTCTCGAAACAAGACGGGGCGACTATCTACATGACAAACACTTCCTTCAAGACATATGTTGTTTTAATTTAAATCGACCATTGACTTATCCTAATTATGTTCCAGTATACACTTTCGCTGGTTTAGTTAAACCTCTCTAAAGATTTATACTGATTCGCTATCCGGTGAAAAAATACTCGAGACATTTCTTGTTTCAGTATAATTCAATCAAAGATTTATTCTGATATTCCTTCCAATCTCTACCTACAATCACCTTTGGTGGCATCTATAAACCCATCTCCAACGACTCCCTATCATTCTGGATGGTATCTATAAGCCCATCTCCGACAATTATCTGTCACCTTTGGATGGCATCTATAAGCCCATCTCCGACAAACTTTTCAGTATGTTCCAAATGGTATTTGTTAAATCCATTCCTGATACAATCAACCAACAACACCGGTGAGTGAAAATTTTTGGGCACTCTAGTGTTCAATCATCTTCTACCTTCAAGCTACGAACGTGACATGCCATTCTTACTTTTCAGGTTTAAGAAAATTGAAAAGGGGTAGCTGTTGTACCCCAAAATTTTCCCTCCCTTTCCTTTAAAAATTCTCTTCTAGGGCTTTTCAATATGTTAAAAGCTTTTCGGGCTTCCAAACATGTCAATTAATTTGTCAAGGGTTCGAGTTTGCAAAATGCTCAAAGTTTCTCCTGTCCATTGGTTTTGTACTAAGGTTTTGACTTTTGAGTGTGTGACACTTGTTGTGATCAAGAGTCATGAAGCTTTATTTATTTTCATCTTTGCTCAAGGGTTTCTCCCTCATGGAATTAAGGTTTCAACCTGGGGATGTCATTGGTCAAAATTAGGGTTTATGCAGCTTTGATGGCTCTCATCTTCGCTCAAGTTTAAATCAGTTAGTTCTTCATCTGAATTTGGTTTATGGAGTTAAGAAGGTCTTTTACCATTGAGAATGGTTTTGATCTAGGGATTGACATGGTTTACAAGCTGTTGGAGCCATTTTCAAATTCAAAGTTTGTGTTTGATCTTATCCTAGAGCCAAGTTCATTCAAGGTTTTGATGGAATATGCAAGTTTCAACTTTATCCCATACTCACTATTTGAGTTTAAAATTCAAGATTCATTCTCATAAAAAGGATTTCATTTGGATTCAAATTCTTGTCCAATAAGGTGCAAACTTGCAAATTAATGATCATTCAATTTATTTTTTTAAGTGGCATCTATCATTCAATTTTCAAAGAATTATGAAGTGTCAAGGTGACTCAGGTTTTGGATCAAGAATCTCAAATATGGAGTTTTTGTTTGGATTCAAAGTACAAATAATTGAATTTTTACATGAACACATAAACCATGTTTAAATTCAAGTGGTATTTATCATTTGTTTGTAATTTTCAACAAACAATGATAATCTTACATGAAGACTCAAAGTTGTCCAAATCGCTATGTCTAGGTTGCAACATCTTTCATCATCCTTTTCATTATTTCATTCAAGTAAAAAATTGCTACAAATTTGTATTTTCAAAACCATTCAATACATTCCTCAAAATTGTTGTTCAAGACACATGCCAATTAAATTACAAGATTCAAAATTCAAAGTTCAAAATAAATTCAAGAAAAGAAGTTCAAATACATTCAAGGGCCTACTACATTTTCCTCCTATTTTTCTATTACAAAAACAAAACACAAGATTCTTCATGCTCCTAGCCTTCAAGCTTTTTTTCAAGCCATGCCACGATTTCCTTTCCATCTTCCCCCACTCCTCATCGATCATACATGAAACAAAATCACGAAAAAGTTAGTGATCAAGCAAATTCAAAAAGAACAAAACTACAAATAATATTCAACTCATCCTTAGGGTGGTTTCAAGAATCAGAAAAAGAGTTTGTTTTTATGTGCTAAGGCTTCAAATTTTCAGTTTTCATCATGGGTCAATTTCTATTGCAAATCACAACCCATTGTTGGTTCATAATAGAGAAAAGATGCAAACCGAATCTCAAATCCAAATAGCATTTTAAGCCCAAAAAGAATATCAATTCTGCCCAAAAGAAAGCCTCATACATAACATACATCATTGGCTAAAAGGTGTGAATTTTGGTTCACAAAAAGAAAATCATGTTCCCAAGTTTACTACAAAAGCAAGTTCTGTTCACAGTAAAGGAAAGAGACAATTCAGAAAATTACAAAGTTCAAGGTACAACTATCATACAAGCAACCGACCAACAAGCAATTGGTACAAAAATACAGCAAGTACAACCATCTAGCAAGCAAACTAGTACAAAACCCAACACCCATCATAAATGGATAACACAACCAACAAGCAAGGTAAAAGCAAAAGGTACAATAAAATTGACTTTTCAAAAGTCATAAAATTAGTGACAAGGTCAGACCAAAGCTTCTCTCAAAGTCCTTATCAAAAAAACAAAGCGAAACAAGAAAGCCAAAGTCACGGTATAAAAAGCCAGCAACGACACAGAAGCAGGGGGGTCGATACATAAGAAATAATATATAGAGAGTTCAAAAATATACAAAGAGGCTGAAACCCCAACATTATTTTCCATCTTTTTTTCACACAACAAAATATACACAGTTCAAAAGACAGAGGCCGAAAACAGCAGTAACAAAAAAAAACCCTTTCAAAATTTCAGTTCACAAAAATATAAAGGCCCAGCCATCACACAACCGACACCACCATTCTTCCAAACTCATCATCATCGTTTACAAAAAAAAATACACGAAACAGAATCACAACAACCAACCAAACAAAAACTGTAATATTTTCGTTCATCATTTTCTAAAAAAACCATACCCTTCAGAGATGCAAAGAGAAGAATGAAAAAGAGCAATCTCACCAAAATCATGTAGAAAAAGCAAATCAGAGCCCTTAGGGTTTCCGTTCATCCCCTTTCAGATTTGCTTCAAATTATGCGAAACCTACAAAAATAAGTCACAGATTAGAAATCAGCAAGAAGAAACGAACCAGAAAATGTAAGAAAAATCGTGTTTGGAGCCTAGCCGCCACCGTCATCGCCGTGAGGGTGATTTCTGGTGCGACGCCTTTTTCTTCTCCGGCTAGGAAGAGGGACAGAGAGAACGAGAGAAATTAGAACATGAGAGAGAGAAAGTTTATGTCAAAATGAGACTGGGTCTCATATTTGTTTGTTTTATTAAATAACAACCTAGGCTAAATCATGTTTTATTAAATAACAACCTGGGCTAAATCGTGTTTTTTTTCTAGGCCCAACGACCCCTTTTCAGCACCACATCTCCCCTTTTGCTATTCGCTATCAACAAGCCCTTCCTCCCAAGCCCAACGCACCCCCCCTCTTTCTTGCGAACACAGCCAGGCCCAGTTAACCTTTTTTTTACTTGTATTTTTTGCTGATTTTAAATAAAAAACTTATTTTAGGGCCCATCACCCTTTTATTGTCTTTAAACACTCTTTCTATTTTTTAAATCCCCTCTAAATTATATATTTTTTTTTATATTTTATTCTATTTTCTTTTCTTCATCCTTTTTATTATTATTATCATTATTATTAGTTTTTATTAATTAAAAAAACATTTTATATTTTATTTAGAAGATTAATATACTTTTATCTCTTTTAAAAACTAAAAATACCAAAAACATTTTCTTATTTAATTTCTTTCTTTAATTTAATATTAAGCTCAGACTTAGTTCATTTTATTTTTAATTAAAATTAACTTAGAATTTGGACCTTATTAATTAATTTCTTTTCATACCTTTTGATTAACATTAAAATCTTTTTCATAAGAAACGCTAAAGAATATCTCCTTTTTTTTCTAAACTAACTTTGGTTTAATTAATTATTTTTCTTTTCTTTTAACTAATTTGTTTAAAACTTTTTCCTTAACCAAATTCAAAACAAAAAAAAAACATTTTTTCATATTTATTCTCTTTTCCATTTATCTCTTGTACATTATATACATATCATTATTTGTACATTATATTCATTCCATCTCTTGTACATAATATTTTATTTTAATTCTTGTTCATCCAATTCAATATGGTTGTAATAGATGATTAGGTTTAATTTCTTGCAATCCCCATTTGTAAATATTTATCCCCATCCCCAAATGATGTAATAACATATAATTTATTTTCCGCAATTTTATTGCTTTCATATAAATGCTAGTTAATTAGGGTTTGTATGGCAAGATAAAATCAATACTTAGAAAACCCTAATTCAAGATAAATTCAAGCATGAAATACATAACACTTGCATACTTCGCACCTCTAGGGTTAACTCCACTTCTTGCTTCGAGAAAATGGTCATGATATGCATGTGATACATCTTAGCAAAAATAATCAAAAATACAAGATCATAGTCCCTCGATGACGCTACGAATGTTGTCTTACAAATGATCTTAGTCCCTTAAGAAAAATGCTAAGGTATCTCACAATAATGCATTTTTATGACTATATGATGACCCACGCTCGTCCCTTTACATCCAAAGATAGGGCTTCTTACCAATCAATGGTAAGATATCAATGTCAAAGGAAGAGAGAAATGAACCAAATAATTTTGAGTAGGTAGAACGTTCTTAGTTGCTTGCTCACAATCCATCTTCAAAAACAAACATCTTTTCAAACACACCAAACACTTTCAAAGCATAAAATATTGTCAAAAAGTACAATACTTTGTATGCATTCTTATAGAGACGAGAATCATTACAAAGTTTGTCTAAACGAAGGCGCTTTTCAAAAATACTTTCAAAACATATCACAAACATATTTCAAACAAATCCATTTCAAAAGTGAGATAGAAAAGTAACTAAGAGCCCATAGATAACTATGGATGAAAAGAGTGCTAACACCTTCCCTTTTCATAACATACCCCCCAAACTCAAGAAAAATATCTCAAAGGTCTTTCCTGTTATTTTCACCCTTTTCCTTTATTGGATAAAAGAAAAGTAAGTGGCGACTCCTGCTATCTGCAACAATTGCAATCAAATGAAAAACAACCAAGTCAGTTCTCCCACCATATTACAGATGGTTTAGAGAGAAAACACACGAGTAGATTTTATGTTTCAAGTTTCTTGGCCAGAAATGACAACAATGGAGGATTGTAGACAGTTTTGAGTTTCAGGGAGTTTTGGGATGCTTGAGGGATTGTGAATTTGTGTCTTTGGCCTGTAGATGGATGCTTAATTTACAGGCAAAGGGTTGGAGTGCTCAAGTTGATCAGAATTCAAATTTACATGTTAATCTTAACATGTGATTTTCTTGACAAAGCAAGTTTCAATGCCTTGTACCTTTGATCATAGAGTTGTAGATGGACTGTAATCATAACAAACAAGTTATGATCTCAATGCATTGACTTTATGCATAAAGCTTGCTTTACAAGAATGGAATGGTGACTTTCTTCCAAAAACAGAATGATGCTTTGGATAATGACTCGAACATTTGGATAATAGCTCAATTAATTGTGTAAACAATTAATTATGGAGTGAAACACGAGTTTGAAGCCTGCAAAGCAAGATTATGCAGCATGGCTATGGATTTGGTCAAGTCTTCTTCATGAAAGATGCATTGTAATTCAAGTTTGAAAGCCTAACTTATCCTCTTAGATTCTCCTAACTCAAGAATGATTTGATTGAGTTCTGGGACATTTTGGAAAGTTTGAAACATACTCTACAACCTTCATGTTTTCCATTTTTGCAAAATCATCTTAGAACTATGTGAAAAATAGCCATGAAGTTAGGTCAAAACTCTGCCTAAACTAGGCCAAAATTTCAGTAAGTGTTTTTTACACAAAGTGCATGACTTCATGGACTCATATCTCAAAATCCAAGAATTTATATAACTTTTCATGTCCTACAAAGTTTTAGATCTCATTGAGATATACAACTTTCATGTTGGAATTTTTCTTTTAATCATCTTGCATCTTGATGAGAAGTTGGCATGAAGTTATAAAATTATCATACTTAAAAACACTTAGAAAAATTTTTGTCTTGAAAAGTTTGACTTTTTAAATTGAATTTTGAATTTCTTGAATTATTTATGATAAAGCTTCACATTTCTGAATGTCTTGATTAATTGTGATCTTTAAAACTCAATTTTGATCAAAAGGTCAAATTTTGACTTTTGGTGTATCAGTTAACTTTTAATCATTTGACTGAATTTCAACTATCAATCAATTGATATTTGAGAAATGTTTTGAGCCATGAAATCAGGTCCACATGTTGTATTTTAATCCTTTAGATTGTGCTTCAAGCTATTAGATCATGTATTAGGTCAAAAGTCCCTGATCAGTCAAATACAACCAAAACCCTAATTTTGACCATTTTTCCTTTTGGTGAATTGAGCATTTTTCTTGGGGAATTGTGATCCAAAATTGATCAATTGACATGTATGACTTCAAAATGTTGATATTGGTCAAAAATCTTGAAGTTTGACTGTAGGTTGACCATAATTGACTTTTTACCCAATACAATTGATTTTGGGTCATCTGACCAATTGACTGAGCAATTTTGAGATGCAAGACTTGAAACTTGACATGAGCATTATTGAAAGTCAATTGAAGCATTAGAAGTTAAATTGTCCTTGTGAAAATACAAACCCTAATTTGAGGCATCAGTATTGAGAACATGGCTTAACCTAGTTAATACCGGTGCAAGCCAGAACCATTGAAGATCTTTGTGAGAAATGTCTTGAAAAGAGAGGGAAATTTTTTGGGTACAACAGCTTCCCCTATTCAATCTTCTTAAACCTGAAGAGTTAGATTTGCGGGTCTACAATTCGTGACGTGACGGTGGAAGATGATTGAACACTAAAGTTTCCAGAAATTTGCACTCGCTGATGCACGAAGTAATGTGTTAGTTGATTGGGTCGAAAATGGGATTAAAGATTCCATTATGAGAGGTAATGAAGATTCGTTGGAGATAGGCTTATAGATGCTATCCAAGGTGACGATTGATAGGGATTGGAAGAAGTACCAGAATAAATCTTTGGTCGATTTATACTTAACTGAGCAAAGGTATCGAATAAACCTTAACTGGATAACAAATCAGTATAAATATTTAGAGCGATTTAACTAAACCAGAGAAAGTGTTTACTGGAACGTAATCAGGATAAATCATTGGTCGATTTAAACTGAACCATCAGAGGTCTTGAATAATCTTTAACTGGATAACAAATCAGTATAAATCTTTAGGGAGAATTAACTAAACCAGAGAAAGTGCCTACTGGAACGGAATCATGATAAATCATTGATCAATTTAAAATGAACCAACAGACGTCTTGAATAATCTTTAACTGGATAACGAATCAGTATAAATCTTCAGGACAATTTAACTGAACCAGAGAAAGTGTTTACCAGAATGGAATCAGGATAAATCATTGATCGATTTAAACTGAACTAGAAGATGTCTTGAATGAACTTTTAATTAGATAATGAATCAGTATAAATCTTCGGAGGATTTAACTAAACCAGAGAAAGTGTCTACCGGAACAGAATTAGGACAAATCATTGGTTAATTTAAACTGAACTAGTAGAAGTCTTGAATAATCTTTAACTGGATAATGAATCAGTATAAATCTTCAGGGCGATTTAACTGAACCAGAGAATGTGTCTACTGGAACGGAATCAGGATAAATCATTAATCGATTTAAATTGAACCAGTAGAGGTCTGTTTGTTGTTGATGATATTTATCTGATAATTGATCATCCCTGAAAAGGTGAAGAATTAGTTGTGATTCAATGTCATGATGCATGCATTGCGTAATGATGTTCTCAAAATAAATGAGATTATGCTATATGCATTTTGTATGCATATGTCATGATGCATGAATGTGAAATGTTATTGAAGTAAATCTTTGTCTGGAAAATAAATCCTTGACAATTCTTAGGGAGATTTGGGAAGCTAAATCCCAAACTACTGCTGGATATAAAGAGTATGTGTATCTTCAACCTTTATTATAGTGCTTCTATTTGGAATTACTATTTGTTGTTTTAGGAAACTTTGCGGGGAATGTTGATTTCTTCCTTGGGAATAGAGGTTAAGAAATCTTGGTTGTCCATTACTCTACTGGGGAATTATACTCATATATCCTGACTAGGGATGAAAGAGATGATTAGACTTCTGATCATCTGGGGAAAATGAAATTAACTGGTAACTGGTCGGGTTCCAGGTTTTGCAGCAACTTTTAGGGATAGCATCATTTTTGCTGGGGACAAAGGGTGTTATCCGTTGATTTATAATAGCCCGAAAAGTAAACCCAAGCTGGGGAGACCGTAGTCCATTGGGGAAATAAATCTTGTCGAGGAAGGTATTCTGAAGACTTTACTGGGGAAATGTATTCATTAGATGAAGAATTTTTGCAAGGTTTCATTTTGGTTCTGGAAGACTTGACTAGGGAAGAGAATTTCCAGGGAATGTGTCGATTGGAACTCTGGATGGAGTAACTCTTTGGGGATAATGTTATTGAAGTAACTTTGTGGGGACATCCCAAATCTTTAAGTAAATTCTTATTATTGTTCTTGTGTGTTCATTTATTAACAGTTGATCGTGTTCATATGCATATGTTCATTCAATTTTAGTAATTGGACGTTTTTGCACTTAAAACAGAAAAACAAAAAGTTTGCGCTTCAAAGTATATTTGCATTAATAATTTGCCTAAAAACAGTCATTTTTGTACAGGGAGATAGAGATCCTAGTAAGAGGAAGTCGTCAAAAAAATTAAAAGAATACAAGGTAAACAAAAATTGTATAGCCATGTGGAAGTGATCTCATTGGGTTCCAACTCCGCTATTGCCCCTATGTCTTTGAACATCACCCCTTTCCGTTGATTGGATTGATCTTGTACCATTTGAACTTTTAACTTTGGTGATAAAGTTGGATGTAGTGATTCAATGAGACATAGTCATACTCTTTAATCTTTAACTTTTTCCTGGACTGCCCCTTCGGGTTTTCAGTCCACCAGGATACCTTTTTTTTTTGCCCAAGCCGCCCTTTCAGGTTTTCGACTTGTCGGGTGTACAATCTTTTGAATATATCCCTAATTTTTTCCTAAATCTTCTTGATTTTCCCGGATGCCCTTATTTTTCCTAGGTATGTCAACCTAGCGGGTCATTTTTATGTGTAGTATTTTTTAACTATGTCCGCGTTCAGCGAATGCGAAAAATCTTCACCGTCCATAGTAGTTAGCATCATAGCACAACCAGAGAATAATTTTTAACAAAAATGGACCTTCGTGTGTGGCAGTCCATTTGCCCCTGGGATCGCCTTGTGGGAGAATGATGTGCTTTATTACCAAGTCGCCAGTCTGATATACTCGAGGCTTGATCTTCTTGTTGAAAGCTCTGATCATATGCTTCTGATACAGTCTCTTCTCATCAATCAAATTCAATTGATACAATCTAATCTGAATCCATTCGTCTTTGCCTAAGTCTGCTTCCTTCATAATCCTTAAGGAAGGAATTTGAACTTCAACAGGCGGAACAACTTTCATGCCATAGACTAAAGAGAAAGGGGTTATCCTGGTTGATGTTTATGCCGAAGTACGGTAGCCATGGATATCAAATTTTAGAATCTCATGCCAATCCTTGTAGGTTACCACCATCTTTTGCATAATCTTCTTTATGTTTTTATTGGAAGCTTCTATTGCGCCATTCATCTTAGGTCTGTATGGAGAAGAATTGTGATGCTTGATTTTGAACTGAGTGCAAATTCCGTAATCATAGCATTGTTGAGATTGGTTCTGTTGTCTGTGATGATCCTTTCAAGGATACCGTACCAGCAGATAAGGTTATGCTTGATAAAACGGGCTACAACATTCTTTGTAACTGAGGCAAATGAGGCAACTTTAACCAATTTGGTGAAGTAGTCAATCGCAATAAGGCTGAAGCATTGTCCATTGGAGGCATTGGGCTTGATCTCTCCAATCATGTCAATGCCCCATATTGCAAACATACATGGAGCAGTCATGACATTCAAGGGTACTGGTGGCACATGAACCTTGACGGCATAAATTTGGCACTTATGGCAAGTCCTCGAGTGGTGGTGACAATCAGTTTCCATAGTCGACCAATAGTAACCAGCCCTTAAAATCTTCTTAGCCATAGTGTGTCCACTGGAGTGAATTCCAAAGATTCCCTCATGCATGTCTTCCATGATCTTATTTTATTCCTTCTTGTCCATACACCGGAATAGAGTAGAATCATGGTTGCGCTTGTACAAGATTCCATTGCTTAGGAAAAATTTGGCAAAAAACCTTTGTAGGAATTTCTTGTCGTTGTTGGAAGCTCCTTCAGGATACTCATTTGCGTCAAGATATCTCCTTACCTCATAGTACCAAGGCCTCTCTTCATCAGTGTCAATCTCACAACAGTGTTTCGGTTCGTCAAATCTTTTGATCGTAATTCTAGGAGCCTTGTTGTCCCAATTGACCTTGAACATGGATGACGTTATTGCTAACGCGTCTGCTAACTGATTTTCTTCTCTTGGGAAATGTTCGAAGGTGGCCTCCTCAAAGTATGGGACCAAAGTTAGCACAAGCTCTTTGTAAGGAATTAAATTTGGATGTTTGGTATCCCATTCGCCTTTAAATTAACTGATTACTAGAGTTGAGTCCCCATATACATCCAAGAATTTGATTCTTAGGTCGATAGCAGCTTTTAGACCCAAGATGCATGCTTCATGCTCGCCATGTTGTTTGTACAGTCGAAGCACAGTCTGGAAGTGAAAGGCGTATGTCAACCTTTGGGGGAAATAATCACAGCACCAATTTCGTTACCTAAAGCATTGGAAGCTCCATCAAAAACCATAGTCCATTGGGATTCTTGTTCAGGTCCTTCATACGTTCTAGGCTTCTCACAATCAGTTATCAGCATGATATTCTTGTTCGGGAATTTAAAGTGCATGGGTTGGTAGTCATTAACAGCTTGATGGGCCGAATGATCTGCCATCACACTTCCTTTGATTGCTTTTTGTGTGGTATATTGGATGTCATATTCAGTCAGGATCATTTGCCATCTAGCTATTTGTCTGGAGAGAACTGGCTTCTCGAAGATATACTTGATAGGATCCATATTAGAAATCAATAAAGTGGTGTAAGTCATCATATACTGTCCTAGCCAGCGAGTATCCCATGCCAGAATGCATCAAGTTTTCTCGAGAAGTGAATATCTTCTTTCACAGTCGGTAAACTTTTTGCTCAGGTAGTATATTGCATGCTCTTTTCGGCCAGACTCGTCATGTTGGCCCAGCACACACCTCATTGAATTATCTAATACCATCAAGTACATAATCAGAGGTCTTCCTTCAACTGGAGGCATCACGATGGGATGTTCTTGCAGATATTATTTAATTTTGTCAAAGGCTGGTTGGCAGTCGTTGTTCCATATGACTACTTGATCTTTCTTCAACAGTTTGAATTTTTTCTCACAAGTGGCAGTTAAGTGAGATATGAATCGGGAAATATAGTTGAGTCGACCTAAGAAACCTATAACCTCCTTCTCACTATAGGGAGTTAGAATTTCTTGTATGGCTTTGACTTTTTCAGGGTCAACCTTGATACCTTTTCCACTGACAACAAAACCTAGAAGCTTTCCACACCTTACCCCGAAGATGCATTTCTTGGGATTCAACCTTAGCTTGTATTTCTTGAACCTTTCAAATAGCTTGTGAAGACGATCAAGGTGTTATTCCTCAGTTTGCGATCTTGCAATCATATCATCAACATAGACTTCTATTTCATGATGGATCATGTCATAAAATAGGGCTACCATAGCTCATTGATAGGTTGCCCCTGCATTCTTCAAACTGAAAGTCATGACCTTGTAACAGAAGGTTCCCCACTGTGTGACAAAGTTGGTTTTCTCCATGTCTTCAGGCTCCATCTTGATCTGGTTGTAACCGTAGAATCCATCCATGAAGGAGAAAACTTTATGTTGAATCATGTTGTCGGCCAAGACATCAATGTATGGTAGTGGGAAATCATCCTTGGGACTGGCCCTATTCAAATATTTGTATTCTATGCACATACAGTCTTTTCCATCTTTCTTCGGTACTGGGACCACATTTGTAAACCATAAGGGACATGACGTCACTGCCAGAAAACCTGCATCGAACTGTTTCATTACCTCAGCTTTTATTTTCTCAAACATGTCTGGTCGCATACGACGAACCTTTTGCTTGACTGGAGGACAATCTTCCTTCATTGGCAGGTGATGGACTATGATATCGGTATCAAGCCCTGGCATATCTTCATATGACCAAGCAAACACTTCAATGTAGTCATGCAAAATTTGGACCAATCTTCTCTTGACACAGTCTTCCAAGTTAGCTCCGATCTTGACTTCTCTCTTGTTTGCCTCAGTACCTAGGTTGATTACTTCAACTGGTTCCTTGTGCGGTCTAATGGCCTTTTCCTCTTGCATCAGAAGTCTGGTGAGTTCTCCGGGTATTTCACAATCTTCCTCGCCTTCGTCTTCGACTTGATAGATTGGATGTTCAAAGTCATAGATGGAAATAGCAGAGTCGTTGTCAATGATATCCGGAGTCGATGTAGATCTAAAAATGTGTGTGTGTGTGTGTGTGTGTGTGTGTGTGCAGGTAAGATCAGATGGCTACTTTAAAATGCAATAAAGTAAAGAAAGGAAAAGAGCGCAAAATTTGAATGCAAAATAGTCTAATGTTTTCATTAAAATGAGCATATGGCATATGAAAATGACAAACCCTTAACAAATGAAACAACAGTGCCCCGGGCAAGGCACGTGGCCTTAAAGTCATTGTTTTAATAGAAATTACAGACAAAGTTCTCAAATTAATGGAACAGTAAATGGTAATTACTCCTTGTCGAAGGAGATGGGAATTAAATCCTTGGCATGCTAGTTGTTGAGTCCTTATTCAGAAGTCGGGTAGATCCAGTCATCAAATTCATAGTCGGCTCCAGAGTCTTCAAGGGCATTCAATTCATGATTACTGATGTGAAGAGGTGGTTTTCCTACGCGAGCACGTCTGGCCACCTTTTGAGCTTTGGCAATGAAGCCCAAACCACATTTGTCTGATTTGAAAGGGATGTATGGGAGTTGTGCCCAAATGGTACAACCTCTGTCTTCCATCATAGCGTGAGCATCTTTGAGGGAAGCCATCCTAGGCACATCTTTAACAGCTTTCGGAACATCGGGAGTAGCCTTGGCAACAGCAACCATGGGAGAGATAACTTTGAACGCTTGACAAGGAGTTTCTATGAACTCGTCATCCATCTCAACATACTTAAACGAATTTAGATGGCTAACCATAAACTCTTCTTCACCACAGATGGTAACAATCTTTCCCTTGACCGAATATTTCAACTTTTGATGTATAGTGGAAGTTGTCGCTCCTGCCCCATGAATCCATGGGCGTCCAAGTAGGCAAGAGTAAGCAGGACAGATATCCATCACATAGAAAGTTGAGTTGAAAATTTGAGACCCAACTTTGATGGGGAGATCAACTTCTCCATGGACCATCCTTTTGGATCCGTCAAAAGCCCTCACCACTATGTCACTTGGCTTCAGTATCAAACCTTCGCAATCCAACCGATCTAGGGCACCTTTGGGCAAGACATTCAAAGAGGACCCAATATCCACCAATACATGAGCTAGAGTGGTTCCTTTGCATTCAATAGAGAAATGCAAAGCTTTATTATGATTTCTTCCGGAGGGAGTTAAATCAGTATCCGAGAATCCCAATCCATTATCGGCAGCCAAACTCGCTACACAGTTTTCAAACTGATCGATCGTAGTCTCTTGAGGAACATGTGCATTTTTCAAGAATTTAATCAATGCTTGAGCATGTGCATCAGAGAATAGTAACAAAGATAGCATAGAAATCTTCGAGGGTGTTTTCCTCAACTGTTCTACTATCTTTAACCACTTTTCCTTATAATCTTCAAAATCTCCTCCATCTCTTGGGTATAGGGTTCCTCAGTGGTAATGTCTTTTGCAGGTGCCTCCATCCTGGAAGACTCAATCATCTTTTCTTTTCCCCTAGCATCAACACTAGTTTTGTCAACAATAATGCGAACATGTGTAGTTGTGGTGGTGGAGGTGAAATATCAGGAGAGAAGATTCTCCCCATCCTAGTCATATTGCTAGAGTCAGTAATGTTGGTAATGTCAGTAGTATGATCAATCTAGGAGTCTTATTTAATACCATGGTAGTATACTTCAGATCCATAATTCTAGGATACCACCTTATCATAAGAATAAGGGACTGGCCCCGGTGTGGTAATTATCAATAGAGTTATTCTCAGTTCATTGGGAATCCTAATAAGACCTTTTGAAGCGATCCTAATATGTTTGTTGGAGATGATGATGATGGATATGTCTTCAACTTCTTGAGGTACAACTTTAATAAAACTTTTACGGATGGAGTTCTTTAGAATAGTATCTCATGGCTGTCCATTAGGTGTTGGACACCTTTTTTCAGCCATTCACAACCATTGATTTGCACAACACAGCAACAACAATCTTTAAGGCAACCAAGGAAAACCCCAACTTTCAACAAATCATTTTTAACAAACTTCAGTGGAGTGGTCAAGTCATTAACAGAGGAAACAAAAGCAGTATCTTTAATAGTGTTGACACATTTGCCATGATTTAGCATGGGTGCAGTGATTACATTTGGAGTTGATGGAGGATCGAATTCAATGGTCTTGTTGTCAATGAGGTCTTGGATTTTATTATTGAGAGGCCAACAATCATTTGTGTCGTGTCTGGGGCTATTCGAATGGTAGGAACATTTGGCGTTGGGGTTGTATTTTGGAGAAGCAATGTAAGGGTTGGAAGCAGGATCTCACAAGGTCACCAAGTCATCTTTCAAAAGGTGTTGCAGAGCTTGAGATAGTTGCATATTGATTTTGGTAAATTGTATTCTTTGAACATCCGGTCTTTGTTGATTATTTTGTTGACGAGGTTGTTGAGTTGGAGTTGGATTGGAAATTAATACATCCTCTACAGAATGGTGATGGTCATTCCTAGCACGACTTCTTGACCCATATACAACATTAGTCTCTTTTTTTCCCAATAAATGATTTTTTTCGTAGCATTTTATGTAGAGGCAGAGGCCATGGGTATCTTTCCACTTTTAATATCGCTCTCAACCCTTTCACCTGTATAGATTAATTCAGTGAACACAGATGATGAACTTCCAATTAACAAGTGTAAAAATGGTCCAGTCAATGTTCCCATAAACATATATACCAATTCCCTATCAGTCAATGGTGGCTGCACCCTGCCAGCCAGGTCTCTCCATATTTTAGTGTATTCTTTGAAGCCTTCATTGGAACCCATGGTCATTCATTGCAACTGCACCCTAGTTGGCGCCAGATCGGAGTTATATTGATATTGGCAGTAAAAAGTAGTGGCCAAGTCCTCCCAAGCATGGATGTTAGAACCTTCCAACTGGTAAAACCACTCCAATTGAGTCCCAGACAGACTTTCTTGAAAAAATGCACCCACAGATTCTTGTCAGTGGTATGCGGTTGAATTTTGCGGACGTAAGATCTCAAGTGAAGCTTTGGGAAAGAGACACCATCGTACTTGGAAAAAACTGGAATCTTGAATTTGTGGGGGATGACTACCCAGGAACCAAACCCAAGTCTTCAAAATCCAGGCCAGGCACAACTTGAATTTCCACAGCCTTCAATTTGTCCTCTAGTTGCTTATATTTGTCTTTGGTCGGTGGATATTGTTCGTCAAAATAGTCCTGATCCTCAGAGATTGGATTGTTTCCACCCTAGAACGGGTGCTCCTTGCATCTTCATCCTGATTCTCATCCTCCTCGGAGGAGTCTTCTTCCACTTGAACTTGTCAAACAGGGCCCTTGAATCTCTTCTTCATGTTGATCACGGTCTTCTTCTTGGTCTTTTTCTTTGTAACCAGAAATTCCATCAGTTCTTGCTGCCCCTTTTCTAAGTTAAGCAAAGTTTCTTGAAACTGAGAGTTTTGTGTCTGCAATTCCTTCACATTCTGCTCGAGATCCATCTTATACTGAAATAAACAGTAGAAAGATGAGGAAACCTGTGTCAGAAAACATGCTTATGTTATGATGCATGTAATGCAAATGCGATGTTTTCAAGGACCTTTAAGATTTAAATTTGTTTAAACAAAGAAAGAACAATTATTAATTGCATTAATAAGTTAAAATAAGGTTACAAGATACCTCTTGGGCTTACAATGAGAGGAAAACAACAAAAATGAACTAATACAAGAAGATTCAAGTCTCTCATGGACGCTTCCTCTTTGGAGTAATGTAGGCATTCAAGTTCCGTTTCTCGTGAAGTTGTCTTGTGAGCTCCAACACTTTCTTCCCGCCTGCATAGAATTGGGCTACAAAGGTGTCTCGCTCCCCTTTGAGTTGAATCTATGATCTTTGCAACTCTTCGAGAGTAGTAGGCATGTCAGGATGAAGAATAGTGTAGGGAATATCTCCTTCGGCAATATGCTCTGCAATGATAGGTAAGATGGCAGGATATGGTATCATGAGGCTTTGAGCGTGAGCTCGCACCCACTTGAGATAAGGCTCCAATGGAATATATTTCTTATGCCTCAAAGTTTTGCTATCAACTTTGTTCACCATGCCCCAAGCTCGTACAAATCTTTGATGATAACCTTGGACATCGTTCTCATAGTCAAATACAATACCTTGGACAAGTGCGTCATGAGGGACATCCCTCCGAGCATAACCAAACTGCCGTAGAGCCAAGCAAGGATTATAGGTGATACCTCCCCTAATGCCAAAGATAGGGACATTAGGGAATTCCCCACAACGATGAATGATAGTGACATCCTCTAAAGATCGAGAACACCAATGGATATTCGAATGCGAGAGTGACATCAACCTTTGAGACCAACTCATACCTTATTCGTTCATCAAAACTGATCAAGGAATGTGTGAAATAAACCACCTAGCCAAAAAAGGACTACAACACATAAGAATCCCCCTTCTCTTCATGGTGCGAATATCAAAAGAATGCAAAATATCTCCAAGTAAGGTAGGCTCCGAGTTACGAGATAGAAAACATTTGACCGCATTCACATCTATGAGTTGGTTTGGGTTAGGAAATAGTACCATCCCATAGAGTAGAAGAGCCAAAATTTATTCAAAAGCTTGCAAATCTAAAGAATCCCAAAACTGTTGAGCCTTCTCAAACAGAAACTTGGCTAGAAAACCCTTAACACCACTTCTTGTTTCCCAATTTGCCACAACGTTGGACCGTTGCAAATGTAAAGCTAGAGCAATCTCCTCAGGTATTGGTTCTTTCTCAATACCGGTGAAGGGTAATTGATCAAGAATATGCACTCCCAATAGTTGAGAAAACTCCTCCATGGTGGGCACTAATTGGTAATCAGGAAATGTAAAGCAATGATGCTTAGGGTCAAAGAATGAAAGAGTACCCCCATCATTTTTTCTTCAAAATTTGAGGTAGCCAAGTTGATGAGACGACCATAATTCTTGGTGAATGGAGAATCATGGGGAACCCATGACGCTAACTCCTTGAGTTGAGGAGGCACTTTCACAAAGCCTATTCGGATAGTCTTTCTACGATTGGAATCCATGTCCTACAAAACAGTCAAAGATAAATCCCAAGGTCCTTGAAATGGTTAGTGCAAATGCCATGGTATGATGTCATGATGTTATGTAGAGATACACATATACAAACAAAGCAAACAAGTCCTTAGGTTTAGGCTTGGATGAGGTTCATATGTAAGTACCTTTTTGAAGTTTAGTTGGTTCAAATTGTCCTACAAAGTAATCGGGTTCTAGGGAATCTCAATATCATTGATATTCTTTCATTAGGCATTGTCTCAACATGATCAATCATTTATTGCAGCCAAAATATCCCAAAAGTCCAAACTCAGTTGAGTATCAACCAATCTTTATCTTTGCACCAAATTCGGCTATCTCATTACTTCCTAATGGCCAAGTTGTTCAACTAAAGGTTTTATGGCCAGTTAGTGCTTCATGACACCACACAGCAGCCCCAAATTCTCTTCGATTCAACATAAGGGATACCGGTACCAACAAATGTGTCACACTAATGTAGCTATTGTCTCAACCATATCGGTCTATGCCGTACAGTCTCCACAATCTATTGCTACTTACCTAATGGTGTTCCTAGATCCGGGTAGAGGATCTATATAAGAAATCCAAACATAGGCCCAAAAAATGTAAAGCAAACAAGTCAAACAAATGAAAACATTTAAATGTGATCTAGTCTCTAAGGTAACCCCACTTTTAAGTATAAATTCCCCAGCAGAGTCGCCAGTTCTATAATACGGTAGGAGAACTGACTTGGGTGTTTTGCATTTGATTGCAATTGTTGCGGATAGAAAGAGTCGCCACCGACTTTTCTTTTATCCAATAAAGGAAAGGGTGAAAAGAACAGGAAATACCTTTTGAGAATTTTCTTAAGTATAGGGGGTAGGTTATGAAAAGGGAAGGTGTTAGCACCCTTTTCATCCGTATTATCTATGGGCTCTTAGTTGTTAGATTACTTTGAAATGCTTTGTTTAAAATGTGTTTGTGATAGTTTGAAAGTATTTTGAAAAGTGCCTTTGTTTAGGCGAACTTTGTAATGATTCTCGTCTCTATAAGAATGTATACAAAGTGTTGACTTTTGAAAATAGTTCATGAAAAGGTGTTGGTGTTTTTGAAAGATCGTTTTGAAATGTTTGTGAGCAAGCAACTACGAGCGTTCTACCTACTCAAAAAGTCTTTGTTCGTTTCCTCCTCCTTTAGATATTTCTATCTTACCATTGATTTGTAAGAAGCCTTGTCATTGGATGTGAAGGGACAAGCGTGAGTCGTTGTACAGTCATAGAAGGCAATATTGTAGGATACCTTAGGAATTTATCTTAAGGGTTTAAGATCGTTTAACAAAGGCAACATCGAAGGGTCGTCGAGGGACTACGATCTTGTATTCGAGGGTTTTTGCTAAAGTATCTCACGTTTGAGGGACATGACCATTTTATTTGAAGGCAACAAGTGTAGGTTAACCTTAGAGGTGTAAGTGTGTAAAGTGTATTGTTTTCATGTATTTTTGTTTTTGCATTAGGGTTTTCTTTATTTTAAGTCTTTCCATACAAACCCTAATTACTAGAAATTATAGTGAAAGCAATAAATTGCGAAATTTTAAAGTCCTACGCTATTACAGTATTTAAGGAATGGGGATACAAATTACAAATGGGGGAATAAGGCAAATAAAAACCCTACTTTACTATTACAACCATATTGAATATGAACAAATAATGTACAAGAATATGAAGATAATATAAAAAAAAAAAAATTGATTTTGTTTCAGTTTTTGTATAAAGGGTTTAATATTATCTTAATTAAACTAACAAAGAAGGAAAATAATTAATTATGTCTAAGTTGATTGAATAAGAACTAAACCTAAATTAAATAGAAAAGGAATTAGATTAATCAAGAAACAACTTTTTAATGTTTTTTTAAGAAAAAGGTTTTAAAGTTAACCTAATTAAACTTAATGAAAGAGATTAATTAAAATTCCTAAATTCTAAGTTGATTAAATTAGCAAAGGAAATTAAAATAAAACTAAGTCTAGATTAAATTAATTAAGAAAAGAAATTTGATAAGAAAATGTTTTTTTTGTCTTTTGTTTTAAAAGAAATGAAATAAAAATATACTTAATATCTAAATAATAATAAATGTAAAATATTTTTAGTTTTTTAGATTAATAAAAATAATAATGATAAAAATAATAATAATAATAATAATAATAATAATAATAATAATAATAATAATGAAAAAGGAAAATAAAATATAAATATAAAATTAAAATATGAAATTAAGTCAGGGGTATGAAAATGGGAAGAGTGGTTTGGTAGCAAAAATAGATTTGGTTTAGGCCTATAATTGGTTTTTGTAAATCAGAATGAAATAAAAAACAATGGGATGCGTGTTGTGAGCAACGCAGGGGTGAGGAAAAATAAAATGAAAAGGCCCAAAGACCCAGAGCCCATGCGCGCTACCTATTGAACAAAATGAAGCAAAAAATGTTAAGAAATAAAACAAAAGGTTCATGGGGTTCGAACCCAGGATCTCATAGGGGGCAAGTCTTTATGCGCGCGCTCTCTACTACTGGGGTGGTTATACATCTGGTGTTTAGTACCAAAGCATTGCACTATATTTTAAAACAAGTCAATGGCGCGTGTCATCTTCTTCCTCGCGCCATATCCAGAGCTTCATTTTCAAATTCTGTAACTTTCTCATTTCTCAACCAAAATAGAAAATATAAACATGAAAGTTGCTTGAAATTTAACCACGATTCAAGTAATGTAAATAACTAAGACTATAAATCAAAGATGAGCATGAATTTTAAATGGTACCAAATTTGACCTAATTTTTTCAGAGATTTCAAACCTAAATTTCTCACTACTTAAGAAATATAAATGAATATAGAAGAAACGCACGAGTAGATTTTATGTTTTAAGTTTCTTGGACAAAAATGACAATAATGGAGGTTTGTGCATAGTTTTGAATTTCAGGGAGTCTTGGGATTCTTGAGGGCTTGTAAATTCATGTCCTTGGCTTGTAGATGGATGCTTAATTTATAGGCAAAGGGTTGGAGTGCTCAAGTTGATCAGAATTTAAATTTACTTGTTAAGCTCAACATGTGATTTTCTTGACAAAACAAGTTTCAATGCCTTGTACCTTTGATCATAGAGTTGTTAATCACTTTAAACACAATGCTTATGACTTTGTATATGGAGTGTAATAAGAATAAACAAGTTATGAGCTCAATGCATTGACTTTGTGCATAAACCTTTCTTTACAAGAATGGAATGGTGACTTTCTTCCAAAAATGGAATGATGCTTTGGATAATGACTCAAACACTTGGATAATAGATCAATTAATTGTGTAAACAATTAATTATGGAGTGAAACACAAGTTTTAATCCTGCAAAGCAAGATTATTCAGCATGGCTATGGATTTGGTCAAGTGTTCTTCATGAAAGATACCTTGTAATTCAAGTTTGAAAGCCTAACTTCTCCTCTTCGATTCTCCTAAGAATGATATCATTGAGTTATTTGACATTTTATAAAGCTTGGAACATCCTATACAACCTTCATGTTTTCTAGTTTAACAAAATCATCTTGGAACTATGTGAAAAATAACCGTGAAGTTAGGTAAAAAAATCTGCCTAACCTAGGCCAAAATTTCACAAAGTCTTTTTTACAAATATTGCATGACTTCATGGATTCATAACTCAAAATCCAAGCATTTATAGAACTTATCATGTCCTAAAATGTTTTATATCTCATTGAGATCTACAAATTTCATGTTGGAAGTTTTCTTTGAATCATCTTGCATCTTGATGAGAAGTTGACATGAAGTTATGAAATTATCATACTTAAAAACACTTAGAAAAATTTCTAAGTCATGAAAAGTTTGACTTTTCAAATTGACTTTTGAATTTATTGATTTCTTGATGATCAAGCTTCACATTTTTGAATTTATTGATGAATTGTGATCTTTGAAACTCAATTTTGATCAAAAGGTCAAATTTTGACTTTTGGTATATCAGTTGACTTTTCATCAGTTGGCTGAATTTCAACTATCAATCCATTGATCTTTGAGAAATACTTTGAGACATAAAATTAGGTCCACATTTTGTATTTTAATCCTTGGTATTGTTCTTCAAGATATTAGATCATGTATTAGGTCAAAAGTCCCTGATCAGTCAAATACAACCAAATCCCTAATTTTGACCATTTTGCCCTTTTGGTGAATTGAGCATTTTTCTTGGGTAATTGTGATCCAAACTTGATCAATTGACACATATAACTTCAAAATGTTGATATTGGTAAAAAATCTTGAAGCTTGACTATAGGTTGACCACAATTGAATTTTTACCCAATACAGCTGATTTTGGATCATCTGACCAATTGGCTGACAATTTTGAGATGCAAGACTTAAAACTTGACATGATCATTATTGAAGGTCCATAACGATCCATTAAAGTCAATTGAAGTATTATAAGCCCAATTGTCCTTGTGAAAACCCAAACCTTAATTTGAGGCATCAGTATTGAGGAGATGCCTTGACCTAGTCAATACTTGTGCAAGCCTGAACCATTGAAGATCTATGTGAGAAATGTCTTGAAAAGAGATGGAAATTTTTGGAGTACAACATAAAGGATTTTAGGTTTTATGAAAAAAAGAAAAGTGTTAAAAAATTAACCAAATGGTAGGGATGGGTGTTGAACCCACGCCCTTCAGCATTCTCCACGCATAACTTACCACTAGGCCAAGCGCCTGTTGGTGTCAAGATCTACCCTCAGCGTGTTTTATACTCTATCCTGCAAAAAACATGAAAATATGAGAATTTTGGCTAAACCGGAGATCGAATCCGTGACCTGGGAGACCAATGCCTTAGCGCGCGTTTCTGCCCCTAGGGTGGCTATACATCCATTCACTTAGATGAAATGAATACTTTATAACATAAACATGAATATATTGGTCGGAGAAGCATCAAAGCTGTAACTCCAATCGTCTTCTCCGGCGACCATCTTTTGTTTAACCTGCCAAAATAATCAAGATTAGTAATCAAGAACATCCTACCCCCCCTAAATTGAGGGTTGCGAATCAAATGGAAGGATTATTTTGGTCTAAAAATCCATGGTTTTTGAGTTATGGAGCAAACAAGGTAGATCAGTGCAAACATGACATTCTGTGATTTAGCATTCATAGGATCGTTACAATGGTCCAAACCTATTCAGATACATCTTAGAAGTAGGTTAGTAACATTAGTATGGTTCAAAATGATACAAAAATTAAAATATGAAATTTGCAAAGTTATGGAATCGGAGATGCATGGTATGTCATTTTCATGCGTTTTGGAACCTCAAAATCGATCCAACCTTACTATGTATGATAGTTAGGAGTGAATGGGATGGCTACTTTGTGGTGAAAGGATTTGTAACAAGGATTTCAAGATTTAGGGTTCTTGAGAAAAGTTTGAAAATTTTGACAAGTTTGAGGCAAGGGATTTTCGTGTGGTCTTGTATGATAATTACAGAGATTATATAGGGGAAATTAGGTCAAAGACATATGGGCTTGGACCTTGTAGAAGAGGACATGATTTTATCTTATTCATTTTGCATTATTAATGAAATAAATGAAAAATAATTAAAATAATCAAAATAAAAATAGGTCAATGGATATATGAATGAATTATGAGGTCTATAAATAGTATAGAGCACATTTGGACTTTTAAGCAATGGCCCAATAGTCCAAAATATCAAGTTTTCTCAATTTGAACTTCATGCATTTGCTCAAAATTTCCCAACTTGCAATTCTCATAACTCTCTCAATTTTCATCTTTTGAATGTGATCTTTGACTTTTTGGAAAGCTCAAGATATACAATCTCTATGTTGATCATTTTTGCTTTTTAAGATGTTATCTTGATGTAAGTTACCTTGACAAAAATTTCTTTTTGTTGACTTTTGAAATGACTTGTAATATATTGGCTTATATCTCTTAAATGATGAATTTTTTGGACTTGAGCTTAGAGACACAAAGTTGAATATAATTAAGTTCCCTTTAAAATGAGATTTGGTTGGCGGAAAAGCTGATAAAGCATGTGAAAGTTATGCTTGATCAAAGTTCAGTTGACTTCTCCTAAGGAACCCCTAATTTGGCAACTTTTGACTTTTGATGATTTGAGGGATTTTCTTGAGAAATCATGATCGAACTTTGATCAAATGATGGATATGACTTCAAAATGTTGATGTTAACCAAAAATATTGAAGTTTGACTGTATGTTGACCACATTTGACTTTGTACCCAATATAATTGATTTTCAATCATCTGAATCATTGACTGGGCAAACTTGTGATGCAAGTCTTTAAACTTGGTATGAGCATTCTTAGGGACATATGAAGGACTATTAAAACCACTTGAGGCCTTGGAAACCTAATCTTACTTGATAGGTACAAAACCCTAGTTGGGGACCCATTGCCTATAAGGAGAATTTGTTTGATCAATTCTTAGGCAACCTTGAGCAAATTAGGACTTTAGGAGAATGTCTTGAAGAAAAAGGGGAGGGAAAATTTTGGGGTACAACAGCTTTCCATGTTCAATATTCTTAAACCTGAAGAGTTAGATTGGCATGTCCTCCATTCGTGATCTTAGGGTAGAAGAGGATTGAACACTTAAGTGCCCAGAAATTTGCACTTGCATGTGCATGGAGTAACACTGTTGGTTGATAATATTTCTTTAATGGGTTTAAAGATGCCATTCAGAGAGGTGACGGAGTGCCTTCAAATATGGGCTTATAGATTCCATCCAAAGTAACTATTGATAGTAGTATCAACATGAGTCTACGCTCGACTTGTCCTGAAGAATGCTTTCCAGAATGAACCTCCAGAGAAGGTGTTTGAGTAGCTGCTTATCAGTTTAAGTCTCTGAGAGAAATGCTTGTCAGAATGAATTTCAGAAGGAAATTCTTTTCACAATAAACCTCTAAAGGAAGAGGCTTTTTATGTTGCGGTGGCAGAACTGACTGTTATATTGGTTTGCGTTTTTTGTTTGCAAATGTCGCGGTAAGCAAGAGTCGCCACCGAGTTTTCTTTTATCCAACAAAGGAAAGGGTGAAAAGAACAGAAAAGGACCTTTTTTGAGATTTTATGAGTAAGGGGGTAGATTATGGAAAGGGAAGGTGTTATCACCCTTTCCATCAGTGTTTTACCACAGGCTCTTAGATACTTGCTCATTTTTGAAAATTGTTTTCATGTTTGTGTGTTTTGAAAGATTTTGTTTGCTTTATGATAACTCTTGTATCAGTCCTCAAGAGTGTGATAAAGCCTTTTTGAAAGTATTTTTTGAAAGTGTGTAAGTGTAAGAGGGAATCATATTTGAGCAAGTACTTAAGAATTGTCTACCTACTCGAAAAAGGGCGTTACTTTCCTCCTTTCCTTTAGATAGTTCTATCCTACTATTAGTGAGTGGGTAGCCCTATCGTTGGATGTTGAGGGACTATCGAGAGGGACGATTATGGTCATTGAAGGCAACATGTAAGGATACCTTAGCATTTCGAAGGGACTGTCATCATATAGGCAACATCGAGCGACAAGATCATTTCTCGTAGGAAACTCGAAGGTCAGTAAGGGACCATGATCTTTATGATGACTTTTAAATTAAGGGTCTTTGCTAATATATTCCTATGTTCGAGGGACATGACCATTTCCGAGGAAATCAGTGAGGTATACCATAGGGGTGCGAGTGTGCAATAGTGTGCTTTTTTTCAGGTATTTATCTTGAAGTTAATGACCTAATGATTAATTGATTTAATCTTGTCATGCACACCTAATTTACTAGTAATTTATATACAAGCATATAAGAAATATAAAGCGAGAAATAAAGATCCTACAGTTATTACAAGGCTTTGGTGTAGATACATAAATAATGACTGAAAAGTAAAATGTGAAAATTGAAAACCCTATTTAATTATTACAAATCGGATGCTTTTACATTAAATAATAAAAAATAATCGTATGGAAAAATAATAACGCGCAAAAATTTAAATGGGAAAAAGTTCCAAACCCTAAAAACTCTAATTGCCTATTAAAAATATTTTTGGTATTTTTACGAAAAAGATTTGAAATTTAACCTAATCTCTAATTAATTTTAGATTAAAGAAAATAGATTAAAGTTAACTAAATTAAATTAATTTGTAAAAAAAATTAATTATTCTAAGAAAAACTCTAAGTCCTAATTTTTGTGTGGCGCTTATTTTATGGTTTTTTTAAAAAGAAGTGAATAAACAAAAAATAAACTAATTAAAAAAATTAGAATAAAGAAGTTAGAAAAATGGACCTGAGGGGTGAGAAACCCAAACTGGGTGGTGCAGGCTGGTGTTTGCCAAAGCCTAAATCTGATGGCCCATGCTCACGCGCTTGATCCAGTGTTGTTGTGTTGAAGAGGTCTATCATGGGCAAGTGTTTTTGGGTGCTGGATCTGGAGGATGATTAATCTAATGGTGATGGCCTGATGACACATGGTATACGTGGATGGTCTGGATGCACTAGATTTGGAAGAAATTCATTAGAAAAAATAACGTCAAGACCTGGGAATCGAACCCAGGTCTTCCACCTCATGTGCGTGTCCTTTCTACCACCAAGTCAATCTGTTCATTCATTATATAAACTAAACACAAAATAATATATTTGAACAATGGTCAGAATTTAAAACAAAACGCGCGCAAGATGATTGAACACTAGAGTGCCTAGAAATTTTCACTCTTCTGAAATGATGCTTGACAGTGTAGATAATATCGCCAATGTGCTTACAGATGCCATTTGGAGAAGATGACGAAAGATCTTCGGAGATGGGCTTAAAGATGCCATCAAGAACAATGTTGATTTCATGAGATATTCCTTTGTGGGAATTCATATGTCTGTCGTTGGGGAGGACTCCGCTGAGGAATTTTGGTCTCTGTCTTGGGAAATAGAGTTTAGGAGCTTCAGCTGTCCATTACTCTATTGGGGGGTATCTCTTGATTGAAGAGACGAAAGTGAACTTCTATTTGGTTGGAATCTAGGCTTCATAGTAACTTGCTAAGGGTAATAAGGCTAACTGCTATCTGGTCGTGTCAAGGCTTCGCAGAACCTTATACTGTTATTTGGTCGAAATCCAGGCTTCATAGTGTCTTGAATTATTGATTGACTATTATCGGCCGGGTTCCGGACATCATAGTAACTGAAAGAGTAAACTGCTATTTGGTCAGATTCCAGGCTTCACATTGGCTGTAGAAGTTAAGTACTCTCTGGTCAGATTCCAGGCTTCGTAGCAACTTACTAGGGAAACGTGAAATTAATTGTTATCTGGTCGGACTCCAGGCTTCGTAGTTTCTTCGACTAGAATAGAAACCAGAGAGATCTTAGTATCGATCGAACTGAACTAGAGAAGGTTTTGAATTAACTTTTACTGGAATGGAAATCAGAAGAATCTTAGTATCGATTCAACTAAAACAGATAAAAGTCTTGGATCATCTTCAACTGGAATAAAAATGAGAGAGATCTTAGTATCGATCTAATTGAACCAGAGAAGGTTTGGAATTAACTTTGACTGGAATGGAAATCATAAGAATCTTAGTATCGATTCAACTGAACCAAACAAAAGTCTTGGAACATCTTCAACTGGAATAGAAATTAGTGAGATCTTAGTATCGATCTAATTGAACCAGGGAAGGTCTTGAATCAACTTTAACTGGAATGGAAATCAGAAGAATCTTTGGGTCGATTCAACTGAACCAGATAAAAGTCTTAGAACATCTTCAATTGGAATAGAAATCAGAGAGATCTTAGTATCGATCTAACTGAACCAGGGAAGGTCTTGAATTAACTTCAACTGGAGTAGAAATCAGAGAGATCTTAGTGTTGATCTAACTAAACCAGGGAAGGTCTTGAGTTGTCTTCAACTGGAGTAGAAATCAAGAAAATCTTAGCATCGATTTAGTTGAACCAGAGGAAGGTCTTGAATTAACTTTGATTGGAATGGAAACCAGAAGGATATTAGTATCGATTCAACTGAACCAGACAAAAGTTTTGGAATGTCTTCAACTGGAATAGAAATCAGAGAGATCTTAGTATCGATCTGACTGAACCAGAGAAGGTCTTGGATTAACTTTGACTGGAATGGAAATCAGAAGAATCTTAATATCGATTCGGTAGAACTAGACAAAAGTCTTGGAATATCTTCAGCTGGAATAGAAATTAGAGAGATCTTAGTATCTATCTGACTAAACTAGAGAAGGTTTTGGATTAACTTTAACTGGAATGGAAATCAGAAGAATCTTAGTATCGATTCAACTGAACCAGAAAAAAGTCTTGGAATATCTTCAACTAGAATAGAAATCCGAGAGATCTTAGTATCGATCTAACTGAACTAGAGAAGGTATTTTGAGAACATCTTTCTAAGGAAAATGCTGAAATGGACCTTCGTTAGACGTAGCTTTTGAGAAGACTACCAGGTCACATAAGTAGTCAACGATGTTTGTTGATTTGATATGTCGTGAAAACGGTAAAGAGTTAGTCGTATGCAATGTCATGATGTATGAAATGCATTGTAACTATGTTCTCAAAATAAATGAGATTATACTGTATGTAAAATGTATGCGCATGCCATGACGTATGAATATGGGATGCTGTTGTGATATTTCCTAGTCTAGGAAAATAAATCCCTGACTGTTGCTGGAGAGTACTGGAAAGATGAATCTCGGACTGCTATTTGGTAGATGAGGAAAAATGATTCTTTCATTCCCGCCGGGGATGATGAGCCAAGATGATTTACTGGGGATTTCCTCTTTCCGTTTGAGGATATTCTACCGGGGATCTTTGACTCCTACTGGAGATTGACTCTGTGGGGAGAAAGATGCTCTGTTGGAAGATTTTATTGGTGTAGAGGAACAAACTCTGTTTGGGAGATAAACTTCTGCAGCTAGGGAAATGAACTCTACCAGGGGATAAGGCTTTATAAATTGTTTGAAATTATAAAACTCGACTGGGGAATACAGATTTCAGCTCTCTGAAGGAACTTTGCTGGAGAAGGTAATTCCTGCTCGGGGGAGAAGATATCAGAACTTTGGTTGTTTTTACTTTGTGGGGAACATAGATGTCACGCGGTCGTATGCTGAGGACGTAGTGGTGACTTCGCATCAGGACGTTTCTGCCCCTGTACCTGCTGGAGAAAGTACATGCGGAGGCTTTGTGGATGGTTTGAGTGTCATCCCAACTCATGGGGCACTTGGTAAATGCTAATCAGGATGATAAGTCTTCTACTGATAGGCAGGTGACAAGATGACGGGACATAGTCGTACGCTTTAATCCCTAACTTTTTCCTGGATCGCCCTTTCGGGTTTTCAGTCCATCGGGATACCCTTTTTTGCCCAAGCCTCCTTTTCAGGTTTTCGACTTGCCGGGTGTACAGATTTTTTTTGTATTTATCCCTAATTTTTCCCGAACCCTTTTGGTTCGCCGGGATGCCCTTATTTTTGCCTAGGCCAGTCAACCTAGCGGGTCTTTGTTCATGCGTAGTATTTTCCGACTATGTCCGTGTTCATCGGGTGTGGAGAATTGTCACTTTCATTAATAATAAGTGTTGCCACACTTCCAGATGGTGTTTGTTTGATCATACAGGATTCGTTGCTAGAATTCATGTCCAATGCCCCAAGTGATTCAGATGAAGATCTGCCCCTGGCTATTTGGCATTTTTGAGAGATTCCATGAACCCTGACTTGACTGCCCCAGATCAGTTGAACATCATGCTATGCTCCTTGATTATGAAAGGCCTATCACTGGAATGTCTTTCCATCTGAGGTGATTTTGTCGACTGAGAAGATTTTTGTTCATCGAATATTCGTTGTGGGAATTTCTCTATTATTGAACAAATAGTCATATGCAAATAATGGTATTTTAAGAATGCAAAGCTTATGTATGTCTTGAATTTTTTTTTAAATGCGTTTTTTTAGTAAAACAAACAAATTTTGTAAAAGTGTGATGTTAGCTCAGGATTTATAGCGAACCCTACAAGAGTTAGGATACCTTTTGTAACAGTATGCTTTCGAACTGAACCATGCTTCAGCTAGGACTTTTAAGGTTTATAACATGGCATGGTTCACGGTTCAAGAAAAAAAGGATAAAGGCTCAAATTTTATTTATACCCAACCCGCTCTTTGTGATATTCTTCAGTCCTATGCTCAGTTAATTGCGCGTTTAGATCCTGATTGAGTCTGGAATATTTGCTCTGATACTTGGTGATGGTTCAGAAGTTGAACGTTTGTTTTGAAGAGGCAGTCATTTTTGTAGTCTTATTTTTGTTGAGGATTTGTAGTAACCTCTTTTTTTTGTTTTCGTTATCCCTTCTTTTGCCTGAACTGTTTCTTTTTTTATTACAGTCAGCAGGATGCCCCAGTTTTTTCTTAAGTCTCCTTCATAGGTTTTGACTTAGAGGGCTTTTCTTTTGAAAAATATTGACTGCCTGCTTTGATGATTATGCAAAACCATCACCATCTTTGGAAGGTATCTTCTACACTATTTGTCGTGTATGAAGGATGAGCTTGCAACTGAATGCGCCTCTGAATTAACTGAGAAAACTACCTTGCCACATGTTATGAATAAGGGTTTTAACTCGTGTGAAAAGAAAAACTCCTTCTTCTTTGGCTCAAAGGGCTTGACTAGGGATTATCTTCCTTATAACTCCATTGCTTAGGATTTGAAACAATGCATGTACATCGTTAGCAGGGTCTGTTTAAACGCATACTGTAGAGATTGTGGTATCACTTTCGTCATCCTCCCTCTAAAGGCCCAGAGCTTTTGATCGAGGGTTGAATATCACAAAAAGGAAACTAGTTTAAATATAGTGAATACGAATGAATTGATTCAAAACAGACATATGCAATACATTGATAATATAACAAAGTTTGACATGAATAAATGTTCGAACAATCAAAATAAAATTATAAATTGAAAATTCTAATGAACAAAAGCTTCTTCGTCTGATCTTGTCACATCAAATGGAGTGCCTTGGAGGGATGGTAGAAGAACTCAGCCTGACCATCTTGTGTAAACTCCAGCACTCCTTCACCAATCAAGTTTTGAATTTTATATTTCAACATCCATCAATCATCAGTATCATTCCCCTGACGGTTGGAGTGATATGCATACCTTGCATCAGGATTGTAGTTAGGGGAAGAAGTCTTGGGATTCGGATGAGGCCCTATCAACATAACCAGATTCATCCTCAACATGTGTTTTAAAGCTTGAGACAGTGGCATGTTGAGTTTGGTAAACTTCCTCTTGCGTGTATCCGGCTTACTCTGATTAACCCATTGTTTTTGGCGAGGTTGTTGTTGGACCCGTGATGTAGTAGCAATTTGGAAAGGTCCACTCCTCATCAAACCAAGCTCTTGTCTTATCGGAGGTTAACAAATGGCTTGTGTTTTACCCCAAAATTTGCCCTCCCATTTTTCATTCAAGGTACTATCCTAGGGTTTCTCGAATACTCAATTTGGCTCAGAAGTTGATCAGACAAATTCTCTTCCTAGGGAGTAAGTCAACAATTAGGGTTTGGTATTTCTCAAAGAAAATTGAGTCTTCAAGGTTTCAAATGGTCTTCATAGATCTTCATGTCTCCTCAAGGATGTTCGTGCCAATTTTCAAACTTCGCATTGCAAGTCGATGGTTCAGATGACTGCAAGTGACTGCATTTACCCAAAAATCGACCTTTGCGAGATCAAGTTCAAACGATTATAACTTCTTCATTATTCGATACTTTTGAGCGGTTCTTTTTACGCATGACTCTCCTTGATGTCGTCTCCATTTTCTCTTCACAAGTCGAGAGTTGATTACGTGCGAAAGATCATCAGAAATTTCGAATACTTTAGAGGTCATTTTGCAAATTTAACCTAATCACGAGAAATTCTTGTCCAATTTTCGAGGTTCATAACTTCTTCAATTTTCAATGTTCTTAAGCGATTCTTTTTGCGAAGCATCACAAATAGAATTGTATTTGAGATTACTTCAACAATCGAAGCCAAAATGCGTTTGGAAGACCATGAAAGTTATTGAAATTCTATAGGAATTTCTTGACTTTAGAATGTTATTTATCTCTAGATGTTAATCATTATGTTGAGATAACTAATTGAAACAAGAGTTTGAGTTTGAAGGTTCATGGATAGTTTGTCATTTGTACTTCAAATTGTTTGCATTTGAATGATAATGATCATTGGATCAATATTCTTACGGTGCAAGTTTGATATATTTGGAAAAAAATTCATCCATGAGAATTGTTTCGAATTCTATGCAAGGCATTCATCAACTTCATTCATCTTCATTCAAATTTCCAATCTTTCTTTCAAATAAATCACAAGTGCAACATCAATTCCAATTCCAAATTCAAGACATCCATTTCAAGTTTTCAAGAATTCATGACTCAATCCTATAGGAAAATACAAAGCATTATTCAAGGCATGTTTCAAATATTCAAGTCTCACTCTTTTCTCAAGAGGCATTTTAAGTTTATAGGCCACAAAGAAGAATCCAATTTGTGCTCATAATTTAAATTGTATCAAGGAATATTCAAGTTTTGTAATTTTTGTAGAAACAAATTCAAGGTGAATCGAGAATGCAAGATTGCAACAAAGATTCATTGTTTAAATTTACAAAGTGAATCGGAATTCATTGTTTAAATTTATAAGTGAATTGGAATACACTTTACAAGTTTCTAAACCTCAAAATTCAAATTACAAGATTCGCAATGTTATAAAATTCCTAACAATGTACTAAGCTACAAAGGAATTTCTTCATCTTCAAGTATTCATCAAATACTTCAAGTCACGCTTCACCGATTCTCCCCATTGTCCATTTTGCTCGTGCATGTAACAAAGAAAAAGAGAAATGGTTAGTGAACAATTCATGTTTGAAGCAAGAAACAAGAATTTTCAAAGAATTTTTCTTCTCATCATTAGGGTTTGCTCGAAAGAATCAGTGTGCGGTTTAGGGAATTCGCCATTAAATCATTTTCTCAAGCCCAACAAAGGCCTCGTTTATCTTTGCAATCAGTTTTTATCACTGGCCCAAAAATATTTTCATTGCAAATCACAACACGTTTTGGTTCACAAAGAAAACAAAATGTTGTCAAAGAATAGAAAACCATCCTGCATTACTGTAAACAAAACAAAACACAAGAAAACAAAATACTGTCAAGAAAGCAGACTGCATTACAACCTGCATTACTGCCCAAGCCTGTACCAAGAAAAATAGTCCAGCAATTGCATAAAATTGGCAAATAAGAAAACTGCAACAAAAAGGAGCGAAGCAGCATAACAAATCTGTTCAAAAATCCATATCATTTTCCCCCAAAAGTTGTTTCCTCATGTTAATATAAGAAGACAGTAACACAACAAAAGGCATCGATTTTGGCTGCCATCAGAAGAGAAAAGAAAAAAATAACAGAATAGTTTTGACACAACAACCTAACCAAATACAAAAATCACAATAATAGTTCTGTAAAAAAGGCCAGGCATCAAAGAAATCTCCATTTTTTTCATCATTTTCTTTAAACCATAACCCTTCAGAAAATTCTCTATTCAAGAATACAGAAAGTGTAAAAAAGGGCCAAGAAGTGAACTCTCCTGTCAAAAAATAACCGTGAAGTCACAACCAGCAAGGTCAAGCCTAGCGTTTCTTTGTGCTTAGGGTTACGAAACCCTTCTTTTCCTCTTCCAGTCGGGTCAGTCCATTGGGCTTGATGGCCCATTTTCCACTATCCATTTTCCCTTTTGTTTTAATTAAAACATAACAATAACAAATAAAGAATACAACTCAATTGGCAGAACATACCGCTAACAGCCAGGGGGTCTCGGGTTCGACACCCCTGGAGACATTTTCCTTTTCTTTTCTTTTTTCTATTTTCTGTTTTGTTTCATTTCTTTGTTGGATAAAAACAATTGGACCTTACCCCAAGCCCAGTCTGTTTTCACACCCTTTTTTCTTTTCTGTTTCATAATTTTTCTTTTGACTTAGTTTGTATTTAAAATAGTTTAGATGATATTATAATTAATTTAGTATTAACTTAGTTTAGGTTTAATTTAATTACTTAGAATTTTAAGTTAGTTTAAAAATATTTTAATAATTTTTGATTTAGTTTTATTAATCTTTAGTATTAATTTTTTTTTAAGTTTAGCTAAATAAAAATCTAATTTCAAAATTTGTTAATTAAGTTAGGACTTTGTGAATAATTTTGTTAACATTTTTTTAGTAAAATTTCTTTTAAAATTTAAAATAATAGAATAGATTCTTTATTTTCTTCCTAGATTTTTCACAAACAAAAATATCAAGAACTTTATTTCCATACTTTGTCAATTAATTTACTTCATAGATTGTTGTAGTTTTAATAAATTGTTCGATTCGATTTAGTTGTATTGATTGCCTATTTTGATTTTTAATCGCATTGATCCATCCCCATTTGTAAATTTGTCCCCCCATTCCCGAAAGCTCTGTAATAACGTAGAATTTTAATTTCCGCAATTTATTGTTTTCCTTATATTGTATAGTAATTAGGCGTGCATGGCAAGATTTAAAATCAATCGCTAGATAACCCTAATCAAAGAATAAATTAACTTGAATCAAATACACTTTCACACGCGCACCTCTATGGTAACCTCGCTTGTTTCCTCGGAAAAACAGTCATGTCCCTCGAATGTGGGACGCTTTAGCAAAGACCCTTCGATAAAAAAAGATCGTAGTCCCTCGATGTTGCCTTCGATAAAATGATCTAGTCCCTTATGAAAATTGCTAAAGCGTCTCGCAAGTTGCTTTTTATGACTGTACGATTGACCCATGCTTGTCCCTTCACATCCAATGATGGGGCTTCTTACCAAATCAATGGTAAGATAGCAACATATAAAGGAGGAGGAAAAGAACATTAGACCTTTTGAGTAGGTAGGATGCTCCAAGTTGCTCGCTTGCTCATAAAAACATTTTTTTACAACCCCACTCTCACTTTGAAACATTTTTCAAAAGACAGAACACTTTGTACGCGTTCTTATAGAGACGAGAACCATTACAAAAACATTCATTTTCAAAATACATTCAAAACCCATATCACAAACACATTTCAAACAAAAAGCAAGTGATCTAGCAAGCAACTAAGAGCCCGTAGATAACTACGGATGAAAATGGTGCTAATACCTTCCCTTTTCATAACCTACCTCCTAAACTCAAGAAATAATCTCGAAAGGTCTTTCCTGTTCTTTTCAACTTTTCCTTATTGGATAAAATAAAAGTCAGTAGCGACTCTTCCTATCCGCAACAATTTCGATCAAACGTAAAACAACCAAGGCAGTTCTCCCACAGTATCACAGAACTGGCGACTCTGCTGGGGAGTTTACTTAAAAGTGGGGTTACCTTAGGGCTAGATCACCTTTAATTGCTTTTCATTATTTGATTTGTTTGCTTTATATTACGGTTCCTTGTTTGGGCTTTTTTTATCCTTTACCCGGATCTGGGGAACCTCTTTAGGTAAGTAGCAATAAGTTGTGGAAATCGTGCGGGGTATACCGACATGGTCTAAGCAATAGCTACGTTAGTGTGACACAATTGTTGGTATCGGTAGCCCTTGAGTGGTCAAGGAGAATATGGGGCCGCTGTGTGGTGTCATGAAGCACTAACTGACTTTAGAACCTTTACTTGAATAACTTGGCCATTAGAAAGTAGTGAGGTAGCCGGCTTTGGTGCAGTCCAAAGTTGGTTGATACTCAATACTATGCTCATTAAAATCGGACTTTCGGGATATATCGATCGCCAATAAAGAGGCTTTCGCTGAAATAATGCCCGATGAAGAAATATCAGTGATATTGATATCTCTTAGAACCCGTTACTTTCTAGGACAGGTTGAACCAATTAAACTTCAAGAGGGTACTTACCTATAAAACCTCATGCAAGCCTAAACCTAACGATCTGTTTGATTTAACTTGTGCATATGCTTGTACATAACATCATGACATCATACCATAGCATTTTAGACTAACCATTTCAAGGATTTTGAGATTCATCTTTGTTCTGTTCTGTAGGATATAACTCCCACTCGCAGGAACACAATCCAAGTCAACCTTGTACGAGTACCTTTTCAGCTCAAAGAGTTAGCATCAAGGGTCCCTGAGAATTCTCTGTTCACCAAAAGACATGGAAGACTTCTCAACTTGGTTACCTCGAGCTTTGATGAAGATATGATGAAGGTGCTTTTCCAGTTCTTTGACCCTTTACACCATTGTTTTACCTTCCCCGATTACCAACTTGTACCAACTATAAAAGAATTCTCTCAACTCTTGGGAATTCCTATTCTCGATAAACTACCTTTCAACGGTACCGAAAGGGATCCAAGCCCTGAAGAGGTTGCCCGAGCTTTAAATTTGCAACAATCCAACGTCAAGGCTAATTGGGAAACAAGAAGTGGTGTTAAAGGGTTCTTAGCCAAGTTCTTATTGGAAAAGGCTCAAGATTGTTGGAAAAATCTGGATTTACGATCGTTCGAAGAAATTTTGGCTCTTCTCATCTATGGGTTGGTACTATTTCCAAATCCTGACCAACTTATAGATGTGAATGCTTTCAAAATCTTTTTATCTCGCAATCCAGTGCCTACTTTGTTGGGAGATATCTTGCATTCTCTCCACTCTAGCACCATGAAGAGAAGAGGAACCCTCACGTGTTGTACTCCTCTATTGGTTAGATGGTTTGTTTCGCATCTCCCCCGATCCATTTTGAAGAACGAGCAAGGTTTAAGGTGGTCCAATAGGCTGATGTCACTCAGACATTCGGATATCCACTGGTGTTCTCAATCCTTGGAGGAAATTACTAACATCGACCATTGTGGGGAATTCCCTAATGTCCCTCTACTTGGCATTAGAGGAGGTATCATTTATAACCCTTGCTTAGCTTTGCGACAGTTTGGTTACGCACAAAGAGATGGTCCACATGATGTGCTCAACCAAGGTGTGGTGTTCGACTACGAAAGCGATGATCAAGGCTACCGTTAAAGGTTTATACGATCTTGGAGAATGGTAAGTGTGATACGGTGAGAGAACTGACTTGGGTGTTTTGCGTTTTATCGCAAATGTTGCGGTTAGCAAGAGTCGCCACTGACTTTTCTTTTATCCAAAAGGAAAGGTGAAAAAGCACAGGAAAGACCTTTGAGATTATTTCTTGAGTTCGGGGGGTAGATTATGAAAAGGGAAGGTATTAGAACCCTTTTCATCCATGGTTTTCCATGGGCTCTTAGTTACTTTCTAGATCACTTTCTTTTGTTTGAAAATGTGATTTGTGGTGTGTTTTTTGAAAATATTTTGAAAACGTCTTTGTAAATGGTTCTCGTCTCTATAGGAACGCGTACAAAGTGTTTGTTTGGAAAAATAGTTCAAAGATGTGTTTGTGGAATGTGTTTTAGAAAGCGATTTTGAAAAGTCTCTTTTGTAACGGTTCTCGTCTCTATAAGAACGCGTACAAAGTGTTTTGTCTTTTGGAAATGTTTCAAAATGAGAGTGTGGGTGTATAAAAATATTTTTGTTGTGAGTAAGCAAGCAACTAGAAGCAAATCTACCTACTCAAAAGGTCTTAGACGTTATTTTCCTCCTCATTTAGATGTTACTATCTTACCATTGATTTGGTAAGAAGTCTCATCGTTGGATGTGAAGCGGCGGGCGTGGGACGTTTGTATAGTCATAGAAGGCAACCTATGGACTTTTTAGCAATATCGTTTAGGGACTAGATCGTTTACCGAAGGCAACATCGAGGGTCATCGAGGGACTACGATCTTTTATCGAGGGTCTTTACTTAAAACGCCCATATTTGAGGGACATGACTATTTTTCGAAAGGCAATAAAGTGCATTGATTTTCATGTTTGATTTATATTTGATTAGGGTTTGCTACTTGTTGGTTTTAGTCTTTCCATACAAAACCCTAATTACTAGCATTTGTATATAAAGCGATAAATTGCGGAAATTAAAATCACTACGCTATTACATCAATTGAGGATGGGGGTACAAATTTACAAATTTACAAATGGGAGATGACAAGTAATTTAAATCGAGGTTACTATTACAACCATATTGAATTGAATGATAATGTACAATAAATGTAGATATAATGTACAAAGAATAAAATAATATGGAAAGAAACTAAAATATTTTTTATTGTGAAGAAAGGGTTTTGACCTACTTAACTAAAAAGAAAAAAATTAATTAAACTAAGAAAATTAAACTTAAGTTAATTAAGAAAATTAAATTGATTAAAGAAACAAATTTAGGGTTTTTATGAAAAGATTTTTTAAACTAATTAGTCAGGCTAAAATGAAATGAGAAAAATGTTAATTAAAATCTAAAGTTCTAAATTAATTAATTAAAAAAAACTAAGTCTAAATTGAACTAGATAAGAAAAGAAATTTGTTTAAGAAAATGGTATTTTAATATTCTATCTATAATAAAATAAGAAACAAATAAAATAATAATAAAAAATAAATGGAAAAATTTTACTATAATTATATATATATATATATATATATATATATATATATATATATATATATATATATATATATATATATATATATATATATATATATATATATATATATATATATATATATATATATATATATATATATATATATATATATATATATATATATATATATATATATATATATATATTAAAGAAGTAAATAAATGAAAAGTAAGATAAAATAAAAATAAAAATATAAAGTAAAAGGGGTTAGAAAGTGAAAAAAGGTGTAAAATAAGTAAAACAGTCTTGAAAAAAATAAAGCCCAAGCTAATTTATATGCAAACAGAAAATAACATAAAAATGGGATTGGGCCTGCGTGGTTGGAAAACAAAATAAGGGGGTGTGCGTGAGGAAAAGGAGTTGGGCCTGCTGTTTGGTTATTACAGAAAGGTGAATGGGGGGTGTAAACAAAATGGGAGGGGGATTTGCGCGTGGAAAGGAATTAGGCTTTGTAATTCAGGCCCGGTTATTTGTTTTTTAGAACAAAACAAACAAAACAACAAAAATTGAGACAAAGTCTCAGTTGACAAAAAAAACTTCTCTCTCTCTGTTTTATATTTTCTCTCGCTCTCTCTTTGTGTGTTCTCACCGGAGAAGGAAGAGCGGCCGTGTCGAAAATCGCCTCACGGAGGTGACAGCGGCGGCGAAGCTCTGATCACTATTTTTTTTACATCTCTGGGTTCACCATGTTCTCCTCTTTGCTAATCAGTGGTTGATTTTTGCAGATTTCGCTTGGTTACACGTAAACCTAAAAGGGGGAAAATGAAACCCTAGGGTTGGATTCGATGGAAATAGCTTTACCTCGGTGAGATCTTTCCAATCTTCTTCTTCTTCTATGATTCTGAAGGGTTTGGTATTTTTGAAAATGATGAAGAAAATAATTTAGGGTTTGGTTGTTTGCATGTGATTCTGTTATTGTGTTTGTACATTTGTTTTTGGCCAGAAAACGAATGAAGAGGGTTTGTTTGTTTTCTGCGATTTGTGTTTCTGTTTGTATATTTTTTATGGTGAAGAAAACCTTCTTTTTTTTTCTGTGTTGTTGCCAGCTTTGATGAAGAAAACCTCCAGTTTTGATGCTGCCGATCGAGGGAAGACCTTTGATCATGTATATAACTGTATTGGAAAATTCAATGGGGTGTGTGATGGGGCAGCATGACGAGTCTGGCCGAAAAGAGCATGCAATATACTACTTGAGAAAAAAGTTTACCGACTGTGAAACCAGATATTCCCTGCTCGAGAAAACTTGTTGCGCTCTGGCATGGGCTGCTCACCGGCTAAGACGGTGTATGTTGACCCATACTACCTTATTGATATCCAAGATGGATATAATTAAATACATATTCGAGAAGCCCGCCCTCTCTGGAAGAATAGCAAGATGGCAGATGATCCTGACTGAATACGACATTCAATACACTACCTAAAAAGCAATAAAGGGAAGTGTGTTAGCCGATCACCTTGCTCATCAGGCTGTGGATGACTATCAGTCCATGAAATTCGAGTTCCCATATGAAGACATCATGTTGGTAAACAATTGTGAAGAACTCATACCATATGACGGACCTGAACTAGGATCCTGATGGACCTTGGTTTTTGACGGAGCTTCCAACGCACTTGGCAACGGAATAAGCGTTATGATCATATCCCCTGAAGGATGTCATACTCCCTTCACTACTAGGTTGTGTTTCAACTATACCAATAATATGGCAGAATATGAAGTGTGTATTATAGGTCTCAAAGCTGGCATAGATTTGGGAATCAAGTCCTTAAATGTATTTGGAGATTCAGCTTTAGTCATCAGTCAGATCAAAGGAGAATGGGACACGAAGCATCCTAATCTCATCCCTTACAAAGAACATGTGTTGACATTAATCCCATATTTTGAGGAAATTATCTTTGAGCATTTTCCATGAGAGGAAAATCAACTAGCGGACGTGCTAGCCACTATGTCATCCATGTTCAAAATCAGGTGGGATAATGAGGCTCCTTAGATCACCATTGAGAGGATGGACGAACCAGCTCACTGTCACGAGATTGATACTGAAGAAGTAGTGGACAAGCCTCGGTTCCATGAAATTAAGAGATATCTCGAGGCCCAAGAGTATCCGGAGGGAGCTTCAGTCAATGATAAGAAGTTCCTGAGAAGGTTTTCTGCTAAATTCTTCCTCGGTAACAAAATCCTCTATAAGCGCAACCACGACTCTATTTTGCTTCGGTGCGTAGACCAGAGTGAGGCAGAAAAGATCATGGCTGATTTACACGAAGGTACCTTTGGCACTCATTCTAGTGGATACACTATGGCTAAAAAGATCCTACAGGCAGGATACTACTGGTCCACCATGGAACCGGATTGTTATCAACATTCATAAACTTGTCACAAGTACCAGATCTATGCTGACAAAGTACATGTGCCTCTGGTTCCTCTAAACGTCCTAACTGCTCCTTGGCCCTTCGCAATGTGGGGCATTGACATGATTGGAGATATCAAACCCAGAGCTTCTAATGGACACCGCTTCATCTTGGTTGCCATTGATTACTTCACGAAGTGGGTTGAGGCAGCTTTATTCGCTTCTGTTACCAAGAACATTGTGGCCTGATTCATCAAACAAAACCTTATCTATCGGTACGGTATCCCGGAGAGAATCATCACAGATAATGGTACCAATATCAATAATATTATGATTACTGAACTATGCGTGCAATTCAAGATACAACATCATAACTCTTCTCCTTACTGGCCGAAGATGAATGGTGTTGTAGAAGCCGCTAATAAAAATATCAAGAAGATCATACAAAAAATGGCAGTGACTTACAAGGACTGGCATGAGATGTTACCATTTTCTCTTCACGGTTATCATACAACGACGCGTACATCAACAGGGGCAACTCCTTTCTCTTTGGTATACGACATGGAAGTTGTACTACCAATTGAAGTACAAATACCTTCTCTGAGAATCATAAGGGATACAAGGTTGAATGAAGATGAATGGATTCAAACTCGACTTGACGAGTTAAACTTGATTGATGAGAAGAGGCTTATTGTTGTCTGCCATGGTCAAATGTACCAAAAACGTATGATTAAAGCTTTTAACAAGAAGGTCAAACGTCAGGTATATCGGGTTTGTGACTTGGTAATAAAACGTATCATACTACCACAAGGTGATCCCAGGGGAAAATGGACAACTACATACGAAGGACCATTTATGATCAAAAATATATTCTCTGGTGGAGCAATGATCTTAACCACTATGGATGGCGACGACCTTCCGCACCCTGTAAACGTGGACATAGTTAAAAAATACTACGCATGAAAAAATACCCGCTAGGTCGACTGGCCTAGGCAAAAATTAGGGATAAAATACAAAACAAATCTGTACACCCGGCAAGCTGAAAACCTGAAAGGGCGGCTTGGGAAAAAAAGGGTATCCCGGTGGATTGAAAACCCGAAAGGGCGGTCTAGGAAAAAGTTAGGGATTTAAAGCGTATGACTATTTCCCGTCGAATCACCTTACAAACAACCTTCAGTATCGATTGACAAACTCAAACGGTTCTAATCAATCCAATCAGCTTTGGATAAAGCAACAAGTGGATGAGACGCTCAGAGACATGAAGGCTATAGTAGAGTGGGAACCCCGTGGGATTATTTCACATAGCTATTTCTTTGTATCAGTTTTCATTTCTACAACGACATTATCTTACTAGGATGTTCGTCTCTTTGCACAAAAATACTTATTCAAGTTAATACAAAGGTATTCCTTTAAAAGTGCAAAACTATCTATTTTTCTTTTATTTTCCTGTTTTGTTTGCGAAAACGTCCAATGATTATTTTTGAACATATGCATTTGAACGTGATTACTACTTACAAATGAGCGCAAAAAATAGGGGAACAGAAAACAGAAAGACAATTACTAATGACTTTAAGAAATAGGATAATATCTATAGGCCATTCCATAAAATCCCTGCAGGTACTTTCTCCAGCAGGAGCGAAAGCAAGAACATCCTGCTACAAGATCACTAGCGTATCTCCAGTATGTAGCCTAATGGTATCAGGTGCTCTCACATCCCCGACGGAGCAAAAATTCCAGTTTCCGCTCCAAATATTCCCCAGTGAAAGTCGCCCAGCTTCTCAGGATTCCCCAGCAGGATTTCACGAAGTCCCCAAGCAATGCAAGGTGTTTCCCTTCCCCAACAGACTTTATTTCTCTAATAATGGAAATCCATCTATCAACACTTCCACTTCAACAAAATATTAAGACTTACACTCCTCATTCCCAGTAGTACTCGGGGATTTATTTTCCCCAAGTCCAGCAACACTGCAGCAGAACAAGTAATATGTTCATACATTGCATTTCATACATCATGGCGTCGCATACAACTAACTCTTCACCTTTTCAGGAAATATCAATCAACAGAAAATTATCATCAAAAAATTCCCGACAAGACAGGATAACTATTTACGGGCAAATCAATTATAGATCAATTCCTGAGAAAGGACTGGTTGACCATCTACATAACAAATATTTCCTTCAGACCTCTGTCGGTTCAGTTTAAATCTCTCAACGGTTTATCCTGATTCTTTCCCGCACACATCTTCTCTGCTTCAGATAAATCGCTCCAAAGATTTATTCTGATTGTTTTCCAAGACTTTTGTTGGTTTAGTTTAGATCTCTCAATGGTTTATCCTAATTCTTTCACCCAGACATCTTCTCTGGTTCAGATAAATCGCTCCAAAGATTTATTTTGATTCTTTTTCCAGACCTCTGCTGGTTCAGTTTAAATCTCTCAACGGTTTATCCTGATTCTTTCCCACAGACATCTTCTCTGGTTCAGATAAATCGCTCCAAAGATTTATTCTGATTCTTTTCCAGACCTCTGCTTGTTCAGTTTAAATCTCTCAACAGTTTATCCTGATTCTTTCCCGCAGACATCTTCTCTGGTTCAGATAAATCGCTCCAAAGATTTATTCTAATTCTTTTTCCAGACCTCTGTCGGTTCAGTTTACATCTCTCAAAGGTTTATCTTGATTCTTTCCTGCAGACATTTTCTTTGGTTCAGATAAATTGCTCTAAGATTTATTCTTATTCTTTCCAGTTAAAGAATGTTCAAGACTTCTGCTGGTTCAGTTTAAATCACAATGATTTATCCTGATTCTTTCCCGTAGATATTTTCTCTGGTTCAGATAAATTGCTCTAAGATTTGTTCTGATTATTTCAAGTTAAAGATTATTCAGGACTTCTGGTAGTTCAGTTTAAATCAACCAAAGGTTTATTCTGATTCTTTTCCAGTTAAAGTCAAGTTTAGACTTAGTCTAATTTCTGTTAACAATCACCTTTTGGATTGCATCTATAAGCCCATCTCCGACAATTCTCCATCATTTCTCCAAATGGAATTTGTAAGCCTATTCCCTACACAATCAACCAACACATCATCGAGTGCAAATTTTTGGGCACTCTAGTGTTCAATCATCTTCCACTTTCAAGCTACGAACGACAAATGTGCCAATCTCACTTTTCAAGTTTAACAAGATTGAATAGGGGCAGCTGTTGTACCCCAAAATTTTCCCTCCCGTTTTTCATTCAAGATAATATCCTAGGGTTTCACGAATACTCAATTTGGCTCAGAATTTGATCAGACGGATTCTCTTCCTATGCAGTATATCAATAATTAGGGTTTGGTATTTCTCAAAGAAAATTGAGTCTTCAAGTTTTCAAATGGTCTTCATAGATCTTCATGCCTCCTCAAGGATGTTCGTGCCAATTTTCAAACTTTGCATTGCAAGTCGATGGTTCAGATGACTGCAAATGACTGCATTGACCCAAAAATCGACCTTTGCAAGATCAAGATTAAATGATTATTACTTCTCCACTATTCGATACTTTTGAGATGTTCTTTTTATGTATGACTCTCCTTGACGTCATATCCAATTTCTCTTCACAAGTCAAGAGCTGATTACCTGTGAAAGATCATCAGAAAATTCGAATACTTTAGAGGTCATTTTGCAAATTTGACCTAATCACGAGAAACTCTTGTCCAATTTTCGAGGTTCATAACTTCTTCAATTTTCAATGTTCCGAAGCGATTCTTTTTTCCAAGCATCACAAATAGCAATGTCTTTGAGATTACTTCAATGATCGAAGCCAAAATGCGTGTGGAAGACCATGAAAGTTATTGAAATTCTATAGGAATTTCTTGACTTTAGAATGTTATTAATCTCTAGATGTTGATCATTATGTTGAGATAACTCATTGAAACAAAAGTTTGAGTTTGAAGGTTCATGGATAGTTTGTCATTCGTACTTCAAATCGACTGTGTTTGAATGATAACGATCATTGGATCAATATGCTTATGGCGCAAGTTTGATATATTTGGGGAAAAAATTCATCCATGAGAATTTCCTCGAATTCTAGGAAAGGCATTCATCAACTTCATTCATCTTCATTCAAATTTCCAATCTTTCTTTCAAATCAATCAGAAGTGCAACATCAATTCCAATTCCAAATTCAAGACATCCATTTTAAGTTTTCAAGAATTCATGACTCAATCCTACAGGAAAATACAAAGCATTATTCAAGGCATGTTTCAAAGATTCAAGTCTCACTCTTTTCTCAAGAGGCATTTTAAGTTTATAGGCCACAAAGAAGAATCCAATTTGTGCTCATAATTTAAATTGTATCAAGGAATGTTCAAGTTTTGCAAGTTTCGTAGAAACAAATTCAAGGTGAATCGAGAATGAAAGATTGAAACAAAGATTCATTGTTTAAATTTACAAAGTGAATAGGAATTCATTGTTTAAATTTACAAGTGAATTGGAATACCCTTTACAAGTTTCTAAACCTCAAAATTCAAATTACAAGATTCGCAATGTTACAAAATTCCTAACAATGTATTAAGCTACAAAGGAATTTCTTCATCTTCAAGTCTTCATCAAATACTTCTAGTCACTCTTCACCGATTCTCCCCATTGTCCATTTTGCTCGTGCATGTAACAAAGAAAGAGAGAAATGGTTAGTGAACAATTCATGTTTGAAGCAAGAAACAAGAATTTTTAATGAATTTTTCTTCTCATCATTAGGGTTTGCTCGAAAGAATCAGTGTGCAGTTTAGGTAATTCGCCATTAAATCATTTGTCAAAGCCCAACAAAGGCCTCATTTATCTTTGCCAATCAGTTTTTTATCACTGGCACAAAAATGTTTTCATTGCAAATCACAAAACATGTTTTGGTTCACAAAGAAAACAAAATGTTGTCAAAGAATAGAAAATTGGCCTGCATTACTGTAAACAAAACAAAACATAAGAAAACAAAATACTGTCAAGAAAGCAGATTGCATTGCAGCCTGCATTGCTGCCCAAGCATGTACCAAGAAAAACAGTCCAGCAATTGCATAAAATTGGCAAATAAGAAAACTGCAACAAAAAGGAGCAAAGCAGCATAACAAATCTGTTCAAAAATCCATATCCTTTTCCCCCAAAAAGTTGTTTCCTAATGTTAATATAAGAAGACAATAACACAACAAAAGGCATCGGTTTTGGCTACCATCAAAAGAGAAAAGAAAAAATAACAGAACAGTTTTGACATAGCAACCTAGCCATATACAAAAATCACAACAACAGTTCTGTAAAAAAGGCCAGGCATCAAAGAAATCCATATTTTTTGTCATCATTTTCTTTAAACCATAACCCTTCAGAAAAGTCTTTATTCAAGAATACAGAAAGTGTAACAAAGGGTCAAGAAGTGAATTCCCATGTCAAACAATAACCGTGAAGTCACCAACAGCAAGGTCAAGCCCAACATTTTCAGAAGAAACAAATCCATACCAATAAATTTCTCGTCATTGTTATGCATAAATATCAATTTTTCGGCATGCATTATTTCAGTGTTATAACCAAATAAATAAAAAAGAAACAATACAGTAGAAGAAAATTGTTCCACGCCAAAAAAAACAAAACTTTACCTCATCTATTTCACTTTAGCGGCCCTCAGCACATGATCAACATGCTATACCCATTCTTCTATCCAAAGAAACCATCAACCCCCTCTACACCGCAATCGCTTCACCGCCTCAAACCACCCACCACCAACACCGTGCTCACAAATTCGTAATCACCGTGAATTTAAGATGACAAGAAATTTGGAAGGGAAGAGGAAAAACAGACATATGGACGAAAGAGGAAGTTGGGATTAGAGTTGTAGTAAGGGAAGGTCGGTTTAACAGAGGGAGGTACGATGATGAAGAGATGGATAGAAGATGGAATTTGTGAGTAGGAAGAGAGAGTGTTATCAGTTTTTTGTTTTTGTTTTATGGTTCATCATAGAACTAAAGGTAACAGCAATAATAATAATGAAATCTGAGTTTTTCCTTCCCTAGAAAACAACAATAGTATTAAATTTATTTTCCCTTTCCCAATAATAGTAGCTAGAGGCATGTTTCTTTGTGCTTAGGGTTACAAAACCCTTCTTTTCCTCTTCCAGTCGGGTCAGCCCATTGGGCTTCATGGTCCAATTTCCACTATCAATTTTCCATTTTGTTTTAATTAAAACATAACAATAACAAATAAACAATACAGCTCAATTGGCAAAACATACCACTAACAGCCAGGGGGTCCCGGGTTCGACACCCCTGGAGATGTTTTCCTTTTCTTTTTTTTTCTATTTTCTGTTTTGTTTCATTTCTTTGTTGGATAAAACAATTGGACTGTATCCCAAGCCCAGTCTGTTTTCACACCCTTTTTTTCTTTTCTGTTTCATAATTTTTCTTTTGACTTAGTTTGTATTTAAAATAGTTTAGATGATATTATAATTAATTTAGGTTATATTTTATTTAGTATTAACTTAGTTTAGGTTTAATTTAATTACTTAGAATTTTAAGTTAGTTTAGAAATATTTTAATAATTTTAGATTTAGTTTTATTAATCTTTAGTATTAATTTTTTTTTAAGTTTAGCTAAATAAAAATCTAATTTTAAAATTAGTTAATTAAGTTAGGACTTTGTGAATAATTTTGTTAACATTTTTTTAGTAAACTTTCTTTTAAAATATTTAGTTTTTATATGATAAAATTCAAAATAATAGAATAGATTCTTTATTTTCTTCCCAGATTTTTCACAAACAAAAATATCAAGAACTTTATTTTCATAATTTATCAATTAATTTACTTCATGGATTGTTGTAGTTTTAATTAATTGTTTGATTCGATTTGTTGTATTGATTGCCTATTTTGATTTTTAATCGCATTGATCCATCCGCATTTGTAAATTTGTACCCCCATTCCCAAAAGCTCTGTAATAGCGTAGAATTTTAATTTCCGCAATTTATTATTTTCCTTATACTGTATAGTAATTAGGCATGCATGGAAAGATTTAAAATCAATCGCTAGATAACCCTAATCAAAGAATAAATTAACTTGAATCAAACACACTTTCACACATGCACCTCTAGGGTAACCTCGTTTGTTGCCTCGGAAAAACAGTCATGGCCCTCGAATGTGGGACGCTTTAGCAAAGACCTTTCGATAAAAAAATGTCGTAGTCCCTCGATGTCCCTCGATGTTGTCTTTGATAAAACGATCTAGTCCCTTACGAAAATTGCTAAAGCGTCTCGCAAGTTGCTTTCTATGACTGTACAATTGACCCGCGCCTGTCCCTTCACATCCAACGATGGGGCTTCTTACCAAATCAATGGTAAGATAACAACATCTAAAGGAGGAGGAAAATAACATTAGACCTTTTGAGTAGGTAGGATGCTCCTAGTTGTTCGCTTGCTCATAAAAACATTTTTATACAACCACACTCTCACTTTGAAACATTTTTCAAAAGACATAACACTTTGTATGCATTCTTATAGAGACGAGAACCATTACAAAAACATTCCTTTTCAAAATAATTTTAAAATCCACATCACAAACACATTTTCAAACAAAAAGCAAGTGATCTAGCAAGCAACTAAGAGCTCGTAGATAACTACGGATGAAAAGGGTGCTAATACCTTCCATTTTCATAACCTACCCCCCGAACTGAAGAAATAATCTCGAAAGGTCTTTCCTGTTCTTTTCAACCTTTCCTTATTGGATAAAAAAATTTGGTGGCGACACTTGCTATCCGCAACAATTGCGATCAAACACAAAACAACCAAGTCAGTTCTCCCCCCACGTTACAGCTTGGTTCCCCACCTCGACTGTTTGCTTCACACGGTTGCATTCGTCTTGATGAAGTTTTGTGATAATGGCTCTTAGCTCTTCTTGTCCCCGGGCCAGGACCTGGATAAGAGCCATCTGCCCCAGCATATGGGTTCTCATTACTTCAACCTCAGCCTGCAGTTGTTTCAACCGTTCGTCCTTATTGTCTTCAGGATTTTTCTTGGCCAGGTTCCCAGCGAGGAGTGCTTTCAACTCTTCCTGCCCCTTGGATAGGTTTAGGAACATTTCCATGAACTAAGCCACTTGAGTTTGGAGATCTCCACTGTCCTGTTTGAGAGCCTTTGCTAAAATAAACATAGAAGAAGATGAAAAACCTACTTTTAAACCTGCTTATGCAATGATATGTATGATATATGTATGCAATTTTTTCAAAGATTTCTAAGACTTAAAATTGCTTAAGCAGAAAGAGAACAAACGTTAATTGTATTAAGAAGTTTTATTGGTCACAACGACGCCTATTGGGCTTACAAGGGAAATAACAAAGCAAAAGTAAACTCCCAAAGAAAAGAGACTCAAGCTTCCCACCAGTGCATCCTTTTTGGTTCAATGTAAGAATTTATACTCTTCTCCTCGTGAAGTAACTTGGTGAGTTCTAAAACCTTCTTCTTACTGGCGTAGAATTGGGTTTCAAAGGTATCTCGTTCTTCTTTGAGTTGGATCCAGGATTTCCGTAGCTCCTCAAAATTAGTTGGCATGTCAGGATGAAGCACAGTGTAAGGAGTGTCTCCCTTGGAAATTGGCTCCATAATCATAGGTAAGATGGTGGGGTAAGGCATCATAAGACATTGAGAACAAGCTCGCACCCATTTGAGGTAAGGCTCAAGAGGGATGGAATTCTTGTGCCCCAGTGTCTTGCTTTCAACCCTGTTTATCATGCCCCAAGCTCTAATGAACCTCTTACGATAACCCTGAACGTCATTCTCATAGTCAAATGTGATTCCTTGTATGAGTGTGTCGTGAGGACCATCCCTTCTAGCATAGCGAAATTGTCGTAACGCCAAAAAAGGATTATAAGTGATTCCTCCCCTAATGCCTAAGAGAGGGACATTAGGGAATTCCCCACAATGATCAATGATAGTGATACTCTCCAAGGACCGAGAACACCAATGAATATCCGAATGTGCAAGGGACATAAACCTATGAGACCATCTCATACCCTGCTCACTTCTCAAAACAGACCGGGGTAGGTGAGAAATAAACCACCTAGACAATAGATGAGTGCAACACATAAGGGTCCCTCTTCTCTTTAGAGTGCGAGTATGTAGTGAGTGTAGAATATCCCCAAGCAAAGTAGGCACCGAATTATGAGACAGAAAAATCATAACCGCATTCACATCTATGAGTTGATCCATGTTAGGGAATAGTATCATCCCATAGATTAGAAGGGCCAACACTTCTTCAAAAGCTTGTAAATCCAGGTTATCCCAAAAATAATGAGCTTTCTCAAATATAAACTTAACTAGAAATCCTTTCACACCTCTTTTGGTTTCCCAATTTTCCACTACATCAGACCGTTGTAAAGATAGAGCTTGAGAAATCTCTTTAAGCTTTGGGTCTCTTTCCATATTTTGAATGGTAGCTGATTAAGGATAGGTACCCGCAATAATTGAGAAAACTCCTCCATAATAGGCACTAACTAGTAATCAGGAAAAGTGAAGCCATGGTGCAACGGGTCAAAGAACTGAAAGAGCACCTTTAACATTTGTTCATCAGGGTTTGAAGTGACCAAGTTGAGAATTTGACCATGTTTTTCAGTGAAGGGAGAGCTTTCAGGAATCCTTGACGCTAAGTCCTTGAGTTGAGGAGGTATTTTCATAAGGTTGACTTGGATAGTGTTCCTGCGAGCGGATGTCATGCCCTACAAAACAAGACAAAGATAAGCCCTAGAAAATCCTTGAAAAGGTTAGTATGATATGCCATGTTATGATGCCATGATTATGCTATGAAATCACAGATATAGCAAGCACAAGCAAATCACACAAAAGACCTTAGGTTAAAGGCTTGCATGGGATTTAATGCAATGCCCTCTTGAAGTTTGGATTGGTTCAACCTGTCCTATAAATAGTAATCAGGTTATAAGGGATCTCAATATCATTGATCTTTCCCACAAGTTTCGTTCATATAGGCAACTGACTTGCAACCAAACAAAACTCGGGAGTCAAATCTCAATGAGTGTAGCATCGAGTATCTATCGACTTTGGGAATACACCAAAGACGGCCATCTCACTACGTCCTAATGGCCAAGTTGTTCAATTAAGGTTCTAAGGTCAGTTGACGCTTCATGACACCACGCAGTGGCCCCGTATTCTCCTTGATAAACTCAAGGGCTACCGGTACCAACCAAAGTGTCGCGTCAACATAGCCATTGCTTAAACCGTGTCGGTATACCCCACATAGTTTCCATGATCTATTGCTACTTACCTAAAAGGTTTTCCCCAGATCCGGGTGTAGGATCTCTAGTAACCCAAACAATAAACTTAAAAGTAAAGTAATCAAACAGACAAAGAAAACAGTTTAGAAATGATCTAGACCCTAAGGTAAACCCCACTTTCATTCTCCCCAGCAGAGTCGCCAGTTCTGTGTTACGGTGGCAGAATCGACTGTTATACTGGTTTGCGTTTTTTGTTTGCAAATGTCGCGGTAAGCAAGAGTCGCCACCTACTTTTCTTTTATCCAACAAAGGAAAGGGTGAAAAGAACAAAAAAAGACCTTTTTCTAGATTTTCTGAGTAAGGGGGTAGATTATGGAAAGGGGAGGTATTAGCACCCTTTCCATATGTGGTTTTCCACGGGCTCTTAGGTACTTGCTCATTTTTGAAAATTGTTTTCGTGTTTGTGTGTTTTGAAAGATTTTTTTTGCTTTTATGATAACTCTTGTATCAGTTCTCAAGAGTGTGATAAAGCGTCTTTGAAAGTAGTTTTTGAAAGTGTGTAAGTGTAATAGGGAATCAGATTTGAGCAAGTACTTAAGAATTGTCTACCTACTTGAAAAAGGGCGTTCTTTTCCTCATTTCCTTTAAATAGTGCTATCCTACTATTAGTGAATGGGTAGCCATATCGTTGGATGTTGAGGGACTATCGAGAGGGACGATTATGGTCATTGAAGGCAACATGTAAGGATACCTTAGCATTTTGAAGGGACTGTCATCATATAGGCAACATCGAGGGACAAAATCATTTCTCGTAGGTAACTCGAGGGACAGTAAGGGACCATGATCTTTATGACGACTTTTAAATTGTGGGTCTTTCCTAAGATATCCCTATGTTCGAGGGACATGACCATTTCCGAGGCAATTAGTGAGGTATACCCTAGGGGTGCGAGTGTGCAATAGTGTGCTTTTTTCAGGTATTTATCTTGAAGTTAATGAACTAATGATTAATTGCTTTAATCTTGTCATGCACGCCTAATTTACTAGCAATTTATATACAAGCATATAAGAAATATAAAGCGAGAAATTAAGATCCTACAGCTATTACAAGGATTTGGTGTAGATACATAAATAATGACTGAAAAGTGAAATGCGAAAATTGAAAACCCTATTTAACTATTACAAACTGGGCGCAATTACATTAAATAATAAAAAATAATCGTATGGAAAAATAATAACTCGCAAAAATTAAGACGGGAAAAAGTTCTAAACCCTAAAAAATCTAATTCCCTATTAAAAATATTTTTGGTATTTTTACGAAAAAGATTTGAAATTTAACCTAATCTCTAATTAATTTTAGATTAAAGAAAACAGATTAAAGTTAATTAAATTAAATTAATTTGCAAAAAAAAAATTCTAAGAAAAACTCTAAGTCCTAATTTTTTGTGGTTCTGATTTTATGATTTGTTTTTTTATAAAAAAGTGAATAAACAAAAAATAAACTAAATAAAAAAAAATACAATAAAGAAGTTAGAAAAATGGGCCTGAGGTGTACAAAACCCAAACTGGGTGGTGCAGGCTGGAGTTTGCCAAGACCCAAATTTGATAGCCCATGCTCACTCGCGTGATCCAGTGTTATTATGTTGGAGAGTTCTATCATGGGGAAGCGTTTTTGGGCGCTGGATCTGGAGGATGATTAATCTGATGGTGATGGCCTGATGACACATGGTATGTGTGGATGGCCTGACAGAACTGGATTTGGAAGAAATTCATTAGAAAAAATAACATCAAGACCTGGGAATCAAACCCAGGTATTCCACCTCATGCGCATGTCCCTTCTACCACTAAGCCAATCTGTTCATTCATTATATAAACTAAACACAAAATAATTTATTTGAATAATGGTCAAAATTTAAAACAAAACACGCGCAATTTCAAACTGGCCAACCAGGTTGTGCCACGCTTTCGTCTTCCCCAACCCTCTGTTGTGTTAGCCTATGGACCTTTACCTAAAGTCAGTGTCTGTCACTAAATCACCTGCAAATTTCCAAAATCTACAACAAGCAATATAATTTCAGTTTAACACCATGGATCAACTGGGTTTAATCTCCTGAGCATGATGGTGCTCCTCTTTTGGCCTAATTTTACTTGTATCTGAAAACCCTAAATCAAAGGTAAAAACCCTAACAATGGCATATTATCATACATGCATCAAAACAAGCAATCAATGATTCAAACATGTTCTAATCATTCATACAAGCTATAATGCATGATCCAAATCCATTTATAATGTACGTAAGACCATAATCGTTTTCAAAAAAAGAAGGACAAATTGTGATTGTATTGGGCACGATTCTTGGAGCTTTGGCGCTTGGGAGTGATGCAGCTAGCATCAGAAGGCCTCAAGGAGTTGATTGCAAGCTTCAAAATACCTTAAATCTTTCTGTAATTCCAAATCCGATTGACACTTTTTCTTGAAAATTTGGAGTTTTGAATGTCAGTTTCGTGCGGCCAACCCTTGTCCTTTTTGTCTGGCAATGTTATGTTTATATATTTGGATGTATTAGGGCAACAAAAGTGGACTGAATCTTGAAGATTTGTGTAGAAAAGATTTGATTTGCATTTGGAATTTTATGTTTCTAATTTTGGCCAAAAATTGTTCATCTCTCTCCAATCAGCCTTTACACTAGTTTTTGATTCAATCTTCTGATTTTAGGCTCATGATCTGATCACAAAACAAATCTTTGGATTTAATTCATCATTTTACTATTTTATTTGATTTATTAATATTTAAATGAATAAAAATTCAAATAAATAAAAAAAGTCTCATAAAAATAAAATAACGGACTTAAAGGTCTTGCATAAGTCCCTGGATATGTTTGAGATCCAAAACCCGCGCCCATTAGTTCAAAATAATCCAAGTTGCTCACATTGACTTTTGTGCATTTTCATAAAATTGGTCAACTTTAGCAATGCATATCGTTCTCAATTTTAATCCTAAGAGGGTGTTCTTAGACTTTTTAGAGAACTTGGGATGTCCTCTAAACAACCCTTTTGGTTTCATATCAATTGGATCTTCCATGTTCTTGTAAGGAGCTTTGACCCAAAATGTGTTTTTGTTGACTTTTTGAAAGGACCTATAATGTATGAGCTTGTATCTTTTGATTGAGGCATTTTTTGAACATGAGGGCTGAAGAGAAGTTATAGGGAATTGGATTAACTTCAAAATGAGCCTTGGTGGAAAAGTTTCTGATAAAGTATGAGAGAGTTATGCATGGTCAAAGTTAGGTTGACTTTTCCTATAGAAACCTTAATTTGCCATTTTTGACTTTTGATGAGTTAGGAGAATTTCTTGAGGAATCATGATGAACCCTTGATTAAATGATGGATAATATTCCAAAATGTTGATGTTTAACAAAAATCTTGAAGTTTGACTGTATTTGGGCCACAATTGACTTTTAACCTAGTACAATTGATTTTCAGGCATTTGAGCAGTTGACTGAGCAAACTTGTCGTTCAAGGCATGAAATTTGGCATGGATGATCTTGAGGACATATTAGGACAATTTAGAACATTTGGGACCTTTGGTACTCACCCATCTTTCTTGAAATTGAAACCCTAATTGAGGTTCATTACCTTAGGAAGAGAATTTGTCTGGTCAATTCTTAGTCATCCTTGAGCAATTTAGGACCTCTAGAGGCTTGTCTTGAGTGAAATGAGAGGGAAAATTTTGAGGTATAACACTTTTCATAATGATGCTCTGAAGGAAAATGCTTTTCAAAATTCAGTCTCTGAAGGGAAGTGTTTATCATGTAGATAGTCGCCCCGTCCTATTTCAGAAATTGATGTACAATCTGCTTTTGTTGGTAAACCCGTCCTGTTTCGGGAATTCATACCACCTGGTGGTAAAGATAGTCGCCCCGTCCTGTTTCGGGAATTGATCTTCACATGATCATAAAGATAGAAAGATAGTTTCCCCGTCCTATTTCGGGAGTTAATCTTTGCTCGGTTGTATAGATAGTTTCCCCGTCCTGTTTCGGGAGTTAATCTTCAACATGTTTGTGTAGATAGTCACCCCGTCCTATTTTGGGAAATGATCTACAATTTTCTTTCACAAATAGTTGCCCTGTCTTGTTTCAAGAATTAATCTATGTCTGGTCATCCAGATAGTTTCCCCGTCTTGTTTTGGGAATTAACATGCGACCTGCTTTTTGTTCGAGATAGTTTCCTCGTCTTATTTCCGGAATTAATCTCTGACCTAGTCACATAGATGGTTACCCCGTCTTGTTTCGGGAATTTATCTTGGACGTGTTTGAGAATTGTTGATGATAATCATCTGTTTGTAGACTTTTACCTGAAAAGGTAAAGAGTTAGTTGTATGCAATGTATTGATGTATGAAATGCATTACTTAATGATGTTCTTAAAGTAAGTGAGGGTGTGCTATATGCATTTCGTATACATATCCTATGATATCTATAAATGAGAGATATCGTTGAAGCGTAATGGTAGCTCCTATAACATTTATGACTGGGGAAAATAAATCCCTGACTATTGTTGGGGATGAAAAATATGTGTAATCCTCAATCTTTGTTTAGAATGTTTCTGCTGGGAATTCCTGCTTTTTGTTTGAGGAAACTCTGTTGGGGAATTCGATTTCTGCTTGGGGAGAAGAGTTAAGGAACTTTAGTCGTTCACCACTCTTCTAGGGAATTTAATTCTTATATACCCTAACTGGGGATAAAAGAGGTGGACAACCCTTCAAGGTGTTGTTTGACCGAGTTTCTGATATGGATGCTGATTCGGCTGGGGAGGATAAGGTTAACTGATATCTGGTTCTATTTCAGATTCCGTATCACCTCTCTGGGGATGGAAATCTGGACTACCTTTTGCCGATGATTTGTAGTAGTCAAAGTGATAGACTCAAGCTTGGGAGACTGTATCCTGTTGGGGAAATAATCCCTGTTGGGGAAACATTCCCCGTTGGAGAAACATTCTGCTGAGGAAATAAACCTGCTGGAGGAATATATTTTGTTGAGGAAATGAACCCTGCGGGAGAAGAGAATTTTGTAGGGTTTTTACAGTGCTGGAGAAATAAACTCAGTTGGGGAAGAGGATTTTTGTGAACTATGTTGATGACATACTCTCTGACAAGGATTGGGATTCCGTAGGTTGGAGACATTTTCGGGGAAAAGATCATACTCCTTTATCTGCTAGGGGGATCTGTTGGTGAGTATGATTAGGGTATTTCAGTCTTGCAGGGAAGGTGTCGAATTTGTGAAGATGACTCCGCGGGGGATAATCTTATGGAAACTGCTCTGTGGGGACTATTTCATGGAGGTTGTTCTGTGGGGATTTGTGGATAACTTGAACGTTATCCCAACTCCTACAGCCTTGAGTAAATGCCTATTCCTATTTTTATGTATATATTTGTTAACAGTAATCGTATTCATATGCATATGTTCATTCAATTTAGTCATTGGATGTTTTTGCAAACATAACAGAAAAAATTAAAACAAAATTTGAATTTTGAAATTGTGTTTATATTGATAGTTTGCCTATAAACATGTGATTTGTTGTACAAAGAGATAGAAATCCTAGTAAAAGGAAATCATTGTGAAATGAAAGGAGTATAAAGTAAAACAAAACATATAGCTATGTGTAAATGATCTCGTCAGGAGTCAACTCTGTTATTGCCTCTATGTCCTTGAGCATCTCATCCCTTACTGTTGGAAGAAGTTGACTTAATTGATTTGTACCATTTGAAATTGACGTTGGTAATAAATCTTATTGTAAGTAGATGATCCAACAGGACATAGTCGTACGCTTTAATCCCTAACTTTTTCCTGGAACGCCCTTTCGGGTTTTCAGTCCACCGAGATACCCTTTTTTCCCAAGCCTCCTTTTTAGGTTTTCGACTTACCGGGTGTACAATCTTTATATATATCCCTAATTTTTGCCCAAACCTTTTTGGTTCGCGGGATGCCCTTATTTTTGCCTAGGCCAGTCAAACTAGTGGGTCGTTTTCATGCATAGTATCTTTTGACTATGTCCGTGTTCACCTGGTGTGGAAGATCTCCGTCGTCCATGGTGGTAAGTATCATTGCACCTCCCGAAAATATTTTCTTGATTACAAATTTCCCTTCATAGGTGGGAGTCCATTTTCCCCTGGGATTACCCTGCAGTAGGATAATTCGCGTTATTACCAAGTCACCAGCCTGATATACCTGATGCTTGATTTTCTTATTGAAGGCATTGATCATACGTTTCTGATACATCTGACCGTGACAAACAACCGTAAGCCTTTTCTCGTTAATAAAATTCAATTGGTCCAACCTAGTCTGGAATCCATTCATCTTCATCCGAGTCGGCATCTTTCATAATTCTTAGAGAAGGTATTTGGACTTCGACCGGTAGGACAACCTCCATACCATATACTAGAGAGAATAGGATTGCCCCAGTTGATGTTCGAGCTGAAGTTCGATAGCTATGAAGAGCAAATGGTAACATCTCACGCAAATCTTTATATGTCACCATTATCTTCTGTATAATCTTCTTAATGTTCTTGTTGGCGGCTTCCACTATGCCATTCATCTTTGGTCGATATGGAGAAGAATTGTGGTGCTTGATCTTGAATTGCATGCAGAGTTCCATGATCATATTGTTGTTGAGATTGATACCATTGTTTGTGATAATACTTTCAGGGATTCCATACCGACAGATGAGGTTGTGCTTAATGAATCTGGTGACAACATTCTTAGTAACAGAGGCAAACGAGGCTGCTTCAACCCACTTTGTAAAGTAATCGATGGCAACGAGGATGAATTGGTGCCTGTTAGAAGCAGTGGGCTTGATTTGTCCAATCATATCAATTCCCCCACATTTCAAATGGCCAAGGAGAATTCAAGACATTTAGAGGTACTGGAGGCACATATACTTTGTCAGCATAGATCTGGCACTTGTGACAAGTTCTTAAGTGGTGATGGCAGTCCATTTCCATAGTCGACAAATAGTAATCCACTCTCAGAATCTTCTTAGCCATAGTAGGACCACTAGAGTGAGTATCGAAGATACCTTCGTGCATATCCTCCATGATTTTATCCGCTTCCTTCTTGTCAACATAATGAAGCAGAGTCGAATCATGGTTGGGCCTGTACATAATTTCGTTACTCGGGAAGAACTTAGAAGAGAACCTCCATAGGAATTTCTTGTCATTGATAGATGCTCCCTCGGGGTACTCTTGAGCCTCGAGATATATCTTCACTTCATAGAACCAAGGCCTTTCTTCCACTCCGTCAATGTCAACCTCGTAGCAATGTGCCGGTTTATCTAGTCTCTCAATAGTAATTCGATGAGCCCCGTTGTCCCATCTGACCTTGAACATAGATTACATGGTAGCTAATGCGTCTGCCAACTGATTCTCTTCTCGTGGGATATGCTAAAAAGTAATTTCCTCGAAGTACAAGATTAAGGTCAGCACTTGTTCTCTACAAGGAATGAGGTTCAGATGCTTCGTATCCCATTCTCCCTTAATTTAGCTGATCACCAGTGCTGAGTCCCCATATACACTCAAGAGCTTAACCCTGAGGTTAATGGCAGCTTTAATACCCATGATGCACACTTCGTATTCAGCCATGTTGTTGGTACAGTCAAAGCATAAGATGGCGGTGAAGGGAGTATGGCAACCCTGAACACCTTCTTTCAACAAATGGCAACCAGTTAGTAGAGATAAACATAAGCAGAAACCTTCACCATAGCCCGGAAATAAACCGGATTGCAACAAATTATTTTTAACAGTCATGAGAGGAGTAACAAGTTCCTCAAAAAAGCAAAAAACATATCATCATCAACAACATTAATACCATGGTCGTGCTTGGGCATGGGGGCAGTTATAATATTATGAGTCTCTGGAGCATCGAATTCATTCTCCTTTGCCTTGATCAGATCCTGCACCTTGTTCTTCAAAGCCCAACAATTGTTTGTATCATGGCCTGGACTTTTAGAATGGTAGGCACACCGAGCCTTAGGATTATAGTGAGGAGATGCATTGTTGGGATTTTTGGGAGCTTCCCTCAAAGTTACCATATTGGATTTCAGTAAGTATGGAAAAACTTGAGACAAGGTCATATTGATCCGGGTAAACTGTCTCATAGGCCTTTCGCTTTGGGCTGATTGTTCCCCTGTTGAGTAGCTTCAGGCTTGGATATCATTACATCCCCTATTCTTGGACGGTGTTCGGTTCTACCCTGATTTATTTGACTGTAAACAGAACTGACCTCTTTCTTTCCCACGAAAGGTCCCTTTCCTGCACTTGAAGAGGTATCCTTTTGAATCTTGCAGCTCTTAATCCCAACTTCCACTCTTTCTCCAATTAAGATCAGCTCAATAAAACCAGCTGAGGAGCTTCCAATAATATGGTTGAAAAATGGATCAGATATATTACCCAAAAACATGTCCACCAACTCTCTATCAGATAAAGAAGGCTGGACTCTTCCTGCTAAGTCTCTCCACTTATGGGCGTAGTCTTTAAAGCCCTTGCTAGAACCCATGGACATACTTTGGAGTTGTGTACGGGTCGGAGAAAGCTCAGCATTATATTGACACTGCTTATAAAAAGCAGCAGCCAGGTCTTCCGAGTTACGAATATTGATTCCCTCCAACTGATAGAACCACTCTAGCTGAGTCCCGGATAGACTGTCTTAAAATAAGTGGACCCACAAATCCATGTCAGCGGTGTGAGGCTGAATCTTCCTCACATAAGATCGGAGATGCATATTGTAACATGAGACCCCATCGTACTTAGAAAACACGGGAACCTTAAACTTTTGCGGGATAACAACCCTAAAAACCAAACCCAACTCTTCAAAATCCAGCCCAGGTACCCTCTGGATTTCCATTGCATTCAGACAATCCTCCAACTGTTTGTATTTATCATCAGCAGGAGGATACTGCTTCTCATTATAATCAGATTCATTATCAGATCCCTTTGGGCTGAGGTCTTCCTCTCTTGTCTCCCCTTCCTAAGTGTCCCCTTCTTTTGACGAAGTTGCTAGTTCTGAAGCTCGCCGCACTGGTCCTCTGATCCTTCCTCCCAAATTCACTACACCAGTTGGTTTCTTTGGCTTCTTGATCTTCTCTTTTACAATCAAGGCCTTCATCTACTCTTGCCCCTTGACCAGGGCCTTAATCATTTGATGGAACTAAGCATTCTGAGCTTGCAGGTCCTTCACTTTTTGTTTGAGAGCCATTTCTTTTACTGAAATAAACAGTGGAAAGAAATAAGAAACCTATACTGAAGACCTGCTTATGCAATGAAATGTATGATATGCTTATGCAATGCTTTCAAGGACCTTATTGGATTTAATCTCTTTTAAACAAAATAGGAAACAAAACTCTTTATTAGTAAGTTTTTAAGGAAACAAAATATTACACAGGAATAAACATTGAAAGGAAATCCTAAACTCCTAAGTCTCCCATGGGCGCTTCCTCTTGGTGTTGAGGTAGGTATTGAGATTCTTCTCTTCGTGAAGTTGCTTTTTTAATTCCAACATTTTCTTCTCACTTGCATAGAATTGAGTCTCAAAAGTATCTTGTTCTTCCTTGAGCTGGATCCAAGACTTTTGCAACTCTTCGAAGTTGGTTGGCATATCAGGATAGAGAATAATGCAGGACTCACCCCCTTGAACAATAGGTTCCAAGATCACCGGTAAGATGGCATCATATGGCATCATAAGACTTTGGGCTCGAGCTCGTACCCATTTGAGGTAAGGTTCCAAAGGGATGGAGTTCTTGCGCCCCAAAGTCTTACTATCAGTCTTCTTAATAATGCCCCAAGCACGGATGAATCTCTGACGATAATTTTGCAGATCATTTGAGTAGTTAAACACAATACCCTAGATGAGCATGTTAGGTGGACCATCTCTCCGTGCGTAACCAAACTGACGTAGTTCTAAAGAAGGATTGTAGGTGATGCCTCCCCTAATTCCCAGGAGTGGCACATTAGGAAATTCTCCACAGTGATCAATAAAAGAGATGTCTCCTTGAGAGGGAGGACATCAATGGACGTCGGAGTGAGAGAGAGACATTAATCTTTAACTCCACCTTAATCCTAAATCATTATGCATTGTTGACCGAGGAAGGTGTGAAATAAACCACCTATATAGCATAGGGGTGCAACACATGATAGTTCCTCACTTCTTCAGAGTACGAGTATGGAGAGAATGTAGGATATCCCCGAGCAATATGGGAACCGGATTATGAGCAAGGAAGATATTGATGGCATTCACATCTATAAATTGGTCTGAATTAGGAAATAGGACCAACCCATAGATCAAGAGAGCTAAAACATCTTCGAAGTCATGGTAACTCATAGCATCCAGGAAAATCTAAGCTTTCTCCATTAGAAATTTTGCAAGAAGGCCTTTAACTCCGCTTCTTCTTTCCCAATGGGATTCAATATCAGATGGCTTCAAGTGCAAAGCTATGGAAATATCTTCATCAGTTGGATCTTGTTCTAACCCAGTGAAAGGTACTCACTCCAATATAGGTAAACCGAGTAACTTAGAGAATTCTTCCAATGTAGGTACCAGTTGATAATCGGGAAATGTGAAGCAATGGTGCTCGGATCAAAGAATTAGAATAGAACACTCATCAAAACTTTGCCAAATCTGGTGGTAACCAAGCTGAGCAAATAACCATGTCTTTTGTTGAATGATGAGTCCTCGAGAACTTTCAAGACCAATTCCTTGAGCTTGGGAGGGATTTATGTGATGTTAATCCGAATGGTTTTTCTGCGACCTGAATTCATATCCTACAAAACAGCAAAGAGGTAAATCCAATAGGTCCTTGAAATGGTTAGTATATATGAATGTCATGATGTTTATGATTTCATGATTATGCTTAAATCACAGATAAACACAAGAAAATCACATAATAGACCTTAGGTTCAAAGGCTTGCATGAGGTTTTAAGGTAAGTACCCTCTTGAATGTTCAGATGGCTCAACCTGTCCTATTAATAGTAATTGGTTTCTAAGGAGTCTCAATATCATTGACCTTCCCATCAGGAATTGTTTCAGCTCGCGTACCAAATTATTGTGGCCAAAAATCCTGAAAGTCCAGTCTCAATGAGTGTAGTATCGAGTATCAACCAATCTTCGGTCGGAACTAAAGCCAGTTATCTCACTACTTCCTAATGGCTAGGATGAGTCGATTAAAGGTTCTAAAGGTCAGTTATTGCTTAGTGACACTATGAGGAAGCCTAATGTTATCCTTGACTTACTCAAGGAACATTAGTTCAATCCAGAGTATCGCGCTAACATAGCCACCACTTCGTCCATATCGGTCTACACCGTACAACCTCCATGATTTATTGCTACTTACCTAAAAGGTGCCCCAGATCCGGGTGTAGGATCTTTACAAGAATACCCCAACAAACCATCAAAGATAAAGCAAGAAAACACACAATAAAGCATTTAAAATGATGAAATAAAACTCTAAGGTAAACCCACTTCATATTCCCCAGCAGAGTCACCAATTATGTGATACGGTGACAGAACCGACTGTTATACTAGTTTTTCATTTTGCATTCGCAAATGTCACAGTAAACAAGAGTCACCACCAACTTTTCTTTTATCCAATAAAGGAAAGGGTGAAAATAATAGAAAAAAGACCTTTTTCGAGAGTTTCTGAGTAAGGGGGTAGATTATGGAAAGGGAAGGTGTTAGAACCCTTTCCATCTGTGGTTTTCCACGGGCTCTTAGGCACTTGCTCATTTTTTAAAATTGCTTTCGTGTTTGTGGGTTTTGAAAAGTTTGTTTGCTTTATGATAACTCTTGTATCAGTCCTCAAGAGTGTTGATAAAGAGTTTTTGAAAAAATGTTTTGAAAGTGTAGTGTGAAAAAGTTGTTTTTTGAGCAAGTGCATAACAGTTATCTACCTACTCGAAAAAGGTGTTATTTTCCTCATATCCTTTAGAAAGTGATATCCTACTATTAGTGAGTAGGTAGCCCTAGTCATTGGATGTTGAGGGACTATCGAAGGGACGTTTACGGTCACTAAGGCAATTGGGCAAGAACTTTTAGTAATTGTCCTAAAGTTCTAAGATCACTTTTTAACCGAGGCGGCGTCAAAAAGGTCATCGAGGGACTTGTGATCTCTTGAACTAAAGAACAGCCACTAAAAATTCTCACGTTTTGAGAATTGTGACCGTTTCCGAAGGCAATCGAAGTGGGAGATACCCTAAGGGTGAACATGTGCAAGTATGTTGATTCAGTTCATTTATCTTGCAATTATGGTTATCTAATCGTTTTAATTTTCAGTCTTTTTCATGCAATCCTATTAATCTAAGCCATTAACAGTAGTAAAAACAATAAAGCAAACATAAATATCCTACGCTATTACAGGGCTTCGGGGAGGGGGATACATAACCAAAACTTTGGGGATAAAAAAAACAGTAAATAAACCCTAAGTTAAAAGCTATTACAAACTGTGTATAGATACAATAATTGAAAATAATAATAAAATGGAGAATAATCAACACGCGAATATTAAAACGGGAACAAGTTGAAAAACCTAAAAAAATCTAATTGATTTAGAAAAATATTTTTGGTATTTTATTGAGAGAAATATTTAAAAACTTCAACCTAATTTCTAATTAGTTTTATTTAAATGAAATAATCAAGTTGAAATAATTAAATTAATTAATTTTCAAAAATTAATTTTAATTATGAAAAACGTAATTCTAGTTTTTGTGATTTTTGATTTTATGATTAATTGGAAGAAAAAATAAAAATGAATTTAAGACAATTAAAATAGAAATAGAGAAATTAAAACCAAAGAGAATGGGCCTGGTGTTGTTAATCAACTTGGGGGTGTACGTTTGAAAGTCTGTTAGGCCCATATGCACAAGCCCAACACCTGCCTGATCCAGTGTTGTTACATCATGGAAAGTCCACCATGTTCTGCGCTTGTGAGAGCATTGGATCCAGACCATCTGTGATCTAATGGCTCAGGATGATAGTATATGTTGTGCGCGTGGGGATTATGTTGTACAGGATCCTTCAAGCAAACGTTAGAAAAATGTAAAATTGATGGACCTGGGATCGAACCAAGATCCCTTCCTTCACATGCCTTATGCCTTTACCATCTGCGTTGCCTGCTCATTCATGACTATAATAACACAAAGATAATATAATGGTAATTCAGTCAAAGTGTCAAATCTTCAAATGCGCCAAATCAGATCTTACATGGACCAATGATAATATGAAAATTAAGCCACTGGAGTCTATGCAAGTCAACGGTGCCGGAGTCCAACTCCAGTCACCTTCTCTGGTTTCCTCAAAATTCCAAACCTGTAAATTACGCAAGATAAAGATGCAAAGGGTACCCTACCCCCTATTTCGAGGGTTGTGATCACGATGGTAGGGTCCTTTTTGACTGAAACAACCTGCAAATTCAGATACAGAGAGGAAGGATCTTTGTGCCCTAACAATGGAACTTTTATGTTTCTATGTCAAAACTTGCATATAATGGTTCTAAACACACGCAAACATGATGTTAAGCACAAATATATGTCGAGATATCATTTATGTTGCATGAAATAAGAGTTTGAGATCAATGAAATATACTAAACTGTAATTTGTTGGAGGGGACGATCCTTTGTGCTTTGGCCTTCAAAAATTGATTGGTTCAATCCGTGGGGTCCTCAGAAGGGTGATAGGATGCTTACATCTGATGGAGGATGGATGCATCAACCATTTGTGAATTACACCACTCTTTGAATTTTTTTGAAATTTGCTAGGGCTTCTCTAAGGCCGTTGCGCCTATGTATGACGTCTGGAATGTTTGTGCTTATATGTGAAACAAGATTAGGGTAACAAATATGGCACAAATCCAATGGAATTATGGTGTTTCAAAATGTTTCCAAACTTTCCATTTTTGAATATTATTTCATTTTTCATGACCTTGAACAATTCTCTTGTCATGTCACAGCCTTGCATGAGTTGTCTTGGCTTTTAAGAGACTTGGATATCAATCCCATACACCTTTAAGTCTCTCTTTGCATTTTATTTTAATTAAAATTGAATTTTAAATATTTAATTAAAAATAAATTAAATAAACAAAAGGAGGGCGTGTAATTGAGCTTAGAAGTTATGGGCCATGTTAGGAATAACTTCAGATCATAAAAACCAAGGCCCATTTGGAAGAAAACCAAGATTGGTCAATATTTTCTTCATGCACTTCTTCAAAACTGGTCAAACTTAGCAATGCATATCTCTCTCAATTTTAACCTTATGAGGGTGTTCTTTGATTTCTTAGAGAGCTTAGTATGTCCTATAAACAACCCTTTTGGTTTCATCTCAATTGGATCTTCCATGTTCATGTACCAAGCTTTGACCCAAAAGGTGTTTTTGTTTACTTTTTGAAAGGACCCATAATATCTGAGCTTTTATCTTTCAATTGATGCATTTATTAAACCTGAGGTTGAAGAGAAGTTGTAGGGAATTGGGTTCTCTTTAAAATGAGCTTTGGTGGAAAAATTTCTGATAAAGTATGAGAAAGTTATGCCTGGTCAAAGTTTGGTTGACTTTTCCAATAGAAACCCTAATTAGCAATTCTTGACTTTTGATGAATTAGGAGCATTTCTTGAGGAATCATGATGAACCTTTGATCAAATTATAGATATCACTTCAAAATGTTTATGTTGACAAAAAATCTTGAAGTTTGACTGCATATGGGCCACAGTTGACTTTTGACCTAGTATAGTTAATTTTCAAGCATTTAAGCAGTTGACTGAGCAAACTTGTAGTGAAAGGCATGAAATTTGTCATGGACAATATTGAAGACATATTAGGACCATGGAAAACATTTGATACCATTGGAGCTCACACATCTTGATGAAAATTGAAACCCTAGTTAGAGGTTTATTGCCTTAGGAGGAGAATTTGTCTGGTCAAATCTTAGTCATCCTTGAGTAGTTTGAGGACCTCAATGGGCATGCCTTGAGTAAAATGAGAGGGAAATTTTTGTGGTACAACACTTGGCATCAATCATGTCTTGGATTTTATTCTTCAGAGCCCAACAATTGTTAGTGTCATGTCCGGCACTATTGGAATGATAGGCGCATCTTACATTAGGATTGTACCGGGGAGAGGAAGTGTTGGGATTCTGAGGAGGATCTCTCAATGTAATCAGCTCTTCCTTCAATAGGTGTTTCAATGCTTGATACAACGGCATATTGATTTTGGTGAATTGTCTCCTGGGTGCATTCGGCCTATGCTGATTGGCTTGTTGGTGCGGGATTGGAAATTATTATTTCCCCCATATATTGATGGCAATCACCTTTACTACGACCTTTCTGGCCGTACATGTGTGTTAGCTTATTTCTTACCGTTGAATGAATTCTTCTAAGTACTTGAAGGTGAAACCACCTGAATTTTTCCTCTTCTAATTCCACCTTCAAGGTGTTCCCCTGTTAATATCAAATCCGTGAACCCGACTGAAGAGCTTCCAATCAAATGATTAAAGAAAGGATCTATCAAAGTTCCCATAAACATGTAACCAATTCCCTATAAGACAAGGGAGGTTGAACCCTTCCTGCTAGATCTCTCCATTTCTGGGCATACTCCTTAAAGCCATCGTTAGAGCCCATGGTCATACTCTACAGTTTCATACAAGTTGGTGCAAGATCAATATTATACTTGTATTGCTTATAGAAATCAGCAGCCAAATCTTCCTAGGTATGGATATTGGTCCCTTCTAGTTTATAGAACCATTCCAACTATGTTCCAGATAGGCTCTCTAGAAAGAAATGTACTCATAACTTCCTGTCAGCAGTGTATGGTTGAATCTTCCGGACATATGACCTCAAATGAAGCTTTGGGCAAGAAACACCATCATACTTTGCAAAAGTGGGGACTTTGAACTTATGAGGAATGTAAACTCTTGATATTAAACCCAAATCCTCATAATCTAACCCAGACACTTTATGATTCTCCATAGCATTTAGACGATCTTTTAGTTGCTTGTATTTTTCATCAGCAGGGAGATATTGTTCATTCAAATAATCTTCTTCCTCTTTATCATAGTATTTAACAGGACCATGGTTGCTTTTTTCAGTTTCACCACTCTTATCATCTTTATCCAGTTTGTCGTCTTCGTCTAATGGAGTATCGGGATCCTGAACTCGCTTGACTGGACCCTTGAACCTTCTTCCGATGTTAAGAATGTCGGTTGGTTTCTTTGTCTTTTTCTTCTTCTCTTTGCTGATGAGTGCCTTCAATTCTTCATGCCCCTTGGCTAAGATCATAAACATCTGTTGGAATTGGGCATTCTGAGCTTAGAGATCCTTGACCGTCTATTCGAGAGGCATTTTCTGCTGAAATAAACAGCAAGAAGATGAGAAACATGTCTTGAGAATACTTGTTATGCAATGATATGGTATGTATATGCATATGTAATGTTTTCAAGGACCCCGTGGGATTTAAATTTGTTAATAAAAAAGGAAACAAAGAAACTTAGTAGTAAGTTCAAATTATAACTGCCTTTTAGGCTTACAATGAAAATAAGATAGTTAAATTATGAAACTCCTAAGGCCTAAGGCATTAAGTCTCCCATGGACGCTTCTTTTTGTGTTGACATATGCAATAAGGCTCTACTCTTCGTGGAGTTGTTTCTTCAGCTCCAATACTTTCTTCTCACTAGCATAGAACTGAGTCTCAAAGATATCCCTTTCTTCCTTGAGTTGAATCCAAGACTTCTGTAGTTCTTCAAAGTCAGTAGGCATATCAGGATGAAGAATGGTATGAGGAACATCTCCTTCAACAACAGGCTCCATAATCACGTGTAGGACAGCAGGATATGCCATTAAAATATTTTGAGCACGAGACCTCACCCATCTGAGGTAGGGCTCCAAAGGGATGGAGTTCTTATGCCCCAAATTCTTTTTATCAATCTTATTGATCATGCCCCAAGCATATATAAACCTTTGACGGTAACCTTGAGGGTCGTTTTCATAGTCGAATACAATACTCTAGATGAGCATATCATGAGGACTGTCTCTTAGAGCATAACCAAATTGAAGTAGAGCTAGAGAAGGGTTGTAAGTGATACCTCCCCTTATGCCATGGAGCGGCACATTAGGGAATTCGCCACCACGGTCAATAATAGTGATGTCCTCTTAAAATTGGGAACACCAATAGGTATCTGAATGAGCAAGTGACATCAACCTTTGAGACCACCTCAAACCTTGTTCATTCTTAATCATTAATCAGGGAAGGTGTGAAATAAACCACCTAGATAGTAAAGGTATACAACACATGAGAGTCCCTTGCTTCCTCACAGTATGAGTGTGAAGAGAGTGCAAAATATATCCAAGAAAAGTAGGCACATGGTTATGAGTAAGAAATATTTTGAAGGCGCTCACATCTATGAGTTGGTCTAGATTAGGGAATAGTACCAAACCATAGATCAGCAAAGCCAAAATATCTTCAAAAGCGTGAAAACTCATGGCATCTAGAAACAACTGAGCCTTCTCTATCAGAAATTTAGCAAGCAGACCTTTAACTCCACTTCTTGTTTCCTAATTAGATACAATGTCTGATTGCTTCAGATGTAAGATTGCTACAATATCTTCGGGTTTTGGAACTTGCTCTAGACTGGTGAAGGGTGTCTGATAAAGAGTAGGCACTCCAAGTAGCTTAGATAACTCTTCCATTGTAGGCACCAATTGATGATCTGGGAAGGTAAAATAGTGATGCTTAAGATCAAAGAACTGGAACAGGACACTCATCATGTCTGCTTCAAAACTGGGGGTAACCAAACTGAGTAGATAGCCATGCCTTTTAATGAATTGAGAATTTTCTAGAATCTTTGAGATTAACTCCTTAAGTTTGGAAGGTATCCTTACAAAGTTGATTTGGATAGTATTTTTGTGAGCGGAAGCCATGACCTGCAACAAGGGACAAAGATAAATCCCTAGGTCTTTAAAATGGTTAGTGAAAATTTATGATGTCATGATGTTATGTTCATGTTTAGACAAGTAGTAAACACAAATAAATCATACAAGATCCTTAGGTTTAAAGGCTTGCGTGAGGTACATTGGTAAGTACATGATAACACGAAAATTTATAGCACATTCCGCCCGATTTACATAGATAAAGCTTCTGATTCTTCTTTTATTATGTAGCATTATGTCTCTATTTGTAGTATTTGCAGCATATTTCAGGTATTTAGTTTTTGCATAGCATACATTAGAAAAGGAAGGAAAATGTTGGAGAAATGAAGAAGAAATAGCACTTTAGCAGCAAAAATGCAAACGATTTTGTATCAGAAGCCATGCCGCCCGTCACAGGCGCATGCCATCCGTCACAAAGTCCAAAATTGTGCCCCTCGACACACTTCTTGTCCCTACCGGCACGGAATTGAAACATTCCCCGCGCCACAGTGCATGACACTCGTTACAAGTCATATATCTTCAGTTATGAAAATGTCTCCACGAACGCACGACTTCCTGATTCTTCTCCACACATGAAAAACAAAGATCAAGGAAGTGTCCCTATTTTTGCTCAAGCATATTGAATCTATAAAAGGAGGATAGTTACCAAAACTGCAGACGTTCGCACACCTACTCCAAATTCTTATTTTTCTGCATACTGAACATTGTTATATTTTATTCCAGTTTTATAGTTTTTGATTAATTTTCAGTTTTGTTTAGAATTTCGTAAGCAAAGAAAACCAACACCATTAAAGCAATATTTTTTCACATTGGAGGAATATTGCAACTTTAGTTTTCGTTCTAGCTTCCATAATTTCGTTTAGGCTTATTTGTATTTCTTCAAGATATTTTTTCCGAAGCTAATCCTTCCAGCTTGTGGAGGATAGCATACTGCACTATTATTCTTCATTGTTTTATTCCAGGTTCTAATTTTAAATATAGTTTATTCATTTTTACCATGCCTATGTTATTGAATGTATGTTTTCATTTTATGTTATTACACAATAAAATTATGTTGGGCTAACTTCCCCGATACCGGTATGTGAGGTCCTAAACTGAAGAGGTTCGGTAATTAATTGGCATAAATATTTTACAAAAAGACTTTTTTGGTTTTGATTTCCGATTATGAAATTAAATTGTTTTGTTACGAGAGTAAAAGACAGACTAATGATAAAATCAACAGAGCGAGAGTTTGAGATTTTAACCAGATAATGGTGATTGAACATTAATTTTAAATACAGCGAGAGCGCTTTAAAATTAATTGGACTCTATTTGTTTTCAAAAAATACTTTTACATTTTAAATAACACAGCGAGAGCGCTCATTTGAGTTTAGTAATATGGCCTAAATCGATAAAACGAAAGTGTGAGACAAGGGTTTTTAAATTAATAGTTTCCACTGAAACAGTGTTTTAGTACTCAAAACTATGCCAATGACTTATTGAATCCCTGAAGTCGAAAAATTACATATCGGTGTCCCGTTATCAATTATTAGATCTTAGTTAATTCTCGTTTAAACTCCAACATCCTAATTTTATAATTAGCCTTAGCTTTACACATTGACCCTATATAATAGTAGTTTGGCCATTATTCGTTGTGGGTTCGATATCTTTTAAAACTACACGATTATACTGTGCACTTGCAGTCACTACACCCGACAGGCTCTTAAAGTCGCGATCAAGTTTTTGACGTTGTTGTCAGGGACTGATTTAGTCAATATTGTGAATCCCTTGTTACGCAGTATAGACTAAGGCAGCCGATTTTATTTTATTTTAACCGTTGATTGTATGAGTAATACGGTGGGAGAACTGACTTGGGATGTTTTGTGTTTGATCGCAATTGTTGCGGTTAGCAAGAGTCGCCATCGACTTTTCTTGTATCCAAAAGGAAAGGGTGAAAAGAACAGGAAAGACCTTTGAGATTATTTTCTTGAGTTCGGGGGTAGATTATGAAAAGGGAAGGTATTAGCACCCTTTTCATCCATAGTTATTTATGGGCTCTTAGTTGCTTGCTAGATCACTTGCTTTGTTTGAAAGTGTAATTTGTGGTTGTTTTTAAAAGTATTTTTGAAAAGTTCCTTCGTTTAGGAAAACTTTGTAATGGTTCTCGTCTCATAAGAATGTATACAAAGTATTATACTTTTGAAAATATTTCATGTTTTTTGAAAGTGTTTGGTGTGTGTTTGCAATGATGTTTGTTTGGAAAGTGAGCAAGCAACTAGGAGCGTTTCTATCTACTCAAAAGTATTTTGTGTATTTCTCTCTTCCTTTTATATTACCATCTTACCATTGATTGGTAAGAAGCCTTATCTTTGGATGTAAAAGGCACGGGCGTGGGTTATCGTATAGTCATGATAGCAATGTTGTGAGATATCTTAGCATTTCTCTTTGAGGGACTAAGATCATTGGAAAGGCAACATTTGAAGCGTCATCAAGGGACTATGATCTTGTATTTTGATTGTTTTTCTAAGATGTCTCACATGTACAACATGACCATTTTTTAGGCAACAAGTGGAGTTAACCCTAGGGGTGCATGTGTGAATAATGTGTTTGATTTACATGCATTTTGTCTTTGATTATGGGTTATCTACTTGTTGTTTTTATCTTCCCATACAAATCCTAATTACTAGCATTTATATGAAAGCGATAAATTGCGGAAAGTAAATATTCTACGCTATTACAATCATTAGGGGGATGGGGTGTACAAATTTTCAAATGGGGATTGCAAGAAATTAAAGTCCTAATTATATATTACAACCATATTGAAATAATGTCTAAGAATTGTAAAATGGATTTGTTTTGTTTTTGTTAAGAGAAGAAATGAATTGGCTTAAGAAAATATTTGTAGTCTTTTGTTTTTAAAAGAGATAAAGCAGAGTGTATGAATATAAAAATATTTTTGGTGTTTTTTAATTAATGAAAATAGAAGTGATATTTAAAAATAATAAAAGGGAAAAGAATCAGAATTAGCGCATTGCTAAAAGGACAAAAGTAAGGGGCATAAACTCTGACTCTGATGCGCTGCAAATCAAAAATAACATGTTAGCAGAAATGGGGAAGGTCGGAAGTTTTGGGTCCGGGTACACTGAAATTCTAGGGTTGCTGGGAACAAAGGAAAGTCTAGAAGTTCTGATTGCTGAGGGAGTCTAGAAATTCTAATGCAGCTAGGAATCTAGAAGTTCTAATGACATTGGTAGGTCAAAGGTTTTGGTCGTTTGAGAGAGACTAGAAGTTCTAATGCAATCGAAGACCTAGAAATTTTGATAGTGGGCCAGTGAAGTGTTAATGGTGTTGGGTGAGGATATCTAGAAGTTTTGGTCTAGGATCACTATTTTGACAAGAAAATAAAGGGGATTGATCTAGAAGTTCTGGTCCAACTAATAGGGTAAAAATGTCAGGAAATAAACATAAAAAAGGGTGTTTATGGGGCTAGAAATCAGGACCCTTAACACTAATGTCTTATGTGCACGCTCTCTACCACTGGGGTGGCTATACATCTGGTATTAGAAGCAAAAACATAAACATATATCACAAAGCAAGTTCTGATGATGAACTTTATCTTCTTTTCCACGCCAATCAGAGCATCTACAGCTTAGCCATTTCTCAACAAGACAGAAAATGCAAACATAGCAGTTATGGCAGGTTTTATCATGGTTTTAGAAACATAAAGTATCAGAACTATAAATCAGAAACAAGCATGAATTTTCTAATCCTAATTCTGAATTTTAATTCCCTCAAGAAGTTTTGAACTAAAATTCTCTCTACTTAGGCAAAAAATACATGAAATCTATGAATATGTACAGAATCAGAGTCAGGATGTCTACATTGTATTTTTGGACATGCAAGTCTATCAATGCCTAAGTAATGAGATAACAGTCAGAAGGAACTTACCTTACTTCTGGAGATTATTCTGAATTAGAGTCTGGTTCAGGCTGCTGTGATGTTCTAGTCAGCTTTCTCATGTGCTCAGAAGGCTGGAACAACCTTTAACTTGAGCTATAAATGGCTGGAAAATTCTGGAACAGCCAAAAAGCAATGTTCTGATTTTCGAAATGGAAGTTGGTGGAGATTGAATTGCAGTCTGGGAATAGAAGTTGGGATTGTTTCTAAATGTATGTTAGAAACTGAATGCGTGATTTGGTCAAGAGATGCGCAAGAAAATTAAAGTTTGGGTGTAAAAAACATAAGTTTAACAGGTTTCGTATTTGGGCTGCAGCTTCAAGTTCTTGGAAGATTTTAGCAAGGTTTCAAGGCTTTTCTTTTCAATTTTCGACCTGTTTACAGTTGCAAATGAAGTTCAATTTATAGGCAAGGATTTTGGAGCTTGGAGAAGTCAAGAGTACAGCCATCATATGCTAGGGCGCTGACTTGTTCTTGAAGCAAGTTTAAACAAGTATGGTTCAAGTCACAATGTAGGGTGGATAGCAGCTTTTAGTCGTGCCTAAGCTGGATTTGTAAGCATGAATTATGGAAAAGTACCCTCAGAAGCAAAGGTAGAGCATGGGCCCAACATAAACTTGTATAAAAGTTTGCTTTTCAAGGACAGCAATGGTACTTCTTTGCCACACGTGGGGAAATCCTTTGGATAAAGACTCAAAAGTGGGTGTGAGCATTAAATTATGATAAGATTTATCAAATAGAAAATCTACAATATGAGATTATGTATCATAGATTAGTATGGATCAGCAGTTCAGCATCAGTTCAACATAGAACAAATATCCAACTTCTGATCTTTGAAATCTTCCTGCTTCAGCATGTTCTGAAGGAGGTCTCAAACTTTTCAGAATGCTTGTAACACGCTTTGTAGACTTTCTTTGAATTACTCTTGTAAACTCTGGTTGAACCTACGTGAAAACTGGCCCAGAAGTTGTAACCAAATTTTGTCTTGGAAATGCCCAGAATTCGCTGAATGCTTCAGTTTCATGGACGTGCTTTCAAGGATGTATAACTTGAAATCCCAGTATTTCTAGAAGAAGTTATGTTCTACAATATTTTAGATCTAATTGAGATCTACAACTCTTGTGTTAGAAGTTCTTCCTGAATCAACTTGCATCATGATGAAAATCTGGCCAAAAGTTCTGAACTTGTCATATTTCTTAACACTTAGAAAAATTTCTAAGTCTCTAGAATTTTGACTTTTCCAAAGCAAATTCGAATTTTGATTTTCTTAATGAAACAAACTTCATATGTTAACATATCTTGATGAAATATGATTTTTGAAACTTGATTTTGATCCAAAAGTCAAAGTTTGACTTTTCAATGTGCAATTGATCATTTTTCCCTTGTGGTAATTCTAAACCTAAATTGATGTATCAGTGCTGCAAACTTGATGTCATGGAAGATCTTGTGATAAAACTCTTGATAAATGAGAGGGAAATTTTTGGGGTACAACAACTTCACCCTGTTCAATCTTCTTAAACCTGAATAGTTAGATTGGCGAGTCTTCCATTCGTGACTTGAAGGTAGAAGATGATTGAACAATAGAGTGCCCAGAAATTTGCACTCGATGATGTGTTAGTTGACTGTGTAGGGAATGGGCTTAGATATGCCATTCAGAATGACTGGGGAGGATATCAGGATAAATCTTTTGGTTGATTTAAACTAGAGTGGCAGATGTCTTTGTCCATAGATTTTTCTGCAAGGAAAAAGATTAATCGCATGCAGATGTATGCATGGTGTAATGATGCTCTCAAAATAAACGAGATTATGTTGTATGCACTTTTCATGTATGCGTTATGATTTATGAGTGTGATGTGTTCCTTGCAGCGTGTCTTTGTCTAGGAAAATAAATCCTTGACAACATGCTGATAAGCCTTAGGAAATGAGTTCCCAGACTGCTGTTGGGGATGAAGAGTATGTTCCTCTTGTTTTAGGATGTTTCTGCTGGGAATTCTTGTTTCGTTGTTTGAGGAGAAACTCCGCTGGGGAATACTGGCTTGTTTAAGAAGATTTTATGGAGAGTGTTGATATCTACTTGGTAAAAGAGTTTAGGAGTCTTGGTTGTTCAATGCTCTACTGGGGAATCATTCCTGACTGGAGAGCATCGGAAGTTGGTTGTTATCTGGTCGAAATCCAGGCTTGGCAGCAAATTTATTGGGGAGAATGAAGTTGACTGCTATATGGTCGTATTCCAGGATTCGCTGTAATTTGCAGGGGAAAATCTGAATTAACTATTATTTGGTCAGAATCCAGGCTTCGCAGAAAATTGCTTGAAGTTAAATTGTTATCTGGTCGGGTCCAGGCTTCACAGTGAGTTACTGGGGAAGAATAAATTAAATGTTATTTGGTCGGATTCCAGGCTTCACAAAAAAGTTCTTGAACTTGAACTGTTATCTGGTCGGGTTCCAGGCTTCACAGTAACATATTGACATTAAATTACTATCTAGTTGGATTCTAGGCTTCGCTGATTTCTGAGGTGGATGAAGTTAATTACTATCTGGTCGGGCCCAGGATTCACAATAACTTGCTAGACAAGATAAAGTTGAACTGATATCTGGTCGGGTCTAGGCTTCACAGTGACTTGCTTGAAACTAGTTGTTATTTGGTCGGATTCCAGGCTTCACAACAAATTTCTGAGGGAATAAAGTTAATTACTATTTGGTCGGGTCCAGGCTTCACAATAACTTGCTTGACACTAGTTGTTACCTAGTCGGTTTCCAGGCTTCACAGTCCAAGGTTAGTAGTACCTTTCAGATACCTCAGAATTCGCTTAACAGCAGTTAAGTGAGATTTTCTAGGATCTGATTGGAATCTAGCACATAGACATACACTGAATAGAATATCTGGTCTAGATGCAGTCAGATAGAGAAGAGATCCAATCATACCTCTGTAGAGTTTCTGATCTACCTTCTTACTTACCTCGTCTTTTCACATAGTGCATGTGGGATGCATTGGGGTCTTTGCTTCTTTACTTTCTGATAGCTGGAATTTCTTCAGAAGTTCCTTGACATACTTTGTCTGATGTATGTAGGTACCTTCTGGCGTTTGATTTACTTGAATTCCCAGAAAGAATTTTAGTTCTCCCATCATGCTCATCTCAAATTCAGCCTGCATAGATTCAGCAAATTCTCTTCCAAGAGAGACATTAGAAGTTCCAAAAATAATATCATCAACATATATTTGACAAATTAAAATGTCATTTTAAAATGTTTTTCTGAATAAGGTTGTGTCCACTTTTCCTCTGGTAAAATTCTTTTCTAAAAGGAATTTACTCAGACGTTCATACCAAGCTCTGGGAGCTTGTTTCAGACCGTACAGAGACTTTTTCAATTTGAAAACATGTTCTGAAAATTTTGAGTCATCAAAACCCAGAAGTTGGTGGACATAAACTTCTTCTTCTATGTAACCATTTAAAAAAGGCACTTTTAACATCCATTTGGTATAATGAGATGTTGTGTTGAACAACAAAAGAAATTAACAATCTAATTGATTATAACCTGGCGACTGGGGAAAAGGTTTCATTATAATCAATTCCTTCTTGTTGACAATAACCCTAAGCCACCAGTCGTGCTTTATTTCTGACTACCTCTCCTTTCTTATTCAGCTTGTTTCTGAAGACCCATTTAGTTCCAATGATATTAAATCCTTTTGGTTTTGGAACAAGATCCCACACATCATTTCTTGAAAATTGATTTAATTCCTCTTGCATAGCTAAGATCCAATCATTATCCAGCAGGGCTTCATCTATTGAAGTTGGCTCAATCAGCGAGACCAATCCAAACAGTGATTCTTCATTATTTCTGAAGGAGGATCTTGTTCTGATGGGATCTTCTTTCTTTCCTATAATCACATTTCCCGGGTGTGCGGATGTGATTCTGGGGAATTTATTTTGTGAGGATTGTTCAGAAATTCTTAGATTTTCCAGAGCATTTTCAATAGGAGGATCTTCTGAGATGTCTTTTGCTTCTGACTCATCAGAGTTTATAAGGTGGTCTTCTGTTCCTGCAGAATTTTCAATTTTCTTTGGCTTTTGCTGGCCAAGCTTATCATCAAATCTAACTTTGATTGATTCTTCAACAATCAGAGTTTCTGTGTTGTATACCCTATATCCTTTTGAGCGTTCAGAATATCCAAGCAGAAAGCACTTTTGTGCCTTAGAATCAAACTTGTTCAGATTATCTTTAGTATTCAGAATATAGCAAGTGCATCCAAAAGGATGGAAATATGAAATGTTGGGTTTTCTGTTTTCCACAATTCATAAGGAGTCTTTTCAAGAATAGGTCTTATAGAGACTCTATTTTGAATGTAACACGCTGTGCTCACTGCTTCTGCCCAAAAGTCTTTAGCCATGATAGTTTCATTGATCATGGTTCTAGCCATTTCTTGCAAGGTTCTATTCTTTCGTTCTACAACTCCATTTTGTTGGGGAGTTCTAGGACAAGAGAAATCATGAGAAATGCCATTTTCTTTAAAGAAACTTTTCAAAAAAATGGTTTTCAAATTCTCCTCCATGATCACTTCTAACTTTTATGATTATAAAATCCTTTTCATTTTGAACTTGGATGCAGAAGTCAAAGAACACAGAATGTGACTCATCCTTGTGTTTTAAAAACTTAACCCATGTCTATCTATTATAGTCATCAACAATGACCAATCCATACTTCTTGCCTCTGATGGATGCAGTTTTAACTGGTCCAAACAGATCAATGTGAAGAAGTTCCAATGGCCTAGAGGAAGAAACAACATTTTTTGATTTAAAAGAAGGTTTTGAAAATTTTCCTTTCTGACAAGCTTCGCACAGAGCATCTGAGTTAAATTTCAGATTAGGGAGTCCTCTGACCTGATTGAGTTTATTAATTTGAGATATTCTTCTCATGCTAACATGTCCCAATCTTATGTGCCAGACCCATTGCTCGTCGCTAACAGACATAAGGCATTTTACATTTTGAGTTTTAAGATCAGAAAGATTAATTTTATAGATGTTGTTCTTTCTCTTGTCAGTAAAAAGGATTGTTCCGTCTTTTTGACTAACAGCTCTACAGGATTTTTGATTAAAGATAATGTCATAACCGTTGTCACTTAATTGACTTATGGACAACAAGTTATGAGCTAATCCTTCTACTAAAAGAACATTATTTATAGAGGGAAGGTTACCGTTTCCGATGGTTCCAGAACCAATAATCTTTCCTTTTTGATTTCCTCCAAATTTGACATCACCTTCAGATTTAAGTTCCAGACTTTGGAACATAGACTTTCTTCCCATCACATAATGCGAGCATCCAGAGTCCAGGTACCATGACTGGTGTTTCAACTGAGCTGTTAAGGACATCTGCAACATAGATTATTTTCTCCTTAGGTACCCATTTCTTTTTGGGTCCTTTTTGGTTAGAGTTTCTATAGTTCAGATTGAACATTGATTTTGCATAGGAATTTTCAGAGTGAGAAGTGTATTTGATATCATGTGTGTGCCCAAAATTAAATTGCTTGTGTAGTGGTTTATATGATATAACCATTTCCTCAACGGTCTTAGGTTTATATATTTCTTTCCCTCTGGGAGCTTTATATCCAATACCTCTTCTGTCATTTCCACTAACACCATAGATCATTGAATCCATTTTGCTTCTATCTATGCTTTTAGCGAGAAATGTTTGAAAACTGGATTCATATTCTTTTAGAATATCTTTTGAACTTGAAGCTGACTCTGAAATAGAGTTCTTTTCAAATTTTTGAACATCTTCTTTGAGTTTAAAAATATTTTCTTTAAGTTCAGAGTTTTCTGTTTCAAGTTTCTCAAGATCAGATTCAAGATTCTTTTTGAGTTTCTTGTATTTGATTTTGAGTTTAATGTAGTTTTCAAGCAGTTCAGATAGGATTTCAGCAAGTTCAGTTCTAGAGAATTCAGAGAATACATCTTTTGGTTCTGAGTCTAAGTCTGAGTCATCTATTGTGGTAGCCATAAATGCTAGATTAGCGTGTTCATCTTCTGAGTCAGATTCAGCTTCACATGATTCTGAATCGTCCTAGGTGGCCATCATGCCTTTCTTTTTACCAAACTTTTTCTTGGGTCTTTCTCTTTGCAGCTTGGGACAGTCACTTCTGTAGTGTCCAGGTTCTTTGCATTCATAGCAGACTACATCTCTTCTGCTTGACTTCTTATGTCCAGAAGATCCTGGTTTATCTTTTGACCTCTTGTAGTTCCTGAACTTCTTTTGTCTATACTTCCACATCTGATTGATCCTTCTAGAGAGCAGAGATAACTCGTCTTCTTCTGATGCAGAATCTTCAAAGTTTCCTTCTTCTTCCTGAAAAGCGTTAGTTTCAAATTTTTTTAATAGATTTAAGAGCTACAGACTTACCTATCTTCTGAGGCTCATGTTCATCAAGTTCTATCTCGTGACCCCTTAAAGCACTGATAAGTTCTTCAAGGGAAATGTTATTCAGATCTTTTGATACTTTGAATGCAGTGACCATAGGTGCCCATCTTCTGGGTAAACTTCTGATGATTTTCTTCACATGGTCTGCCTTAGTGTATCCTTTGTTCAGAACTCTTAGGCCAGCAATCAGAGTTTGGAATCTCGAGAACATAACTTCAATAAACTCATTTTCTTCCATTTTGAATGCTTCATACTTCTGAACAAGAGCCAGAGCTTTTGTCTCTTTTACTTGAGCATTTCCTTCATGAGTCATCTTGAGGGATTCAAACATGTCATGTGCAGTGTCTCTGTTGGTGATTTTCATTTTTCGAGATAGCATTCAGAAAGATGTTTTTGGCTCTGTGGTGATTCTTAAAATCTAGCTTTTGTTGTTTATCCATGTTCCTTCTGTTAATTTTGTTTCCGTCTTTATCTTCTGGATGAGTGTACCCGTCAAGGACCAAATCCCATAGATCAGCATCGTGACCTAGAAAGAAACTTTCTAGTCTATCCTTCCAGTATTCAAAGTCTTCTCCATCAAACACAAGAGGTTTGGTACAGTTGTTGTTGTTTTGTTCAGATGCCATAGTGTTTTCCTTCTGGATATTTTTCTGACATTGTTAGGTGTTTGCACCCAAAACTAGAGCTCTGATGCCAATTGAAGGTTGAGAAAACACTTAGAGGGGGGGTGAATAATTTTTTCTTCTTTTCTAGCGCAATACTAATGGAAGGACACTGGTAATTTTATCCTGGTTCGTTTGAAACTCAAACTACTCCAGTCCACCCGCCAAGGTGATTTCGCCTCTCTCAACGAGGACTTAGTCCACTATAATCAAACTGATTACAAGCGCACAACCAAACTGGTGTGACTAACAATATAATGCACAAGCTAACTGCAAGTGACTAAAATCTCAAAGACTCAACTAGTCCTAGCCCTCTTGAGAAATCTGACCCAACTGGTCTCTCAAGGAACACTTACAAAATTGTCTCTTAATAGTAGTGAAAAAGATTTACTTCTAAAAAGCTTTATCACAACTGTGATTTTTCACTAAGATTGTTGCCCAGTACTTAAGAACTACCCACTATACAGTATTAGTTTACAAGTACGAAAACAGTGAGTGTAAGTATATTTCGCGTAAGTCAGTAACCTTTCTTTGATACAAAAGGTCTTCTATATATAGCTTCCAATTGACCGTTAATGCCTTGATTATGGTGCATGCATTTAATGAAGCGTGTTTGCAATAATGCATGTAGCGAGTAGATTTGGTCTTTATGTTTCCAATGCTAGTGCGCGTAGTATACTTGAGTGTGTTATCCGTCTTAGCATTTAATAACCAATGGTACTGTCAGAGCTTGTCTCTGGAAGTTGAAGTGTTTTCTTGCAGCGTTGCTAATTCAGAGTTTACTAGATCTATTCTTCTATCAGAGTATTCTTCAGTATGTGATCTTCAGAGTTTGCTTTAATCTTGCATTTATCAGATGTTTCTTTCAGCGTGCTTCTATCAGATCTTTGCTTCTGTATGTGATCTTCAGAGTTTGCTTTAATCTTGCATTTATCAGATGTTGCTTTCAGCGTGCTTCTATCAGATCTTTGCTTCAGTATGTGATCTTCAGAGTTTGCTTTAATCTTGCATTTATCAGAAGTTTGTTAGGATTTCTCTTTATCAGAGTTTGTTTTGGAGTGCTTCCTTCTGAGTTTGCTTTATACTTGCGTAGAATGTTGTTTCTTTCTAAGATGCATAAGACAGAACTTCATCTGATCTTAGAGAACATACAAGTCAGAGTATAAAATATATATCACAAAATTTATTTCATTGTTATCATCAAAACTTTAAGATATGATTAGAACCAAACTTTGTTCTAACAGCTAGTTCTTCCGGTATTTCACAATCTTCCTCGCCTTCGTCTTCAGCTTCGTTAATTTGATATTCGAAATCATAGTAGACAATACTAGAGTCATTGACAATGAGATCTGGAGTGGACGAAGACCTGCAAGAGTGTGTGTGTGTGTGTGTGTGTGTGTGTGTGTGTGCATGTAAGATACATGGCTATTTTGAAAAACGCACTTGAAGAAAAAGAAAGACAATGAGCACAAAGATTTGAATACAAAAGTCCAATGATTTGTATTGAACGATCATATGATAAAATGAACATAAATAAAACCCTTGACAAATGGGCCATAGTGCCCCGGGCCAGACATATGGCTTAAAAGTCATTGTTTAATATTATAGACAAAAGGTTCTTGAATTAATAGAAAGCAATAAACAAGTAATTACTCCTCAATGAAGCAGATGGGAATGAAGTTCTTTGTGTGCCAATTGTTGAGCTCTGTTGTAGTAGGATACACCCATTCTTCAAATGCACACTCATCATGATCAGAATCCTCCACAGCATTTACTTCATGATTTCCAATATAGAGAGGAGGCTTCCGTGCACGAGCGTGCCTCCCTTCCTTCTGAGCCTTGATAGTGAAGCCCAAACCATATTTGTCTGCTTTGAACGGGATCTCGGGGAGTTTCCCCCAAGTATCGTAACTTCCTTCTTAGACTACGGCACAAGAATCTTTAAATGAAACCAACTTTGGCACCAAACTATTAGCTTTGGGCAGATCAGAGGAGACTTTGGCAGTAGCAATCATAGGCGAAACAACTTCAAAAGCCTGACACGGGGTTTCTATAAATTCACCATCCATCTCGACATATTTGAAAGAATTGAGGTGGCTCACCATTAACTCCTCCTCACCACAAACAGTGATGATCCTTCCCTTTACCGGGTATTTGAGCTTTTGATGAAGAGTTGACGTTACTTCCCCTGCTCCATGGATCCAAGGGCGACCCAGCAAATAGGAGTAAGCAGGACAGATATCCATGATGTAGAAAGTAGAGTTGAAAATCTGTGTGCCCACCTTGATCGGGAGACCCACCTCTCCATGAACCATCCTTTGGACCCATCGAAAGCCCTCACAATAATATCACTCGGCTTCAACACCATTCCTTCGCAGTCTAATCGGTCCAAAGAGCCTTTGGGTAGTACGTTTAAGGAAGAGCCAGTGTCAACCAGAACATGTGCTAGGGTAGTCCCCTTACATTCAACAGAAACATGTAGAGCTTTGTTATGGTTCTTTCTAAGTGGTTTCAGATCAGCATCCGAGAAACCCAAACCATTGTCGATAGTCAAGCTTGCTACACAATTTTTGAACTGGTCAGTTGTGGTCTCATGAGGGCATGAGCCTTCTTCAAGAATTTGACTAACGCCCGAGCATGAGCATCGGAACAAAGTAGCAAAGATAACATGGAGATCTTGGAAGGGGTTTGCCCCAGCTGCTCCACTATCTTGAAATTACTCCTTTTTATAATTTTCAAGATCTCATCCTTTTCTCTAGCAGAAGGTTCCTCAGCAGCAATGTCTTTTACGGGTATTTTTGTCTCAGCAGACTCAACTACTTTCTTTTTTCCCCTTGTGTCAGCATTAGGCTTAGCCGCGGTGATGCGGACAGGCGCCTTTGTAGCAATTGGTGGTGAGATGTTGGGTGAAAATATACTCCCAGTTCTGGTCACCTTACTAGAGCCAGTAATGTCACCAATGTCACCAGCTTTGCTTTCTTCAATCCAAACATCTTGCTTTATTCCATGGTAAAACACCTTAGCACCATAGTTCAATGGCACTGCTTTGTTGGAAGAGTACATAATTGGCCCGGGGGAGGTAATTATCAGAGGAGCAACATTTAGTTCATTTGAAATCCTGATAGGACCCTTGAAGGAGATCCTAAGAGGCTTGTTTGAAATCGTTATGATGGAGAGGTCTTCAATCTTATTGGTCAAACTTTTGGCAAATGGAGTCTTCTCAAATAAGATCCCATGGCTATTCATCAGACGTTAAATGCCTTCCCTTAGCCCTTTGCATCCATTGAGTTGTGTGGCACATAAATCACAATCCTTCAAATAGCCAGGGAAAACCCTGGCTTTCAATAAATTCTTTTTGATAATGGTTAACGGAGTAGTCAAGTCTTCGACGGAGGAAACAAAAATGGCGTCTTCAACAACATTGACACCCTTTCCATGGTTTGGCATTGGTGCCGTTATCACATTTTAAATTAGAGGCAGATCAAATTCGATGGTCTTGTTGTCTATTAAGTCTTGAATTTTATTCTTCAGTGCCCAACATTGGTCAATCTCATGCCCGGGACTATTCGAGTGATATGCACACTTGGTATTCAGATTGTATTTAGGTGAGGAGGTATCTGGATTGGCCGGAGGATCACATAGTGTCACAAAATTAGCCTTTAACAGGTGTTGTAAGGCTTGGGATAGTGACATGCCTATCCTTGTGTATTGTCTTTGTGGAGCCTCGAACTCTTGACGATTGGAAGATTATCTTTGAACAGGAATTGGATTGGAAATCCGGAAAACATTAATAGAGGGGTGGTCATCCTTCTTGGTACGGGCCCTTTCCCCATACACAACATTCGTTTCTTTCTTCCCAGTGAAGGGTTTCTTTACGGGATTGGAGGTGGAAGCAGATGCTATGGGAATCTTCCCACTCTTGATACCACTTTCAACTCTTTCACCGGTTAAGATCAGCTCGGTGAAACCGGAAGAAGAAAAACCAACCAATAAGTTGAAAAATGGCCCAGATAAAGTTCCCATAAACATATCAATGGGTTCCCTATCGATTAACGGAGGTTGGACCCTACTGGAAAGATCCCTCCACTTTTGGGCGTACTCTTTGAACCCTTCATTTTTCCCATCGTCATGTCTTGCAGTTGATCTCTTGTCGCCGCCAGGTCGGCATTGTACTAGTATTGGTTATAGAAAGAGGTGTCCAAGTCTTCCCATGTATGGATACAGGAACCCTCCAACTGGTAAAACCACTCTAGTTGCGTCCCAGCCAAACTTTCTTGAAAGAAGTGAACCCAAAGTTTCTTGTCAGCGGTGTGCGGTTGTATTTTGCGCACATAAGACTTTAGGTGAAGCTTTGTCCAGGAAACACCTACGTATTTAACGAAGACTGGTATCTTGAATTTGTAGGGAATGAAAACCCCAGATACTAAACCCAAATCATCAAAATCCAAAGCAGGGATGACTTGAATCTCAACAGCCTTTAATCTGTCTTCTAGCTGCTTGTACTTAACATCAGCGGGAGGATACTGCTCGTAAAAATAGTCCTCATCATCAGACACTTGATCATTGATACACCCAGCCTAGGTACTCCTAGCTTCTCCAATTTGATTTTCGTCTTTCTCAGACGAGTCTTCCACTACCGGTATCTGACGGATCGACTCTCTGAATCTCTTACCCATATTGACTAAGGCTTTCCTCTTTGGTTTCTTTTTGGATGCCAGCAACGTCATCAACTCTTGTTGCCCCTTGGCCAGGGTCAGCAGAGTCTCTTGAAAATGGGAGTTTTGTGCTTGTAGGTCCTTCATTGTTTTCTCGATATCCATCTTGCTGAAATAAACAGCAGAAAGATAAGGAAACTCGTTGTGGAAAATCTGTTATGTTATGATGCATGGAAGATGTGCATGTAAATGATTTCAAGGATTTATGAAATTTAAATTTGTCTAGACAAAGAATGAACAAATTTCAATTACATTAATTAGTTCAAAATGATTACAATGTGCCTATTGGGCTTACAAAGTAGATTTCTAAGATAAAAAGGTCGAACGCATCCTCTTTGGTGCAAGATAGGCGTTCAAGCTCTGCTCTTCATGAGTTGCTTTGTAAGCTCCAAAACCCTTTTCTCGCTTGCATAGAATTGAGCTTCGAAGGTATCTCGTTCTTCCTTTATCTGAATCTAACCATTTTGCAAGTCTTCAAGAGAAGTAGGCATGTCGGGATGGAGGACAGTGTACGGGACTTCTCCTTCAGCAACAGGCTCCATGATAATTGGTAGGATGGAGGGGTAAGACATCATGAGCTTCTAAGCACGAGCTCGTACCCACCTAAGGTAAGGTTCAAAGGGAATAGAATTCTTGCGTCCCAGTGTCCCACTATCTGCTTTATTCAACATCATCCAAGCTCTCGCAAACCTCTGACAGTAACCTTGATCATCGCTTTCGTAATCGAACACCAACCCTTGGATGAGCATATCATGAGGACCATCTCTTCGGGCATAACTAAACTATCGCAAGGCTAAGCAACGGTTGCAAGTGATACCTCCCCTAATTCCAAGTAAAGGGACATTAGGGAATTCCCCACAATCGTCAATGATAGAGGTATCCACCAAGGATCTCGAACACCAATGAATATCAGAGTGGGTGAGGGACATCATCCTTTGAGACCATGTCAATCTTTTCTCGTTCCTCAATGTCGATCGAGGTAAGTGCAAAATAAACCACTTGGCTAGTAGGGGAATGCAACACAAGAGAGTACCTCTTTTCTTCATGGTGCGGATATGGAAACAATGTAAGATGTCTCCCAACAAGGTAGGTATAGGATTATGAGAGAGAAAGACTTTGGTGGAATTCACGTCTATGAATTGTTCTAAGTTGGGAAATAGAACCAAACCATAGATGAGAAGGGCCAGGACGTCTTCAAAGGCTTGAAGATTTGTATCTTCCCAGAATGAACGGGCCTTCTTCAATAAGAATTTATCTAGGAACCCTTTAACTCTGCTTCTTGTTTCCCAATTTTCTATAATGTCGGCTCTCTTCATATGAAGGGCTTCGGCAATGACTTCAGTTTTTGGAATCCCTTCTAAACCGGTGATCGGTGCTTGATTAAGCACGGGCACTCCTAATAGTAGAGAGAATTCTTCTAGTGTTGGCACCAATTGATAGTCAGGGAAAGTGAAACAATGATGCATGGGATCGAAGAATTGGAAGATCACGCACATCATCTCTTCTTGGAAATTGGAGGTAGTCAAACTGAGGAGTCGACCATATTTCTTGGTGAAAGGAGAGTCTTTAGGTACCCTTGACGCTAACTCTTGTAGTTGAGGGTTCGCTTTCACGAAGTTGATTCTAATGGTATTTCTTCGGACGAAATTCATGGCCTACAAAACAAAACAAAAATAAATTCCTAAATTCTTGAAATGGTTAGTGAGGATGTTTATGATTCTATGATGTTTATGATGTTATGTACAAGTAAGCAAGTTGTTATGTACACATAAAGCAAACAAATCCTTAGGTTTAGGCTTGCATTGGAGTTTGTAGGTAAGTACCCTCTTGAAGTTTTAGTTGGCTTAACATGTCCTAGTAATAGTAACTGGGTTCTAAAGGATCTCAATATCACTGACCTTTCTTTTAGGCATTGTCTCAGCATAATCAATTTTTTCTTGCGGTCGAGATATCCCAAAAGTCCAATCTCAATGAGTGTAGTATCGAGTATCAACCAATTTTCAGCTTTCCACCGAAACCGGTTATCTCACTACATCCTAATGGACAAGTTTTTCAATTAGGTTCTAAGGTCAGTTAGTGCTTCACGATGCCACTCAGCAGCCCCGTATTCTCCTCGATTCAACACAAGGGATATCGGTACCAACAAATGCATCACACTACCGTAGCCATTGTTTCAACCATATCGGTCTACGTCGTACAGTTTCCACAACCTATTTCTACTTACCTAAAAAGGTGTCCTAGATCCGGGTAGAGGATCAAAGCAAGCCCAAACAAGGAACCATAATGTAAAGCAAATAAGTCAAACAATGAAGTCAAGTAAAGGTGATCTAGCCCTAAGGTAACCCCACTTTTTAAAGAGTCTATCCTCCCCAGCAGTGTCGCTAGTTCTGTAATACGGTGGGAGAACTGACTTGGGATGTTTTTCGTTTGATCGCAATTGTTGCAGTTAGCAAGAGTCGCCACCGACTTTTCTTTTATCCAAAAGGAAAGGGTGAAATGAATAGGAAAGACCTTTGAGATTATTTTCTTTAGTTCAGAGTGTAGTGTAAGAACAAGATTAGTTCTGACCTATCTCAAAGTTTTTATGATAACAATAAATTATATTTAAGATAATTTATACTCTGATGAATGTGTTTGAATGTTTCAGATAATGTTCTGACAGAAACATTCTGAAGTGCTAAGAAAAAAATTATGAAGTAGTTCTTTGATGAAAGAACCTTTTTTTTAAGCGCATCTGTTGAATCTGGTAAGACACTTTATTTTAAATATATCTTATAACGTTCAGCAGGTTCCTTGCTCAGAAGATTACTTGAAAGAAAGTGCTGATCAAGTTCTTAGCAAGCAAAGCACTGCCTAGAAGATGAGTAAAGCATGTTCTGATTTAAAGACATTGGAGAAAATTATGAAAGAACATTATAACCAACTTGTCTTGTCAAAGCGTAGGAAACATGTTCTTACATTCTGTCATTTTCTCATTAATGCAAAGACGGCTGAAAGCACTCAAGTGTCTACACTAGTTTCTTGGAAAATGGAATATTGCAAGGAAACACGCAAGCATTTAATGCTCTCCAACTTTTTTGAAGGCAGCAACGGCCTTACTGTTCCTACTATAAATAGAAGGACATTTATTGCAAGCCACTTAAGAAGTTAACCAATCAAATTTTCAAAATAGAAGCAAGAAACTACGTGAAAGATTCTGTGCTCACAAACTCTTTGTTCATACAATTTGTGCAATTTATTCTAAGTGAAAAATCACAGTTGTGATATAGCTTGATTAGAAGCAAACTTTATTTCACTATCTGTAAAGATTAAACTCTTGTATTTGTTCCTTGAGAGACCAAGTTTGGTCAGATTTCTCAAGCAGACTAGGACTAGTCTTAAGTCTTAGTGGTGTTAGTCACTTGTAAGATTACTTGTGCATTGTTAGTCACAACAGTTGTTGTGTGTTTGTAATCAGTTGATTATAGTGGATTAAGTCCTTGTTGAGAAAGGCGAAATCACCTTGGCGGGTGGACTGGAGTAGTTTGAGTTCAAATGAACCAGGATAAAAATAACCATGTCCTTCCATTATTTTTTAGCTTTGTTTTGAAAAGAAAAAGAGTCACTTATTCAACCCCCCTTCTAAGTGTTTTCTTACCCCTTCAATTGGTATCAGAGCTTGACTCTGAGCACAACACTTAACCGTGTCAGTAAAAGATCCAGAAGAAAACACAATGGCCGCTGAACAAAACAATAATAGTTACAACAAACCTCTAGTGTTTGATGGAGAAGATTTTGAGTACTGGAAAGACAGACTAGAAAGTTTCTTTCTAGGTCATGATAGTGATCTATGGGATATAGTCTTGGATGGTTACATACATCCTGATGACTCAGAAGGAAACAAAGTTGACAGAAAAAATATGGATAGACTACAAAAAGCTGAATTTAAAAATCATCATAGAGCTAGAAATATTTTTCTAAATGCTATCTCTAAAGTTGAATATGAAAAAATCACTAATAGAGATACAGCGCATGATATGTTTGAGCCTCTTAAAATGACTCATGAAGGAAACGCTCAAGTTAAGGAGTCTAAAGCTCTGGCTTTAGTTCAGAAATATGAAGCCTTCAAAGTTGAAGAAAGTGAGTCTATAGAAGCAATGTTCTCTAGGTTTCAAACTTTGATCGTTGGTCTGAGAGTTTTGAACAAAGGATATACCAAAGCAGATCATGTGAAAAAGATCATCAGAAGCTTACCCAAAAGATGGGCACCAATGGTCACTGCTTTCAAAGTGTCAAAAGATATGAACAATGTGTCTCTAGAGGAACTCATCAGCGCTCTCAGAAGTCATGAGTTTGAACTGGATGAGCACGAGCCTCAGAAGAAAGCTAAGTCTCTGGCCCTTAAATCAATTAAGAAATTTGATACTAACGCTTTTCAGGATGAAGAGGAAAACTCTGAAGAATCAGCGTTAGAAGAAGACGAACTATCCTTTCTCTCCAGAAGGATCAATCATCTGCGGAAGCACAGACAAAAGAAGTTCAAGAACTTCAAGAAGTCGGAAAATAAAGCAGAATCTTCTGGACACAAAAAGTCAAACAGAAGAGAGAACATCTGTTATGAATGCAAAGAACCTGGTCATTACAAAAGTGATTGTCCAAAGCTTCAAAAAGAAAAACCAAAGAAGAGATTGGGTAAGAAGAAAGGGATGATGGCAACCTGGGATGACTCAGATTCTTCTGAAGATGAATCTGGTTCTGAAGATGAAAATGCCAACCTAGCTCTGACGGCTATCACAGAAGATGACTCAGACTGTGAGTCAGAATAAAGAGAGGTATTTTCTGAATTTTCTAGAGATGAACTTGCTGTTAGTTTATCAGAACTTCTGGAAAACTATAGTCAGCTCAAAATCAAATACAAGAAACTCAAGAAGAGTATTGCATCTGATCTTGAGAAACTTGAAACAGAAAAATCTGAACTTTTAGAAAACAATTTTAAACTTAAAAAGGAAATTCAAAATGTTCAAAATAATTTTAGTTCAGAGTTTGTGTCTAGTTCTAAAGATATTCTGAAATAATATAGCTTTCAATATTTTCTAGCTAAAGGCATAAATAGAATCAAAATGGCTTCAATGATCTATGAAGTTAGTGGGAAAAACAGAAGAGGAATTGGATATGAACCTCCCAAAGGGAAGGAGACATGCATACCAAAACCTGTTGCTAAACTGACTTTCACTTACAAACCCCTGAATAAACAATTCAAGTTTGGACACTCACGTGATATAAAATATACATCACATTCTGGAAACTCTTATGCTAACCCAAAGTTCAAACAAAACTTTAAACTCTCTAACCCAAAAGGACCCAAAAAGATATGGGTACCTAAGGATAAAATAATATTTGTTGCAGATGTCCTTAACAGCTCAATTGAGACACCAGTCATGGTACCTGGACTCTGGGTGCTCACGACACATGAAGGGAAAAAGGTCTATGTTCCAAAGCCTGGAACTTAAAGCTAGAGGAGACGTGAAGTTTGGAGGTAATCAAAAAGGGAAGATTATTGGTTCTGGAACCATTGGAAACGGTAACCTTCCTTCTATCTCTAATGTTTTATTAGTAGAAGGATTAGCTTATAATCTATTGTCCATAAGTCAATTAAGTGACAATGGTTATGACATTATCTTCAATCAAAACTCCTGTAAAGCTGTAAGTAAAAAAGATGGATCAATCCTCTTTTCTGGCAAGAGAAAGAACAACATTTACAAAATTGATTTATCAGATCTTAAATCTCAAGATGTCAAATGCCTTTTGTCTGTGAGCAATGAGCAATGGGTATGGCACAGAAGATTGGGACATGTCAGTCTTAGAAAAATCTCTCAATTGAATAAATTAAATTTAGTCAGAGGACTTCCCAATCTGAAGTACAACTCAGAAGCTCTGTGTGAAGCATGCCAAAAAGGAAAATTTTCAAAACCTTCCTTTAAATCTAAAAATGTTGTCTCTTCCTCTAGGCCGTTAGAACTTCTTCATATTGATCTGTTTGGGCCAGTTAAAACTGCATCCATCAGAGGCAAGAAGTATGGATTGGTCATTATTGATGACTTCAGCAGATGGACATGGGTAAAGTTTTTAAAACACAAGGATGAGTCACATTCTGTGTTCATTGACTTCTGTACTCAAGTACAAAACGAAAAAGATTTTAAAATCATAAAAGTCAGAAGTGATCATGGTGGTGAATTTGAAAATCATTATTTTGAAAAGTATTTTAAAGAAAATGGTATTGTTCATAATTTTTCTTGTCCTAGAACTCCCCAGCAAAATGGAGTTGCAGAAAGAAAGAATAAAACATTACAGGAAATGGCCAGAACCATGATCAATGAAACTAATATGGCAAAGCACTTTTGGGCAGAAGCTGTGAACACAGCGTGTTACATACAGAATAGAATCTTTATAAGACCTATTCTTGAAAAGACTCCCTATGAATTGTGGAAAAACAGAAAGCCCAACATTTCTTATTTCCATCCTTTTGGATGTACTTGTTTTATTCTAAACACCAAAGAAACTCTGAACAAGTTTGATTCCAAAGCACAAAAGTGTTTCCTGCTTGGATATTCTGAATGATCAAAAGGCTATAGAGTATACAACACAAACTCTGATTGTTGAAGAATCAATCAAAGTCAGGTTTGATGATAAGCTTGGCCAGCAATAGCCAAAGCAAATTGATTTTTCTATAGGTACAGAAGATCATCCCTCAAACTTTGAAACGTCAGAAGCAAAATAAGACTCAGAAGCAAAAGAAGACTCAGCAGATTATCCTCTTGACAATGCTCTGAACAATCTCAAAATCTCTGATCAACCTACTCAGAAAAGGTTTCCTAGAATATCCTCATCTCACAAAGAAGACGTAATCATTGGGAGAAAAGAAGATTCCATCAAAACAAGATCCTCTCTCAGAATCAATGAAGAATCTTTGTTTGGCTTGGTCTCTCTGATTGAGCCAACTTCCATTGATGAAGCTCTGAAAGATAATGATTGGATCTTAGCAATGCAAGAAGAACTCAATCAATTCTCCAGAAATTATGTATGGAATCTAGTTCCAAAACCCAAAGGATTCAATGTTATAGGAACCAAATGGGTTTTCAGAAACAAATTGAACGAGCAAGGAGAAGTAATCAGAAACAAAGCACAACTAGTTGCATAGGGTTATAGTCAACAAGAAGGAATTGATTATAATGAAACCTTTTCCCCAGTCGCCAGGTTAGAGTCTATAAGATTATTAATTTCTTTTACTGTACAAAATAACATTTCATTATATCAAATGGATGTTAAAAGTGCATTTCTAAATGGCTATATTGAAGAAGAAGTATATGTACATCAACATCCTGGATTTAATGATTCAAAACATCCAGAACATGTTTTTAAATTAAAAAAATCTTTGTACGGTTTAAAACAAGCTCCCATAGCTTGGTATGATCGTCTGAGTAATTTTCTATTAGAAAAAGATTTTACCAGAGGGAAAGTGGACACAACTCTTTTCAGAAAGACATTTAAAAATGATATCTTAATTTGTCAAATTTATGTTTATGATATAATTTTTGGAACCTCTAATATCTCCCTTGGAAAAGAATTTGCTAAGACCATGTAGGCAGAATTTGAAATGAGCATGATGGGAGAATTGAAATTCTTTCTGCGAATTCAAATCAACCAGACTCCAGAAGGTACTTTCATACATCAGACGAAGTATGTTAAAGAACTTCTAAAGAAATTTTAGATGTCATAAAGCAAAGATTCCAAGACACCTATGCATCCAACCTGCATTCTGGGTAAAGATGAGGTAAGTATGAAGGTAGATCAGAAGCTCTATAGAGGTATGATTGGATCCCTTCTCTATCTGACTGCATCTAGACCTGATATACTATTTAGCGTGTGCTTGTGTGCTAGATTCCAATCAGATCCTAGAGAATATCACTTAACAGTTGTTAAGAGAATTCTTAGGTATCTGAAAGGTACTACTAATCTGGGCCTGTGTTACAGAAGATCACAAGATTATAGACTAGTAGGTTATTGTGATGTTGACTTTGCTGGAGATATTGAAAGAAAGAGCACCTCTGGAAGCTGTCACTTTCTGGGTGACAATCTTATTTCGTGGTACAACAAGAAGCAAGCAACAATTGCACTGTCAACCACAGAAGCTGAATATATATCTGCTGTTGGATGTAGTTCTCAGATGATTTGGATGAAAAGTCAACTAGAAGATTTCAATCTTTATGAAAGTAAGATTCCTATCTTCTGTGAGAATACTTCTTCTATTTGTCTTTCTAAGAATCCAATCTTACATTCTAAAGCCAAACATATTGAAATTAAATATCATTTCATAAGGGACTATATTCATAAGGGAATTTTAAACTTAATTTTTGTAAAAAAAGACCATCAATGGGCTGACATTTTTACCAAACCCCTTTCAGAAGATAGATTTTATTTCATTCTGAAAAATATTTGTATGGAATTATGTCCTGAATAAAATAATATTTATCTTTTGTGTTTGACTTCAGAATATTCTGAAATGAATGCTCTGATTAACAACTCTTCAGAAGTTAGAAGATAAGTTGCAATAGAAGCTATATGAAAAGTTATGAAATGTTTTAACGCTTCATTACTAAGTATAGTTCAGAAATTCTTTAGAACAAACAGCTGTTACATGCATCCTTCAGAAGATGAACACGTGGTGTGTTTCTGAAAGGTCACGCGTGCAAAAGCTACTGATGACGTTCTAGGTAACTGTTAATGATTAGCCATAATCTCACGTTTTCCCCTTATTTTTAGCAAAATCATTAAATGCACATAATGATGAGATTTGTTTTAAATCTGTTTTTAAATTTATTTTAAATTCATCTTAAATATTTTTTTAATCGTAAACGTATTTCTGAAATTTTTTGTTACATATAAATACTTTTTGAAAAACCCTTTTTCATTCTTTACCGTCTCTTTCAAACTCAAGCGTTTTCTGTAATTTTTCTCTTAAACCTTCAAACTCTCTTTTCTAAAGAACTTCAATGGCTTCTTCTTCTTCTACCCACTCTGAGCAATACATAGTGCCTGAAAGAACAACTCTCATTCCGGTAGACAGTTTGGAAGTTTTAAGTGAGTTAATGGTAGATTTTGAGATGTGAAGTTTCAAGGCTGGGAGAACTTTTTTGATCGTCTCATTGGTCCAGTCTTTTCACATCTGGTGAAGGAATTCTGGATTCATGCTATTGCAACCCCTAAGGTTATTCTCTCTTTCGTAATGGGCAAAGAAATATCCATTATAGAAAATCAAATCAGAAAGTTGCTAGGGTTTAAAGGACTTGGAGTTACAGGTATGCCAAGTGGAAGGATAGATATGTCAAGGGTATATTCAGAGATTTTCACAAATGGTCAAGGTTCCTCTAAAGTCAGGGACTTGAAAGACAAATACAAAATTTGGGCAAGGATTATTCGTGGATGTATTCACCATACGAAAGACACCAGCTCTCCTGATTACATCAACGCTGATCAACAATATTTGTTGTTCTGCCTCAGAACTAATGTCAAAATGGATTTGCCTTACTTGCTATTTGAACATCTCTGGAACCATGTTAAAGAGACTAGGGAAGCTGAAAGGATGAAAAACCCCAAATCCAAAAGGAATTGGATTCCTATGGGTAGATTAGTATCAAACATACTGACTGAGAATGATCTGATTGCTCACCTAGATGAAGCCAATCTTCTGGGGGAGCTAGAACCTACTTGTGGTAAGACTATGACTGGGAAGAACTTACTGAAAAGGAAAATAATTGACGTATGGAGCCCATTTCATTTCCAAAATCTTATAAAAATTATTAGTGAAGTATGGAGCCCGACATCATGTCGCAACACCTTATCATCCATAAACAAATGGGCAAGTAGAGGTCTCCAACAGAGAGATTAAGCAAATCTTAGAAAAAACAGTAGCAACCTCTAGGAAAGATTGGTCATCTAAGTTACATGAAGCTCTATGGGAATATAGGACGGCCTACAAAACTCCCATCGAAACCACGCCATTTAAATTACTCTATAGGAAATCATGTCATCTATCGATAGAAATTGAACATAAAGCTTATTGGGCCATTAATACCCTTAATTTAAATTACACCGCCGCGAGTGAGAAAAGAATCTTAGATATCCACGAACTTGAAGAACTTAGATTAGACGCTTACGAAAATGCTCGGATTTATAAGGAGAGAATTAAAAAATGGCATGATAAACTCATATCTAGGAAAGAATTCAATGAATGCGACATAGTACTCTAATTTAATTCTAGACTTAAACTATTTCCAGGAAAACTTCGCTCTAGATGGTTTGGTCCCTTCGAAGTCACTAAGGTTTTTCAAAATGGCGCAATAGAAATTAAAGGAATGTCTAGTGAATCTTTTATCGTAAACGGACAGCGTTTAAAGCATTATTATTGCATCAATAATAAGGAATATTCCACAACATTTAGGCTAGATGACCTGCCACCCCACTCATTATATTAATCACCTGTTATGTCGAGCTTACGACTAAAAACAAAGCGTTTATTAGGAGACAACCCACTTTTTAGTATTTTCTTTTTGCTTTACTTATTTTTAGTTTTTCTTTTCTTACTTTTATTATTGTTTATTTCTATAAAATTATGCAGTATTGTTTCTCTACTATTACCCACTACTAACTTAATTCTAGTTGTCAACCTACTTCAGGCTAACTTAACTTTAGCTAAATTCACTAACTACGATGAATCCAGTTGACACGATGGGAATCACTTTTAGAGGAAGAAATCAGAGGAGGATTTTTGAGTCATTAGCTGATAGGGAGATGGCATTGAGTATCTATCCTGATGGACCTTCTATGACCATACCAGGGATTAGAGACAATGTCTTGTTTCTGTTAAGCCAAATAAGCTTGGACACATCTGCCTTAAGAAGAAGATTTAGTTCCTACCGTAGATTAACCCTAGAGTTTCTGAACTCTCTTGGCTATAATCATAACCATGGTCTAGGGTTTAACAGGGGACTAATTAGGTTTAGGATGTTTGATATTGAATACACGTATACCCATAGAGAAATGGCTGAACTTCTAGGATTTCCACATGGCCTTGATACATTCACAATAATCCAAGAGGAACTTTTTGATATGGGTGAACTCGACTATTTTTTGGGTAGTATTACCAGTATAAGTAACCCTGAGTGTAATGACATGCACTCCAAAAACATTCATAACCCCGCCTTAAGGTATTTTCATAAGATCCTAGCACATACCCTTTTTGGAAAGCCAGAAAACATAACCACAGTATCAAGAGCTGAACTTTTCATAATGTTTTGTGCATCCCAAAACCGTCCCATAAATGGTGCTACCTTTATGATATCAAACTTTCACCGTCTTGCAAGAACTGTCCATGAACCAATCCTGATAGGGGGTCTAGTGACCATGATAGCAAATGCTATCGGCCTTAGAAAAGAACTGCTAAACATTGTCCCTCTAAGTAGGTTCCAACCAATGAACATCCATTTTTGCTTCAATAGGGGAATTATTGGGAACCTAGGCCCGACTACCTTTGAACTACTCATTAACAATCAGTTAATTCCTCTTTTCACCATGCCTAACCCTAGGACTAGCATTCATGACCAGAACAATTGGTTGTATGATTGGGCCGAACCACAAAATTCACTACCAACTAATCCTGAGACACCCCAAATTCATGACCACCTTGATTCCTTCCTATCTGATGAGGAAACCGACCCCGAAACCCCTCTATTTTACCATCATTTTTCATCTCCTGGTCAGGCTGACTCAAACACCTCTGTTACTCCACCACCCATATTTGACCAAGCTCCTGCTATAAATTCACTTCAATCCGAGCTTGATTTGTTGAGAGATGAACTCATTATTTTGAGGATCAACTTCCATTCTTTCATAGACATGGTGGTAGAATAGTTGGACCATATTTATCAGCACGTCTACTTCGCTACTCTTCCAACTAATCGTCGTGGCTAATTTTATTTCGGACTTACTGCATATCTTCCTTTCACATTGAAACATTGAGGATAATGTTTTGTTTAAGTGTGGGGAGAAGACCAATTAGATTAGTATTATTTGCTGTTTTAAATTTTTAAGTACATTTATTTTCAGTTATATTGTGTTTTATTTTTCTTTCGCTTACTTTTGAAATTTACATTAATTTTCATTAAATTCTCTATTATCATGTTTACATTTATTTTCTATGCTTATATATATATATATATATATATATATATATATATATATATATATATATATATATATATATATATATATATATATATATATATATATATATATATATATATATATATATATATATATATATATGTGTGTGTGTGTGTGTGTGTGTGTGTGTGTGTGTGTGTGTGTGTGTGTGTGTGTGTGTGTGTGTGTGTGTGTGTGTGTGTGTGTGTGTGTGTGTGTGTGTGTGTGTGTGTGTGTGTGTGTGTGTGTGTGTGTGTGTGTGTGTGTGTGTGTGTGTGTGTGTGTGTGTGTGTGTGTGTGTGTGTGTGTGTGTGTACGTACTTTCTGCAAGTATTGAAATATATACGTTTAATTATTGGGACGTACTGCCTGCAAGTATTGAAATATATACGTTTAATTATTGGGAAGTCTGGGAGACAAATTTAGGATTTTTATTCTATTTTTTTTACTTCGTGTCGCTCGCCATACAAGCGTGACGACCGTCACGCTCCTTGTATTATCCCACCCGGCACAAAAGCGTGCCCCTTGGCAGAGTCAAAAACAGAACGCTTCTGTTTTAACACAAACCCTTATCGATTTCCCTTCTTCTCATTTTCTTCAAACTTCACTTAAACTCCACAAAACCACTTCCTATCTCACTCCCTCCATTATCGTTATCATCAAAACTCACAAATTCCCACACATTACCCTCTTTATTTTTCTCTATATATACACTCTCAAAACCCTCTTCCATTCCAAACCCCCCAAATTCTCACGTAAAATACCTAACCATCTTCCATCTTTGATTTAACTATGGCACGCAAAAACTCAAGGCCAGAACCTGACCTTTCATGGATTACATTTCGAAATGGGGAAGTCGGAGAACACCAGAGGGCTCAGTATCTAAAATTTTATCAACGCTCTGTAATCCCTACACGGTATGTTGATGTTGAGTGTTTGTGAAAATTGGGATTGCTTGATAGTGTGCGATGGTTACTGAGGAACTCTGACTTAGCATTCGTCTGCACACAAAATCTCCCTACGTATGAGTCGCTAACTTTGGAATTCTTAAGTCTATTCTCCTACAACCCACCATGCAACGAAATCCTGCACTTATCCAGAACAACAACTTTCAGAATGTTCAACGATGAATATTCTATAACTCAAGAAACTCTGAGTGATTTCTTCGGCTTCCCTCGTGAGGGGGAGGTTTACTACTGAACCCCTACTGAAGTAGATTGGGCATCTACATCTTTTAGGATCTGGAAAGCTATTTCTGATGAAGAACCTACAAGTTGGGAGGGACTTTATGCATCATCTATACATAATCTCGCAATCTAGTATTTTCACCGCGTCATCTCCAATACTATTTTTGGGAGGATCAACAACAACTAAGTAAATTCTAGAGAACAGTTCCTCCTACATTGTACCTTCCCTCCTAACCAGAAGATCAATGCCAGCATATTCCTCCTATAACATATCCAGACTTTGTGTGCAAGAGGGTCTACACCTTTCTACATTGGAGGGCTAGTTACCTCTATAGCACTTGGCCTGCGCCTCGAAGACAAGCTAGAAAATCTGCCTCCACTGCCACCTACATTCGTTGACATCGGCAACTGTCGAGATGGACACTTGATTAAGGTCAGAGGAGATGGGAGGTATAATCTTATGGTGCGTAACAGAATAGTTCCTAGTGTCATTTTGCCAAACATTGCACTTACATATGTAACAAACATGGAAAAGTGGCTTTATGATCTTACTGCTCGTGCACCTAGAGATAATGTGCAAAATAACCAAGGCAATGCCCAGGATGATGAGATGGAGCAAGAAATGGAGCAATGGGGTGTTAAACAATAAGATCCTTCTGAAAATGTGGCGATCACGTCCATGAGAATCAGAAGAAGACGCGAAAGAGTATCGGCCTCGAATGATGACATTATGGTTGCCATCATGCAGGAAGATAAGAGGATGCAAGCTATGCAAAATAATCAAAATGATATGATGCAACTCATGCTAGCTATGCGAACTCAGCAACAATAATATGACGAAAGGAATGAGCGTCGGGCTGCAAGAATGGTCGAGGAAATGGCAACTTTAACTGTACGCATGGATGATTTTCAGGAATATTTGTACCATGTGGGTATGCCTCATTCTCCGGTTGGATGAGATAGACGTGGACGATCACGAGGGCGAGGAAGAGGACATGATAATGAGCAAGAGTAGATCTAATTTTCCTCTCTTCCTGTTTCCTCTTTGTTTATAAGCATAGGGACATTTCTTGGTTAAAGCTTAGGGGAGTTAGTTAGTTAGGAAACAATTTACCACTTCCTAAGTAGATTTTTCATTCCCGTTTGTATTTCCTGTAATCAAAACATCTTCGTACTTTCGAGTTCTTTTATGAAAACTTTTTCGCTATTATCTAATTTCCCCACTTTCTTGAGCCATAACAAAAAAAAATTTGTTACTTGCATAACTTGACGCATTTTAAGAGTATGCGGGTTGCTCACTTTTAAGATATATGAGAAACCTTGAGTAAAACAGAAGCAAGATGGATACCGTCATAACACTCGAAATCCCCAAATTACACTAGATCGATTTCAGTACCCTTTATACCGAAACCTTAAACTTTAGTTTTAAAGTAACCCCGGGTAGTTTATTTAGCAGTCAGCACTGTCTTAAACACAAACTACGTAGGGAGTCGATGAATATAAGTGAATGATCTCAAGTATTTAAAAAATTACATGCTCTACTATTAGAAAATAGGGAATGCACCAATTAAGTTAGGCGACCCTCACCTGGTCACTTAATCTAACGGATGCGGAACCTACACAGTATAACATAGAAACCCGTTGTCGGTTGGTTCAGAGGTGTCTGGTACTGAACTTCGTAGGGCGGACTACGATCCAATCCCCGCAACTTTCAATTGGATAAATTAAAGGAGGTTACCACATGTATGGTCCAGAACCTCGTACTTAAAAGGATCATATTCACTAACTGACTACTCTACTATGTGTGTGTAAATATAAAGGGCTTAATGTGATTGCGCTAGAATGAAAACGTGTGAAATTTAGCAAAAAGAATTAGGTTGAGTTATAATGGCATGACTGGAATTGGTCTGCACAATTGGGGGGGGGGGGGGGGGGGGGTTAGTGTTATTATCGTATCTTTTGTGTGATGTTGAACTCGTATTCCTACAAAGACATTGGCACAACCCCTTACGACTCGAATAACATCATGTAATTGCATTTAACTTGTGCTCTATTGATTTTCATACCGACTATATTGCTTGAGGACAAGCAAAGGTTCAAGCTTAGAGGAGTTTGATAACATGAAAAGCTATAACATATTCTTCCCGATTTACATAGATAAAGTTTTTGATTCTTCATTTATTATGTTGCATTATGTCTTTATTTGTAGTATTTGCAGCATATTTCAGGTATTTAGTTTCTGCATAGCATACATGAGAAAAGGAAGGAAAATGTTGGAGAAATGAAGAAGAAATGACACTTTAGCAGCAAAAATGCAAACTATTATGTATCAGAAGCCATGCCGACCGTCACAGGCATATGCCGCCCGTCACAAAGCCCAAAAATGTACCCTTCAGCATACTTCTTGTCCCGAGCGGCACGGAATTGAAACGTGCCCCACGCCACAACACATGACACTCATTACAAGTAATATATCTTCAGTCACGAAAATGTCTCCATGAGCGCACGACTTCCTGATTCTTCTCCATGCATGAAGAACGAAGATCAAGGAAGTGTCCCTAGTTTTGCTCAAGCATATTGAATTTATAAAAGGAGGACAGTTACCAAAACTGCAGACGTTCGCACACCTGCTCCAAATTCTTATTTTTCTGCATATTGAACTTTATTATATTTTATTCCAGTTTTACAGTTTTTGATTAACTTTCAGTTTCGTTTAGAATTCCGTAAGAAAATTAAAACATCACCGTTAAAGCAATATTTCTTCACATCAGAGGAATATTGCACCTTTAGTTTTCCTTCTAGCTTCCAGAATTTCGTTTATGCTTATCTGTATTTCTTCAAGATATTTTGTTCCGAAGCTAATCTTGTCGGCTTGCGGAGGATAGCATACTACACTATTATTCTTCAGTGTTTTATTCCAGGTTCCAATTTTAAATATAGTTTATTCATTTTTACCATGCCTATGTTATTTAATGTATGTTTTTATTTTATGTTATTACGCAATAAAATTATATTCGACTAACTTCCCCGATACCGTATATGAGGTCTTAAACCGAAGGGTTCGATAATTAATTGGCATAAATATTTTACAAAAAAGACTTTTCTAGTTTTGATTTCCAATTATGAAATTAAATTGTTTTGTTACAAGAGTAAAAGACAGACTAAGGATAAAATCAACAGAGCGAGAGTTTGAGATTTTAACCAGATATTGGTGATTGAACATTAATTTTAAATACAGCGAGAGCGCTTTAAAATTAATTAGACTCTATTTGTTTTCAAAAAATACTTTTAAATTTTAAATAACACAGCGAGAGCGCTCATTTGAGTTTAATAATATGGCCTGAATCGATAGAACGAAAGTGTGAGACAAGAGTTTTTAAATTAATAGTTTCCACTGAAATAGTGTTTTAATACTCAAAACTATGCCAATGACTTATTGAATCCCTGAAGTCGACAAATTACATACCGGTGTCCCGTTATCAATTATTAGATCTTAGTTAATTCCTGTTTAAACCCTAATATCCTAACTTTTTAATTAGCCTTAGCTTTACACAATAAATCGAGATAACAATAGTTTGACTATCAGTCCTTGCGGATTCGATATCTTTTAAAACTATGTGATTAGACTGTGCATTTACAGTCACTACACCCGACAGACTCTCAAAGTCACGATCAGTACCCTTCTCTATTGAAGTTAAGTTGGCTCAACCTGTACTAAAATTGTAACCGGGTTGTAGGAATCTCATATCACGGATCTTTCTCACAGGTTTTATTTTAGCACGACAACTAGTTTGTCACCAAAACATCCTGAGAGTCGAATCTCAATGAGCATAGTATCGAGTATTAACCAACCTTAGACTGCACCAAAGCCGACCATCTCACTACCTTCTACTGGCCAAGATGGGTCAATTAAGGTTCTAAAAGTTAGTTAGTGCTAATGAAACCACACGAAAGCCTAATGTTATCCTTGACTGACTCAAGGAACATTAGTACAAACTAAAGTGTCGCACTAACCGTAGCCATCACTTCAACCATATCGGTCTACACCCTACAATTTTCACGATCTATTTCTACTTACCTAAGGCATCCCTAGATCCGGGTGTAGGATCTTACAAGTAATAAACCCAAGAAAACCCTTAAAGTTAAAGCAGATAAAGCACACAATTTAAGCAAGTAAAGTGATTTAAACTCTTAAGGTAACCCCTCTTTTGATTAGTCCCCAGCAGAGTCATCAGTTCTGTAATACGGTGGGAGAACTGACTTTTTTAGCATTTTATCGCAAATGTTGCATATAGTAAGAGTCGCCACCGACTTTTATTTTATTAAATATAAGGAAAGTCTGAAAAGAACAGAAAAGACCTTGATAGATTTTGAGTTCTGGGGGTAAGTTATGAAAAGGAAAGGTGTTAGCACTCTTTTCATCTGTAGTTATCTACGGGCTCTTAATCGCTAGCTCACTTTGAAAATTGCTTTGTGTGTGTGATTTGAAAATATTTTTGAAAAGTCAAAGTACGACTAACTTTGTAATAATTCTTGTATCAGTCCTCAAGAACGCGTATAAAGTGTTTGAAAATATTTATTTTCAAAAAGTGATGTGTAAAATGTTTATTTTTTAGAAAAGAGTTGTGAGCAAGCGATTAAAAGTTCCTTATCCACTCAATGTCGTTATTATTCTTTTCCTTCTCCTTTAGAGGTAGTGTTATTCATACCATTAGTTGATATGTAGCCCTATCTATTGGATGTGAAGGGACAGGCGAAGGGTCATCGAATGGTCATAAAAAGCAACTTGTAAGGATACTTTAGAAATTTGAAGGGACTTACATCATATTATTCGTAGGCAACAAGGGACTAAATCATTTTTTGTAGGTAACTCGAGGGACATCGTCGAACCATGATCTTTATTTAAAGAGACTATGATGATTTAATCGAGGTTCTTTACTAAAGTACCCTTATTTTCTATGGACATGACCAATGTTTTCTGAAGGCAACTGAGGGAATTACCCTAGAGGTGTATGTGTGCAAAGTGAGTTCAGTTCAGTTATATTTATCTTGAGAATTAGGGTTTTCTATCGATTGATTTTATTCTTATCATACAAGTCTAATTACTAGCAGCTATATATATACAAACATATAAAAGTAAAAGATAAAGCGAGAATGTAAATCTACGCTATTACATTAAACTGTGCGACCTATACAATTGTCTAAGAAAAATAAATAGCAAAAAGAATAAGAAAGTGTTGGAAAAAAAAGAATTTAAATGCCCTAAAGATCTAAGTTCATATTTTTGGTATTTTTATGAAAGTAATTTAAGTATTAATTAATAATAATTAAAATCCTAATTCTAATTGATTTTAATTAATAAAAAGTCTAAAATCTAATTGTCCAAAAAAGTTAATTAATTTACACCCTAAAACTAATTTTTTGTTTATTTTATTATATAGTTTCTTTCTGATTTTTTTTATGTTTAAGTTTTGATTAAATAAAGTTAATTAATAATAAAATAACAAATAAAAAAAAGGAAAATGAAGAAAGTAAAGGAAAAAGGTTTTTGGCATCGCTGGGGTTTGAAATCCCCTCCCTTCTCTTCACACGCTTGGCTCTTACCTGTTCTACGTTTCTTGTTTAACACATCTGGACATATGAAACTTATAAATAACACAAGGATTAAGAAATTTGAAATTAGAAAATCCTTACCACCGGTGTGATTGAGGGGAGGCGTTCTGGGCACGGTTAAGCGTGGTTATGGACTTGGGGAGGTTCCTGGGGATCTCAGGATGATGATTCGAGGCTTCATTTTAGTTGCGAATGGCTGGAAAACTAGGATACAATTTACACCTATTTTTTAAAAAATTTGTGTTTGAGAACTTGTTTCTATGGCAGCCAATCTGTGTCCTTGTCTTATGGAGTTTGTCCTCTATTTATAATGGGTGGTTTTTTAAGTTAACATTCTTGGAAGAAAACATGTGCAATCAAAGTCATTATTTGTTTCCAAAACAATTGCAAATCTTTTCAAAACATGAAAATCTCTTTCCTTCTTCATCCCTCACGGTTTTGTTATGTTGGATATGTGATCTTGGACTTCAAAATAATCCAAAACAAAAGCCCACGTGCCTTGTACATTTATTTAATATTTATTTAATTTAATTTTGAATTTAAATGAATAAAATAAAAATAAATGAAATAAAAAATTAAAATAATGCATGAATGGACTTAGGGGTCCCTAAAAATGTCATAAACATGCTTGAACTTCAAAAGTTAGGCCCATTAGCCTAAAAGTCCAAAATTGCTCAATTATGGTTTCATGCATTTTCTCAAAATTTCTCAACTTGCACTAATCATAACTTTCTCAAATTTTGTCATATGAAATTGATCTTGGACTTTTTTTAAAAGCTCAAGATGTTTCCTACAACTCTCATGTTGGTCACTTTTTTATTTGAAGTCTTTAACTTGATGTAAATTTCCTTGACAAACGATGTCCTTTTGTTGACTTTTAAAATGATCTGTAATATTTTGGCCTATATCTCTCAAATGAAACGTTTTTGGCCTTGATCTTAGAGAGACCAATGTTGACTTTTTATCCAATACAGTTGAATCTCAATCATCTGAGCAATTGACTGAGCAAACTTGTGATGCAAGACTTGAAACTTGACATGAGGATTCTTTGAAGCATATGAGGAACCATAAAACTCACTTGAGGCATTAGAAGCTCAATTTTCTTTGAGAAAACTAAAACCCTAATTGTAGGCCACTGCTTAGGAGAAGGGTTCATCTGATCAATTCTTGAATAGTCTTGAGTGTTTGAGACCCTTAGTAGCATGTGGGGTATCTTGAATCAATTTGTCTTGAAAAATTGGGGGGGGGGGGGGGGGAATTTTGGGGTACAACACATAGTAAAAGAAGAAGGTTCTTCTTTCAAAAACATATAAAGTGAGAGTTCTTCTCAATCTTTAGACATTGCCAAGGCCCAAGATACTGGTAAGATCGAGTAAATATTTCACAAGGATTTAGTGTCATATGTTTGTACAAGTTAATAGGAGCTTCATAACAAAGAGGGACCTAACTACAATAAAAAAAAATACACACATACAAGACCTTCTCATCCCACGTGAGTTAATTCGCATCCTCACAACAACCTTAAAGCCTCTGACAATCCTTAATCACTAGAGATTGTCAAACATTTGTACTTTTAACAAGTACAACCATCTTTCAAATAAAATAGGTATCCTCATCGATTTTCTGAGATTTTATCGGTTTGTTACTCAATTTCATGTTAGAGCTATATTCAAAATGTATTAAACCTAATACATACTCGATTCACAACTCTACCGGTCAAACCATCTGATCTGATCCAATTTTTAAACATGGTCTAGGTTTTAACAGGGGACTAATTGGGTTTAGGATGTTTGATATTGAATACACGTATACCCATAGAGAAATGGCCGAACTTCTAGGATTTCCACATGGCCTTGATACATTCACAATAATCCAAGAGAAACTTTTTGATATGGGTGAACTCGACTATTTTTGGGGTAGTATTACTGGTATAAGTAACCCTGAGTCTAATGACATGCACTCCAAAGACATTCATAACCCCGCCTTAAGGTATTTTCATAAGATCCTAGCACATACCCTTTTTGGAAAGCCAGAAAACATAACCACAGTATCAAGAGCTTAATTTTTCATAATATTTTGTGCATCCCAAAACCGTCTCATAAATGGTGCTACCTTTATGATAGAAAACTTTCATCGTCTTGCAAGAAATGTCCATGAACCAATCCTGATAGGGGGCCTAGTGACCATGATAGCAAATGCTATCGGCCTTAGACAACCACTGCTAAACATTGTCCCTCTAGGTAGATTCCAACCAATGAACATCCATTTTTGCTTCAATAGGGGAATTATTAGGAACCTAGGCCCGACTACCTTTGAACTTCTCATTAACAATCAGTTAATGCCTCTTTTCACCCTGCCTAACCCTAGGACTAGCATTCATGACCAGAACAATTGGTTGTATGATTGGGCCGAACCATAAAATTCACCACCAGCTAATCCTGAGACACCCCAAATTCATGACCACCTTGATTCCTTCCTATCTGATGAGGAAACCGACCCCAAAACCCCTCTATTTTACCATAATTTTCCATCTCCTGATCAGGCTGACTCAAACACCTCCACTGCTCCAATTGCTACTCCACCACCCATATTTGACCAAGCTCCTGCTATAAATTCTCTTCAATCCGAGCTTGATTTGTTGAGAGATGAACTCATTATTTTAAGGATCAACTTCCATTCTTTCATAAACATGATGGTAGAACAGTTGGACCATATTTATCAGCACGTCTACTTCGCTACTCTTCCAACTAATCGTCGTGGCTAATTTTATTTCGGACTTACTGCATATCTTCCTTTCACATTTAAACATTGAGGATAATGTTTTGTTTAAGTGTGGGGGGAAGACCAATTAGATTAGGATTTCCATTATTTGTTGTTTTAAATTTTTAAGTACATTTTTATCATTTATTTTCAGTTATATTGTGTTTTATTTTTCTTTCGCTTACTTTTGAAATTTACATTAATTTTCATTAAATTCTCTATTATCATGTTTACATTTATTTTCTATGCTTTAATATATATATATATATATATATATATATATATATATATATATATATATATATATATATATATATATATATATATATATATATATATATATATATATATATATATATATATATATATATATATATATATATATATATATATATATATATATATATATATATATATATATATATATATATATATATATATATATATATACGTACTGCCTGCAAGTATTGAAATATATACGTTTAATTATTGGGAAGTTTGGGAGATAAATTTAGGATTTTTATTCTGTTTTGTTTACTTCGTGCCGCTCGCCATACAAGCGTGACGACCGTCACGCTCCTCGTATTATCCCACCTGGCATAAAAGCGTGCCCCTTGGCAGAGTCAAAAACAAAACGCTTCTGTTTTAACACAGAAACCCTTATCGATTTCCCTTCTTCTCATTTTCTTCAAACTTCACTTAAACTCCACTAAACCACTGCCTATCTCACTCCCTCCATTATCGTTATCATCAAAACTCACAAATTCCCACACATTACCCTCTTTATTTTTCTCTATATATACACTCTCAAAACCCTCTTCCATTCCAAAGCCCCCAAATTCTCACGTAAAACACCTAACCATCTTCCATCTTTAATTTAACTATGGCACGCAAAAACTCAAGGCCAGAACTTGACCTTTCATGGATTACATTTCGAAATGGGGAAGTCGGAGAACACCAGAGGGCTCAGTATCTCAAATTTTATCAACGCTCCGTAATCCCTACACGGTATGTTGATGTTGAGTGTTTGTGTAAATTGGGACTGCTTGATAGTGTGCGATGGTTACTTAGGAACTCTAATTTAGCATTCGTCTGCATACAAAATCTCCCTACGTATGAGTCGCTAACTTTGGAATTCTTAAGTCCGTTCTCCTACAACCCACCATGCAACAAAATCCTGCACTTATCCGGAACAACAACTTTCAGAATGTTCAATGATGAATATTCTATAACTCAAGCAACTCTGAGTGATTTCTTCGGCTTCCCTCGTGAGGGGGAGGTATACTACTGAACCCCTACAGAAGTAGTCTGGGCATCTACAACTTTTAGGATCTGGAAAGCTATTTCTGATGAATAACCTACCAGTTGGGAGGGACTTTATGCATCATCTATACATAATCTCGCTGTCCGGTATTTTCACCACGTCATCTCCAATACTATTTTTAGGAGGATCAACAACAACTAAGTAAATTCTAGAGAACAGTTCCTCCTGCATTGTACCTTCACTCCTAACTAGAAGATCAATTCCAGCATATTCCTCCTGTCACATATCCAGACTTTGTGTGCAAGAGGGTCTACACCTTTCTACATTGGAGGGCTAGTTACCTCTATAGCACTTGGCCTGCGCCTCGAAGACAAGCTAGAAAATATGCCTCCACTGCCACCCACATTCGTTGACATCGACAACTATCGGGCTGGACACTTGATTAAGGTCAGAGGAGATGGGAGGTATAATCTTATGGTGCGTAACAGAGTAGCTCCTAGTGTCATTTTGCCAAACATTGCACTTACAGATGTAACAAACATGGAAAAGTGGCTTTATGATCTTACTGCTCGTGCACCTGGAGATAATGTGCAAAACAACCAAGGCAATGGCCAGTATGATGAGATGGAGCAAGAAATGGAGCAAGAAATGGAGCAATGGGGTGTTGAACAATAAGCTACTTCTGAAAATGTGGCGAGCACGTCCATGAGAATCAGAAGAAGATGCGAAAGAGTATCGGCCTTGAATGATGACATTATGGTTGCCATCATGCAGCAAGATAAGAGGGTGCAAGCTATGCAAAATAATCAAAATGAAATGATGCAACTCATTCTAGCTATACGAACTCAGCAGCAACAATATGACGAAAGGAATGAGGGTCGGGCTGCAAGAATGGCCAAGGAAATGGCAACTTTAACTGTACGCATGGATGATTTTCAGGAATATTTGTACCATGTGGGTATACTCAAGGTGGAGAAAACACTTAGAAGGTGGGGGGGTTGAATAAGTTTCTCTTTTTATTTTTCTTAAAGGCTCAACAATAATGGAAAGACAAGGTTATTTTTATCCTGGTTCGTTTGAACTCAAACTACTCCAGTCCACCCGCCAAGGTGATTTCGCTTTTCTCAACAAGGACTTAATCCACTATAATCAACTGATTACAATCACACAACAACTATTGGGACTAACAATGCACAAGTAATCTTACAAGTGACTCACACCACTAAGACTTAAACTAGTCCTAGTCTACTTGAGAAATCTGACCAAACTTGGTCTCTCAAGGAACAATTACAAGAGATAAATCTTTACAGATAGTGAAACAAAGTTTGCTTCTAAGAAAGCTATATCACAACTGTGATTTTTCACTAAGAATAGTATATCACAAAGTGTATGAAAATTATTTGTGAGCCCAAAATATTTTTGCGTAGTTCTTTCTTCTTTTGAAATTGATGAGTTCTATTCAGAACTTCAGTTGTTCAGTCTTTCAGTGTTTCCGGTAGTTGGCTTGCAATTAATGTTCTTCTATATATAGCATGAAGAAACATGATTGTTGCTGCCTTCAAATGGAGAGCATTAAATGTTTGCGTGTTTCCTTGCACTATTCCATTTTCCAATGAACTAGCATAGACACTTGAGTGCATGTAGACGTCTTTGCATTAAATGAGCAAACGGCATTTGTAAGAGCATGTCTCTTGATCCTTGACAATACTTGTTAGCTTCTATATTAATTCAGAACTTGGCTTCACGTCTTGATTCAAAACATGCTTGCATATCTTCTAAACAACGCTTGCTTGCTAAGTACTTCTGATCAACACTTGCTTTCAAAGAACTTCTGAAACATAGCTTACACAGAAACTTGCTAAGGGTTAGAAGATGTATTTAAACAATTATCCTACCAGAGTCAGCATCAGCATCAGCACTTGCGCTAAAACAAATAGTTCTTTCATCAAATAACTTCTTCATTTATTTTCAGCTCAGCACATCAAGATGCTTCTGTCAGAACATTATCAGAGACAGCATCAGTACTTGCGCTAAAACTAATAGTTCTTTCATCAAAGAACTTCTTCATTTATTTTCAGCTCAACACATCAAGATGCTTCTATTAGAACATTATCTAAAACAATTAAATACATTCATCAGAGTATCAAATATATAAAATATAATTTATTATTATCATCAAAACTCTGAGATATGATCAGAACTAATCTTGTTCTAACAATCTTCCCCTTTTTGATGATGAACAAAATATTCAGATATAGAAATAAAATTTAATAAGAGATAGGAATCTCCCCCTGAAATAAATATTTTTATAAGAAAAACTTCCTGAGAATTTTCATCAGAGCTTTGAAATTTTCTTCTGGGATTTCTTCATCGGGTCTTTTGAAGATAATGTTCATTTGAATTAAAATTCCAGAGTTTAAATGATACCTGCAAAGTTCTTTAAAGCATAGAAAGAAATCTTGTATTTTGTTAGAATGTTTGACTTAGTCCCATAACTGTTAATCAGAGATTAGATCAAAATACTCATTTTCTCCCCCTTTATGTCATAATCAAAAAGTATATATAAAAATAGTTGAAGAGCGTAAAACAAATTTATAATAAAAGATTCAGAGGTTCAACAAAACAACAAACAAAAACAAGAAATAGAATGACACTGAGATTTCTTAGAAACAAGGGCCATAAGAAGATTCTTGATCTCAGATGCAGATTCCTCTTGTTTCATCATCCAGCTTCTGATTTCTTGGTTTGTCTGATATTTCTAATCCAAGCGCTCATGAATAGCTTCGTTATCCCTCTTAAGCTCATTCAGAGTATTCATTACAAGTGAAGTAGGATCAGAGGATGTAGAAGCTTCAGCAGATATAGCCTTTGGAGTAGCAACCGTTGAGTCAGAACGAAAAAAAGTTGAAAGTAGAGTGCCCAGATCCATCACAAGAGTTGGCACAGGTTCAGGTGCTGCTTTAGCAGAAGGTCGATTAAACAGAACAATTGCCAGAGGATTTGAATCGTCAGAGGCATCTTCAGATTCATCTTCTGAAATGTCCATTTGATCAGCTGGAGCATCAGCAATCATCAGAGAAGACTTCTTGTTCCAAATATCAGCAGCTTCTGACTGAAAGGCATGTAGATGTTTGGAGAAGTTCTCAATCACCTGAGAGTGACATAAGTCTTGCAGCTTCAGTGACTCAACATCTAAAGTTCTTCTAAATGATTCCCGCAGAAGATCTGTTGCTGCTGGGTTCACACTTCTAGTGTTGTCTTCCTTCAGCAGGTCCAACCAAGCTTGAACTTCTGTTAAAAAATTCTGAAAAAATATATTTACATCTGGCTGAACAGGTTTTGGAACAGCCTTTTTGAAGGTTTTATTTTTCAGAAATTGTAGAGATTCAAAATCAACTACAGTTTTCAAAAAGTCAGCTGGTTTAATATTTTCTGATTGTTCATGTGTTGCTGATTGGTCAGGTTGGTCAGGTTATTCAAAAGGGTCAGGTGTTGCTGATTGATCATGAGGTTCAGAGGGTTCATGGGTTGGTGATAGTTCATAAGGTTCATGAGTTTCGTGTTTTAGAATCTGAGGAGGTGAAATCACTGGTGAGTTAGGAGTTGGAAGTTGTGGAGATGTGGGAGGTGTGACGTCAGGCGAAATGATTATGGTGTTGTCAGCAGTTGGGGTAGGATTTTGTGTTTATGTTCTGTTTAAGGTAAAGATATTTTCAGAAGGTAGGTTGAATGGTGGCTTTAGAGTGGCCAGAGGTTCTTTGATTCCTGGTATTCTCCAAGAGCCAGCATCATACCATCCAGTAGGTCTGGGTGATAAAGGTCTGGGAGGAGGTCTAGAAAGGTTTTCAGCAGGTGTTTGAAATGGTTCTGATTGGGATGGTTCTGTTTGGGTTTCAGAAAAATCATCAGAGTCAAAATCATTCAAGTCTGATAAAACTTGATCTCTTTGAGGATTTTCAGCAAGAGGGTCAGAGGGTATGGTCAGGTCTATATCAACATTTATGTCTCCTAGGTTTTGGGGTTCAGCAGATGTAGATATATTTTCAAAATTATAAACAGAAATAGTTTTAGCAGGTGTACCTGATTTTTTCTTCTTCTTCTGAGGTCTGGCAGAAGGTCCTTCAACTGCTTTCCTCTTCAATGGTTTCTGAAGAACAACGTCTGGAGAAGCTTCATGTCTTCCTTGAAGCCAAGTAGGATCAATGGGTGTTCCACTTTCTTTACAGATTTGAATGTAATGCAGGATGATGTGAGGGTGATCACCTGAGTTGAACAGTGGAAAATCAGCAATTGGTATCCTTCTTCTCTTAACAGTTGCTGAAACAAAAGGCGTTGGTTCTATTATCATCTTGTCTATAATCTTCCTCTTCACCAAGTTCTTCCCAGTCAGAGCCTTTCCACAAGTAGGCTCTAACTCCCCCAACAGATTCGCTTCATCCAGGTGAGCAATCAGACCATTCTCAGTCAGAATGTTTGAAATCAATCTCCCCATTGGAATCCAATTCCTTTTGGATTTTGGGTTCTTCATTCTTTCTTCTTCTCTCGTTTCTTTCACATGAGTCCAGAGATGATCAAATAAGAGATAGGGTAAATCAATTTTGATATTTGTTCCAAGACAGAACAATAAGTATTGTTGGTCAGCATTTATATAGTCTGGAGAGCTAGTTTCCTTCCTATAATGAATGCAACCATGGATTATTCTTGCCCATATATTGTACTTATTTTTCAAGTCTCTGACCTTTGAAGACCCTTTCCCATTTGCAAAAATTTCTGCATAAACCTTTGACATTTCCATTCTTCCATTAGCAATTCTAGTTACTCCAGTTCCTTCAAAACCTAGAAGTTTTCTGATTAGGTTTTCAGTAATGGATATTTCCTTACCCATCATGAAAGAGAGGATGACCTTTGGAGAAGCAATTGCGTGTATCCAGAATTCTTTAACAAGGTGTGGAAAGACTAGACCAACTAGACGGTCAAAGAAGTTTCCCCAACCTTGAAACTCAATAGTAGGAATAAGATCAAAACCATTAGCTTTAAGATTCTCAAAGTCCACCATTATTTCACTTATAACCTCTAAGCTATCCACTGGAATGAGAGTGGTTCTCTCAGGAACGATGTATTGCTCAGATTGAATGTTCTCAGAATGAGTAGAGGAGGAATCCATAGGAGAACTTAGGTTTGAGAGAATAAAAATGGGTTTCAGAGAAAAAATACACAGAGAGGTTTGAGTTTCGAAAGAGACGGTAAAAAGTTAGAAGGGTTTTTACAAAGGTATTTATATGAAGACTTTTCAGAAATAGGTTAAAAAATAAAATTGTAAAAAGAGTATTTAATAAAAATTTAAATAAAAAGAATCTAATCATGACTTAGCATTTAATGAAATAGAAAAGTGAGGGGAAAGCGTGAGATTTTAATTAAATCATAACAGTTACCTAGAACAGCGTTAATAGCTTAGCACGCGTGACCTTTCAGAAACACACTAAGTGTTCATCTCCTGAAGGTTGCATGGGATAGCTGTTTGATCTAATGAACTGCTGAGTTTCATAAAGATTAAAATCTTCTAGCTGACTTTTCATTCACATCATCTAAGAACTCATATTTTCTAAGTGGGTTGTTCAGAGATTCTGAGATTATCCAGAGCATTTTCAAGAGGACGATCTTCTGAGTCTTCTTTTGCTTTTGACTTTTCAGAGTTTGAGGGATGATCTTCTGTACCTACAGAAATATCAATTTGCTTTGGCTGTTGCTGGCCAAGCTTATCATCAAACCTGACTTTGATTGATTCTTAAACAGTCAGAGTTTCTGTGTTGTATATTCTATAGCCTTTTGAGCATTCAAAATATCCAAGCAGAAAACACCTTTGTGCTTTAGAATCAAACGTTTTCAGAATAAAAACAAGTACATTCAAAAAGATTGAAATATAAGATGTTTCTAGTGGCCTAGAGGAAGAATCAACATTTTATGATTTAAAAGAAAGTTCTGAAAACTTTCCTTTTAGACATGCTTCATTCAGAGCTTCTGATGTTGTATTTCCATTCCTGTTTCCAATAGTTTCAGAGCCAGTAATCTTCTGTTTCTGATTGCCTCTGAAACCTTAGAATCTTTTAGATTCCAGGCCTTGGAACATATGCTTTCTTTCCTCCATGAGTAAAGAGCATCCATAGTCCAGGAGTTAGTACTGGAGTATCAACCTTGCTGTTAAAAATATCTGCAACATAGATGATTTTGTCTTTTGGTACCCATATCTTTTTGGGTCCTCTTGGGTTAGAGTATTTAATGTTCTTTTTGAACTTTGGATTAGCATAAGAGTTTCCAGAGTGAGATGTATATTTAATATTATGTGTGTGCCCAGTGGTGAAGTGAGAATAGAGAGGAGTACGTTTGATAACCAGATCCTTAACTTTCTTAGGCTGAGTTACTTTGCCTTTGTATCCTATACCTATTCTGTATTTGTTGCTAACTCCATAGATCATTGAAGCCATTTTGCTTCTATTTATGTTTTTAGCTAGAAACTTCTGAAAGCTTTGATCATATTTCTTTATGATCTTATCAGCATTACTAGGATCTTCTGAGATTATTTCCTTCTGAGAGTTTTATAGATCATTTTCTAGTTTTGAAATTTTTTCTTTTAACTCAGAGTTTTCTGATCTCAGGCTCTTAGTTACTTCAGAGTCAGAAGCAAGATCCTTTTTCAGATTCCTGAATTTGACTCGAAGCTGCTGATATCTTTCCAGAATTTCACTCAGACTTTCTCCTAGTTCAGCTTTAGTGAAATTAACAGTGAAGTCAGGGAATACCTCTTCAGTGTCTGATTCTGATTCAGATTCAGAAGATTCAGAGACATATGATAAGTTGTCAGTTTGAGCTATATTGAAATCAACTTTTTGTTGTCTATTCATATTTTTCCTATCAATCTTGTTTCCTTCTGAGTCTGTAGGATGTGTGTAACCATCCAAGACTATATCCCATAAATCACTATCATGACCTAGAAAGAAACTTTCTAGTCTATCTTTCCAATAATCAAAATCTTCTTCATCAAACACTGGAGGTCTGGTGTAGTTATTGTTGTTTTGTTCATTTGCCATTGTGTTTTCTTCTGGATGTTTTCCTGACACGGTTAAGTGTTGAACTCAGAGTCAAGCTCTGATACCAATTGAAGGTGGAGAAAACACTTAGAAGGGGGGATTAAATAAGTTTCTCTTTTTATTTTTCTTAAAGGCTCAACAATAATGGAAAGACAAGGTTATTTTTATCCTGGTTCGTTTGAACTCAAACTACTCCAGTCCATCCGCCAAGGTGATTTCGCCTTTCTCAACAAGGAATTAATCCACTATAATAAACTGATTACAATCACACAACAACTGTTGTGACTAACAATGCACAAGTAATCTTACAAGTGACTCACACCACTAATACTTAAACTAGTCCTAGTCTACTTGAGAAATCTGACCAAACTTGGTCTCTCAAGGAACAATTACAAGAGATAAATCTTTACAGATAGTGAAACAAAGTTTGCATCTAAGAAAGCTATATCACAACTGTGATTTTTCATTAAGAATAGTATAGCACAAAGTGTATGAAAATTATTTGTGAGCCCAAAATATTTTTGCGTAGTTCTTGCTTCTTTTGAAATTGATGAGTTCTATTCAGAACTTCAGTTGTTCAGTCTTTCAGTGTTTCCGGTAGTTGGCATGCAATTAATGTTCTTCTATATATAACATAAAGAAACATGACAGTTGTTTCCTTCAAATGGAGAGCATTAAATGTTTGCGTGTTTCCTTGCACTATTCCATTTTCCAATGAACTAGCATAGACACTTGAGTGCATGTAGTCGTCTTTCCATTAAATGAGCAAACGACACTTGTAAGAGCATGTCTCATGATCCTTGACAAGACTTGTTAGCTTCTATATTAATTCAGAACTTGGATTCACGTCTTGATTCAGAACATGCTTGCATATCTTCTAAACAACGTTTCTTGATAAGTACTTTTGATCAGCACTTGCTTTCAAAGAACTTCTGAAACATAGCTTACACAGAAACTTGCTAAGCGTTAGAAGATGTATTTAAACAATTATCTTACCAGAGTCAGCATCAACATCAGCACTTGCGCTAAAACAAATAGTTCTTTCATCAAAGAACTTCTTCATTTATTTTTTATCTCAACACATCAAGATGCATCTGTCAGAACATTATCAGAGATAACATCAGTACTTGCGCTAAAACAAATAATTCTTTCATCAAAGAACTTCTTCATTTATTTTCAGCTCAACACATCGAGATGCTTCTGTCAGAACATTATCTAAAACAATTAAATACGTTCATCAGAGTATCAAATATATAAAATATAATTTATTGTTATCGTCAAAACTCTGAGATATGATCAGAACTAATCTTGTTCTAACATATGCCTCGTTCTTCGGTTGGATGAGATAGATGTGGATGAGCACGAGGGCGAGGAAGAGGACATGATAATGAGCAAGAGTAGATCTAATTTTCCTCTCTTCTCATTTCATCTTTTTTTATAAGCATAGGGACATTTCTTGGTTCAATCTTAGGGGAGTTAGTTAGTTAGGAAACAATTTACCACTTTCTAAGTAGATTTTTCATTCCTGTTTGTATTTCCTGTAATCAAAACATCTTTGTACTTTCAAGTTCTTTTATGCAAACTTTTTCGCTATTATCTAATTTCCCCACTTTCTTGAGCCATAACAAAAAAAAGTGTTCGTTACTTGCATAACTTGACGCATTTTAAGAGTATGCAGGTTGCTCACTTTTAAGATATATGAGAAACCTTGAGTAAAACAGAAGCAAGATGGATACCGTCATAACACTCTAAATACCCAAATTACACTAGATCGATTTCATTACCCTTTATACCGAAACCTTAAACTTTAGTTTTAAAGTAACCCCGAGTAGTTTATTTAGCAGTCATCACCGTCTTAAACATAAACTACGTAGGGAGTCGATGAATATAAGTGAATGATCTCAAGTATTTAAAAAATTACATGCTCTACTATTAGAAAATAGGGAATGCACCAATTAAGTTAGGCGACCCTCACCTGGTCACTTAATCTAATGGATGCGGAACCTACACAGTATAACATAGAAACCCATTTTCGGTTGGTTCAGAGGTGTCTGGTACTGAACTTCGTAGGGCGGACTACGGTCTAATCCCCGCAACTTTCAATTGGATAAATTAAAGGAGGTTACCACATGTATGGTCCAGAACCTTATGCTTAAAAGGATCATATTCACTAACCGGCTACTCTACTATGTGCGTGTAAAGATAAAGGGCTTAATGTGATTGCGCTAGAATGAAAATGGGTGAAATTTAGCAAAAAGAATTAGGTTGAGTTATAATGGCATGACTAGAATTGGTCTGCACAATGGGGGGGGGGGGGGGGGGGTTAGTGTTATTACTGTATCTTTTGGTGATGTTGAGCTCATATTCCCACGAAGACATTGGCACAACCCCTTACGACTCAAATTGCATCATGTAATTTCATTTAACTTGTGCTCTATTGATTTTCATACCGACTATATTGCTTGAGGACAAGCAAAGGTTCAAGCTTAGGGGAGTTTGACAACATGAAAAGCTATAGCATATTCCGCCCGATTTACATAGATAAAGTTTTTGATTCTTCATTTATTATGTTGCATTATGTCTTTATTTGTAGTATTTGCATCATATTTTAGGTATTTAGTTTCTGCATAGCATACATGAGAAAAGGAAGGAAAATGTTGGAGAAATGAAGAAGAAACGGCACTTTAGCAGCAAAAATGAAAACGATTATGTATCAGAAGCCATGCCGATCGTCACAGGAGTATGCCGCCCGTCACAAAGCCCAAAAGTGTACCCCTCGGCACACTTCTTGTCCCGAGCGGCACATAATTGAAATGTGCCCCACGCCACAGCACATGACACTCGTTACAAGTAATATATCTTCAGTCACGAAAATGTCTCCATGAACGCACGACTTCTTGATTCTTCTCCATGCATGAAGAACAAAGATCAAGGAAGTGTCCCTAGTTTTGCTCAAGCATATTGAATTTATAAAAGGAGGACAATTACCAAAACTGCAGACGTTTGCACACCTGCTCCAAATTCTTATTTTTCTGCATATTGAACTTTGTTATATTTTATTCCAGTTCTATAGTTTTTGATTAATTTTCAGTTTCGTTTAGAATTCCGTAAGAAAATTAAAACATAACCATTAAAGAAATATTTCTTCACATCAGAGGAATATTTCACCTTTAGTTTTCCTTCTAGCTTCCAGAATTTCGTTTATGCTTATTTGTATTTCTTCAAGATATTTTGTTCCGAAGCTAATCCTGTCGGCTTGTGGAGGATAGTATACTACACTATTATTCTTCAGTGTTTTATTCCAGGTTCCAATTTTAAATATAGTTTATTCATTTTTACCATGCCTATGTTATTTAATGTATGTTTTTATTTTATGTTATTACACAATAAAATTATGTTCGGCTAACTTCCCCGATACCGGTATATGAGGTCCTAAACCGAAGGGTTCGATAATTAATTGGCATAAATATTTTATAAAAAAGACTTTTCTAGTTTTGATTTCCAATTATGAAATTAAATTGTTTTGTTACGAGAGTAAAAGACAAACTAAGGATAAAATCAACAGAGCGAGAGTTTGAGATTTTAACCAGATATTGGTGATTGAACATTAATTTTAAATACAGCGAGAGCGCTTTAAAATTAATTAGACTCTATTTGTTTTCAAAAAATACTTTTAAATTTTAAATGACACAGCGAGAGCGCTCATTTGAGTTTAATAATATGGCCTGAATCGATAGAACGAAAGTGTGAGACAAGAGTTTTTAAATTAATAATTTCCACTGAAATAGTGTTTTAATACTCAAAACTATGCTAATGACTTATTGAATCCCTGAAGTCGACAAATTACATACCGGTGTCCCATTATCAATTATTAGATCTTAGTTAATTCCCGTTTAAACCCTAATATCCTAACTTTTTAATTAGCCTTAGCTTTACACAATGACTCTAGATAACAGTAGTTTGACCATCAGTCCTTATGGATTCGATATCTTTTAAAACTATGCGATTAGACTGTGCATTTACAGTAGCTACACCCGACAGACTCTCAAAGTCACGATCAGTACCCTTCTCTATTGAAGTTAAGTTGGCTCAACCTGTACTAAAATTGTAACCGGGTTCTAGGAATCTCATATCACGGATCTTTCTCACAGGCTTTATTTTAGCACGGCAACTGGTTTGTCACCAAAACATCCCGAGAGTCAAATCTCAATGAGCGTAGTATCGAGTATTAAACAACCTTGGACTGCACCAAAACCGACCATCTCACTACCTTCTAATGGCCAAGATGGGTCAATTAAGGTTCTAAAAGTTAGTTAGTGCTAATGACACCACACAGAAGCCTAATGTTATCCTTGACTGGCTCAAGGAACATTAGTACAAACTAAAGTGTCGCACTAACCGTAGCCACCACTTCAACCATATCGGTCTACACCCTACAATTTCCACGATCTATTTCTACTTACATAACATCCCTAGATCCGGGTGTAGGATCTTACAAGTAATAAACCCAAGAAAGCCCTTAAAGTTAAAGCAGATAAAGCACACAATTTAAGCAAGTAAAGTGATTTAAACTCTTAAGGTAACCCCTCTTTTAATTAGTCCCCAACAGAGTCATCAGTTCTGTAATACGGTGGGAGGACTGACTTTTTAAGCATTTTATCGCAAATGTTGCATATAGCAAGAGTCGCCACCGACTTTAATTTTATTAAATATAAGGAAAGTCTGAAAAGAACAGGAAAGACCTTGATAGATTATTTGAGTTCTGGGGGTAAGTTATGAAAAGGAAAGGTGTTAGCACTCTTTTCATCTGTAGTTATCTACGGGCTATTAATCGCTAGCTCACTTTGAAAATTGCTTTGTGTGTGTGATTTGAAAATATTTTTGAAAAGCCAAAGTACGACTAACTTTGTAATAATTCTTGTATCAGTCCTCAAGAACGCGTATAAAGTGTTTGAAAATATTTATTTTGAAAAGGTGATGTGTAAAATGTTTATTTTTTAGAAAAGAGTTGTGAGCAAGCGATTAAAAGTTCCTTATCCACTCAATGTCGTTCTTATTCTTTTCCTTCTCCTTTAGAGGTAGTGTTATTCGTACCATTAGTTGATATGTAGCCCTATCTATTTGATGTGAAGGGACATGCGAAGGGTCATCGAATGGTCATAAAAAACAACTTGTAAGGATACTTTAGCAATTTGAAGGGACTTACATCATATTATTCGTAGGCAACAAGGGACTAAATCATTTTTTGTAGGTAACTCGAGGGACATCGTTGGACCATGATCTTTATTTAAAGAGACTATGATGATTTAATCGAGGGTCTTTACTAAAGTACCCTTATTTTATAAGGACATGACCAATGTTTTCTGAAGGCAACTGAGGGAATTACCCTAGAGGTGTATGTGTGCAAAGTGAGTTCAGTTCAGTTATATTTATCTTGAGAATTAGGGTTTTCTATCGATTGATTTTATTCTTATCATACAAGTCTAGTTACTAGCAGCTATATATATACAAATATATAAAGGCAAAAGATAAAGCGAGAATATAAATCTACGCTATTACATTAAACTGTGCGACCTATACAATTGTCTAAGAAAACAAATAGCAAAAAGAATAAGAAAATGTTGGAAAAAAAAGAATTTAAATGCCCTAAAGATGTAAGTTCATATTTTTGGTGTTTTTATTAAAGTAATATAAGTATTAATTAATAATAATTAAAATCCTAATTCTAATTGATTTTAATTAATAAAAATTCTAAAATCTAATTGTCCAAAAAAGTTAATTAATTTACACCCTAAAACTAATTTTTTGTTGATTTTATTATATGGTTACTTTCTGATTTTTTTTTTATGTTTAAGTTTTGATTAAATAAAGTTAATTAATAATAAAATAATAAATAAAAAAAAGGAAAATGAAGAAAGTAAAGGAAAAAGGGTTTTGGCATCGCTGGGGTTTGAAATCCCCTCCCTTCTCTTCACACGCTTGGCTCTTACCTGTTCTACGTTTCTTGTTTAACACATCTGGACATATGAAACTTATAAAGAACACAAGGATTAAGAAATTTAAAATTAGAAAATCCTTACCACCGGTGTGATTGAGGGGAGGCATTCTGGGCACGGTTAAGAGTGGTTATGGACTTGGGCAGGTTCCTGGGGATGTCAGGATGATGATTCGAGGCTTCGTTTTAGTTGAGAATGGCTGAAAAACTAGGATACGATTTACACCTATTCTTTGAAAATTTTGTGTTTGAGAACTTGTTTCTATGGCAGCCAATATGTGTCCTTATCTTATGGAGTGTGTCCTCTATTTATAATGAGTGGTTTTTTAAGTAACATTCTTGGAAGAAAACATGTGCAATCAAAGTCATTATTTGTTTCCAAAACAATTGCAAAACTTTTCAAAACATGAAAATATCTTTCTTTCTTCATCCCTCACGGTTTTGTTATGTTGGATATGTGATCTTGGACTTCAAAATGATCCAAAACAAAAGCCCACGTGCCTTGTACATTTATTTAATATTTATTTAATTTAATTTTGAATTTAAATGAATAAAATCAAAATAAATGAAATAAAAAATTAAAATAACGCATGAATGGACTTATGGGTCTCTAAACATGTCATAAACACGCTTGAACTTTAAAAGTTAGGCCCATTAGCCTAAAAGTCCAAAATTGCTCAATTGTGGTTTCATGCATTTTCTCAAAATTGCTCAAATTGCACTAATTATAACTTTCTCAGATTTTGTCATATGAAAGTGATCTTGGACTTTTTTTAAAAGCTCAAGATGTCTCCTACAACTCTCATGTTGGTCACTTTTTTATTTGAAGTCTTTAACTTGATGTAAATTTCTTTGACAAACAATGTCCTTTTGTTGACTTTTAAAATGACTTGTAATGCTTTGGCCTATATCTCTCAAATGAAGCATTCTTGGCCTTGAGCTTAGAGAGACAAAGTTGTAGAGATTGAATTTCCTTCAAGATAGGCTTTGGTTGAGGAATTTATGATGAAACATGTGAAAGTTATGCTTGGTCAAAATTCAGTTGACTTCTCCTTAAGAAAATCTTAATTTGGTAACTTTTGTCTTTTGATGAATCTTGAGTTTTCTTGACGAATCATGATCAATCCTTGATCAAATAATAAATGTGACTTCAAAATATTGATGTTGAAAAAATGTTGAAGTTTGACTGTAAGTTGACCAATGTTGACTTTTTATCCAATACAGTTGAATCTCAATCATCTGAGCAATTGACTGAGCAAACTTGTGATGCAAGACTTGAAACTTGACATGAGGATTCTTTGAAGCATATGAGGAACCATAAAACTCACTTAAGGCATTAGAAGCTCAATTTTCTTTGAGAAAACCAAAACCCTAATTGTAGGTCACTGTTTAGGATGAGGGTTCATCTAATCAATTCTTGGATAGTCTTGAGTGTTTGAGACCCTTAGGAGCATGAGGAGGTATCTTGAATCAATTTGTCTTGAAAAATGAGAGGAATTTTTTTGGGGTACAACACATAGTAAAAGAAGAAAGTTATTCTTTCCAAAACACTTAAAGTGGGAGTTCTTCTCAATCTTTAGACATTGCCAAGACCCAAGATACTGGTAAGATCGTGTAAATATTTCACAAGGATTTAGTGTCATATATTTATACAAGTTAACAGGAGCTTTATAACAAAGAGGGACCTAACTACAATAAAAAAAATACACACATACAAGACATTCTCACCCCACGTGAGTTAATTTGCATCCTCATAACAACCTTAAAGCCTCTGACAATCTTAAATCACTAGAGATTGTCAAACATTTATACTTTTAACAAGTATAACCATCTTTCAAATAAAATACGTATCCTCATCGATTTTCTGAGATTTTATTAATTTGTTACTCAAAGTTTCATGTTAGAGCTATATTCAAGATGTATTAAATCTAATACATGCTCGATTCACAACTCTACCGGTCGAACCATCCGATCTGATCCAATTTATAAAATTTTGCTCTATATAAAAATTCATTTTAGAAAAACTCTTAAAGTTTTAAGTCAACTACAAATCAAAATCCTTAACTAACTCTAAAAACAAGTTACAAGTGTAAAGAAAGTTATGACTAAAACGAATACTAATCAACCAATATTTCTCTCCTAATAATAGTACTAAAACTATGTGCACTTGAGGAGTGCAGAGTCAGATGAGAGTCATAATATAGCTGCGGAGAGAGGTTCCTCTGATATGATCCACTAGTGTCTTGTCACATCTTTCTTCTCCCTTACTTTTACTTTGATACAATTATTACCTCTTTTAACTTACGTGTAGTTTTCACACCATTCAACCTTCTCTCTCTCTCTCTGTGAACCAACCAAGAATAGTAGTAGCCTTTACAGCTTTACCTTGATAACAACAGTACTTTTAAACCCTCCATTGAAATCTCTTTTCTACTTTTATACAAACAAAAAAGAGATTACTAGTTCTCTTACTTAAATGCTCTTTCCTCCATTCTACTTCTGTTATAACATCCAAACATCTTCACCTTTCATCATTCCTCAACCAACCCAGTTCTCTTCATTTCTTCTCTTCCGTATCTAGAAAGTAGTGAAACAGTAGAGAGAGAGAGAGAGAAAGTAAAAGATGGACTTTGGAGGGAACATGTTCTGTCTCAACAACAGAGACCAAAATAATAACACTAACGGTAACAGTAACAGCAACGGTTTCACTTGGGGTAGTAGTAGTAGTACTCCTACTACTAGTAACACTGCATGGAACAACAATACTTTCAACGTTGCCGTCAACCCTGGTTTAGACAACACGGTGATGTTTCATCCACATGCAAATGCAAACGAAGGTGGTCTACGGCAGCTTCGGGGGAGCTACACGGAGGCGTTCGGCGGAGGTTTGGCTAGGGCTCACATGCCGGATCCGCATCTCACGTGTTTGAAGCTGGGGAAGAGGCATTATTTCGAGGATGTGAGTGGTGGTATGGTGGATAAGAGAGGGAAGGGGTACTGCGGCGGTGGCGGGAAGGCGGTGGCGGGTTTGGCGGTGGGGAGTTCGGTGGCGAGATGTCAGGTGGATGGGTGCCACGTGGGATTGATGAACGCGAAGGAGTATCATAGGAGACATAAGGTTTGTGAGATGCATTCAAAGGCACCAAAAGTTGTGGTCATGGGTTTGGAGCAGAGATTCTGTCAGCAGTGTAGCAGGTCAGTGGTTTTTTATCTGTCGTTATCTTAAATATTATCAACCAAATTTTGATCAAAACCTAACATAGAAATGCTATTTTAAGTTTTTAACACTTAATTTTCATATCAAATTCAACTGTTACTGTATGTTAACCACCTAAGATCTAAATTGCAACAACTATAAGATTTGAAGGACCAAAAAAGATTAATTTGTAGGGAGGAAACTATTTAGATAATGTGATTTAAGAGACCAAAAGTGTACTTAAACTTTAAAATTTTAGTAACTAATAATTTATTATTTTTTGTGCCTATAAATTTAATACTAATCACTAATTCATCTATCAAACCTTAAAATCTGAAGGAATTGTGTTTTTGATAATATTATTTTCATTTTCATCATTTCATGTACTCTCTAAGCCTGCAAAAAAAGTACATGTAATTTACCTTTGGTGCTGGAGGGAGTACAAATATTTTACCATCTTTAAACCCTGCAGTTGTGTTTGGTGTTGGTTGGAGTAGTAATGATTTAGAAGACAAAAGTGGAGAGAATAAAGAGAAAAAAGAAAATTAAGACTACCATCTTAAAAATAAATGCCCTTTAATTGTCCCTTTGTAATTATGCTTGATATTGGTGTTGGTCAGTAAATCCTAGCTCAACCGGCAAAACTGACGGTTGGCCGTAGTTGAAACCCTAGTACTAACGGTTATGTGTCTGAGTTTCTAGTGGTTATTATTTTTTGGTTTTCGGTTATTAATTTATGATTTTCAGATTTGTTGATTGCTTAACTAATAAGATATGGAAAATGTGGCGATGTGGTGACCGGATTTTTAGGTTCCATGTTGTGTCGGAGTTTGATGATTCAAAGAGAAGTTGTAGGAGAAGACTGGCAGGGCACAATGAGAGAAGAAGAAAGAGCTCCCATGATTCTGTTGCAAGGAGTTCATCACAAGGTAAACTAATAAAACTAGACATGTAATTTTTTTCGACATGATATACAATAAGCTGATTGTTTTGGTGGTATTTTTACTTGTCATCATCAGGTGGGTGTGCTCTCTCTCTTCTGTCATCTAGGACTGATTCATGGCTTTCTCCTGATGATCTCTCCGTAAGATGCAGTGCTGCATTAAGCGAATTGATAGCAGAAAACCGAGCGGCTATAATGGCTAGACAATATGTCGTCTCAGATAGAGACTGGCATTTGCAACACCATGCAGTAGAAGACTACAAAGAGATTCAACCTGAATCCAACTATTTCCCACAACAGATGTTTCCGCAGACACACTAACGATGGTTCTTGTGGCACGGAGCTTGGTAAATTCATCGCAGTTAGTCAATCAGAATTGTTGGATGAAGATTAGATGTTTCTGATCATCATCCAACTATTCGTATTTACTGAATGCAATGAATCTCCATCCAAGAAGCCTGGCCTAAAGGTTTTTTAAAGAAATAAGTGTGCCCTAAAGAAGGACACTGGTTTATGAAGTTTTCAACTATTTAATGTATCCTAAAAATAAAAGTTTAGAACTCTTTTCCAGACTCATTAGGGTTATAAACTTTCAAGATTGCATTTGTATCTCTAATTTCTGTTAAGCATTTGCAAATTTGTTTGTATTGTGTTCCATTGCTTGATTTTTTTTTTTTTTTGAATAATTTTGTTCACTAATGTTTTCCATGACACACCTCTTGGACATTAATGTGATCAATGCAGAAGCTTTTGCTCTTAAGCTTTATAAATTGTGGAAGAAAAATAATAATGTAAGACTGTATCATGACTATATGCAATGTTTATATAAATTATAAAATAAAGTTAAATTTTCCTTATAATTAATCATTTATTTTAATAAATTATTTTGAAAATTTTATGAAAATAAATTAAAAACATATTTTGAACACTGACAAATTATTTTTATAAGTTACTTCAAACATTCATTTAAAATTTATGCAAGTAAATATATTTATTTAAAGGGTTAATTATACGTTTCCTCTGACATTTGAATGAGATTTGATTTTGCTCTCCTGAAATAATTTTTTTATTACCCGCTCTTTATAAATCGAATAAATCATTTTTACCACATCCTTTTATTTGGTTTGCTGATTGTGCTTATGATAATTTGCTACGTGGCAATTGCAATGGGGTGACTGTGTATATGATAAATCTAGAGTTTTTATTCCCCTTTCGTTTCATTCTTCAGTTTCATTCCAATCTTTTATCTTCGTTTTTCCTTCCCTTTCGTCTCAATCCTCTACTTCGTAATCCTGCGTCGTTCTTCTTCATCTCCTCAATTGGAAGCACGGTTGGAAACAGTTATATTGGAAGTAGTGTTAATTCAGTTTCGTTTCCTGGATTGCCCAAATATGGTTGTGATAGACCAACGAAGATGTGGGTGTCCAACTGGAAATTAGTGAAATTTAAAAGGATTACTTGTTGCTGGTCTGAAATAAATACATGTCTCTTCTCTATTCCAACATCTTCCATTAAGAGTTGAATAAACCACCTCCATGATTCTTTTGTTTCTGTTTCCACAATACCAAAGGCCAGTGGGAAATATTGGTCATTGGGGTCCCTACCCACAACAATTAATAATTGACCTCCATATTTAGTCTCAAATGACAGCCATCAACCCCAATAAAAGGTCTGCAACCATTTATGAACCCTTTTTTACATCCATCAAAACAAAAATAGAAAGATCCAAACCTTGGTTTGATGGTAGGTGATGGTGTCTCAATGTTGATCTTCACAGTATTTCCAACATTTACACTATACAATTCAGCTGCATATCTCCACAGACTTGCATATTACTTGTCTGCATCTCCTTCTATGATTTTTCTTGCAATCAATTTACCTTTCCATGCCTTTGCCACAATTATACCCACTGAATAGTTTTACCTCATATCTTGAATAATATCACAAATCCTTATTTAGTCAGAAGTTTGCATTTTCTTGACCACAGCCTTGGCCATCCACCTTGAATTTTCAAATCTATTATCCAAAATCCTAACACATGTGTGAGTGTCCTTTATAGTCTTAATGGCATAATTGTGCTTGTGGCCCACATAAGATAAAAGCATTAAAAAAACACATCTTTTTACATTCAACTCTCACCCTATACTCCTCATTTTTCACAAATGTTATTTCTCTCCCATTTAAAATTGTCCACTCACGAATAGCCTCCCTAAAGTCATCTAGGGAATTGAAATCCATATCCCACTTAAACTTAAAATTCTTATTAAGTTTCTCTTTCTTAAACTTCTCAAACTTAGGCCCTTTTTTATCTCCTGAGTTATCAGGATCAGAGCTATTAAGCTCTTCACTAACATACTCCTCATTTATCACATTTCTTCTTACTTGAGCAAGTTAACAACCCTGTTATGGCTGGACCCTCATTAAGTGGTATAGTGACATAAATACCTTCAAATCCATCAACAATAACAATCGTCCTTTTATTCTCACTTTCATTCAACCTTTCAACAATCTCTTCATCACTAACCTCTAACTCAGGAACAAACTCGGGACTTCTTTCACTTCCAATTCCACCCGCATCATGTTCCACAAACATTTCTCCATCAACTTGCATTGCACAAGCATAAACAGCAAAATCATACACATCCTCATCCTTCTTAATCTGGAAAAATTAGGGTCTATGTCAGTGATTTTCGTCCATAATATGTACGACCCTTCTTAGTAACTCCACCCATTTACTATACATCGAATGTGAGGCATAGTCCACTTATCTATGTGTTCCCCAGAAACCAAAATAGAAACACCACCCCTGTAAATCGTTTCACCATCACTAAGTTGTATGAACTCTTCTACATGGCAAAAAACAATATCAAACAATACTTTGTTCTGAAATATTATACTGAATATCAGGAAAAAACTATAATGCATGTTGTAATCAAGCTGTAGATACCGTATTTAGAATTTATCTAAGACGATTCGCTCGGAGATTCACTGTTCACAGCCATTGCTTCGTCTTCTCCGTTCACTTGGTCTTCTCCAATCGCAAGTTCACAATTCTAAAGTCTAACTATTCACGGGGGGGTGATAATGAAAGGTTTTTATTGTGGTTTCAATTTTTATTTTTATTTCAACTAAGAATACATAGTCACCCCCATTGAAATTTCCACATAGCAAGTTATCATACACACAGTTAGCAAACCAAGTAAAAGGGTATTGTGAAAATGGTTTATTTGGTTTATAAGGGGCGGATCTTAAAAAAATTACTTCAGGGGGGCAAAACCAAATCTCGCCCAAATGGCAGGGGGGCGTATAATTAACCCTTATTTAAATAATACAATATAAATAACTTTTTAAATTTTTTAGCATATATAAATCTTTTCAGGATTTGAACTCAAACATTCAACTCCTTTGTTCTTTAGCTTAACTAATTCAAGTTATTTGAGTTACCCATCACATTTGAGAAGGAAAAAAAGACTCAACCCGACGAATATATTAGTTTTGTGTGTATTTCTTTTTCTAGGAAGAACATAACAATATTTTAAATTTGCACCTTCTATCGTATTCATCTCCTAAATTATCCTTAATCTATTTAATAGTTGCTTATTAGTTAAGGCTTAACACTTTTCTACTATAAATGATATTTCAATATTCTCTTTAATATTGTTATTTATAATATTATCTTTTATAGTCTTACCACACATCTAACGTAACATTCTCATTTAGATTACACTAATTTTATTCTCCTGATGATTTATAACTGCCAAAAATTTCATCTTGTACACCATCATAGATCTTACCGCAGTCTGATAAAATTTTCCTTCAACTTAAGCGGTATCTTTGTGTCACATAAAACTCTTGAATTTTTCCTCCATTTCAGCCACCCGACTTGAGTTCAAAAGTTTACATCTCCTTCTATTTCTCCATTTTTTGTATTATGGGCCCAAAATATTTAAATCGCATGACTTGTGGGATGACACGGTCTTAAACTTTCACTTTCATGTTAGAAACGCTTCTCCTTTGGTTGAACTTACATTCCATATAATTTGTCTTACTTATAGTTAGGTGAAAGTCATGAGTTTCTAAAGCTTATCTCCATATTTCTAACCTCATTTAAATCCTCCTTTCGACTCTTCAAGTAGGAACATATCATATTCCAAAACACTGCGGTGCTAGCTCTTGGATGTATTCCGGAAGTTCATCCAAAATTAAAGTAAAAAGATAGGTCTTTAAGTTAAACCTTTTAAATTTCTCCGATATAAGCAACACATGGTAATACTGACTTTTAAACATCAGAACAATATCAAGACAAATGTTACAACATCTGATTTTACATCCTGAACAGATTCATCAAGTTATCACATAATAATGAAACTTAAACTACAGAATGATAAATAACACATAGAGTTTTTAACCCAGTTCGGTGCAAATTCACCTACATCTGGGGGCTACCGAGCCAGGAAGGAAGTCCATTATCGTAGTATTAGTTCAAAGCTAAACTCCACCGTTTACAACTTCTCTCCTAATCCCTACCCAATACAACTTCTACCTAGGTCCTTCCTAAATATGATAAATCGCAATCTCACTTCCAAAATCACCTCAGTGATAACTAACAATCCCAATTTAAGTGAATGTATTGAGTCTAACTCACCGAGTAGATCATACTTCCATTACAATACTTAGTCAAGACTCTTGACCAAGAACAATACTTGAATTTGCTTAAAAGCTTCATCCAAGAATAATATTCAACTCATTGCCTAAAGACTTCTGAGTGAGAACATAATGTTGACCACAAGTATAAAAACATACATGGGTGACTTACACCATACAATACACAAGAGACTCTCAAAATCTAAGACTTATGCTTCCCCTAATTTTACAATTATGAAAAAATTATATTACATTAGGTTAGGATTCCTCTTTAAATACACTTATTTAATCTATGGGCTTCGAAATCTCCATAAGATATTTCATGATCCACAAGCTGAGATTTGTATATGTTGTGCAGCAAAATCTCCTTAAATCTTAGAACGAACAACACAAAGTTTCCTAAATTGTCTCAAGGCCAAATTTAGTAACTAATGTACAATTGAAGATATAAAACCTATTCCAAAACAAATATTCTTGACCTGTAAAAATTACTGAAACATATCCAAAAGAAATATTCCAGAATCAAATTAAATATGTCAAGATTTAAAACAGCAGCGCCAGCTGTACTGCATAACATAACAGGATGTCAGAAATGTTAGAACAAGATTTGGATCTGTGTTTAAATGTATGAGTTTTGATGATAACAATGCATATATTTTATGAAGAACAATTTTAGTTTTAATGGTTTCATTGAGTATGCATAAAAGAACGTCTAATTGACTCAGGACTATTGTCTGGAGAATCAGATTTACGTCAAGCACATAAGAAAGATTGTTCACATCCGCTTCTGAAGAAAAATCAGTAGTTCTAAAGAATTTTGAATGTTCGCCAGAAAGAGGATCATGTGTGTACTTCTCAACAAGCTGCTGCTTTTTAAGTCACAAGACAAGAGAAGAAATAATTTCTGATAAGCTGCTATTTCAAGATCAGAAATCAAGATTGAACAAGAAACAAGATTTCAATGCAAAAGATCAGAAGTCAAGTTTTGCTCATCAGAAAAGATGTTGCTTATATTTATGAAGAGAAAGTCAAGTTTATGAACACATAAAGAGAAATCTTATACTTTCGGATCAGAAGACAAGATTTGTTAATAAGAAGAGTTGATGCTCACACATCTGAAGACAAAGTCAAGTTTCTGAAGACTCAGATAGTTCATGGAATACGCATTTTAACTCAACATCAGAAGAAAGGATGAAAGAAATAAAGATCTTATGGACTCAAGTCAAATCAACGTCATTTAGTCTATCAGAAGACCAGACCAAAAGATTATATCCTCTCAAATCAATCCACTCAACAAAAGAACTATTGGGACCATTTCTAAAGAAACATCAATAGTTCTAAAGAATGTTTAATGTTCATAAGAAAGGGAATCAAGTATGTTCTCAGGAAAGTGCCAAAATCAGATAACAGAAAGAAATAATTCATCATCATAAATCAAGATGTAGTTAACATACGTTCTTGGTTCCAACTCAATCCAAAAATCAGAATTCAAGAGATAAAAAAAGAAGAACTCAACGACAAAATCAGATGTACTGATATAAGCTCCTGCTTCAGAAATCAGACATCATATATGAAGCTCAAAAAAGCTGAGTATCAAGAAACAAGGATCAATTCAAGAAGTCAACATCAGAAAAGCTTTCATTCAAATAAGATATTGTTCGTCAGATAAGTTATTGCTTATATATCTGAAGGAAATATTCAACTATCTGAAAGAATCTGACTCTACAACAATGAAGTATCTTCTGGATCATTTTCATCATCATATTAGAATCAATCCACCAGGAAGAAAAGAATATAAAGAAAAGATCAAGAGACATCTTACAAGCTTACTACTTCAAGCGAGAAGTAAATCATCAGAAGATAAGGTCTTAAGAAACTTATCCACTAAGAATATAGTACATTCAAACATTTAAAAATCCACTATATGCTTACGTATTAAACTATGTTGTCTCCCACGATGAAATTTTGTTGTGACTGTAACTGGCAAATAAAAGGGACGTCTTTGTACTATCAACAGTCTTATTCTCAAGTCTATAAAAAGAGACTTCATCAGCATTTGAAGATTGACAAACTACTCCACACTATCCAGCTTAAATCAAATTATACTGAAACATCAAGAGAAAATAAGAATCATTATTCACATGCATCCATAATTATTCTTTTAGACATATATAAAAAGACAAGAGTTGTTGCTCATTATTGTGTTATGATATTAGAGATTGAACACAAAGAGTTTTTTTTCACTATTTGTGTTTTATCTTAGAGTTCTCAATTCAAATTTTTGTTGCTCATTATTTGTATTAAAGACTTTGTTCTTCACTGTTGTGTTAATCTGCATTTTAGAAGCAAATATTGTAAACACAATTGATTGTAATTCTGTTAAGAATTAATTACTTCCTCAAGTGACTAGGTTGTTAGTATGAGACTTGAGAGGGATAAGGTGTCAGTTAGACTCTTAGACGGTTGTGGTTAGTCACCGTCAGGTAGCCCGTGCATTTGTAATTTGTTGAGATTAGTGGATTAAGTCCTTGTTAAAGGAAAAATCACCCAGGCAGGTGGACAACAGTAGCCTTATTGAAAGTGAACTTGTATAAACCAAAAGAGTCATTTTATTCTTTCCTTAGCTTTATTATTTTTAGTTAGTTTGAAAAATATTTTAAAAGTATAAGCTTGTACTTCTACTTATGGATCCGAAGACAAGATTTGTTCATCAGAAGAGTTATTGCTCACATATCTAAAGACAAAGTCAAGTTTCTGAAGACTCAGATAGTTCATGGAATACGCACTTCAACTCAACATCATATAGTCCATCAGAAGACAAGATCAAAAGATGAAATCCACTCAAATCAATCCAGTCAACAGAAGAGCTATTGTGATTGTTTCTAAAGAAAAATCAACAGTTCTAAGGAATGTTGAATGTTCATAAGAAATAGAATTAAGTATGTTCTCAGAGGAAAGCGCCAAAATCATATATCAGAAAGAAAGAATTCATGATCAGAAATCAATATGTAGTTGACATACGTTGTTGATTCCAGCTCAATCCAAAAATGAAAATTCAAGAGATCAGTAAAGAATGACTCAATGACAAAATCAGATGTACTGATATAAGCTTCTGCTTCAGAAATCAGACATCAGATATGCAACTCATAAAAGTTGAGTATCAAGAATCAAGGATCAATTCAAGAATTCAAAATTAGAAAAGCTTTCATTCAAAGGCGATATCGTTCGTCAGATAAGTTGTTGCTTATATATATGAAGACAATATCTAACTATCTGAAAGACTGATTCTAGAATAATGAAGTATCTTCTGGATCATTTTCATCATCATATCAGAATCAATCGAGCAAGAAGAAAATAATACAAAGCAAGGTCAAGAGACATCTTCCAAGATTACTACTTCAAGCCAGAAGTAAATCATTAGAAGATAAGGTCTTAAGAAACTTAGCCACGAAGAATATAGTACAGTCAAATGTTAAAAAACCCACTACATGCTTACGTATTATAATATGTCATCTCCCACAATGAAATGCTATTGTTACTATAGTTGGAAAGTGAAAGCAACGTCTTTGTACTATCAATGGTCTTATTCTCAAGTCTATAAAAAGAGACCTCATTAGCATTTGATGATTGATGAGCTACTCCACACTATCAAGCTTAAATCAAATTGTTGTAAAACATCAAGAGAAAAGAAGAATCACTATTCGCATACATACATAAATATTATTCTAGAGAAATATCAAGAACACAAGAGTTGTTTCTCGCTATTGTGTTAAGATATTAAGGATTAAACACAAAGACTTGTTGATCATTATTTGTGTTTTATATTAGAGTTCTCAATACAAATATTTGTTTCTCATTATTTGTATTAGAGACTTTGTTCTTCATTGTTGTGTTAATCTGCTTTATAGAAGCAAACATTGTAAACACACTTGATTGTAATTATGTTAAGAATTGATTATTGCCTCAAGTGACTAGGTTGTTATTTTGAGACTTGAGAGGGCTATGGTGTCATGTAGACTCTTAGACGGTTGTGGTTAGTCACCGGAGGGTAGCCTGTGGATTTGTAATCTTTTGAGATTAGTGGATTAAGCCCTTGTTGAAGGAAAAATCACCTTAGCGGGTGCGAAATAGTAGCCTTGTTGAAGGTGAACTTGTACAAACCAAAAAAGTCATTTTATTCTTTCCTTACCTTTATAATTTCTAGTTAGTTTGCAAAATATTTTAAAAGTATAAGCTTATTAGAAAACCCAATTCACCCCCCCCCTTTCTTGTATTTTTCTCACCCTTCAATTGACATCAGAGCTCCGACTCTTCATTGATATTCAAATCAAACACTTAACCGTGTAGAGATATCCAGTTGACAAAAACTTTCTATGGCTGTGCCTACAAACAACAACGAAAGAGATAACTACTTATCTAAGCCTCCTATCTTTGATGGAGAAAGATTTTAGTATTGGGAAGATAGACTAGGAAGTTTCTTTCTAGGTTGTGATACAAATATTTGGGATCTGATTACAGATGGATAAAGGGAACATGTATCTAAATAAGGTGTTCCTATTCTCAAGAGTCAAATGAGTGAAGATCAGAAAAAATGAAGAAAGAATCCCTATAAAGCCAGAACGATACTTCTCAGTGCTATCTCTTATACTGAATGTGAGAAAATCACCAATAGAGAAACAACTAAAGAGATTTTTATTCTTTAAAGATGACTCATGAAGGGAATGCTCAAGTAAAGGAGACTAAAGCGTTAGCTTTAATTCAAAAATATGAAGCACTCAAAGTGGAAGAAGATGAAACTGTTGAGACCATGTTTTCAAGGTTTCAAACTTTAGTAGCAGGACTCAAAGTTATAGACAAAAGATATAAAACAACATATCACATTAAGAAGATCGTCAGAAGTCTTTCAAAGAAGTAGAGATCAATGGTAACTGCTTTGAAACTTTCTAAAGATATGAACAAAATTAATCTTGAAGAATTGGTCAACTCCTAAGAAATCACGAAATAGAGTTGGAGGAAGACGAACCTCATAAAAAGGTTAAATCTATTTCTATAACGTCCAAATCAGAAATGGTTAAATTAGAGTGACTCAAAGCTCTAAAATTTGAAGAAGAAGAAGAAGAAGAAGAAGACTCTGATGATGATGAATTGTCATTACTCCCCAGAAGAGTGAAACAACTCTGGAATAGACAAAACAATTATTGAAGATTCATAAGAGATCATTCAAACTCTTTCTTAAAGAGAAATAAAGGAGTCATGTGCTATGAATATAATAAACCAAGACGTTACAATTATGATTGTCGAAAGTTAAAGAAAGAAGGATCTAAGAACAAAGGCAAAAAGAAAGGCATCATCGCAACATGTGATGATTCAGAAGTATCAGGATCAGATTGTGATAAGAGCATGTCAACGTAGCACTCATAACTATCATTTTAGAAGAAAGTTCATCATATGCAGAGTCAGACTCTGAAGAGGTATTTTCTAAAATTCCTTGTGCTGATTTAGAAGCAGTTATATATGACATTTTGAGTAAGTACCAAGAACTTAAACAGAAATTCAAGAACTTGAGAAAAGTTCATGAAAATGCAGTTAAAGAATGTGTTAGGGCAAAAAAAAATTTTCCCTCCCATTTCTCAAAAAAAAATCATCCTAGACTCTCAGTTTTGCTTCTATCAAGTTCCAAGTCTGGAATCATCATTTTTCAAGGAAACCATCCATAAGGGCAAAATGGTCAAAAGCACACTGAAAAAGTCAAACTTTGACTTTTAAATCAAAATCAAGTTCTAAGAATCACATTTCATTAAGGCATGAAGTTGGTTCATCAAAAATCAGAAGTCAGAAGTTACTTTGAAAAAATCAAATTTTCTAAACATTTAGAAAATTTTCTAAGTGTCTAGAGAATATGATACTTCAGAACTTCTGAGCCAGCCTCTATGCAAGTGCAGTCAGAAGTTGCAAACACGGTCCAGAACATGACGCTTCAATCAGAACATGCAGAAGCGCTACTCTTTGGTCAAAATATAACGTTTGAATCAGAACATGCAGAAGCATTGCTCTTTGGTCAGAACATAATGCTTCAATCCGGACGTGATTCTTCAGCATGTGGAGGCTATGTTCAACGCTCCGGTCAGAAGATGCCCCTTCAGCATTTGGAGGTTACGCTTCTGATATTCTGCGATCAGAACATCACCAAAACCTCGTTTAAGTAACCTGCTGCCATGCTATGGCACAATCTTGCAACCAGCTGCCACAACACTCCAAGGTGCTTCTGATCCAGTCCACGCCTGCGTTTTTTCTTGCACCAATTTGGCCTATGAAAACTGTGATTAAAAAACAAAGGGACAGTATGCCAAAAATGTTTAAACCTCATTTATTTTTCCCCCTAAAATCACAGCAAATATATCTATAAATAATTTGTTCCATCACACGTTCAAGAGGTTAGTTTTTGGAGAGAGAGAATCACCAAAAGAAAGAAAAAGCCTTGAATCTTTGCAAAATTCCAAGAATCTGAAAAGATGTAAACACCAAAATACCAAAACCTTAGCATTTGATTCTAGCATCAAAACTCCATTATTCCTTGACTAAAACCATCCCCACAGTTACTGATTCACATACTAGAAGCTATTCTAACTTCTGTATTCATACTGTCATACACTCTCCATTCACCTCCACCTCAAAGAAGTCAGAATATCACCCCTTGGCTTTTCCAGAAGTTGAAAACTTCCATCCGGATGAGTACATGGAGAAGTTGCTCAAAACATCACCAGAGTCCAGGACCAACTTCCAGTTTACAGAATTTCTTCCAGTTGCAAGGTAAGCTCCTGCTGACTTTTATCACGTTTCCTAAGCATTATCAGATTGGCATGTTCAAAAATACAATGTAGACATCATGTTTCTAATGTTGTACATATTATGAGGCTTCACGTACTTGTTTGCCTAAGTTTGGAATAAATCAATTCAGAACTTCTGGAGGAAATTAGAATTCAGAATTAGGATTAGTATGCATACTTGCCTCTGATTTGTAGTTTTGATATTTCTTATTTCTGAAACACTATGACACCTGCCATAGCTGTCATATGCACATCTTCTATTTTATGAGGAAATGACTAAGTTGCAGATGTTCTGACTAGCACAGAAAGAGAGACCAAGTTCTGCAAGTGGTATTAGAACTTATGAAATCCATTTTGTTACTAATGGTATCATAACTTCTGAAACTTAATCTGTTGTCGGTGGTATCAAAACTTCTGAAAGCTAATGTGCTCCCAGTGGATTCAGAACTTCTGACTCTGTTTATTTTTTTAACTAACAGGAATTCTGTTTTGCAGCGCACCATAGTCAGAACTTCTGACCTCCTTTAATCAGCAACATGATGATTCTATTTTTTTACCTTTTCTCATTATCTTTGCTATCATTTTCTATTTCATTAATCAACAAACACCAAAAACATTTTTTTCATGCTTTACTTTATTTCTTGAAACAAAAGACCAAAAAATATTTTCTTAAACAAAACTTATTTCTTTTCTTAAAATAGATAAGCAATTTACGTTTCTTGCAAATTCTAATCCATTTCGATATGGTTATAATAGTAACTTAGGGTTTAATTTTACTTGCAACCCCCATTCATAAATATGTACCCCCATCCCCCTAAAGCGATGTAATAACTTATATTCTATTTTTCGCATTTTACTTGCTTTTCATATATTGCTAGTAAATAGGATGTATGGCAAGACATGAAAACAACAAAATAGACAACCCTAATCAAGATTAAAATGCATGCAATCAAACACACTATTCACACATGCACCCTTAGGGTAATCCCATTTTGTTGCCTATTGGAAAAATAGTCATGTCCCTCAAACATGGGCGTTTTAGCAAAGACCCTCGATAAAAGATCATAGTCCCTTGATGACCCTCGATGTTGCCTTCGGTAAACGATCTAGTCCCTAAAACGACATTTCTAAAACGTTCCATGAGTTTCCTTCTATGACTATACAAACGTCCCTACACCCGTCCCTTCACATCCAACGATGAGGCTTCTTACCAAATCAATGGTAAGATAGCCACATCTAAAGGAGAAGGAAAAACACACTCAAGACCTTTCGAGTAGGTAGGTTCACTCTTAGTAGTTGCTCGCTTGCTCACAACAAAACATATTATACACCAACACTCTCATTTGGAAACATTTTTAAAAGATAAACACTTTTTACGCGTTCTTATAGAGACGAGAGCCATTACAAAGGAAACCCTTTTTTTTAAATCACTTTCAAAAACACATCCCACAAACATCTCTTTGAACTATTTTCAAAACAAAACTTTGTATGCATTCTTATAGAAACGAGAATCATTATAAAGTTACATTTTCGAAATACTTTCAAAACCACACAAAGCACATTCAAAACAAAGAAAGTGATCTAGCGAGTAACTAAGAGCCCATGGAAAACCATGGATGAAAAGGGTGCTAATACCTTCCCTTTTCATAATCTACCCTCCGAACTCAAAAACATCTCTAAAGGTCTTTCCTGTGCTTTTTCACCTTTCCTTTTTGGATAAAAGAAAAGTCGGTGGCGACTCTAGCTAAACCACAACATTTGCAAATACAAACGCAAAACCTCAAGTCAGTTCTCTCACCGTATCACAAAACTGGCGACTCTGCTGGGGAATCAAAAACTTAAAAGTGGGGTTACCTTAGGGTTAGATCACATTTACTTGATTTCATTTTTTGACTTGTGTGCTTTACATTTATTTCTCTGTTTGGGCTTGCTTTGATCCTCCACCCGGATCCGGGACACCTTTTTTAGGTAAATAACAATAGATTGTGGAAATTGTACGGCGTAGACTGATATGGTTGAAACAATGGATATGTTAGTGTGACGCATTTGTGGGTACCAATATCCCTCGTGTTGAATCAAGGAGAATACGGGGCCGCTGAGTGGCGTCATGAAGCACTAACTGACTTTAGAACCCTAAATAAACAACTTGGCCATTAGGACGTAGTGAGATAACCAGTTTCGGTGTAGAGCTAAAAATTGGTTGATACTCGATGCTACACTCATTGAGACCGGACTTTCGGGATATCTCGGTCGCAAGAAAAGATTGATTGAGCTGAGACAATGCCTAAAAGAAAGGTCAGTGATATTGAGATCCTTTAGAACCCGATCACTATTACTAGGACAGGTTTGAGCCAACTAAACTTCAAGAGGGTACTTACCTATGAAACCTCATGCAAGCCTAAAACATAGGGATCTTTTTGTTTCGTGTGTATATATTTACTTGTACATAACATCATAAAACATCATAAGCATCACGAGCATTCTCACTAACCATTTCAAGGATTTATAAGTTTATCTTTGTTTTTGTGTTGTAGGTCATGAATTCTTCCCGAAGAAACACCATCCGAATCAGCTTTGTAAAAGCACACCCTCAACTTCAAGAGTTGGCCTCAAGAGTCCCCGGGGATTCTCCTTTTACCAAGAAATACGGTCGACTCCTCAGTTTGGCTACATCCAGTTTCCAAGAAGAGATGATGTGTGTACTATTCCAATTCTTTGATACCGTGCATCATTGTTTCACTTTCCCGGACTATCAGTTGGTACCTACACTGGAAGAGTTCTCTTTACTCTTAGGGGTGCCCGTGCTTGATCAGATACCATTCACCGGTCTAGAAGAGATTCCAGAACCTGAGGTCATCGCCGAAGCTTTGCATCTAAAGAGAGCCAACATCATAGCCAATTGGGAGACAAGAAGCGGGGTCAAAGGTTTCCTAGCTAAGTTTCTATTGGAGAAGGCTCGTTCATTCTGGGACGACATGGATTTCCAAGCTTTTGAAGACATCCTGGCTCTTCTCATTTATGGTCTGGTTCTGTTCCCCAATTCGGACCAATTTATAGACGTTAACACCATCAAAGTCTTTCTCTCTCGCAATCCTATAGCTACCTTCCTAGGAGATATCTTGCATTGCCTTCATACCTGCACGATGAATAAAAGAGGTACCCTTTTGTGTTGTATCCCCCTACTCGCAAAATGGTTCACTTCACACCTACCTCAATCAGCATTGAAGAACGAGCAAGGACTGACTTGGTCTCAAAGGATGATGTCTTTCACCCACTCTGATATTCGTTGGTGTTCGAGATCCTTGGAAGATGCCTATATCATTGACCACTGTGGGGAGTTCCCTAACGTACCTCTGCTTGGTATTAGGGGGGGTATCACCTACAACCCCTGCTTAGCTCTTCGACAGTTTGGATATGCCCTAAGAGACGACCCTCGCGAGTTGCTCATCCAAGGTCTGGTGTTCGACTACGACAAAGAAGACCAAGGTTACCGCTAGAAGTTTACACGAGCTTGGAGAATGGTGAACAAGGTGGACAGTAGGACTTTGGGACACAAAAACTCTATCCCTCTCGAGCCTTACCTTAGGTGGGTACGGGCTCGTGCTTAGAGTCTCCTGATGCCTTATCCTCCCATCCTTCCTGTTATCATAGAGCCTGTTGTCGAAGGAGACGTCCCATACACCGTTCTGCATCCTGACATGCCTACCTCTCTCGAAGATTTACAGAAAGCTTGGGTTCAGTTGAAGGAAGAGCGAGACACCTTTGAAGCCCAATTTTACGCCAGTGAGAAGAAGGTTCTGGAGCTCACCAAGCAGCTTCATGAAGAGAAAAACCTGAATGCCTACATTGCTCCAAAGAGGATGCAGTCAACCTTCTTGTCTTAGGAGTTTTTGTTGTATTTTGTTTCTTTCATTGTAAGCCCAAAAAGGCATGGTGTACTCAAACTTCGTTCTATTAATATAACGTGTGTTCTTTTTTTGGTTTGAACAAATTTAAATCTCTAATTTCCTTGAAATCACTTGCATATTGCATCTTCATTCATCATAACATCATACCGGTTTCTCATAACAGGTCTCCTTATCCTTCTACTGTTTATTTCAGTGAGATGGATGTTGAACAAACTGTGAAATATCTTCAGGTGCAGAATGCCCAGTTTCAACAAATGCTCTTAGTTTTGACAAAAGGACAAGAGGAGTTGAAGACTCTACTGGCCAAAGAGAAGAAGAAAAAAGCGAAGAAACCAACCGGTGTTGTGATCTTGGGAAGAAGGTTTAAAGGACAAGCCAGACGAACTTTGAACTTTGCAACATCATCGGGTGAAGGAGATAATCAAGGAGACGGGACCCAGGAAGTGAACAACGACCCAGCATCCGAGGAAGAGGAAGAGCCTGATTACTCTGAGGAGCAATATCCTCCTGCTGATTATAAATACAAACATCTAGAGGATCGTTTGAATGCTTTGGAGATTCAGAGGGTACCCATATTGGATTTTGAGGAATTAGGACTTGTCTCAGGGGTTGTCATCCCACATAAATTCAAGGTCCCCACTTTCGCCAAATACGACGGTGTCTCTTGCCCAAAGCTACATCTAAGGTCATACGTCAGAAAGATTCAACCCCATACGGCTGATAAGAATCTGTGGGTGCATTTCTTCCAAGAGAGCTTATCAGGACGCAGTTGGATTGGTTCTATCAATTGGAAGGGACCAATGTGCGTAATTGGGAAGATTTGGCCGTCGCCTTCTACAAACAATATCAGTACAATGCTGATTTAGCTCCAACTCGGACGCAATTTCAAGGCATGTCTATGGGAACAGGTGAAGGTTTCAAAACCTATGCTCAGAAATGGAGGGATCTCGCAGGCAGAGTCCAACCTCCTCTACCGGACAGAGAATTAGTGGATATGTTCCTAGGCACCTTAACAGGTCCATTCTTCAACCACCTGATCGGAAGTTCCTCGGCTGGATTTACTGAACTAATCATGACTGGTGAGCGGGTCGAAGCCGGTATAAAAAGTGGCAAAATTAAAAAAGATGCATCTTAGAGCACAACAAAGAAGCCTTTCACTGGTAAGAAGGAGGTCAGTGCCATTTATGACCCGAGAGATCAGAGCAGAGCAGGATACCGTCCAACGGTAAGTGCTGTAATAATACCTAGGCATGCGGTCGCCCCGCAACACAACAATCAACAAAGGTTAGAAAGACCACAAAGGCAATTCACCCGAATCAATATGACATTGACAGAGGTTCTACCCCATCTGTTGAGATCCAACTTGGCAACTTTAAAAGAGGCTCCCAAGAATCCTAATACCTCTTCTCCTTGTTACAATCCAACCCCTAGGTGCACCTATCATTCTGGGAGTCCTTGTCATGACACAAATGATTGTTGGACTCTAAGAAATAAGGTACAAGACCTGATTGAAGCTAAAGAGATTGAGTTTGACGCTACAGAGAAGCCCAATATCATAACTTCTCCCATGCCTAAGCACAACCATGGAGTTAACGCCATTGATACTAATCCATTTGTAACCTCGGTGGACGAAGTTTCCACTCCTCTTATGACTGTTAAGGAAAATTTGTTGTTGGCCGGTTTATTTCCGGGTTATGGTGAAGGTTGTCACATATGTTCATTCCTACCTTCTGGTTGCCATTTGCTGAGGTGAGGTGTTCAACGCCTGATGGACAATAAAGAAATTTTGTTCGAGAAAACTCGGGTTCCCGTTATTTCATTTGAAGACATTGCTATTATAACCATTTCCGCCAGTCCTTCCAAGGCCTTCTCGAGAAGACCTGTTAGGATTACGCCCGCTACGAGATTTGCTCCGCTGATAATCACATGTCCTGGTCCTATCCCGTACGCCTCAGACAAAGCCGTCCCTTGGCATTATGGCGCCGATATTTACTATCATGGCGTTAAATAAAACTTGAAGACCGAAGAAGTTGATCCTGATGTCAGTAACATTGTCGGGACCAGAAAGATTACTAGAAGTGGAAGGTTTTTCTCTTCTGAGATTTCCCCTAAGACTGTCAACAAGCTTGTTATCATTCCATTTGCTGTTCTTGCTAGCACATCAACTACTATTCATGTTCTCACTCTAACTGCCGCCCCTACCGATAAGTCATCTGGGACTCGCGGCAAAGAAGTTGTAGGTGAGCCTGCCCGGACAGAGGCACCTAGAAAGATTGTTGTGGATGCCTCTAAGCAAGAGATAGAGGAAATTTTGAAAATAATCAAAAAGAGTGACTATAATATGGTCGAACAGTTGGGGCAGACCCCCTCAAAGATATCCATGTTATCCCTGCTGTAGTGCTCCAAGGCCCATGCAAAGGCTTTGATTGCATTCCTCAAAATTGCGCATGTGCCGCAAGAGACTTCAGTCAATCAATTCAAAGATTGTGTGGCTAGCCTGAATGCCGACAATGGGCTGGGTTTCTCGAATGCCAACTTGACACCGAAGGGAAGAAAGCATAATGATGCTCTGCATGTCTCGATTGAATGCAAGGGAACCACTATGGCTCATGTGCTGATAGATACTGGGTCTTCACTGAATGTTCTACCAAAGAAAGCGTTGGACCGGTTGGATTGTGAGGGTTTGACTTTAAAGCCTAGTAACATCGTGGTAAGGGCTTTTGACGGATTGAAGAGAATAGTGCATGGGGAGCTGAACATCCCTGTCAAAGTAAGATCTCAGACGTTCGAGTCCACCTTCTACGTGATGGATATCAGGCCTTTATACTCCTGTTTGTTGGGTCGTCCTTGGATCCATGAAGCTGGGGCTGTTACTTCCATACTTCATCAACTGCTGAAGTATCCAGTGAAAGGAAAGATTGTCACAGTACAGGGTGAAGAAGAATACATGGTGAGCCACCTCAATTCCTTCCGCTACGTAGAGATGGACGGGGAATTTATAGAGACTCCTTGTCAAAACTTTGAAGAGGTCCCCCATATTTTGGCGTCAATCGAGACCATTACCAGTACCAAATCTCCTCTGAAAATGGCTTCTCTCAGGGATGCAAAAGCAATAGTTGAAGAAGGCAGGAATACCAATTGGGGACAACTTCCTGAGTTTATTCACAAAACTGACAAGTTTGGCTTGGGTTTTACTTCAGAAGCTCAGAGGGCTGTTCGACGCGCTCGAGTTGGAGGACCTCCCCTATGCATCAGTAATCGAGAGGTCAATGCTATTGAAGACATTGAAGAAGACTCTGATTTCGACAGCTGGATTTACCCGACTACCAACGGTGGACCGAGTAATTGGACGACCAGAGATTTCATACCAGTTTCTTTTATTCCAAAATAATTGTCTCATTTGTTTTTTAAAATTTGTAATGAACAATTTAAACTTTTTAGCCTTGTGTCTTGCCCGAGGCACGATGGCTCTATCTGTGAGGGTTATTATATGTCATCTCATATATCATCAATGAAACATTGGACTTTCTTTGCATACAAATTTCGCACTCCCTATTTTTCTTTTTCGACTTTGCTTTATCATTACAGCTATGCTCTTACACACACTCACATATCAAACTGCATATCCATATCCACTCTGGATCCCATTGATAGCAATCCTGCTATTGCCAGTTATGACTTCGAAAATTCGATCAACCAAGCTGAGGACGAAGATGAGGACGATTGTGAGGTACCTGGAGAGCTTGCTAGACTTCTACAGCAGGAAGAGAGGGCTATACAGCCTCATGAAGATCCAGTTGAGACGTTAAACTTGGGTACAGAAATAGACAGAAAAGAGGTTAAAATAAGTGCAAATCTGGAGCTTAGCGTTAAACAGAGGTTGATATAAATGTTGCACGACTACATTGAGATATTCGCCTGGTCCTATGAAGACATGCCTGGTTTGGACGCTGATATTATGGTGCATCGCCTGCCGACTAAGGAAGACTGCCCGCCAGTTAAACAGAAGGTCCGCCGTATGCGCCCTGAAATGTCAGAGAAAATTAAGGCAGAGGTTATGAAGCAGTTCGACGCAGGATTCTTAGCTGTCACCTCCTATCCGCAGTGGGTTGCTAACTTCATTCTGGTGCCTAAGAAGGACGGTAAGGTACAAATGTGTGTGGATTACAGAGATCTGAATAGGGCAAGCCCCAAGGATGACTTCCCGCTTCCTCATATTGACGTTCTGGTCAACAACACCGTGCAACACAAAATCTTTTCCTTCATGGATGGTTTCTCTGGCTACAACCAGATCAAGATGGCTCCCGAAGACATGGAAAAGACAACCTTCATTACACAGTGGGGCACTTTCTGCTACAAGGTGATGCCTTTTGGGTTGAAGAATGTCGGGGCAACCTATCAGCGGGCCATGGTCGCTTTGTTCCATGATATGATTCACCATGAAATAGAAGTTTATGTTGATGACAAGATAGCCAGGTCTCAGATTGAGGAAGAGCATATTGATCATCTCCAAAAGCTGTTCGACAGATTGAAGGTATATAAACTGAGGTTGAATCCGAACAAGTGCATTTTCGGAGTAAGATCCGGCAAGCTTCTAGGTTTCATCGTCAGCGACAAAGGTATTCAAGTAGATCCTGCAAAGGTAAAAGCTATACAAGAAATGCCAGCTCTCCGTATAGAGAAGGAAGTTAGAGGTTTCTTGGGACGCCTGAATTATATCGCCAGGTTCATTTCACATATGGCTGCTACTTGTGAGCCAATCTTCAAGCTTCTGAAGAAGGACCAAGTAGTGAAGTGGAATGATGAATGCCAGACCGCTTTTGAAATAATAAAGGAATACCTACAAGAACCGCCAATTCTGATACCTCCAGTTGAAGGGAGACCTTTGATATTGTACCTGACAGTATTAGACAATTCAATGGGGTGTGTGCTAGGGCAACATGACGAGTCTGGTCGAAAAGAGCACGCGATATACTAACTTAGAAAAAAGTTTACCGACTATGAGACACGGTACTCACTGCTCAAGAAAACTTAATGCGCTTTGGCATGGGCTGCTCGCCGACTGAGACAGTATATACTGACTCACACTACCTTGTTGATATCTAAGATGGATCCGATCAAGTATATTTTCGAGAAGCCCGCTCTCTCCGGAAGAATAGAAAGGTGGCAAATGATCTTAACTGAATATGACATACAATATACAACCCAAAAAGCAATAAAGGGGAGTGTATTGGCTGATCATTTGTCTCATCAGGCCGTGGATGACTACCAGTCCATGAATTTTGAGTTCCTGGATGAGAATATCATGTTAGTAACCAGCTGTGAAGAACCTAGACCGGATGAAGGACATAAGGAAGGATCCCGATGGTCTATGTACTTTGATGGAGCCTCAAACGCATTGGGAAATGGAATTGGCGCTGTAATCATATCTTCTGAGGGCTGTCATACTCCGTTCACTGCCCGATTATGTTTCAACTGCACCAACAATATGGCGGAGTATGAAGCCTGCATCATGGGTCTTCGAGCTGCCATTGACTTAAGGATCAAGTTCTTGAGTGTATTCGGGGATTCTGCTTTGGTGATAAGTCAGATCAAAGGCGAGTTGGATACAAAACATCCGAATCTTATCCCGTACAAAGAGCATGTACTGACGTTGCTCCCACACTTCGAGGAGGTAACCTTTGAACATTTCCCATGAGAGGAGAATCAGTTAGCGGACGCACTAGCCACCATGTCTTCCATATTCAAAGTCAAGTGGGACAATGAAGCTCCCCGAATCACCATTGAAATGTTGGATGAACCGGCATACTGCTGTGAAATCGATACCGAAGAGGTAACAGACTAACCCTGGTTTTACAAAGTCAAAAGGTATCTCGAGGCCCAAGAGTATCCCGAAGGGGCATCTGTCAATGATAAGAAATTTATGAGAAGGTTGGCCGCAAAGTTCTTCCTCAGTAATGGAATCCTCTATAAACGCAACCATGACTCTACCTTACTGCAATGTGTAGACAAGGGAGAAGCAGAAAGGATCATGACAGATCTACATGAAGGTACCTTCGGAACCCATTCCAGTGGACACACCATGGCTAAGAAGATCCTACGGGCAGGATACTACTGTTCCACCATGGAAGTAGATTGTTATCAGTACTCTCGAACTTGTCATAAATGCCAAATCTATGCTGATAAGGTGCATATACCTCCGGTCCCTCTGAACGTCTTGATGGCCCCGTGGCCCTTTGCAATGTGGGGCATCGATATGATTGGAGAAATCAGGCCCACCGCCTATAATGGGCATTGCTTCATCCTAGTAGCCATTGATTACTTCACGAAGTGGGTTGAAGCAGCCTCTTTTTCCACAGTAACCAAGAACGTGGTGGTGCGGTTTATCCGACATAATCTGATCTGTCGATATGGTGTGCCAGAGAGGATCATTACTGACAATGGTACGAATCTCAAAAATACAATGATTGCCGAGCTCTGTAAACAATTCAAGATACAACATCACAAATCTTCTCCCTACCAGCCGAAGATGAATGGCGCTGTCGAAGCAGCTAACAAGAACATCAAGAAGATTGTATAGAAGATGACAACGACATACAAAGACTGGCATGAGATGCTACCATTCTCTCTTCATGGGTACCGTACCTCAGCACGGATATCGACAGGGGCAACACCCTACTCTCTGGTATATGGCATGGAGGCAATCCTACCCATTGAGGTTCAGATTCCCTCCTTAAGGATTATGAGAGATGCAGGCCTAAACGAAGACGACTGGATCCAAAACCGACTTGATCAGCTAAATCTAATTGATGAAAAGAGACTTACTGCTATATACCATGGTCAGACGTATCAAAAGCGGATGATCAAGGCTTTTAACAAGAAAGTCAGGCGTCAAGAATATCGAGTTGGAGATCTAGTGATCAAGCGCATCATACTGCCGCAAGGTGACCCCAGGGGCAAATGGACTCCCACATACGAAGGGCCATTTGTGGTTAAAAACATTTTCTCAGGTGGAGCCATGATTCTGACCACCATGGACGGTGATGACCTTACTCATCCTATCAATGCAGACATAGTGAAAAGATACTACGCATAATCAAAGACCCGCTAGGTTGACTGGCCTAGGAAAAAATAAGGGCTTCCCGACGAACCAAAAGGGTCCGGGAAAAAATAAGGGATGAAAATGAAAAAAAAATCTGTACACCCGGCAAGTCGAAAACCTGAAAAGGTAACTTGGGCAAAAAAGGGTATCCCGGTGGGCCGAAAACCCGAAAGGGCGGTCCAGGCAAAAGTTAGGGATGAAAAGCGTATCACTATGTCCCATTAGATCACCCTGCGATCTGACCTCAGTATCAACTGTCAAACTCAAACAACATCAATCAATCTAATCAACTTCGGACAAGCAGCAAAATGAGGAGACGCTCAAAGACATAGTGGTAATAGCAGATTTGAAACCCAATGGGATTGTTGCACATAGCTGTTTTCTTTCTGTTATACACAATATTGTATACCTTTCATTTTTATGGCGGCACTCTCTTACTAGAGCGCCAGCTTCCTTGTACAAAAAACGCCTGTTATAGGCCAACTCCAACAATCAATACAAGCCATTTTACAAAACTATTTGTTTTTTCCTTTTGTTTTGTTTTTGCAAGAACATCCAATGATTTATTTTTGACATATGCACTTGAATATAATTGCTGTTCACAAATATTTGCATAGAAAATAAAAGAAAATTGCTAATAACTTAAGAAACAGAGACAGAAAATAAGAAATATCAAAATCGACAATTACTATGTCTAGCAGGTACCAGGGCAAAGACAGTTTTGGAGCACAGTCATCAATACATGTGACCTTGTAAAATCTATACTCACCACAGAATAGAAGTAATCAAAGCATTAATAACAGTCCTCTCGAAACGGGAAGTAATCTCCCTATCCGAGGGTCATCCAGAAACCTGACACCCATGTCCCCCAGTCGGATTTCATAATCACGAGTGGATCATAAAAAATTTAGGACTCCCCGAGCAGAGTTTATTTCTCTGGATACAGAAGCTCAACCCCCGACAGAGTCCATTACTTTAGCTATCGGAAATTCACCTTTCAAGTGGTTCCCCGCAGATTTATTCTCAAGCAGAGTCTCTCCCTGACAGAACATCCGTAAATAAGGAGAAGATTCCCAGCATGATCACTTCCATTCATCATCCCCAACGGAAGTACAAGAGCCACGTTTCTCTATAACAGTCAGGATTTTTATTTTTCCCCAACAGCAGTCATGGATTTATTTTCCCGGACTCAGATATGTCACAACTACCAAACTCATACATCATGACATGTGCATACATATCACATACAACATAATCTCGTTTATTTTGGGAACTTCATCTCACAACGCATTTCATGCATCACATATAACTAACCCTGTTAACTTTTCAGGAAAGACAGTTATCACCAACAATACCAATAGTTATACATGTCATATCTACAAGAAACCAAGGAAAAATCAGTTCTCGAAACCAAACGGGTCAACTAATCTACACGATCAAACGAAGTAACCCTACTATCCAAGTTCCTTCTTACAGCCCTACTACCCAGGCTTTCATTTCGAAGTAACCCTACTATCCAGGTTCCTTCTCACAGCCCTACTACCCAGGCTTTCATTTCGAAGTAACCCTACAATCCAGGTTCCTTCTCACAGCCCTACTATCCAGGCCTTCATTTTGAAGTAACCCTACTATCCAGGTTCCTTCTCAAAGCCATAGTATCCAAGCTTTAATTCCGAAGTAACCCTACTATCCAGGTTCCTTCTCACAGCCATACTGCCCAGGCTTTCATTCTGAAGTAACCCTACTATCCAGGTTCCTTCTCACAGCCCTACTATCCAAGACTTCATTCTGAAGTAACCCTACTATCCAGGTTCCTTCTTACAGTCCTACTACCCAGGCTTCCATTCTGAAGTAACCCTACTATCCAGGTTCCTTCTCACAGCCCTACTACCCAGGCTTTCATTTAGAAGTAACCCTACTATCCAGGTTCCTTCTTACAGCCATACTACCCAGGCTTTCATTCCGAAGTAACCCTACTATCCAGGTTCCTTCTCACAGCCCTACTATCCAGGCTTTCATTCCGAAGTAACCCTATTATCCAGGTTCCTTCTTAGAGCCCTACTACCCAGGCTTTCATTCCGAAGTAACCCTACTATCCAGGTTCCTTCTCACAGCCCTACTACCCAAGCTTTCATTCCGAAGTAACCCTACTATCCAGGTTCCTTCTCACAGCCCTACTACCCAGGCTTTCATTCCGAAGTTACCCTACTATCCAGATTCCTTCTCACAGCCCTACTACCCAGGCTTTCATTCCGAAGTAACCCTACTATCCAGGTTCCTTCTCACAACCCTACTACACAGGCTTTCATTCCAAAGTAACCCTACTATCTAGGTTCCTTCTCACAACCCTACTACCAAGGCTTTCATTTTGAAGTAACCCTACTATCCAGGTTCCATCTCATAACCCTACTACACAGATTTTCATTCTGAAGTAACCCTACTATCCAGGTTCCTTCTCACAGCCCTACTACCCAGGCTTTCATTCTGAAGTAACCCTACTATCCATGTTCCTTCTCAGAGCCCTACTACCCAGGCTTTCATTCTGAAGTAACCCTATTATCCAGGTTCCTTCTCACAACCCTACTATCCAGGCCTTCATTCTGAAGTAACCCTACTATCCAGGTTCCTTCTCAAATCCATAGTATCCAAGCTTTAATTCCGAAGTAATCCTACTATCCAGGTTCCTTCTCACGGCCCTACTATCCAGGCTTTCATTCCGAAGTAACCCTACTAATCCAGGTTCCTTCTCATAGCCCTACTACCCAGGCTTTCATTTCGAAATAACCCTACTATCCAAGTTCCTTCTCACAGCCCTACTATCCAGGCTTTCATTTCGAAGTAACCCTGCTATCCAGGTTCCTTCTCCCTTATCTCTAGACAACAGGTTACGACACTGTAAAGCTTGGATCCAATCAAATACGGTCGATTTCACATTTTCCCAGCGAGTTGCTGTACAGTCGGGACCGTGACCAGGTATACAGTCTACTTTCAGATCACGAAAGGCAGATCAGCCAATCTACATCCTCAGGCTTAAGAAGATTGAACAGGGGAAACTGTTGTACCCCAAAATTTTCCCTCCCATTTCTAAAAAAAAATTCATCCTGGACTCTCAGTTTAGCTTCTATCAAGTTCCAAGTCTAGAATCATCATTTTTCAAGGAAACTACCCATAAGGGCAAAATGGTCAAAAGCACACTGAAAAAGTCAAACTTTGACTTTTAAATCAAAATCAAGTTCCAAGAATCACATTTCATTAAGGCATGAAGTTGGTTCATCAAAAATCAGAAGTCAGAAGTTACTTTGAAAAAAATCAAATTTTCTAAACATTTAGAAAATTTTCTAAGTGTCTAGAGAATATGATACTTCAGAACTTCTGAGCCAGCCTCTATGCAAGTGCAGTTAGAAGTTTCAAACACGGTCCAGAACATGACGCTTCAATCAGAACATGCAGAAGCGCTGCTCTTTGGTCAGAATATAACGTTTGAATCAGAACATGCAGAAGCATTGCTCTTTGGTCAGAACATAATGCTTCAGTCAGGACGTGATTCTTCAGCATGTGGAGGCTATGTTCAACGCTTCGGTCAGAAGATGCCCCTTCAGCATTTAGAGGTTACGCTTCTGATATTCTGCGATCAGAACATCACCAAAACCTCGTTTAAGTAACCTGCTGCCCTGCTATGGCACAATCTTGCAACCAGCTGCCACAACACTCCAAGGTGCTTCTGATCCAGTCCACGCCTGCGTTTTTTCTTGCACCAATTTGGCCTATGAAAACTGTGATTAAAAAACAAAGGGACAGTATGCCAAAAATGTTTAAAACTCATTTGTTTTTCCCCCTAAAATCACAGCAAATATATCTATAAATAATTTGTTCCATCACACGTTCAAGAGGTTAGTTTTTGGAGAGAGAGAATCACCAAAAGAAAGAAAAATCCTTGAATCTTTGCAAAATTCCAAGAATCTGAAAAGCTGTAAACACCAAAATACCAAAACCTTAGGATTTGATTCTAGCATCAAAACTCCATTATTCCTTGACTAAAACCATACCCACAATTACTGATTCACATACTAGAAGCTATTCTAACTTCTGTATTCATACTGCCATACACTCTCCATTCACCTCCACCTCAAAGAAATCAGAATATCACCCCTTGGCTTTTCCAGAAGTTGAAAACTTCCATCCGGATGAGTACATGGAGAAGTTGCTCAGAACATCACCAGAGTCCATGACCAACTTCTAGTTCATAGAATTTCTTCCAGCTGCAAGGTAAGCTCCTGCTGACTTTTATCACGTTGCCTAAGCATTATCAGATTGGCATGTTCAAAAATACAATGTAGACATCATGTTTCTAACATTGAACATATTCTGAGGCTTCACGTACTTGTCTGCCTAAGTTTGGAATAAATCAGTTCAGAACTTCTGGAGGAAATTAGAATTCAAAATTAGGATTAGTATGCATACTTACCTCTGATTTGTAGTTCTGATATTTCTTATTTCTGAAACACTATGACACCTACCATAGCTGTCATATGCACATCTTCTGTTTTATGAGGAAATGACTAAGTTGCAGATGTTCTGACTAGCACGGAAAGAGAGACCAAGTTCTGCCAGTGGTATCAGAACTTTTGAAATCCATTTTGTTACTAATGGTATCCGAACTTCTGAAACTTACTCTGTTATCGGTGGTATCAAAACTTCTGAAAGCTAATGTGCTCCCAGTGGATTCAGAACTTCTGACTCCGTTTATTTTTTTAACTAACAGGAATTCTGTTTTGCAGCGCACTAGAGTCAGAACTTCTGATCTCCTTTAATCAGCAACACGCTGATTCTATTTTTTACTTTTTCTCACTATCTTTGCTATCACTTTCTATTTCATTAATCAAAAAACACCAAAAACATTTTTTTCATGCTTTACTTTATTTCTTGAAACAAAAGACCAAAAAATATTTTCTTAAACAAAACTTATTTCTTTTCTTAAAATAGATAAGCAATTTACGTTTCTTGCACATTCTAATCCATTTCGATATGGTTGTAATAATAACTTAGGATTTAATTTTACTTGCAATCCCCATTCATAAATATGTACCCCTATCCCCCTAAAGCGATGTAATAGCTTAGATTCTATTTTTCGCATTTTACTTGCTTTTCATATATTGCTAGTAAATAGGATGTATGGCAAGACATGAAAACAACAAAATAGACAACCCTAATCAAGATTAAAATTCATGCAATCAAACACACTATACACACATGCACCCTTAGGTTAATCCCATTTTGTTTCCTATCGGAAAAATAGTCATGTCCCTCAAACATGGGTGTTTTAGCAAAGACCCTCGATAAAAGATCGTAGTCCCTCGATGACCCTCGATGTTGCCTTCGGTAAACGATCTAATCCCTAAAACGACATTGTTAAAACGTTCCATGAGTTGCCTTCTATGACTATACAAACGTACCTACACCCGTCCCTTCACATCCAATAATGAGGTTTCTTACCAAATCAATGGTAAGATAGCCACATCTAAAGGAGAAGGAAAAGCACACTTAAGACCTTTCGAGTAGGTAGGTTCCCTCTTAGTAGTTGCTCGCTTGCTCACAACAAAACATCTTATACACCAACACTCTCATTTGGAAACATTTTTAAAAGACAAACACTTTGTACACGTTCTTATAGAGACGAGAGCCATTACAAAGGAAGCCCTTTTTTAAATAACTTTCAAAAACACACCCTGCAAACACCTCTTTGAACTATTTTCAAAACAAAACTTTGTATGCATTCTTATAGAAACGAGAATCATTATAAAGTTACATTTTCGAAATACTTTCAAAACCACACAAAGCACGTTCAAACCAAAGCAAGTGATCTAGCGAGTAACTAAGAGCCCATGGAAAACCATGGATGAAAAGGGTGCTAATACCTTCCCTTTTCATAATCTACCCCCCGAACTCAAAAACATCTCTAAAGGTCTTTCCTGTGTTTTTTCACCTTTCCTTTTTGGGTAAAAGAAAAGTCAATGGCGACTCTAGCTAAACCGCAATATTTGCAAACACAAACGAAAAACCTCAAGTCAGTTCTCCCACCGTATCACAGAACTGGCGACTCTGATGGGGAATCAAAAACTTAAAAGTGGGGTTACCTTAGGGTTAGATCACCTTTACTTGCTTTCATTGTATGATTTGTGTGCTTTACATTTTGTTCTTTGTTTGAGCTTGCTTTGATCCTCCACCCAGATCTGGGACACCTTTTTTAGGTAAATAACAATAAATTGTGGAAACTGTACGGCGTAGACCGATATGGTTGAAACAATGGCTATGTTAGTGTGATGCATTTGTGGGTACCGGTATCCCTCGTGTTGAATCGAGGAGAATACGGGGCCGCTGAGTGGCATCATGAAGCACTAACTGACTTTAGAACCCTAATTGAACAACTTGGCCATTAGGACGCAGTGAGATAACCGGTTTCGGTGTAGAGCTGAAAATTGGTTGATACTCGATGCTACACTCATTAAGAGCAGACTTTTGGGATATCTCGGCCGCAAGAAAAGATTTATTGAGGTGAGACAATGCCTAAAAGAAAGGTCAGTGATATTGAGACCCTTTAGAACCCGATCACTACTACTAGGACAGGTTTGAGCCAACTAAACTTCAAGAGGGTACTTACCTATAAAACCTCATGCAAGCCTAAAACATAGGGATCTGTTTGTTTTGTGTGTATATATTTACTTGTACATAACATTATAAAACATCATAAGCATCACGAGCATGCTCACCAACCATTTCAAGGATTTAGAAGTTTATCTTTGTTTTTGTTTTGTAGGTCATGAATTCTGCCCGAAGAAACACCACTCGAATCAGCTTTGTAAAAGCACACCCTCAACTTCAAGAGTTAGCCTCAAGAGTCCCCGGGGATTCTCCTTTTACCAAGAAATACGGTCGACTTATCAGTTTGGCTACATCCAGTTCCAAGAAGAGATGATGTGTGTACTGTTCCAATTCTTTGATCCCGTGCATCATTGTTTCACTTTCCTGGACTATCAGTTGGTACCTACACTGGAAGAGTTCTCTCTACTCTTAGGGGTGTCCGTGATTGATCAGATACCATTCACCAGTCTAGAAGAGATTCTAGAACCTGAGGTCATCGCCGAAGCTTTGCATCTAAAGAGAGCCGTCATCATAGCCAATTGGGAGACAAGAAGCAGGGTCAAAGGTTTCCTAGCCAAGTTTCTATTGGAGAAGGCTCGTTCATTCTGGGACGACATGGATTTCCAAGCTTTTAAAGACATCTTGGCTCTTCTCATTTATGGTCTGGTTCTGTTCCCCAATTCGGACCAATTCATAGACGTTAACGCCATCAAAGTCTTTCTCTCTCGCAATCTTATACCTATCTTCCTATGAGACATCTTGCATTGCCTTCATACCTAGACCATGAAGAAAAAAGGTACCCTTTTGTGTTGTATCCCCCTACTCGCAAAAAGGTTCACTTCACACCTACCTCAATCAGCATTGAAGAATGAGCAAGGACATACTTGGTCTCAAAGGATGATGTCTCTCACCCACTCTGATATCCGTTGGTGTTCGAGATACTTGGAAGACGCCTCTATCGTTGACCACTGTGGGGAGTTCCCTAACGTACCTCTGCTTGGTATTAGGGGGGTATCACCTACAACCCCTGCTTAGCTCTTCTTGAGGGACTTCACCTTGACATAGGTGTTTTCTCTATCCTGGATGTTCTAGTAGATATTTCAACATGTGTAACAGTGTTAAGATCTACTTTCTTTGAACCATAACCCACTTCCTTCTTGAATTACAAAAGAAGAGATTTCCTTTTCTTTTGCATTAATAATGTTGAAACACGGCTTGTGAGGATAATGGGGTTGTAAGGTCTTTAAATACAAGTGGAATACGGTGGGAGAACTGACTTGTGTGTTTTGTGTTTGATCGCATTTGTTGCAGATAGCAAGAGTCGCCACCAACTTTTATTTTATCCAATAAAGGAAAGGGTGAAAAGAACAGGAAAGACCTTTTGAGAATTTTCTTGAGTTCGGGGGTAGGTTATGAAAAGGGAAGGTATTAGCACCATTTTCATCTGTAGTTATCTACGGGCTCTTAGTTGCTAGCTCACTGTGATACGGTGGGAGAACTGACTTGAGGTTTTGCGTTTGTGTTCGTAAATGTTGTGGTTTAGCAAGAGCCGCCACCGAATTTTCTTTTATCCAAAAGGAAAGGTGAAAAGAACAGGAAAGACCTTTAGAGATGTTTTCTTGAGTTCGGGGGGTAGATTATGAAAAAGGAAGGTATTAGCACCCTTTTCATCCATGGTTTTCCATGGGCTCTTAGTTACTCGCCAGATCACTTGCTTTTGTTTGAAAATGGTGCTTTGTGTGGTTTTTGAACGTATTTTGAAAATGTAACTTTGTAATGATTCTCGTTTCTATAAGAACGCATACAAAGTGTTTGTTTCGAAAATAGTTCAAAGATGTGTTTGTGAGATGTGTTTTTGAAGGTGATTTTGAAAAGGTGTATTCTTTGTAATGACTCTCGTTTCTATAAGAACGCGTACAAAGTGTTGTCTTTCGAAAATGTTTTCAAAATGAAAGTCTTGGTGTATAAAATGTTTTTATTGTTATGAGCAAGCGAGTAACTAAGAGCGAACCTACCTACTCAAAAGGTCTTATATGTGATTTTCCTCCTCCTTTAGACGTTGCTATCTTACCATTGTTTTGGTAAGAAGCCCCATCGTTGGATGTGAAGGGACGGACGTTGGGATGTTTGTATAGTCATAGAAGGCAACCCATGGGACGTTTTAGAAATGTCGTTTAGGGACTAGATCGTTTACCGAAGGCAACATTGAGGGTCATCGAGGGACTATGATCTTTTATCGAGGATATTTTGCTAAAACGCCCATGTTCGAGGGACATGACTATTTTCCCGATAGGCAACAAAGTGGGATTACCCTAAGGGTGCATGTGTGCAAAGTGTGTTTGATTGCATGCATTTTAGTCTTGATTTGGGTTGTCTATTTGTTGATTTTATCTTGCCATACATCCTATTTACTAGCAATATATTTTAAAGCGATAAGTTACAGAAATGTAAATTCCCACGCTATTACAATATTTAGGGGATGGGGGTACATATTTACAAATGGGGATTGCAAGGAATTTAAGTCCTAATTATCTATTACAACCATATTGAAATACATAATATAAGAAAGAAATGGACTTGTTTAGAAAATGTTTTTGTCTTAAGGAAATGAATTAAAAGGAAAATATTTTTATGTTTTTTTATGTTAATATAAAAAAATGATGAAAAGGGAAATGAATGAAAGACAGAAACAACATGCTACTGCAAGCAAAAATAAACAAGGATCAGAAGTTCTGAAGCCATGCGTGTGATGACTCAGAGAGGAAAGTCAGAAGTTCTGGATTGATACACTCTGAGGTCCTGCAAGACACATTAGAGGGAAAACACAGAAGTTCTGGATTGCTATGTACTGAACTTCTGAATGTTAGAACAGTGAGAAAACCTTAGAAGTTCTGTGTGTGTCAAAACAGTAGGAAGAACTCAGAAGTTTTGTATGGTGCTAAGACAGTGAATGAACAGTCAACAATTCAACGTGTTATCAACGCATGAAAATCAGAGGTTCTAAGTGTTAAAACAGTGGGTGAACAATCAGCAGTTCAGCGTGCATTAACAGTGGGGAGAACTCAGAAGTTCTGTGTTGTGCTAAAACTGTGAGTAAACATCAGAAGTTCTATGCCATATTTTAACTCTTAATCAGCACATCAACAATTTATTCAGTTTTTAATAAACAACAAATCAGAAGGATAATAGCACAATAGTTTATATAAGTTCTAATCCTAAATCTGAGTCTAGCCCTAATCAAGAAGTTCTGATCCACAGTTTTTCTACTTAAGCAATGATATGTACAACATCAATACTGTGATATTTACATATTTGATGATGTTCTGAATGAAAATATGCAAAGTCAGAAAGACTTACCTTAAATCTGGAACGTGGACTTGGAGCTTTGAGTTGTTGCCTTCAGAGGTTCGGGTGTCAGCGAGAGTGACAGAAGAGTGGTTGTGTTCTTTGATTCAAAGGGAAGAACAAAGGTTTTTTTTTCTGTTTGGGAAATCTGGATTTTTTATGAAGGGGTTCCACAAATTTCTTTTCTCTCTTTTGATGATTCCCTCTCTCTAAAAGCCAGCAGGTTTTTGTAGTTTGTGTTTGCAATTTTTTGGAATCTTGGAACTTTTGCAGGGGTTCAAGGCTTTACTTTCTCAAATTTCCGACCTCTTTACTGTTGCCAATGTAGTTCAATTTATAGGCAAAGATTTAGTAGCTTGGAGAAGTCAAAGGTACAACCATCATATGCTAGGCGCTTACTTGTTCTTGAAGCAAGCATGATGGTTAGCAGCTTTTAGCCATGCTTAAGCTGGAGTTGTCAGTGGGAATTAAGGCGAAAAAAAAAGCAAAGCATGGGCCTAGTACCAAAGTTTGCTATCCCAAGAAAGTAGAGGTACACATGGTGGACATACTTTGGATAAAGACTCAGAAAGTGGTTGTGAGCATTAATGACGATGAGACTTATCACAACCAGAAATCCTGCAACGTGAGATTCTACACCAAGGCTTAGTTCTGGATCAGAAGTTCTGCTTCAGCGTAGAATCCAACCTCTGATCTTCTTATCTTCTGGCTCCAACATGTTCTGAAGGAGCTTTCATACTTTCTAGAATGCTTGCAGCATGCTTCTTAACCTTCTTTGACTTACCCTGGCAAACTCTGACTGAACTTTTGTGAAAACTTGCCCAGAAGCTCTGACCAAACTCTGTCTTGAGAATATCTAGAATTTGCTGAGTGTTATGGTGATAATATTGGTCAGAAGTTCTGAAATTGTCATAATTCTTAAACACTTAGAAAAAATTTCTTAGTATTTAGAATTTGACTTTTCCAAAGTAAAATTTGACTTTTGGATTCCTTGATGAAACAAACTTCATATTCCAACATGTCTTGATGAAATATGATTTTTGAAATTTGATTTTGATCCGAAAGTCAAAGTTTGACTTTTCAGTATGCAAATGACCATTTTGCTCTTGCAGATGACTTTCTTGAAAAATTGCAGTTCAAGGCTTGGAATTAGATGGAAGAAAACTTGAGGATCCAGGGTGATTTCTTGAGAAATGAGAGGGCAAATTTTGGGGTACAACACTCACTTTTGAAAATGCTTTATAAATGTGCTTGTGTTTGTTTGAATGTATGTTTTTTTAAAAGTGCCTTAGTTTATGCAAACTTTGTAATAATTCTCGTATTTATAAGAATGCATACAAAGTGTTGAATTTTTGAAAATATTTCATGAAAGTGTTGGTGTGTTTGAAAGATGTTTGTTTTGAAATGCGTTCTACCTACTCAAAAAGTCTGTTCTTTTCCTTCTCCTTTAGATAGTGCTTGTCTACCATTGTTTGGTAAGAAACCATATCATTGGATGTGAAGGGAAAGACGTGGGTCATCGTACAGTCATAGAAGGTAACTTGTAAGACGTTTTAGCAATTGTCGTAAGGGACTAAGATTATTTACAGAAGGCAACACTTGAAGGGTCATCGAGAGACTATGATATTTTTAATCGAGGGTCTTTGCTAAAACATCCCACATCCGAGGGATATGACTGTTTTAATCTAAGGTAACAAGTGTAGGTTAAATCTAGAGGTGCATGCGTGCAAAGTGTATTGTTTTCATTTAATTTGTCTTGAATTAGGATTGTCTAATGTTTGGTTTTAAGTCTTTCCATACAAACCCTAATTACTTGCAATAATATGGAAAACGATAAATTGTGTAATTTAAATATCCTACGCTATTATAATATTTTTAGGGACGGGGGTACAAATTTACAAATGGGGAATATAAAGCAATAAAGTCCTAATTACTATTATAACCCAATTTAACAATGCATAATAATAAAATGTACAAGAATATAAAGATAATATAAAAGAAAAATGTTTTTATGAGTTTTTTTGATAGAAGAGGTTTTATGATTAACCTAATTAATCTAATTATTTTACAAAGAAGAAATTAATTTATTAACAAAGCCTAAGGTCTAATTTAATGACAAAAGAAAATAAAACCTAATTATAATTATTTTTAGTAAGAAAAGAAATTAATTAGTTAAGGAAAAATATTTTTGGAGTTTTATTTATAAAAATTAAATAAGGTGAAGATTAGAAAGTTTTAGTTTAATTATTTAAAAAAAATATATTTTTGTATTTTTGATAAAAATAAAGAAATATATATATATATATATATATATATATATATATATATATATATATATATATATATATATATATATATATATATATATATATATATATATATATATATATATATATATATATATATATATATAGAAAAAATATAAAAAAGAAAATTATTTGGTGAGATATTTGAAAGTAAAAAAGGGGTATGGGGAAGCATTTTTTATTTTTGGGACCAAGCTGTTTTTGTTTAGTCAGAAAATAAACAAAATAAAAAGGAAGTGGGCTTGGTTGTTGAAAGAAAATAGGGGGTGATGTTCAGTAGAAAAACAATCAGGCCCAACCAAAGGAGGCCCAGGCGCGCTGCAAAACAAACAAAAATGAGACAAAATAATATGAAAAAACAAAAAAGGGTACCACTGGGGCTCGAACCCAGGTCCCTATAGTTCAATGCCTTACGCGCATTCTCTCTGCCACTGGGGTGGCTGTTTCATTCGTTATTAGAACAACAACCAATAAATATATTATAAACCCTGTCCTGTTTGTAACTTCATATTCTTCCTTGCGCCAGGATGTTCTTCAACATTTTTGAAATTTGTAACTTTCTCATTTCTCAACTAAATTGGAAAATGTAAACATGAAAGTTGCTTGAATTTTAACCACGATTTCAATCATGTAAATAACTAAAGTTATGGATCAAAGATGAACACGAATTTCTGTTGGTACCAAATTTAACCTAATTTTTTCCCAGAAAGTTCAAGCTCAAAATTCTACATGCTCAGGCAATATAAATGAAATCTAAAAGCATGGTTATCTTCAGGGCAATGATGTCTACATTTTATCTTTTAAAATCAAAGCCAAATGATGCTTGTATGAAGAGATGAAAGTTCAGAAAAGTCACCTTGAAAATGGGAATCATGTTTTGAGTTTGAGAACTTTTCAAGGTGTTGTGATGATCTGGTTAGCTTCAATGGACCTCTAGGAAGCTAATGCAAAGGTTACTCTAAAATGAGAGTGCCTGAGTCGTGCTGGAGAAGTCAATGTGCAATATGATGTTTTTGAAAATGGAGGATGGTGATGGAGGTGTTACAATCGTGTAACAAGTGTCTGGATAAGTTCTAAATGACGTATCGAAGCTTTGTGAATGATTTGGAGTGAAAATGCACGAGTGAAATGTGAGCTTGAGGTGTAAGGTCAGAATCTGCACAAAAATGGTGTTTTAAGGAAATTTCTAGCTTGAGGGAATTTGGGAGAGTTTTAGAGCTTGTGAGTTCATTTCCTTGGCTTGTAAACAATCTCTCAATTTATCGGAAAAGGTTTGAGGACTTGAGATGATCAGAATCATAAGATCACATTTTATGAATTTTTGACTTGTTTTTGAAGCAACCTTGACAAATATGGTTTCAAGGCAAGGTACAAAGCTTGTAGGGTGGTTAAAAGCTTTAAACATGTTTGCTCTGATCTTATAGATGAAGTTTGTACATAAGGAACAAGTGCAAATCTCAAGACAAGTTGACTTTGTGATTAAAGCAACTTTTCAAGAATGACAATGGTGCCTTTTTGCCATAAATGGAAAACTAGCTTGGATAATGGTTCAAACACTTGGACAATGGCTCAAAGAGTTGTGTAAACATCTGATCATGGATAGATTTGCAAGTTAGAAGGCCTGAAAAGTGAGATTATGCAGCATAGGTTAGGGTTTTGGTTATGTGTTCATCATCAAAATGACTTGTAATTCAAGAATGGATGCCCAACTTCTTCTCTTCGATTCTCTTAGCTCAAAAATGATCTCTTCAAGTTCTTCAAAATTTTGGAAATCTTGAAACATTGTCTACAACTTTCATGTTTTCCACTTTGGCTAAATCAAATTGGAACTATATGAAAAATAACCAAGAAGTTGGGACAAAAATTAGCCTAAACTAGGTGAAAATTTTACTATGTGTTTTTAGAAAAAGGTTATGACTTTATGAGCTTATTATTCAAAATCTAAGAATTTTTAGGACTTGATCAACAAATTTACAGATTTCATCAAGATCTATAACTTTCATGTTGAAAGTTTTCTTTGAATCATCTTGCATCTTGGTGAAAATTGTCATGAAGTAGTGGAATTATGAAGGTTAAAACACTTAGAAATATTCTAAGTATTAAAAAGTTTGACTTTTTTGTGGACTTTTTACTTTATTGATTCTTGATGATGAAGTTTCATATTTTTGAATGTCTTGATAAATCCTGATCTTTGAAACTCAATTTTGACCAAAAAGTCAAGGTTTGACTTTTTGTGTAACAGTTGACTTTTTCATCGGTTAATCAAATTTCAACTATCAATTGTTTGATCTTGAGAAATGACTTGAGTCATGCAATTAGGTCAAAATAATGTACTTGAATCGTTGAGATCATACCTCAAAACATTAAGTCATGTGTTACGTCAAAAGTCAATGACTGGTCATTCCCAGTCAAAACCTTAATTTTGACTATTTTTCCCTTTTGATGATTTGAACATTTTTCTTGAGGAATTGTGATCAAAACTTGATAAATTGATAAATATGACTTCAAAATATTGGTATGGGTCAAAAATCTTGAAGTTTGACTGTAGATTGATCCATTGACTGAGTAACTTTGAGGAACAAGACTTGAAATTTGGCATGAGTAATCTTTGAGGTCTATAATGAATCATGAAAGTTATTTGGGGCATTAAAAGTCCAATTGTCCTTTTGAAAATTAAAACCCTAATTTGGGGTCTCAGTGCTTAGGAGGTGGCTTGACCTAGTCAACACTTGTGCAAACTTGAGCTATTGAAGATCTTTGTGAGAAATGTCTTGAGAAAAGAGAGCACAAATTTTGGGGTACAACAACAAGGAAAGTTACCTAGTTTGTAACGAAACCTTGCTTGTAATAACACTTCAATTAATGAAATCTTTTATGGAGGAAGATAGATTACCCTTAGTAACATTGAACCACTCACCATAAGAGAGATATACATTATTTTTCAGCTTTCTCTCTTTCCAAGTTCTTGAAAAATGTTACAATATTTTAAATGAAATTTACCATGCCATTGAAAAAGATTCTTCTGAGATTGCACACTTCATTAGGAAAAATAATATAGTTTACAGACCGTCCAAATAGTTACTCTAATAATTCTTCAGTAACACAATTCCAAAATTATCCATCATATTCTCAATGTAACTTTCACCTCAAGTTATGATGAAAATACTTCCAGATATTCTAAACAATAACAAGTTTAGGAGTGTCAATATAAACTTGTAATAAGATAACTAACACAAATATGACATAACCAATGACTATGTTTTGCAAGCAAAATAAAATCCTTGTACCTTGATTGCAGTAGCATGTCACACTACAATGTCATGATATCCAGTTTGACAGTAAACTCTCTTAGTAATCAACCCAATTGAAAATACATATTCTTTAAGAAATATACCTAATCTTTAAGATATACTAGGATTCAATTAATTCTAATCTAGATGACCAGAATATCCTTCATTGATATAATCTTCTTTAAACTTGGAAAATAGCTTTTTACCCCAAGACTCACAATCATTCAATATTTCATCTCTGACACACATGATGATCACAAAGCAAAACAAACTTCAAATAATGAACTCCCTCTAAAATTATTTCTTGAGATCTTTCTTATTCAACGCCTTCTAGCCCTTTAAAATTTTCCACACACTGGAGTAACAAACTGTTGTGATGATGTCCAAAATCTAGTTGAACATCAGTACATTTCTCAATGAACACATCACTGATTTTTGGTCTTGAAGTCACTTATTACTAAAAGTACTTCTCTCAATAAAGTAACTCACAAACATACCTTGTTCTCAGTTAAGGAGTAGATAAGACCCTTTGAAGACTTTACATATAATAGATTCACAAAAGAAAACCATATATATCATCTTATCCACTAGGACCTTCACCTTACATTAAATATAAAAAAAACCATAAAATAGGTTCTAGAGCTTTTGCAACTGTCTGATGTTGCACCTTTTGGTGTGACATCTTGACTTCTTCTTTCTTTAACACCAAGAAAAATGATAAACAACTAAATATTGTTCTTAAATCCTCAAAGGAAATTTAAACACCTCATTAGTGACATAATACTCTTCCTTGATGATATATACCTTCATACCTTGATCACACAGTCATCATTCTTTAAGTAAGAAGAAAAAAAAATTACCAAAACTTAGAGAATCCATCCCGAATTATTTTAGTTATCCAATGCCCTTAAAACTTACTTTTAGCATCATCAGCAAAGTATCACTTGATTAGAATGAGACTTAAACAAATCACCAGGAACATTATTAAGTGTCTAGAATAGTTAGTGTCAAAATACCAATCATCTTAGTTCAAGACCTAAGAAAGGTATGAGAGGTAAAGAAATAAATACCTTCCTTGAGTATTAACCACTGCTTGGTTAAAAAAAATGAACTTGACCTTGAAAAATTAACCAAAACTATTGAGATCAACTTATCACATAAGAGATATCTTCAGTGCAAGTAAATATTTGTAGCACGAGTAAGCTGATGTCCAACATAATGTTAAGACATCCTTGACTCAACTTGCCTTTGGATAAAAACAGCCTTTTGTCACTTTGAGTTTTCCCTTTTCCAACCATAGCTTGAAATCCCAAATCCTTCCGATACACTTTCCACTTGAGGAACCATGTTCAACATAACTGAACTATTCTTCCAGACTTGATCATTGATATCAAGTTTTAGGATTGATAGAGTTACTTCACCTTTTAAGTTATAGATGGTAGATATTACTTCATTATCCTAAGACATAAGATCAGAAATAAATCACCTAATATTTCTTCATTGTTGATAACACATTTTATTCTAGACACACAAAGCTTTTGAATAAAAAATCAGCACATCATGAAATAATTCTTCAAAACATAAATCTTCATTAGTATTCCATCTTCCAGTCAACCCAAATATAGACAAACTAGACATTTGCTCTTGAGATAAGTAGGACATTCTAATCTACAAAGATCCAAGGTCTTCACACTCTAATGAGTGTTTAGACATTGATCTATACACCAATTCCAGCCTTTCTTTTAGCATCACAAACCTGTTGAAGTCAGCACAGATGTTATGACATGAGGTCACGACATACTCTCAAATCTCTTCAACTCCTGATTGGACTTGAGAATTTCCCAAGTATATTTGGCCACCAGTGATAATCAGTCTGAAAAGGAAACTTATCAATTCCATTGATTATTATATTGACAACTTCAAAATTACATAGAGACAACTCATACTCAACTCTCCAATCTCTTAAGAACCAACATTCTCCTACCCTGATAATTCTTCAAAATCTTATGTCCATTGATAACCACAATACAATCATTCCAGTCTTCCACAAGGAATAGTAACACCAAAAAAATACTCCCTAAAGCTCACCCAATATACCAGGGTGCCTTCTCTGGTACCAATTGAAATTTCTCTGGTACAGGAAGCACATGGTAATACTGACTTTTAAACAACAAAACAATGTCAAAACAAATGTTAAAACATCTGATGACATCTTGGACAGATTCATCAATTTATCACATATATTTAAACTTAAACTGCATAATGATAAATAACACATAGAGTTCTTAAACCAGTTCGGTGCAAAATCACATACATCTGGGGGCTACCAAGCCAGAAACAAAGTCCACTATCAGCAGTATTAGTTCAAAGCTATATTCCCCTGTTTACAACTTCTCTCCTAATCCCTACCTAATAAAACTTCTACCTAGGTCCTCCCTAAATATGAGAAATCGCCATCTCACTTCCTAAATTACCTTAGTGATATCTAACAGTCTTAATACAAGTGATTGTATTGAGTCTAACTCAATGAGAAGATCATACTTCCATTACAATACTTAGCCAAGACTCTTGACCAAGAACAATACTTGAATTTTCTTAAAAACATAACCCAAGAATAATACTTAACTCATTACCTAAAGGCTTCTGAGTGAGAACATAATATCGAACACAAGTATAAAAAATACAAGGGTGACTTACACCACATAATACACAAGATACTCTCAAAACCTAAGACTTATGCTTCCCCTAATTTTACAATTGTGAAAAACTTAAATTATATTAGGTTAGGATTCCTCTTTAAATACACTTCTTCAATCTATGGGCTTCAAATTCTCCATCAGATATTTCTTGATCCACAAGCTGAGAGTTGTATCTGTTGTGCAACAAAACCTCCTTAAATATTGGAACAAACAATATAAAGTTTCCTAAATTGTCTCAAGGACCAATTTAGTAACTAATTCACAGTTCAATATATAAAACTTATTTGAAAAAAAATCTTCTTAACCTATGAAAATTACTGAAACATATCCAAAATAAATATTCCAGAATCAAATTAAATCTGTCAAGATTTAAAACAGCAGTGCAAGTTGTACTGCATAACAAAACAGAATGTCATGACATCTTGTTCGATATCTGGTTAGAACCATGTTTTAGCAAAAGTTGTCAATCCTAAAACCATGACACTAACAACCTTGATTCAAACCTATTGTAATAGGAAAATCAATCATCTCTCCACCCTGTGTCCACACACTAGTCGATAACACTTCATACATATCTTAGATAGCTTGAATATATGTAATCATAACCCCTTTATTTTTAGAGATTTCCACAAAATCTCTAAGGAACTCGATTATATGCCTTATCTAAGTCAATAAAAATTAAATGCAAGTCTTATTGGTCCATACAATACTTCTCCAACATTCGTCTTAGTATCACTTATAAGGTTAACCTCTCAAACATAAAACCAAATTTATTCTCAGTGACTTGAGTCTCTTTTCTTAGTCTACGTTTAATCACTCTTTCCCATAACTTCATGGTATGGCTCATAGGTTTGACCCCCTATAGTTTTTACAATTTTGTATATTCCCATTGTTCTTACATATTGGAACTAAAACACCTCTTCTCCATTCATCCGAAATTTAATTTGACCTCATAATTTTATTGAAGATTTTGGTGAGCCACTCAATACCTCTAGCTCTAATAACTTTCCACACTTCAATAGGTATGTTCTGAATTCGACGGTAGTAACTATAACTTCATTCCTTTTCTCTATGTCAAGTCTGATAAAATTCTATGAGATATCATATCCTTCATTAAAAAAATCTTACAAGTATCTCTCTAACCTATCCTTTATATCCTTTTCCCGAACCAAGATTATGCCTTCTTCATCTTTAACACACTTCACTTTTAAAACACTACGAGAAATTTTTTATTTCCAACCAAATTTTCTTAGAGACTGAGTTCTAGAAAGGGAGATAAATATACTCTCATGGGAAGTATGGTATAATATCTATTTAACTCAGGGGGATTTTAACTACTATAAACCTATATGTGTTGTTTTAGTTTACCACCTCCCTTGAGAGATGTGTTTTCTTTATCAAAAAAGGGGAAATTGGGGAACCTTGTTTTGTAGGTGATATGTTTTTAACAAAGACATCAACTTTTGATGATGACAAATAATTCTGACAATTCAAACATAAATGGTTAAGTAGATAAATATGCTAACCTAAGTATTAGGGTTTTATGGACTTCATTATTCTATGATGGAAATCAAATGGAATATAACTAAATCCTCGTATCAAGCTACTCAAGCAAGTGTCTACAAAAGAGAAAGCATTTGGAAAAGTCTTGAAGTGCTAAGGACCCTCCTAAATTAGTAGTGAGTAAACCAATTTTAAACATAAGGATTTATCGTAAAAGCACACACACACACACACACACACACACACACAAACACACTAAAATATATTTTCAAATTGTTTTTACCAAATAAAATATCTTCAAAAACATCTAGAAGTTATGCCAGATGAATTGGGAGTTGTCAAAATAGTTATGGGAATTTTTTTGACTTATCTAGTCGATTAACACTTTTGTCTAATCAATTAACTCACTTCAAATTGAGTCCCACACGATTAAGATAGCTCTATAATGATGCACATGATAACACGAAATTATATCGTATTTTCTGGCTTGACTTGTATGCATTTTATTTTTGTTTTTTGCTTATTTAGGTCATATTATGCCGGTATTTCTATTTCATTTCAGGTATATGCTGACACAGATCTTCCATGTGAAAAAGAACGAGAAATGGCCAAGACACTAAGAAGAATTAAAGAAATTATGAAAGATAGCAGGTAAATGCATGACAGAAGACTGTGACGGTCATCACAACCTTCATGTAGGTCACCACTCCTTGAAAATATGTGTGCCCCTCGGCACATATGGTGTTACGGTCGCCACAATTTGGAAATATGTGTTCCCCTCAGCACACATGGTGTTACGATCGCCACAGTTTGGAAGTTTGCATGCCCTACGACACACAAGGCATGCCCCTCGCCACAGGCTCTTTTATGCGCCACATATTTTATTCTTTTGTTATTCTCCATGTATTCTTAATATAACCACTCACAAATCCTGTTGTACCCTAAAAATTTCCCTTCCATTTTTCTTCAAGACATTCTCAAAAGGTCCTCAAATGCTCAAGGTGGCTCAAGAATTGATCAGACAAATTCTCCTTCTAAGCAATGGGTCTACAATTAGGGTTTGGTATTTCTCAAGGAATATTGGGTTTCCAAGGGATCAAGTGGTTTTCATGGTTCTCCATAGGTCTTCAAGGATACACATATTAACTTTCAAGCATTGCATCACAAGTTTGCTCAATCAATTGCTCAAATGACTGAAAATCAACTATATTGGGTGAAAAGTCAATTATGGTCAACATACAGTCAAACCTCAAGATTTTTGGTCAACATGAATATTTTGAAGTGATATCTATCATTATATCAAGGGTTGATCACGATTCCTCAAGAAAAGCCCTCAAATCATCAAAAGTCAAAAGTTGCCAAATTAGGGTTTCCTTAGGAGAAGTCAACTGAACTTTGACCAAGCATAACTTTCACATGCTTCATCAGATTTTCCCCAACCAAAACCCATATTGAAGGGAATTCAATTATCTATAACTTTGTCTCTTTAAGCTCAAGTCCAAAAAATGCATCATTTGAGAGATATAAGCCATTATATTATAGGTCATTTCAAAAGTCAACAAAAAGACACTTTTTGCCAAGGCAACTTACATCAAGATAAAATCTTCAAAAGCAAAAATGATCAACATAGAGGTTTTAGAGGACATATTAAGCTTTCCATAAAGTCCAAGATCACATTGAAAATATGAAAATTGAGTGAGTTATGACCATTGTAAGTTGGGAAAGTTTGAGCAAATGCATGAAGACCAAATTGAGCGAGCTTGATATTGTGGACTATCGGGCCATGGTTTAAGAGTCCAAACGTGTGTTATACTCTTCATACACATTAGAATTAATTCATACACCCTTTGGCCTTGTTTTATTTTTATTATTTTTTATTTAATTCATTAATAATATAAAATAAATAAGATAAAATTATATCTAATTACAAAGAGTCAAAGCCCGTCATATCTTTGCCTTATTTTTCTCTATATAATCTCATTACCTCTGATACCAAAACACATGAAATCCTTGCCTCTTAAACTTTTCCAAATTTCCTAATATTTTTCAAGAACCCTAAAGTTCTCAAACCCTTTTTTCAAACCATTCTCACTATAAACAACCCTCTCATTCATTCCTAATAATTCCACAGAGTAAGGTTGGGTTGGTTTTGATGTTCCAAAACACATGAAACTTCATCACATGGCATAATCAATTTAACATTATTGCAAATTCATATTTTTAATTTTGCTTTGTTTTGAACTATATTAATATCACTAACATGTTCCTGATGTGTATCTGAACAGGTTTAGACACTCATAAGGGTCTCATGCACACTGAAATGAAGAACACCATGCTAGCATCGATTTGCATCATTTTCATCCTAGCGCTTAAACCAAGTGATTTTAAGTCTAAAACAAGGACATCATTGAACTCGCAACCCTCAATTTAGGAGGGTAGGGTATTATTTGCTACCTAATGATGTTTATTTTTCTAGTGGTACAAAAGGGATAGCTGGAGAAGACGACTGGAGCTAGGGCTCCAGCGCCTCTCGGTCAAGGCAATAAGATTTATAATATATTTATATTGATTGGTTTTATATAATGGATATATAGCCACCCCAGTGGTAGAAACGCGTGTGCTAAGGCATTGGTCTCTCAGGTCACGGGTTCGATCCCCCCGATTTTGCTATTTTTTTTTCATATTTCCATCATCTTTGCAGGTTTGATACAAAACACGTTGGAGGCGTTACCTTGACACCAAGGAGCGCTTGGCCTGGTGGTATGCTTGCTGCTGAAACTGCTTAAGGGCGTGGGTTCAACACCCACCCCAAGTCATTTGGTTATTTTATTTTTTCAATTATATGTTTCTCACTCTTTTACAAAGCTTTTTTCAAAACCTTTTTTAAAAAACCCAAATTTTAATTTTAGGTTTTAATGTAAATTTTAGGTTTCTTAATTTAATATATTTTAGGTTTTAATAATTAACCTTAATTTAGTATTAGGTTTTCATTAATAAACCCTAATTTATTTTTTAGGTTTTCCTGATTAACTTAAAATCGACCTAGAATTTAGGGTTTTTGCCTAATTAATCGATTCTTTTTAATCAACTAATTCTTTTTTCTAAATTAAAATAAATTAGTTTTTTTAGATTAATCATTAAACGATTACAAAACAATTTTGAACTTTTTTGTTTTGCAATCTTCACGCATTTACTTTCGCATTAGTTTTTTTTCCGATTATGTAACTGCTATAATATGTAATAGGTTAATTAGGGCTTTTATTTGCTTTACTTTTTCTCCCTAGTTTTATGGTTTTGTACTCCCTTCCCCGAAGCCTTGTAATAGCTTAGGTTTCATTTCTAACTTTACTTTCTGCATTTACCGCTTTCCTTATAAGTTTCTAGTTTAATAGGATTGTATGGTGTAATACGGTGGGAGAACTGACTTGAGTGTTTTGCGTTTGATCACAATTGTTGCAGATAGCAAGAGTCGCCACTGACTTTTATTTTATCCAATAAAGGAATGGGTGAAAAGAACAGGAAATACCTTTGAGATGTTTTCTTAAGTTCGGGGGGTAGGTTTCGAAAAGGGAAGGTGTTAGCACCCTTTCCATCTGTAGTTATCTACGGGATCTTAGTTGCTTTCTAGATCATTTGAAAAATGCTTTGTTTGAAAATGGGTTTTGTGATGGGTGTAAGTTTGAAAATATTTTTCAGAATGCTTTTGTTGCGGCTAACTTTGTAATGATTCTCGTCTCTATAAGAATGCGTACAAAGTGTTGGTTTTGAAAATAGTTCAAAGAGATGTTCTTTTTTGAAGATGTTTTAAAAGTAAAAGTGTGGAAATGGTTTTAGTTTAAGAGCAAGCAACTAAGAGCATCCTACCTACTCAAAAGGTCTATGTTATTTTCCTCCTCCTTTAGATGTTGCTATCTTACCATTGATTGATAAGAAGCCCCATCGTTGGATGTGAAGGGACGGGCGTGGGTCAATCGTATAATCATATAAGGCAACTTATGAGACGTTTTAGCAATTTTCATAAGGGAATAGATCATTTACCAGAGGCAACATCGAGGGACATCGAGGGACATCGAGGGACTATGATCTTCTTTATCGAGAGTCTTTGCTAAGACGCCCATATTCGAGGGACATGACTATTTTCCGAGGCAACAAGCGAGGTTACCCTAGAGGTGCACGTGTGTGAATAGTGTGTTTGATTGCATGCATTTTTGTCTTTGATTAGGATTTTCTAAGATTGATTTTATCTTGCCATACACAACCTAATTACTAGCATTTTATATAAAAAAAGTGGTAAATTGTGGAAAATAAATGTCCTACGCTATTATATATTTTGGGGACGGGGTATACAAATTTACAAATGGGTATTGCAAGAAATTAAACCTAATAATCTATTACAACCATATTGAATTTGAATAATGTACAAGAAATGATATGAATATAATGTAAAAAGAAATGGATAGATTTGTTTTGTTTTGTTTTTGTTGTGAAAATATTTTTATCCTAATAAGCTAAAAAGAAATAATTAGTTAATAAAAGAAATTTAAACTAATTTGATTAAAAAAGGAAAATATTTATTATTTCTTTTTTTATATTAATAAAAATGATACTAATGATAATAATAGATAAAATAAGAAAGAAAATATAAAATAAAGAAAAATAAGTCAGGAAGGGGTGAAAGTTGAATTTGAGGTGTTTTTGTGTAGAAAATAGTTTTTTTTGTATTTGGGTCCAGGGTGTTGTACCCCAAAATTTGCCCTCCCATATTTATCAACACATGGCAAGTGAGGTCCCCAAATTGCTCAAGGAAGGTCAAGAATTGACCAAACAAGCTCTCTCCTAAGGCAGTCTACCTCAAATTAGGGTTTCTATTTTCATCAAGATGTGTGAACCACAAAGGACTAAAATTCTCACAATTTTCTTAATATATTATCAAAATCATCCATGTCAAGTTTCAAGCCTTGCAGAAGAAGTTTACTCAGTCAATTGCTCAAATGCCTGAAAATCAACTGTACTAGGTCAAAAGTCAACTGTGGCCCACATACAGTCAGACTTCAAGATTTTTGGTCAACATCCTCATTTTGAAGTATTATTCATCATTTTATCAAGGGTTGATCATGATTCCTCAAGGATTGCTCACAATTCATCAAAACCCAAAAGTTGCTAAATTAGGGTTTTACAGGAAAAGTCAACTCAACTTTGACCAAGCATAACTCTCACATACTTTATCATAAATGACCCATCCAAAGCTTATTTTTAATAGGATTCAATTCTATACAATTCATCTTCATTTCCGAAGTCCAAAATATGCACTCACAAAAAGATATGAACTTTGACATTATAGGTCCTTTTGAAAAGTCAACAAAAACACCTTTTGGGTCAAAGCTTCATACATGAGCATGGAAGACTCAATTGAGATAATACAAAAAGGGTTGTTTAGAGGACATCCTAAGATTTCCAAAAAGTCCAAGAACACCTATCTAGGTTCAAAATTGAGAGAGTTATGCATTTTCCAAGTTGACCATTTTTGCAAAATTGCCAAAAGTCAAATGTGCTCAAATTTACATTTTTTGCTAAATGGGCCCAACTTTTTATGCTTGCAACCTAAATTATAATGTGGTCCACGAATAAAATGTTCACTCACCCATTATGTGCTTCATTTTTCAATTTATTTTGATTTTTCATTAATTAAAAAGTGAATTAAATCAAATAAATGATGAAAATTAACAAAGATATGATTTGATTTGTTTTTTTGACAGATTAGCAATCAAAATATGCTGAGTTTACAAAATCAATTTGAGTTAAGGCCAATTGGTACAAGAAAGGCATGATTTGGCTCAAAATAGGAACATATCATACAAATTGAAAATCAAATCAAATCTTGGATAAATACAAAGATTCATGCCAAGTTTGTTAACCTAATTTATTCTAGGTTATATAATGAAGCTTTCTAGATCAAAAAACAAGGGTTAGAGGTCGTGTAAAGCACAAAACAAAACTGAAAAATTCAAAGAAAAATGGGAGTTGGTTTTTATTCTACAGGCTATCTCAAGCCCTCCTAGCCATTCCAATCGCTTGCTAGGCATCTCAGGAAGCTAATAACATCCTTTGCAAGCTTCAACATGCCCAGAAACGCGCTCTACACCTCACGCGGTTTGCAAGCTTTTTCAAATTTGATTATTGCGATTTACGCATCTTTAGCACTTGTAATTGTCATAGCTGTGATTATTATCCTGTTTGCAAGCTAATAGGATGGTTTAATTGCATTTTTGAAGCTTATATACACACCTGCCATTGTTAGGGTTTTATGTTCTTGTTTAGGGGTTTTCAATACAGGAAAAATTAGGACTTGAATCAGGTACCATGATGCTTGTGAGGATGAGACGAGTTGATTGGTACCATCACTTTTAATTTATCTTGCTCGTGTGCGATTTTTGAGATGAACAAGTTTGTACCTACAATAAGTGTCTGTAGGTAAAAGCCTTGTTTTTCTAAGACGACGAAGAAAGGAAGAAGATGCTTGCGTGTCAGCTAGCCATTGGGACGTTTGAATATTCTAGCCTTGGATTCAGTTTCTTTTTTCTTTTCTTATATTATGATTTATTGTTGATATAATGACAAGTTAACAATGTAGCGCAGCTGGCAAGCAAGCATTGGATTTGAGTATAAGGACTTGGGTTCGATCCCAGGTCCCAACCTTTGATTTGTATTATTTTTCTTCATATGATCAGGTGCACTATCATTCCATGTGTCCACCATGCAACTCAAAGATCTGACCATCAGATTCATCTCCATCCAAGATCCAGCGTGCCAACAATGAGAGACCACCATAGTCCTCAAGTAAACCCCCACACCAAATCGAGCGTGGTCAAACAGGCTTTGGAATGATGGGCCTTAATAAATCAGATCTGCACCCCCTTTTTGCTAGCAATCAGGCCCATTTTTTTTTCTCTTTTCTTTATTTATTTCTTTTATTATTTTCCTTAATTATTTTAATTAACAAAATTAATCACTTTTTTTTTACAAAATTACAAAATCAAGAATTCACAAAAATTAGAATTAGGTTTTTTTAATCTAATTTAATTTAATTTAGTTTAGTTTAATTTAGGGAGATTTTAGCTTGTTTTTATAATTAAAACCAATTAGAAAATTAGGTTTAAGTTCTTGATTTAATTCTTTTCCTTTTTTTCAAACAAAAAAATACAAAAATAGGTTGTTTAGAATTAATTAATTTATTTTCAAAAATTAACATTAATTAGAATTTAGGATTTTCTTTTAATTTAATTATTCATTATTTTCTCAAATAACAAAGCATGACAAAAAAGATTTTTTTTCTTTAATCAATCGCAAGTAGGATTAGTCAAAGGGTCAAAACCCTAATCGTCTCGTATTTAATTCGCCGCACGCTTGTTAATTATTTTGCCATTATTTTGTAACTGTTCATGGTTTGTAATAGTTAATTTAGGGTTTTTTATTTACTATTTAAATCCCGATTTTTTTTGGCTATGTAATTAATCCCCCTCCCCGAAGCCTTGTAATAGCTAGGTTTACTTTCTCGCATTTTTAATTCCTGCAAATATTTAACTGTCTAGATGTATTCTAATAGGATTGTATGGCAATAATGCATGACAAATTAATACAGTTAGAAAACCCTAATGTGCAAAGATAAATAACTGAAATAAATCACTCACACATATCACTCTTAGGGTATACTCTCACTTCGGTTGCTTTCGGTAAACGATCATTAAGCATAGGGTGTCTTAGTGGTTGCCCTCCTGTCTAAAAAGATCAAAGAGTCCCATTCGAGTGTTACCTCGGAAATGTTTCCTCAAAAATGTTGCCTCAAAAGGATCTTAAGACTCTAGGGTTACTACTAAGGTGTCCTAATATTGCTTTAGTGATTGTACGTCCCTTTCGAATTGACCCTTACAAATTCCAACGATGGTGCTACCTATTTATCAATGGTGGGATATCGATGTCTAAAGGAAAAAAGAATAGAAACAATCTTTTCTCGAGTAGGTAGATGCTAGTAGGTACTTGCTCAAATCAAAACTTTTTACACAAACACTTTCAAAATAGTTTTCAAAAACAACTTCGTCACACCTTTGAGGACTGATACAAGGGTTATCACGAAGTTAAACTTTTCGAAACAAAGCACACAAACACAAGCAATTTAAAAATGAGCAAGTACCTAAGAGCCCATGGAAAACCATGGATAGAAAGGGTGCTAACACCTTCCCTTTCTATAATCTACCCCCCGTACCCAAAATCTCGAAAAAGGATTTTTTCTGTACTTTTATTCCTTTCCGATTGGATGAAATAAAAGTCGGTGGCGACTCTTGCTTACCGCGAAATTTTGTGAACAAAAAACGCAAAATGCAAACCAGTATTAAACAGTTGGTTCTGCCACCGTATCACAGAACTGGCGACTCTGCTGGGGAGTTATAAGTGGGGTATACCTTAGGATCTAGGTCATTTAAATTGCTTCTCTTGATTGCTTTGTTTGCTTTATTTTTGAGGGTTTTGTTTGGGTTACTATAGATCCTACACCCAGATCTGGGGAATACCTTTTAGGTAAGCAGCAATAGACTGTGAGGGAACTGTACAACATAGACCGATACGATTGAAGCAGTAGCTACGTTGGTGTGGCAATTTGGTTGGTACCGGTATCCCTTGTGGTGAAACGTGGAGAATACGGGGCCGCTGCCTAGTGTTGTGAAGCATCAACTGACCTTAGAACCTTTAATCGCCCAACTTGGCCATTAGAAAGTAGCGAGATAGTCGACCTCGGTGTAGAGCTAAGAAGTGGTTGATACTCGATGCTACACTCATTGAGATCATACTTTTGGAATATTCCGGCTGCAAGAAAAGATTGCGTGAGCTGAAACCATGACCGATAAAGGATGGTCAGTGATATTGAGATCCTCTAGAACCCAGTTACTTTTTCTAGGACAGGTTTGAAACCAACTTAACTTCAAGAGGGTATTACCTTTGACCTCATGCAAGCCTTAAACCTAAGGGCTTTGTGTGATTTGACTGTGTTTGCAATGCCTGTGTTTGCTATACCCGTGGTTTATCATGACATCATGCATCATAACATGGCATTCATGCTTCATTACACTAACCATTTCAAAGACCAAGGGAATTTATCTTTGTTCTGTTTTGTAGATCATGGCTTTTGTGCATAGAAATACTATTTGAATCAGCTTTGTGCAGATACCTTCCCAACTCAAAGAGTTAGTATCAAGAGTTTCTGAAACTTCTACTTTCATTAAGAGACACGGTCAACTTCTCAGCCTAGTTACTTCAAACTTTGATGAATAGATGATGAGCGTACTTTTTTAGTTCTTCTATCCCAAGCATCACTGCTTCACCTTTCCAGATTATCAGTTGGTTCCCACCTTGGAAGAATTCTCTCAGCTATTGGGCATATCCATTCTTGAGCAGGTACCCTTCATAGGTATAGAAGAAATTCCTAAGCCAGAAGTCATTGCCTCAACTTTGCATTTGAAACGGGTCAACGTGGTATCCAATTGGGAAACTCGAAGCAGAGTCAGGGGTTTTCTATCCAAATTCCTGATAGACAAGGCTCAGCTATTTTGGGATGATTTAGCTTTTCAGAATTTTGAGGAGGTCTTGGCTCTTCTTATCTACGGTTTAGTTCTCTTCTCTAATCCGGACTCCTTCGTAGATGTGAATGCTATCAAGAATTTCCTTTCTCGCAACCCTGTGCCTACCTTGCTTGGAGATATTTTGGACGCTCTCTATACTCGTACCATGAAGAGAAGAGGGACTCTTATATGCTGCATGTCATTGCTGTCGAGGTGGTTTATTTCTCACCTCCCTAAGTCTGTACTGAAGAATGAAGAAGGTTTGGGTTAGTCGCACAGGATAATGTCACTCGCTCATACGAATATTCTTTGGTGTTCCAGAGCTATGGAAGACATTGCTATTATTGACCGCTGTAGGGAGTACCCTAATGTCCCATTACTTGGCATCAGAGGGGGTATAACAATCCTTGTCTAGCTTTACGACAATTTGGTCATGCTCGACGGGATGGTCCCCATGAGTTTCTTATTGAGAGCATTATATTCAACTATGAGGATGATGTTAAGGAGTATCGTCGGAGGTTCATACGAGCTTGGGGCATGGTAAACAGATCTGACCCCAAAGAGTTGGGACCAAAGACTTCCATTCCTATGGAGCCTTACCTCCAATGGGTACGAGCTCATGCCCAGAAGCTTATGATGCCTTATGTGGCCGTATTACCAATGATTGTGGAGCCCACTACTGAAGAAGGCATTACTTACACTGTTCTCTATCCTTACATGCCCACTGATCTTGGGGAGTTACAGAGGTCTTGGATTCAGTTGAGGAATGAGCGGGATACTTACAGGGAACAATTCCATGATCAAGAGAGGAAGGTTTTAAAGCTCACCTGACAGCTCCAGGAAGAAAGAGTGCTTAATGATTATATCAGCACAAAGAGGAAGCGTCCATGGGACTTTTGATTTTTCTTTTCTAGTTTTAGATTTTTTTATTTACTTATTTGTAACGCCTTAAAGGCATTTTGAACCTTCAAATTTAAGCTAATAAAGTTCTTGTTTATTTTGGTTTGCAAATTTAAATTTCCCGAAGTCTTTGAAATCATTACATGCGCATCCGATTATCATACACATCATTACAGGTACCACTACAGGTTTCTCATCTTCTTCACTATTTATTTCAGCATAAATATCTTCCAATCAAGCCATCAAAGATCTTTAGGCAAAGAATGCCCAGTTCTAACAGATGTTCATCAGTCTGGCAAAAAGGCAAGAGGATCTGAAAGCCCTCATTCTGAAAGAGAAGAAGAAGAAGAAGAAGACTGGTATTCTGAATATGGGTAGAAGATTTGGAGAAAGGTTGAAGCATCAAACTGATCTGACCTCTTCATACAAGGAAGGGGAGAACCAAGAAGGGGAAAAGACCCTAGTCCTGCAGTCTCTGACAATGATACAGATTACAATGATGAGCAATTTCCTCCTACTGAGGATAAATACAAACAATTAGAAGAACGTCTAAGTGCCATGGAAGTTCATAAGATACCTGGTTTGGATTTTAGAGAATTGGGACTGGTATCGGGAGTGGTCATCCTTCATAAGTTTAAAGCTCCAGTTTTTGCCAAGTATGATGGGATTTCCTGCCCAAAACTCCATCTCCGCTCGTATGTCAGAAAAATCTAACCCCACACCGCTGATAGAAATTTGTGGGTACACTTCTTTCAAGATAGTCTGTCAGGGACTCAGCTTAAATGGTTCTACTAGTTGGAGGGAGCCAGTGTCCGAAACTGGGAAGATCTTGCTGCTGCTTTCTACAAGCAGTATCAGTACAATGCCGACCTTGCTCCCACTCGTACTCAACTTCAGAGTATGTCCATGGGATCAGGAGAAGGTTTTAAAGATTATGCTCAAAAATGGAGAGACTTGGCTGGGAGAGTTCAACCCCCTTTGTTAGATAGGGAGTTGGTTGATATGTTTCTAGGGACGCTGTCTGGTCCATTTTTCAATCACTTAATCGGCAGCTCGTCATCTGGTTTCACCGAGCTGATTTTAACTAGAGAAAGAGTAGAACCTAGAATTCGGAGTGGTAAAATACAGAAGGATGCCTCCTCGAGTTCCACTAAGAAGCCTTTCGCTGGTAAGAAGGAAGCCAGTGCAGTCTATAGACCGAGGGGCCAAAGCAGATATGAACACCGTCAAACGGTAAATGCTGTAGTGATACCAAGACCCGCAGTTTCTCCACAATGCAACAATCAACAAAGGGTGGAAAGACCACAACGGCTGTTTACCCGTATCAACATGACTTTGGCTAAAGTTCTACCTCATTTATTAAAATCCAACTTGGCAACCTTGAAAGAGGCTCCCAAGAATCCAAACACTACCTCTCCCAAATACAATCCCAACGCGCGGTGCGCCTACCATTCTGAGAGTCCGGGCCACGACACAAATGATTGTTGGGCTCTGAGAAACAAAGTACAAGAATTGCTTGAAGCCAAGGAGATAGAGTTCGATGCTCCAGAAAATTCGAATGTTATAACTGCTCCCATGCCCAAACATGGTCGTGGAGTTAATGTTGTTGACACTGATTTGTTTGTGACCTATGTTGAAGAAATTTCTACTCCTCTTATGACTGTTAAGAAGAATTTGTTGTTGGACGGTTTATTTCCGGGTTGTTGTGAAGGTTGCCACATGAGTTTGATTCTACCTGCTGGTTGCGGTTTGTTGAAGTCAGGTGTTCAGCGCCTGATGGGTAATAAAGAGATTTTGTTCGAGAAGACTATAGTTCCTGTTGTTCCAAATGAAGACGTTGCTATTATAACCATTTCCGCCAATCCTTCCAAGGTTCCCTCGAGATGACCTGTTAGGATTACACCTATTCAAAGAATTTCTCCGTTGATAATCATTGTTCCTGGTCCCATCCTGTACACCTCAGACAAGGCTGTCCCATGGCATTATGGTGCTGACGTGTACTACCATGGCATTAAGCAAGATCTGAAGAATGAAGAAGCTGATACTGATGTCAGTAATATTGTCGGGAATAGTAAGGTTACCCGAAGTGGAAGGGTTTTCTCTCCTGAGATTGCTCCGAAGATCATCAAACCTACTGTTATTCCAACTGCTGCTCAAACCAACACTCCTGACATTTCTCATGTTCCTACTGCAGTTATTACCCCTGCTGCTGAGCCTTCTGGGACTCGGGGCAAGGAAATTATAGGTGACCCTTCTCGGATGGAGGCACCTAGGAAAATTGTTGTGGAAGCCTCTAAATAAGAAATAGAGGAGATACTAAAAATTATTAAGAAGAGCGACTACAATGTGGTCGAGCAGCTGGGGCAGACCCCATCAAAGATATCCATGATGTCTCTGCTGTTGTGTTCTGAAGCCCATGCGAAAGCTTTGATTGCATTTCTCAAGACTTCGCATGTGCCGCAGGAAACTTCAGCAGATCAGTTCAAAGATTGTGTGGCCATCCTGACTATCGACAATGGGCTGGGTTTTTCAGATGCGGATCTGACACCGAAAGGAATAAAGCATAATGATGCTCTGCATGTCTCAATTGAGTGCATGGGCACCACTATGTCTCATGTGCTGGTAGATACCGGGTCTTCACTGAATGTTCTGCCGAAGAAAGCGTTGGACCGTTTGGATTGTGAGGGTTTGACTCTAAATCCTAGTAACATTGTGGTAAGGGCTTTTGATGGATCGAAGAGAATGGTGCACGGGGAAGTGGACATCCCTATCAAAGTGGGTTCTCGGACTTTTCGGTCCACTTTCTATGTAATGGATATTAGGCCATCATATTCTTGCTTGCTGGGTCGTCCTTGAATCCATGAGGCTGGGGAAGTTACTTCCATGCTCCATCAAATGCTGAAGTACCCGGTGAAGGGAAAGATTGTCACAGTGCGAGGTGAAGAAGAATATATGGTGAGTCACCTCAATTCCTTCCGCTACATAGAGATGGACGGGGAATTCATATAAACTCCTTGTCAAAATTTCGAAGAGGTCCCTCAGATCTTGGCATCAACTGAAGTTACTACCGGCAAACCTCCGTTGAAGATGGCTTCTCTCAAGGACGCCAGGGCTGTAGTTGAAGAAGGTGGGCGTACCAATTGGGGTCAACTCCCTGATTTCACTCAAAAAGCTGACAAATTTGGTTTGGGCTTTACTACAGGGGCTCAAAGGGCTGTTAGGCATGCTCGAGCTGGAAGACCTCCTGTACACATCAACAATCGGGGAATTAATGCAATTGAAGATAGTGAAGAGGATTCATACATCGACAGCTAGATCTACCCAACGACCAACAGTGGACCAAATAACTGGATGGCGAAGGACTTCATACTTGTTTCTTTTATTTCGCAGTAATTGACTCATTTGTTTTAAGATTTGTAATAAACAGCTTGAAACTTTACGGCTCGGTGCCTTGCCTGAGGCACCTTGGCTTTGCTTGTGAGGGCTATTATTTGTCATTTCATATATCATTAATAAAGAATTAGACGTTTCTTGCATACAAATTTTGCGCTCCTTATTTTTCTTTTTTCTGTCTCTCACTTTATCAAAACAACTATTCTCTTACACACACTCACGTATCATACTGGAGATCCATATCCACTCTGGATCCCATTGATAAAAACTCTGCTACTGCCAGTTATGACTTCAAAAATCCGATCAACCAAGCCGAGGACGAAGGTGAGGACGATTGTGAGGTGCCTAGAGAACTTGCTAGACTATTACAGCAGGAAGAAAGGGCCATACAACCTCATGAAGAGCCAGTTGAGTCAATGAATTTGGGTACAGAGGAAGACAGGAAAAAGGTTAAAATAGGTGCGAATCTGGAGCATAGTGTCAAACAACGGTTAATACAGATGCTACACGACTATGCTGAGATCTTCGCTTGGTCCTATGAAGACATGCCTAGTTTGGACACTGATATTATGGTACATCGACTGCCGACTAAAGAAGACTTCCCTCCGATAAAGCAGAAGGTCCGCCGTATGCGCCCTGAAATGTTAGAGAAAATCAAGGCAGAGGTCATGAAACAGTTCTACGCAGGATTCTTAGCTGTCACTTCTTATCCGCAGTGGGTTGCCAACTTTGTTCCGGTACCTAAGAAGGAAGGTAAGGTGCGGATGTGTGTGGACTACAGAGATATGAACAGGGCAAGCCCCAAGGATGACTTCCCACTTCCTCACATTGATGTTCTAGTCGACAATACCGTACAAGACAAGATATTCTCCTTCATGGATGGTTTTTCTGGATACAATAAGATCAATATGGCTCCTGAGGACATGGAGAAGATAACCTTCGTTACACAGTGGGGAACATTTTGTTACAAGGTAATTCCTTTTGGGTTGAAGAATGCTAGAGCAACTTATAGCATGCCATGGTCGCTTTGTTCCATGATATGATTCACCACGAGATTGAGGTTTATGTTGATGACATGATAGCCAGGTCCCAGACTAAGGAAGAGCACCTTGATCATCTCCAGAAATTGTTTGACAGGTTGAAGACGTACAAGCTGAGGCTGAATCCGAGCAAGTGCACCTTCGGGGTAAGGTCTGGTAAGTTTCTGGGTTTCGTCGTCAGTGATAAGGGTATTCAGGTGGACCCTGCAAAGGTAAAAGCCATACAAGAGATATCGGTCCCCCACACAAAGAAGGAAGTTAGAGGTTTCTTGGGACGTCTGAATTACATTGCCAAATTCATTTCACATCTTACTGCTACTTGTGAGCCAATATTTAAGCTGCTGAAGAAAGATCAGGTGTTAAAGTGGAATGATGAACGCCAGATTGCTTTTGAAAGAATCAAAGAATACCTTCAAGAACCACCAATTTTGATGCCTCCAGTTGAAGGAAGACCTTTGATATTATACTTGATAGTGCTAGACAGTTCAATGGGGTGTGTGCTGGGGCAGCATAACGAGTCTGGTCGAAAAGAGCACGCCATTTACTACCTTAGCAAAAAGTTTACCGACTGTGAGACTCGAGACTCATTTCTCGAGAAAACTTGTTGCGCTTTGGCATGGGCTGCTCACCGACTGAGACAGTATATGTTGACTCACACTACCTTATTGATATCAAAAATGGATCCGATCAAGTATATTTTCGAGAAGCCTGCCTTATCTGGAAGAATATCAAGATGGCAGATGATCTTAACCGAGTACGACATCCAATAAACAACCCAAAAGGCAATCAAGGGGAGTGTATTGGCGGATCATTTGACGCATCAGGCCGTGGATGACTACCAGTCCATGAATTTCGAGTTCTCGGATGAGAATATCATGTTGGTAACTGACTGCGACGAACCTGGACCGGATAAAGGACCCTAGGAGGGATCCCGATGGTCTTTGTATTTTGATGGGGCCTCAAACACATTGGGTAATGGAATTGGCGCTGTAATTATATCTCCTGAGGGCTATCATACTCCGTTCACCGCCCGATTATGTTTTAACTGCACCAATAATATGGCAGAGTATGAAGCGTGTATCATGGGTCTTCGAGCTACTATTGACCTGAGGATTAAGTTCTTGAGTGTATTCGGAGATTTGGATTTGGTAATAAGTCAGATCAAAGGCGAGTGGGATATGAAGCACCCGAATCTTATTCCTTACAAATAGTATGTACTGACATTGCTCCCACACTTTGAGGAGATAACCTTTGAACATTTCCCACGAGAAGAGAACCAGTTGGCGGACGCGCTAGCTACCATATCTTCTATGTTCAAAGTTAGGTGGGACAATGAAGCTCCCCATATTACAATTGAGAGGTTGGACGAACATGCACATTACTGTGACATCGACACCGAAGAAGTGGCAGACAAACCCTGGTTTCACGAAGTCAAAAGGTATCTCGAGGTTCAAGAATACCCCGAGGGGCATCTGTTAATGATAAGAAGTTTCTAAGAAGGCTCGCTGCAAAGTTCTTCATCAGTAATGGAATCCTCTATAAACGTAACCATGATTCAACCTTACTACAGTGTGTAGACAAGAGCGAGGCAGAAAGGATCATGGCAGAGTTACATGAAGGTACCTTCGGAACTCATTCTAGTGGACACACCATGGCTAAGAAGATCCTACGGACATGATACTATTGGTCCACTATGGAAGCCGATTGTTATCAGCACTCTCGAACCTGTCATAAGTGCCAAGTATATGCTGATAAGGTGCATGTACCTACAGTTCCCCTGAATGTGTTGACAGCTCCTTGGCCCTTTGCAATGTGGGGCATCGACATGATCGGCGAGATCATACCTACTGCGTCTAACGGACATTGCTTCATTCTAGTAGCAATTGATTACTTTACAAAGTGGGTTGAGGCAGCTTCCTTTGCTACAGTAACCAAGAAAGTTGTGGCGCGGTTTATCCGACACAATCTGATCTGTCGATATGGTGTACCAGAGAGGATTATTTCTGACAATGGTACAAATCTCAACAACACAATAATCACCGAGCTCTGTAAACAGTTCAAGATACAACATCATAAATCTTCTCCCTACCGGCCAAATATGAATGGAGTTGTTAAAGCGGCTAACAAGAACATCAAAAAGATTGTGCAGAAGATGATGGTGACATACAAAGACTGGCACAAGATGTTACCATTTGCCCTTCATGGGCACCGTACCTCATCACATACGTCGACAGAGGAAACATCCTACTCTTTGGTGTATGGCATGGAGGCTGTCCTACCCATCGAAGTCCAGATACCCTCTCTCAGGATTATGAAGGATGCGGGTTTGAACGAAGACGACTGGATCCAAACCCGACTCGATCAGCTGAATCTAATCGATGAAAAGAAACTTACTGCTATCTGTCATGGTTAGACGTATCAAAAGCGAATGATCAAGGCTTTTAACAAGAAAGTCAGACGTCAAGAATATCAAGTCGGGGATCTAGTGATCAAACGCATCATACTACCGCAAGGTGATCCCAGGGGCAAATGGACCCCCACATATGAAGGGCCATTTGTGGTTAAGAACATTTTCTTGGGAGGAGCTATGATTCTAACCACCATGGATGGTGACGACCTTCCTCACCCCGTCAATGCAGACATAGTGAAAAGATACTACGCATAATCAAAGACCCGCTAGGTTTATTGGCCTAGGCAAAAATAAGGGCTTCTCGGTGAACCAAAAGGCTTCGGGCAAAAGTAAGGGATGAAAATTTAAAAAAATTGTACACCCGACAAGTCGAAAACCTGAAAAGGCGACTTGGGAAAAAAAAGGTTATCCCAGTGGACTGAAAACCCGAAAGGGCGGTCCAGGCAAAAATTAGGGATTGAAGCGTAACACTATGTCTCATTGGATCATCTTGCAACCAGACTTCGGTATCGACTATTAAGCTCAGACGGCGCCAATCAATCTGATCCACCTTCGGCCAAGTAGCAAGGTGATGAGACGCTTGAAGATATAAAGGCAATAGCAGATTGGAACCCGATGGGATTGTTTCACATATCTGTTTTTCTTTATTTTACAAATTGTAATTTCTTTCGGCGGTGTTCTCTTACTAGGACGTCAGCCTCTTTGTACAAAAATGCCTATTACGGGCCAACTTCAAAAAATCAATACAATTCATTTTCATAAGAAATTTCGATTTGTTTTTATTCTTTCTATTTTGTTTTTCAAGAATGTACAATGATTCATTTTTGATATATGCATTTGAAAATAATTACTGCTCATAAATATTTACATGAAAAACAAAAGGAAATTACTTGTAATGCCAAAAACAGGGAAAACAAGAAGTGCCCAAACCTTACAGCTACTCTGCCCATCAGGTACCGAGATAGAGCCAGCTTGAGAACATGAGTAGTGGTACATACACTCCCCACAGAGTAAAAAGTATCCAAAGACAATAATGTTAGCTTTCCCAAACAGGACATAACTCTCCGCAGCTGAGGTTCACAATCGCGAGCGAGTCAGTAAATTTTGCCCCAAGCAGGGTTTATTTCTCTCACAAGCAGAAATTCAATCTCCAACATAATTCATTATCACCAGCAACGGAAATTCATCCCCAGATGAGTTTATGTCTCCAAATCGGCAGATCTATCAACAGAGTATCTCCTCTCTAACAGAGTTATTCTCCGCAAAGTTATCCTCAGACGGGGTATCTTCCAGCAGAATATTCACCAGCCGAATGGATGTGAATCCCCAGCCAGTCATCTTTGTTCACCATCCCCAACAGAAGTAGAGGAACTATAGTTTTCTACAGCAGTCAAAGAATACCATTTCTCATACTCTCCAAACAGCAGTCAGGGATTTATTTTCCCATACTCAAATTATTACGTCAACATTTCATGTTCATACATCATGACATGTGCATACATTACATATAACATAATCTCAGTTATTTTGAGAACCTCATCACAATGCATCTCATGCATCACACATAACTAACCCTGTATTTCTTTCAGGAAAGACAGTTATTATCAACAATTTCCAGTAGGTCTGTGATCAACACTCAAAGCTAAACAGAGTAATCATCGGTGAGACAAATGCAACCTTACCCAGGTTCCTCCTAAAGTCCTACACCGACTCATCACAAGACAACCTCACCAAGGTTCCCTCTGCAGTTTTACCCAAACTCATTTTGAAGTAACCCTACTATCCAGGTTCCTTCCCAAGCCTTACTATCCAGGTTCCTTCTCACTGCCCTACTATCCTGGCTTTCATATCGAAGTAACCCTACTATCCAGGCTCCTTCTCACAGCCCTACTATCCAGGCTTTCATGTTGGAGTAACCCTACTATCCAGGTTCCTTCTCACAACCCTACTATCCAGGTTCCTTCTCACAACCCTACTATCCCGGCTTTCATGTCGAAGTAACCCTACTATCTAGGTTCCTTCACACAGCCCTACTATCCAGGCTTTCATGTCGAAGTAACCCTATTATCCAGGTTCCTTCTCAAGCCCTACTATCCAGGATTTCATATCGAAGTAACCCTACTATCCAGGTTCCTTCTCACTGCCCTACTATCCCGACTTTCATACCAAAGTAACCCTATTATCCAGGTTCCTTCTCACATCCCTACTATCCCAACTTTCATATCAAAGTAACCCTACTATCCAGGTTCCTTCTCACAGCCCTACTATCCCGGCTTTCATATCGAAGTAACCCTACTATCCAGGTTCCTTCTTATAGCCCTACTATCCCGACTTTCATATCGAAGTAACCCTACTATCCAGGCTCCTTCTCACAGCCCTACTATCCAGGCTTTCATGTTGGAGTAACCCTACTATCCAGGTTCCTTCTCATAACTCTACTATCGAGGCTTTCATGTCGGAGTAATCCTACTATCCAGGTTCCTTCTCACATCCCTACTATCCAGGATTTCATGTCGAAGTAACCCTACTATCCAGGTTCCTTCTCAAGCCCTATTATCCAGGCTTTCATATCGAAGTAACCCTACTATCCAAGTTCCTTCTCACAGCCCTACTATCCCGACTTTCATATCGAAGTAACCCTACTATCCAGGTTCCTTCTTACAACCCTACTATCCCGAATTTCATATCAAAGTAACCATACTATCCAGGTTCCTACTCACATCCCTACTATCTCGACTTTCATATCGAAGTAACCCTACTATCCAGGCTCCTTCTCACAACCCTACTATCCAGGCTTTCATGTCGGAGTAACCCTACTATCCAGGTTCCTTCTCATAACCTTACCAACCAGGTTCTTCCTCTCTTATCCCCAGATAGTAGTCCATAACATTGTAAGACCAGGACCCAATCAAACACAATTGGTTTCGCTTCCCTCCAGTAGGTCGCGGTGCAGCATATACCCCGACCAGATACGCAGTTCACCTCCGCTTCCCCAAACCGGAGTTATTCCCCAGTAGAGTAACAGACAATTGAAGCTCCTAAAACTCTATTTCTCCAAAGACAGAGACCAGCATTTCCCAGCAAAATCCTCCTCAACAACAGGTATACGGGTTCTCGCAAAGGAATCTCTTATGTGATCGACACCTCTTCGGATGGCATCTTTAATCCCATCTCCGACGATTATCCGTCGCGTCCAGGATGGCATCTTTAAGCCCATCCCCGACAATCTTCAGTTCTCAACTTTCAAATGGCATCTATAAGCCCATTCACGATATCACAAATCAGGTGCCACTTCATGCGAGTGCAAATTTCTGGACACTCTAGTGTTCAATCATCTTCCACCTTCAGATCACGAAAGGCAAAGCAGCCAATCTACATCCTCAGGTTTAAGAAGATTGAACAGGGGAAGCTATTGTACCCCAAAATTTTCCCTCCCATATTTCTCAACACATGGCAAGTGAGGTCCCCAAATTGCTCAAGGAAGGTCAAGAATTGACCAGACAAGCTCTCTCCTAAGGCAGTCTACCTCAAATTAGGGTTTATATTTTCATCAAGATGTGTGAACCACAAAGGACTAAAATGCTCACCATTGTCCTAATATGTTCTCAGATCATCCATGTCAAGTTTCAAGCCTTGCAGAAAAAGTTTGCTCAATCAATTGCTCAAATGCCTGAAAATCAACTATACAAGGTCAAAAGTCAACTGTGGCCCACATACAGTCAAACTTCAATATTTTTGGTCAACATCCTCATTTTGAAGTATTATTCATCATTTGATAAAGGGTTGATCATGATTCCTCAAGGATTGCTCACAATTCATCAAAACCCAAAAGTTGCTAAATTAGGGTTTTATAGGAAAAGTCAACTCAAGTTTGACCAAGCATAACTCTATCATACTTTATCATAAATGACCCATTTAAAGCTCATTTTTAAGAATCTGAAATTCCATACAATTCATCTTCATCTCCCAAGTCCAAAATATGCACTCACAAAAAGATATGAATTTTGACATTATAGGTCCTTTTGAAAAGTCAACAAAAACACCTTTTGGGTCAAAGCTTCATACATGAGAATGGAAGACTCAATTAAGATGAGACCATAAGTTTTGTTTAGCGTACATCCTAAGCTTTCTAAAAAGTCCAAGAACACCTCTCTAGGGTCAAAATTGAGAGAGTTATACGTTGACCAAGTTGACCATTTTTGCAAAATTGCCAAAAGTCAAACATGCTCAAATTTGCATTTTTTGCTAAATGGGAACAACTTTTTATGCTTGCACCTCAATTATAATGTGGTCCACGACTCAAATTTTCACTCACCCATTATGTGCTTCATTTTTCAATTTATTTTGATTTTTCATTAATTAAAAAGTGAATTAAATCAAATAAATGATGAAAATTAACAAAGATATGATATGATTTGTTTTTTTGATAGATTAGCAATCAAGATATGCTGAGTTTACAAGATCAATTCGAGTTAAGGCCAATTGGTACAAGAAAGGCATGATTTGGCTCAAAATAGGAACATATCATACAACTTGAAAATCAAATCAAATCTTGGATAAATGCAAAGATTCATGCCAAGTTTGTTAACCTAATTCATTCTAGGTTATATAATGAAGCTTTCCAGATCAAAAAACAAGGGTTAGAGGTCGTGTAAAGCACATAACAAAACTGAAAAATTCAAAAAAAAATGGGAGTTGGTTTTCATTCCATAGGCTATCTCAAGCCCTCCTAGCCATTCCAATCACTTGTTAGGCATCTCAGGAAGCTAACAGCGTCCTTTGCAAGCTTCAACATGCCCAGAAACACACTCTACACCTCACGCGGTTTGCAAGCTTTTTCAAATTTGATTATTGCAATTTACGCATCTTTAGCACTTTTAATTGTCATAGTTGTTATTATTATCATGTTTGCAAGCTAATAGGATGGTTTAATTACATTTTTGAAGCTTATATACGCACCTGCCATTGTTAGGGTTTTATGTTCTTGTTTAGGGGTTTTCAATACAGGAAAAATTAGGACTTGAATCAGGTACCATGATGCTCGTGAGGATGAGAGAAGTTGATTGGTACCATCACTTTTCATTTATCTTGCTCGTGTGCGATTTTTGAGATGAACAGGTTTGTACCTATAGTAAGTGTCTGTAAGTAAAAGCCTTGTTTTTCTAAGACGACGGAGAAAGGAAGAAGATGCTTGCGTGTCAGCTAGCCATTGGGACGTTTGAATATTCTAGCCTTGGATTCAGTTTCTTTTTGCTTTTCTTATATTATGCTTTATTGTTGATATAATGACAAGTTAACAATGCAACGCAGCTGGCAAGCAAGCATTGGATTGGAGTATAAGGACCTGGGTTCGATCCCAGGTCCCAACCTTTGCTTTGTATTATTTTTCTTCATATGATCAGGTGCACTATCATTCCATGTGTCCACCATGCAGCTCAAAGATCTGACCATCAGATTCATCTCCTGCCAGGATCCAACGTGCCAACAATGAGAGACCACCATAGTCCTCAAGTTAACCCCCACACCAAATCAGGCATGGTCAAACAGGCTTCGGAGTGACGGGCCTTAAAAAAATTAGATCTGCACCCCCTTTTTGCTAGCAATCAGGCCCATTTTTTTTCTCTTTTCTTTATTTATTTCTTTTAATATTTTCCTTAATTATTTTAATTAACAAAATTAATCACTTTTTTTACAAAATCACAAAATCAAGAATTCAAAAAAATTAGAATTAGGTTTTTTTAATCAAATTTAATTTAATTTAGTTTAATTTAATTTAGGGAGATTTTAGCTTGTTTTTATAAATAAAACCAATTAGAAAATTAGGTTTAAGTTCTTGATTTAATTCTTTTCCTTTTTTTCAAACAAAAAAAATACAAAAATAGGTTGTTTAGAATTAATTAATTTATTTTCAAAAATTAACATTAATTAGAACTTAGGATTTTCTTTTAATTTAATTATTCATTATTTTCTCAAATAACAAAGCAAGACAAAAAAGATTTTTATTCTTTAATCAATCGCAAGTAGGATTAGTCAAAGGGTTAAAACCCTAATCGTCTCGTATTTAATTCGCCGCACTCTTGTTAATTATTTTGCCATTATTTTTTAACTGTTCATGGTTTGTAATAGTTAATTTAGGGTTTTTATTTACTGTTTAAATCCCCAATTTTTTTTGGCTATGTAATTAATCCCCCTCCCCGAAGCCTTGTAATAGCTAGGTTTACTTTCTCGCATTTTTAATTCCTGCAAATGTTTAATTGTTTAGATGTATGCTAATAGGATTGTATGACAAGAATGCATGACAAATTAATATAGTTACAAAACCCTAATGTGCAAAGATAAATAACTGAAACAAATCACTCGCACATATCACTCTTAGGGTATACTCTCACTTCGGTTGCTTTCGGTAAACGATCATTAAGCATAGGGTGTCTTAGTGGTTGCCCTCCTGTATAAAAAGATCAAAGTGTCCCATTCGAATGTTGCCTCGGAAATGTTGCCTTGGAAATGTTGCCTCAAAAGGATATTAGGACTCTAGGGTTACTACTAAGGTGTCCAAATATTTCTTTAGTGATCGTACGTCCCTTTTGAATTGACCCTTACAAATTCCAACGACGGTGCTACCTATTTCTCAATAGTAGGATAGCGCTGTCTAAAGGAAACAAGAATAGAAACAATCTTTTCTCGAGTAGGTAGATGCTAGTAGGTACTTGCTCAAATCAAAACTTTTTACACAAACACTTTCAAAATAGTTTTCAAAAACAACTTCGTCACACCTTTGAGGACTGATACAAGGGTTATCACGAAGTTAAAATTTTCAAAACAAAGCACACAAACACAAGCAATTTAAAAATGAGCAAGTACCTAAGAGCCTATGTAAAACCATGGATACAAAGGGTGCTAACACCTTCCCTTTCTATAATCTACCCCCGTACCCAAAATCTCGAAAAAGGATTTTTTTCTGTACTTTTTTTCCTTTCCGATTGGATGAAATAAAAGTCGGTGAAAACTCTTGCTTACCGCGACATTTTGCAAACAAAAAACGCAAAATGCAAACCAGTATTAAACAGTCAGTTCTGCCACCATATCACACAAGGCATTTTGTTAGTTAGTAAGATGGGGGCCAGAAATATAAAAAAATGTCAAAGCCCAACTATGGAGGCCTAGGTGCTTCCTGCAAACAAAACAACGTGAGAAAATATGAAAAATGACAAATGGTCTGGCTGGGGATTGAATCCAGGACCTTCGACAAGGCAAGATTTAACACGCGTTGTTTGTACCACTGGGGTGGTCTATTTCATCAGTTTGTAGAACGAACTTGTATCTGAATAGCGAAATGTCCAGCTTTCTCTCCCTTGTACGCATAGGCCATGATGACTCCATTTGTTAACCTTCTAAAAGCCTCATTTCTCAGTCGAATCAAAAGAAATGTAAACATCAAATCTGCCTAAGATTTAAATATGAACTTAACCACATAATTTTCCACAGCTATGGATCTAAGGCTAGCATGAATTTTGTTCAATACCAAATGATATTTGAATGAAGAGTTCCAAGTTTAATAAAAAATTACCTCTTGGAGTGAAAGTTGAGGGACTTCGACATAACCTCCAGGAAACACTGTAAGCAAACACTTCAATTTCCAGAGACAAGCTCTAACAGTACCGTTGGTTATTAAATGCTAAAGATGGCTAATGCACTCAAGTGTACTATGCGCACGAGCATTGGAAATGTAAAGACCAAGCCTACACGCAACACGCATAATTGAAAACACACTTCATTAAATGCATGCACTATCATCAAGGCATTAACGGTCAAGAATTGGAAGCTATATATAGAATACATTTTGTTTCAAAGAAAGGTTACTAACTTACGTGAAACATACTTACGCTCACTGCTTTCATACTTGTAAACTAATACTGTATAGTAGGTAGATCTTAAGTATTGGACAACAATCTTAGTGATAAATCACAGTTTGTGATAAAGCCTTTTAGAAGCAAATCTGTTCCACTATTATTAAGAGAGAATTTTGTAAGTGTTCCTTGAGAGACCAGTTGGGTCAGATTTCTAAAGAGGTCTAGGACTAGTTTGAGTCTTAGAGGTATTAGTCACTTACAGTTGGCTTGTGCATTGCATTGTATTGTATGTCCTTCCATTATTGTTCATTTGAGAAAAAGGAAAAACCTTATTCAACCCCCCCCCCCCCCTTCTAAGTGTTTTCTCTCCCTTCAGTCCATCCCCGACATGTCTTCGTATGACCAGGAAAAGATCTCAATGTAGTCATGTAAGATCTGGATTAACCGCTCCTTGACGCTATGCTCCAAGTTGGAACCTATCTTGACTTTATTTTTGTCCTCTTCAGTACCCAAGTTTACCATCTCGACTGGCTCTTCATGAGGTTGTATCGCTCTTTCCTCCTGTTGTAATAGTCTAGCAAGATCTCTTGGTACTTTAAAATCTTCCTCAACTTTGTTCTCAGTTTGGTAGATTATATTTTCATAGTCATAATTGAAAATAGCATAACCGTTATCAATGGTATCCATAGTGGATATGGATATGCATTTTGATATGTGGGTGTGTGTAAGAGAGCATAGCTATTTTGATAAAGTAAAAGAAGAAAATAAAGACAAAGAGCGCAAGATTTGTATGCAAAACATCCAATGATTTATTTATGACATATGAAAGTGAAATGATAACCCTCATAAATAAACCATTGTGCCTCAGGTAAGACATAGGGCTTTAGAGTTTAAATTGTTCAAATATTACATATTCCAAAAAGAAAACAAAAGACATTACTCCTAGATGAGCGTAATGGGAACAAAGTCTCTAGCTATCCAATTGGTGAGTCCACCGTTGGTAGTAGGGAAGATCCAATTGTCCAGGTCGTAGTCACTGTCAGTGTCTTCTACAACGTTGAATCCATTATTGTCGATGCGTAATGGTGGTCCTCCGGTGCGAGCACGACGAATGGCTTTATGAGCTCCTGAAGTGAAACCCAAACCAAACTTGTCAGACTTATAGGGGATGTCAGGTAGTTGGCCCCAAATAGTTCACCCACCTTCTTCAATTATAGCCCTGGCATCCTTTAGAGAAGCTATCTTCAATGGAGGTCTTGTAATCTTTGGAACACTAGCGGTAATCTTGGTAGCAGCAATTGTCCAAGGAACCTCTTCAAAATTCAAGAAGGGTGTCTCAATGAACTCGCCGTCCATCTCGACATATCTGAAAGAGTTTAAATGTCTCACCATATACTCTTCTTTGCCATGGACTGTAACAATATTTCCATTAACTAGATACTTTAACATCTGATGCAAAGTGGAAGTGATAGCACCGACCCCATGAATCCAAGGGCGTCCCAAAAAACAAGAGTAAGACGGGCGAATGTCCATCACATAGAAAGTGGAGCCAAAAGTTTGGGAACCAACTTTAATAGGAATGTCCACCTCCTCGTGTACCATTCTCTTAGAATCATCAAAAGCCCTCACCACAATATTACTGGGCTTCAAAGTCATTCCTTCACAGTCCAATCTGTCTAAAGCACCCTTGGGTAAAACATTTAGCGACGAACCTGTATCAACTAGAACACGAGCCAGGGTAGTGCCCCTGCACTCAATAGAGACATGCAAGGCATCATTATTCTTTCTTCCTTTAGACGTCAAATCAACATTGGAGAAACCAAGTCCATTGTCAACAGTTAGACTAGCGACACTGTTCTCGAATTGGTCGGCAGAAGTCTCTTGTGGCACATGAGATGATTTGAGGAACTTCACCAAAGTCTTAGCATGAGCTTCAGAGCAAACAATAAGGCCATCATTTAAATTTTTAAGGGGGTATTCCCAAATTGTTCCACAACATTGTAGTCTCTTTTCTGTATGATTTTCAATATCTCCTCCATTTCTTTTTTAGAGGCTTTAGGAATAGTTTCTTGAAGTGCCTCTGTTCGGGTAGGCTCAACCAGTACTTCTTTGCCCCGAGTCTCAGTTGACTCAGTAACAGGAATAACAATAGGAGTGACACTAGGAGTAGCAACAGGAGTAACAATAGGAACATTAGAAGGAATAACCAATGGAGTGGAAATAGTCCTTGGAGAAATCTCAGGAGATAAGATTCTTCGGCTTCTGATAATTTTACTCGTCCCAACAATGTTATTGATATTAGGATCAATATCTTCAACAACTACATCTTTGATAGCTAATAGGTCTTGCTTGACGCCATGGTAGTAGACGTCAACTCCATAGTTCTAAGGAACAACCTTATTGGAGGAATATGGTATTGGCCCAGGAAAATTGATAATTGAAGGAGCAACCTTAGGAGTGGATGTAATCCTGACAGGTCTTTTGGAGGAGACCCTAGGAGGATTGTCAGAAATGGTAATAATTGATATATCTTCACACAAACTTCTCATAGATTGAGTCTTCTCAAACAAAATTTTCTTGTTTTCCATCAGGCATTGGACACCTATCTTCAACAACAAGCAACCATTGGATAGAGACGTACATAGGTGGAAACCTTCACCACAACTCGGAAATAAACTGGCTCGCAAGAGATTCTTCTTAATAATCGGCATAGGAGTAGCTAGTTCATCAACAGAAGTAAAAAACAGGTCATTATCAACGACATTAACACTCTGACCATGCTTGGGATTTGGTGCAGTTATCACATTAGGGGTCTTGGGAGGGTCAAATTCAATCTCCTTTGCCTGAATAAGATCCTGAATTTTATTCTTCAGAGCCCAACAATCACTTGTATCATGCCCCGGACTATTGGAGTGGTAGGTACACCGAGCATTTGGATCATAACAGGGAGATGTAGTGTTTGGATTTTGAGGAGGCTCCATCAGAGTGACCATATTAGACTACAACAAGTGAGGCAAAACCTGAGATAAGGACATGTTAATCCGGGTGAACTGTCTTCTAGGCACATCCTTCCTGTGCTGATTATTTTGTCATTGAGTTAATATAGGGTTGGAGATCATTACAACTCCCACTATTGGATGACGTTCAACTTTGTTTTGATTCTTTTGACTGTAGGAAACACTTACTTCTTTCTTCCTAGAGAATGGTTTATTTACTGTACTTGAAGATGAATCTCTCTGAATCTTATCGCTCTTGATTCCAGCTTCTACTCTTTCACTTGTCAAAATCAGCCCAGTGAACCCAGCTAAAGAGCTCCCGATACTATGTTTAAAGAATGGGCCTGAAAAGTACCTAAGAACATATCTACCAGCTCTCAATTAGACAGAGGAGGTTGGACTCTTCCTGCAAGATATCTCCATTTCTGAGCATAATCTTTGAAGCCCTCACTGGAACCCATAGACATGCGTTGAAGTTGTGTACGGGTTGGAGCGAGGTCATCATTATATTGGTAATTCCTGTAGAAAGTAGCATCCAGATCCTCCCAATTGCGGAAGTTGGTTCCCTCCAACTGATAGAACCGTTCTAATTGAGTCCCCGATAGACTTTCCTGGAAGAAATGTACCCAGAAATTCCTATCAGCGGTGTGAGGTTGGATCTTCCTGACATAAGACCTTAGATGCAGCTTAGGACATGAAACCCTGTCATATTTAGCAAATGCGGGCACCTTGAATTTCGGCGGAATGACCACCCCAGAAACCAAACCTAATTTTTCAAAATCCAGACCAGGTACTCTCTGGATTTCCATGGCATTAAGACGATCCTCCAACTATTTATATTTGTCACGAGTAGGAGGATATTGTTCTTCAGCGTAGTCAGCCTCTTCTTCATCATACCTCAGGCTGTGGTCCCCTTCTTTTGTCTTATTTTCCTGATTGTCCCCCTCATTTGACGAAGTGGCAAATTCTAGGGCTCGCTTTGTTGGTTCTCTGAATCTCCTTCCCATATTCAGGACACCCACCATTTTCTTTGTCTTTTTCTTCTTGTCTTTGATCACGAGAGCCTTCAGGTCCTCTTATCCTTTAGCCAGAGCCAAGAACATCTGTTGGAACTGAGCATTATGTGCTTGAATATCCTTCACTGTTTGTTCGATATCCATCTTACTGAAATAAATAGTAGAAAGATAAGAAAACCTGTTGTGAAAAATTTGTTTATATTATGATGCATGAATATGCGTATGCAAATGATTTCAAGGACTTTAGAGGATTTAACTTTGTTTATACAAAAGGGAATAAACAATAATTGTATTAATAAGTTCAAATTGCTTACAACATGCCTCTTGGGCTTACATTGGAAGAAACAAAAATAATACAAAATAAACTTTCTAAAACAAAAAGAAGTCAAGTTTCCCACGAGCGCATCCTCTTCGGTGCGATGTAGGCGTTCAAACTCTTCTCCTCATGGAGCTCTCTCATGAGCTCTAGAAATTTATTCTCATTGGCATAAAATCGGGTCTCAAAGGTATCTCGTTCTTCCTTGAGCTGGATCCAAGATTTTTGCAATTCTTCGAAGTTTATCGGCATATAAGGATGAGAAATGATGTGATACTCGTCTCCTTGAACAATAGGCTCTGAAATCACTGGTAGGATAGAAAAGTATGGCATCATGAGACTTTGAGCACGAGCTCACACCCATTTGAGGTATGGCTCCAAAGGGATGTAGTTCTTTTGCCCTAAGGTTTTACTATTATTCTTCTTAACCATGCCCCAAGAACGGATGAACCTCTGGTGATAACCTTGCAAGTCATTTGAATAGTCGAACACAATAATCTAGATGAGCATATCATAAGGACCATCCCTCCAGGTGTAACCAAACTGTATAGGGCTAAAGAGGGAATGTAGGTGATGCCTCCTCTAATGCCAAGGTGTGACACATTAGGAAATTCTCTGCAACGATCAATAAAAGAGATATCTTCTTGAGAGCAAGGGCACCAATAGATATCAGAGTGAGAAAGAGACATTAACCTTTGGTTCCACCTTAAGCCTAACTCATTATTCATTACTGACTGAGAAAGGTGCAAAATAAACAACCTATAGAGTAAAGGCGTACAACACATAAGAGTTCCTCGTCTCTTCATAGTACGGGTGTGGAGTGAATGCAAAATGTCCCCGAGCAATGTAGGCACTTGATTGTTAGTAAGGAAGATGTTGATGGCACTAACATTTATAAACTGGTCTGAATTGGGGAACAGAACCAACCCATAGATCAAGAGAGCTAAGACATCTTCAAAGGCATGGTAACTCATAGCGTCCAAGAATACCTGAGCTTTCTTCATTAGAAAATTTGCAAGGAGGCCCTTAACTCCACTTCTTCTTTCCCAACTGGACTCAATGTCAGATGGCTTCAAATGCAAAGCTACGACAACATTTTAAGAATCTGGATCTTATTCTAAACCAGTGAAAGGTACCTACTCCAATATAGGCAAACCAAGTATCTTGGAGAATTCTTCCAGCGTAGGCACCAACTGATAGTCTGAAAATGTGAAGTAGTGGTGCTTAGGATCGAAGAACTGGAATAAGACACTCATCAGACCTTCGTCAAAACCGGTAGTAAACCAACTGAGAAAATGACCATGTCTCTTGTTGAATGATGAGCTCTCAGGAACTTTTAAGACCATTTCCTTGAGTTTGGGAGGGATCTCTACAAAATTGATTCGAATGGTTTTTCCGCGAGCTGAATCCATGACCTACAAAACAGAGAAGATATAAATTGACAGGCCCTTAAAATTGTTAGTATACATGCCATGTTATGATGTTTATGATGTTATGATTATGCTTTAAAATCACAGGTAAGTCAAACATAAACAAGTCACACAAAGACCTTAGGTTTAAAGGCTTGCATAGATTTTAAAGGTAAGTACCCTCTTGAAGTTTCTGTTGGCTTAACCTATCCTATTAAAGTTAATCGGGTTCTAAGGAGTCTCATATTACTGACCTTTCTTTTAGGCATTGTTTTAGCTCAAGCACCAAAGTATTGCGGCCAAAATATCCCAAAAGTCCAATCTCAATGAGTGCAGCATCGAGTATCAACCAATCTTCGGTCGAGACCAATGCCAGCCATCTCACAACCTTCTAATGGCTTAGGATGAGTCAACTAAAGGTTCTAAAGGTCAGTTAGCACTTAATGACACTATAAGAAATCCTAATGTTATCCTTGACTGACTCAAGGAACATTAGTACAAGCCAGAGTATCACGCTAACGTAGCTATCACTTCGTCCATATCAGTCTACGTTGTACAACCTCCATGATTTATTGCTACTTACCTAAAAAGGTGCCCCAGATCTGGGTGTAGGATCTCTTTGTAACAACCCAAACAAGCCCTCAAAAATAAAGCACACAAAACACACAATGTAAAGCAAAATTAAAATGATCTAACTCTAAGGTACTTTTATAAGTAATACTCCCCAACAGAGTTGCCAGTTCTATAATACGGTGGAAGAATCGACTTGGGTGTTTTGCATTTGATCACAACTGTTGCGGATAGCAAGAGTCGCCACTGACTTTTCTTTTATCCAATAAAGGAAATGGTGAAAAGAATAGGAAATACCTTTGAGATTTTTTCTTGAGTTCGGAGGGTAGGTTATGAAAAGGGAAGGTGTTAGCACCCTTTCCATCTGTAGTTATCTATAGGCTCTTAGTTGCTTGTTAGATCATTTGAAAAATGCTTTGTTTTCAAAATGGTTTTTGTGATGGGTGTAAGTTTGAAAATATTTTGCAAAATGCCTTTGTTGCGGCTAACTTTGTAATGATTCTCGTCTCTATAAGAATGCGTACAAAGTGTTGGTTTTGAAAATAGTTCAAAGAGATGTTTGTTTTTGAAGATCTTTTGAAAGTGTATGTTTGAAAATGGTTTTAGTTTAAGAGAAAGCAACTATGAGCGTCCTACCTACTCAAAAGGTCTATGTTATTTTCCTTCTCCTTTAGATATTGCTATCTTACTATTGATTGATAAGAAACCCCGTCGTTAGATGTGAAGGGACGGGCGTGGGTCAATCGTATAGTCATAGAAGGCAACTTATGAGACGTTTTAGCAATTTTCGTAAGGGACTAGATCGTTTACCGGAGGAAACATCGAGGGACATCGAGGGAATACGATCTTATTTATCGAGGGTCTTTGCTAAAATGCCCATATTCGAGGGACATGACTATTTTCCGAGGCAACAAGCGAGGTTATGCTAGAGGTGCACGTGTGTGAATAGTGTGTTTGATTGCATGCATTTTTGTCTTTGATTAGGATTTTCTAAGGTTGATTTTACCTTTTCATACACAACCTAATTACTAGCGTTTTATATAAAAAAAGTGGTAAATTGCGGAAAATAAATGTCCTACGCTATTACATATTTTGGGGATGGAGTATACAAATTTACAAATTGGGATTGCAAGAAATTAAACCTAATTATCTATTACAACCATATTGAATTTGAATAATGTACAAGAAATTAATAGAATATAATGTAAAAAGAAATGGATAGATTTGTTTTGTTTTTGTTATGAAAAGATTTTTATCCTAATAAACTAAAAATAAATAATTAGTTAATAAAAGAAATTTAAACTAATTTGATTAAAAAAGGAAAATATTTTTATATCTTTTTTTATATTAATAAAAATAATACTAATGATAGTAATAGATAAAATAATAAAGAAAATATAAAATAAAGAAAAATAAGTCAAGAAGGGATGAAAGTTGAATTTGAGGTGTTTTTGTGTAGAAAATAATTTTTGTGTGTTTGGGTCCAGGGCCTATTTTAGTTAGTAAGCAGGGGGTCATAAACATAAAAAATGTCAAAGCCCAACTATGGAGGCCCAAGTGTGCTTCCTGCAAACAAAACAACATGAGAAAAATATGAAAAATGACAAATGGTCTAGCTTGGGGTCGAATCCGGGACCTTCGACAAGGAAAGCTTTAGCGCGCGCTGTTTGTACCACTGGGGTGGTCTGTTTTAACCATTTGTAGAACGAACTTGTTTTTGAATGGTGAAATGTCCAGCTTTCACTCCCTTGTACGCATAGGCCATGATGACTCCATTTGTTAAGCTTCTAAAAGCCTCATTTCTCAGTCGAATCAAAAGAAATGTAAACATCAAATCTGCCTAAGATTTAAATATGAACTTAACCACATAATTTTCCACAGCTATGGATCTAAGGCTAGCATGAATTTTGTTCAATATATTTGAATAAAGAGTTCCAAGTTTAAGAAAAAATTACGTCTTAGAGTGAAACTTGAGGGACTTAGACAGAACCTCCAGGAATAGTTTGATGATGTATTAAACCTACTTTGATCTCCCTGAAGCTATTCCAGTTTCTACTTTGCTTTGAGGTCAGCGTCAGGAAACAAGGTGTGAGGTTATATGTATATGGTGTTTAGGAGTTCTTGGAAGCAAAGGCCAAGAGAAATAACAAGTGTGGTGAATTCAAAAATCAGGATTGATAAGTTTTGAAGTGTTTGATGATTTTGTTTGAGAGTGTTTTAAAGGTTTCAGCTTCTTGATTTTGACTCTCTCTTTTTCGTTGCCCAAAAGCCCCCTTTAGATGTTATGGAAACAACTTGTTTATAGATGAAGTTTTGCTGGAGTTTTTTTTTTTTTTTTGGGGGGGGGGGGGGGGGGGGGGGAACAAATAAAATTTGAACAGTTTGGGTATGTTGTTTTCATAGCTTTCAAGGTGCAACTTTTATATGCCAATTTGGTGCAAATTAGGAGCAGCATAGCAGGACTGTTTTGGAGTGTTGTGGCAGCATGGTGCATGGCTGTTTCATAGCAGTACAAAAGACTTGGGCTTGGTAGCATATATGACTTTGTTCAGTAAGAATCTTGAATACTTCACTCTTTTGTTTTGATCACATGGATCCACAACCTTCGACCAGACTCATCAAAAGCAAAAAAATACTTATTTCCACCAATTGTGTGTTCTTCGAATGGACCCATTGTATGTACTTTGAATGAACCAATTGTATGTTCTTCGAATGGACCATATTGTATGTCCTTCGAATGGACCATATTGTATGTTCTTCGAATCCATCAATGTATGTTCTTCGAATGGACCAATTGTATGTCCTTCAAATCCACCAATGTATGTTCTTCGAATGGGCCACCTACAACCTTCGACCAAACTTATAAATAATCAAAAAAATATTTATTTCTACCAATTGTGTGTCCTTCGAATGGACCATATTCATCTGAATGTGCCACTTTGAGCATGCAAGATGATCTCATTACCATAGTCAAAACGAAAGAATTTCTGGATTGCTTTCCTACCAGAAACCATCAGTTGATTAAGTGGTCAAAAGTTCAAATTTCCAAACCTCAAGTTGTAATTCATAGTGTAGAAACTATGTGTGTCGAAGGCTTTAAAGGTGGATTGAAGCAAGCCTGAAGGAAGTCATTGCCTTGTGGATTGAAGCGGGCATGAAGGAAGCCATTGGCTGGTGAATCGAATCAGGCATGAAGGAAGCCATTGCCTTGTGTATTAAAGAAAGCATGAAGGAAGCCATTGCCTTATGGATCGAAGCATGCATGGAGGAAGCCATTTCCTTGTGAATCGAAGTAGGCATGAAGGAAGCTACTTCCTTGTGAATCGAAGCAGGAATGAAGGAAGACATTGCCTTGTGAATCGAAGCAAGCATGAAGGAAGCCATTGCCTTGTGAATTGAAGCGGGCATGAAGGAAGCCATTTCTTTGTGGATCGAAGCAAACTTGCTCTTCTTCGATTTGTCAAAATAATTTATCCGCTTTGCCCTCTCAACAGTTTCCTCTTTTACTTAATGCTTGAAAACCCAATATGATCCATGAAAACTATATGGGGCATTAAAAATCCAATTGTACTTGTCCAAACCCAAACCTTAATTTGAGCCCAGTGCTGAGAAAGTGTTTTGAGCTGATCAAACCTTATGCAATTTTGAGCAATGGATATTTTTGTGAGAGAATTTTTGAGAAAAGAGAGGGCAAATTTTGGGGTACAACATATGGCAAGATCTAATAAAATAATATAGATAACCCTAATCAAGATCAAATAACTGAATTGAACCACTATTCACACACTCACCTCTAGGGTAACCTCACTTGTTGCCTTCGAATAAAACACTCATGTCCCTCGAGCGCGGGGATGCTTTAGCAAAGTTCCTCCGATACAAAAGATCATAGTCCCTCGATAATCCTTCGATGCCGCCTTCAGTAAAATGACCTTAGTCCCTTATGATAAATTGCTAAAGCGTCTTTACAAGTTTCCTTCGATGACTGTATGATGACTCACACCCGTCCCTTAACATCCAATGGATAAGGCTTCCTTCTAACTAATGTTAAGATATCACTATCTAAAGAAGGAGGAAAAGAACGATAAAGACTTTGAGTAAGGGTAGAATATTGTTAATTGCTTGCTCATGAAACAAAACATCTTTTCACAAACACTTTTCTTGAAAATATTTTCAAAAACAAACACTTTGTACACATTCATATCTGATACAAGAATCATTGAAAAGTTGTCGTACTTAGGCATTTTTTAAAAATATTTTCAAACATGTATAACACAAAGTATTTTAAAACAAAGTGAGCTAAGCGGTTAAGAGCCCGTAGATAACTACGGATGAAAAGGGTGCTAACACCTTCCTTTTTCATAACTTACCCCCTGAATTCAATAAATCTTGAAGGTCTTTCCTGTTCTTTTAACCCTTTCCTTATTGGATAAAATAAAAGTCGGTGGCGAATCTTGCTATCCAGAACATTTGTGATAAAATTCAAAAACAAGTCAGTTCTCCCACCGTATTACAAAACTGGAGACTCTGCTAGAGAGAACTAAAAGTGGGGTTACCTTAGAGTTAGATCACTTTTAAATGCTTTCCTTGTTTGATTTGTTTGCTTTATTTTTAAAGGGTTGCTTGGGTTATTTCTTGCAAAGATCCTATAGCCATATCTGGGGGACACTTTAGGTAAGTAGCAATAGATCTTGGAAACTATACGGTGTATACTAATATGGTTGAGATGATGGCTACGCTAGTGTGATACATTGGTTGGTACTGGTATCCCTCAAGTCAGTCGGGGAGCATACTAGGCTACTGCGTGGTGTCATAAGCACTAACTGACCTTAGAACCTTAATTGACCTAACTAAGCCATTAGAAGGTAGTGAGATAGCCGACTTTGGTATAGACCAAAGTTGGTTGATACTCGATACTACACTCATTGAGATTCGACTCCCGATTTTTTTTTGGGTGGCAAGTCAGTTGTCGGGATAGACAAAACTTGTGGGAAAGATCAGTGATATTGAGATCCCTAGAACCTGTTTACTTCTTTAAGACAGGTTGAGCCAACTAAAATTCAAGAGGAAACTTACCTACAAACTCCATGCAAGCCTTAAACCTAAGGCCTTTGAGTGATTTTCTTGTGTTTGATCATCTATTTGAAAATGATATCATGACATTATAACATCATAACATCATATCATGAATAACCATTTCGAGGATCTAGGAGGTTTATCTTTGTTCTGTGTCGTAAGGTCGTAGCTTCCAGTCGTAGGAATACTATCTAGATCAACTTCATAAAGATACCTTCCAAGCTCGAGGAATTAGTCTCAAGGGTTCCCAACAATTCTCAGTTCACCAAGAGACATGGTCACCTACTCAGTTTGGTTACTAATGGTTTCCAGGAAGACATTCTAAGCGTTCTTTTCCAGTTCTTTGATCTAAAGCATCATTGTTTTACCTTCCCGGATTATCAGTTGGTGCCCATAATGGAAGAATTCTCTAATTTTCTCGAAGTGCCTATTATTAATAATATACCTTTCACCAGTTTAGAAAAAGTTCCGAATCCTGAAGACGTTGCAGTAGCCTTACATATGAAACGACCGAACATTGTATATAATTGGGGAACAAGGAATGGAGTCAAGGGTTTTCTCCTAAATTTCGGATAGAAAAGGCTCATAGGTTTCTAGATGCCATGAACATCCGTGCTTTTGAGGATATGTTGGCTTTGCTGATCTATGGGTTGGTACAATTCCATAATCTGGACCAATTCATAGATATGAATGCCATCAAAATATTCCTCACTCATAATCCAATACCTACTTTGCTCAGAGATGTCCTGCATTCTCTCCATACTCGTACTATGAAGAAGCGAGGAACTCTTATGTGTTGCATACCTCTACTTCCCAGGTGGTTTATTTCGCACCTGCCCCGATCAGTGATAAAAAACGAACAAGGTATTAGGTGGTCTCAAAGGTTGATGTCACTCACTTATGCATATATCCATTGGTGTTCTCGATCTCAGGAAGATGTCGCTATTAATGATCACTACGGGGAATTCCCTAATGTACCACTCCTTGGTATAAGAGGGGGAATCACTTACAACCCTTCTCTAACTTTGCATCGGTTTGGTTATGCTTGAAGGGACGGTCTTCATGATATGCTCATCCAGGGTATTGTGTTCGACTATGAAAATGATCCTCAAAACTACTATTAAAGGTTTATACGTGCTTAGGGCACGGTCAACAATATTGATAGCAAGACTTTAGGAAACAAGAATTACATTCCTCTAGAGCCTTACCTCAGATGGGTGCGGTCTCGTGCTACAAATCTCAGAATACCATATCCTGCTATCCTACCAGTAATCGTAGATCTTGTTGTTGAAGTATATGTTCCTCATATCGTTCTTCATCCCGATATTCCTACTGACTTCAAAGAACTACAGAAGTCCTGGATTCGACTAAAGGAAGAAAGAGATACCTTCGAATCTCAGTTCTATGCTAGTGAGAAAAAAGTGTTGGAGCTGACGAAACGACTCCACGAAGAATAAAGCCTTAACGTATATGTAAACACAAAAAGGAAGCGTCCATGGGAGACTTGAATTTATATTTTTGATATTGTGTAACTCTTCTTATTAAAAACAATTATAATTTGAGCTTGTTACTAAAATTTCTCTTGTTTCCTTTTGTTTAAACAAATTTAAATCCCGCAACGATCCTTGAAAACATTGTATCTACATCTCATGCATCATTACATAACAGGTTTTCCAATACAGGTTTTTTCATCTTCTTGCTGTTCATTTCACTAAAAGATGGCTTTAAACAAACTGTTAAGGAACTCCAAGCTCATAATGCCCAATTCCAGGAGACCCTCCTGAATCTTGCTCAAGGACAGAAAGATATGATGGCTCTCATCGCCAAAAAGAAGAAGTCTCGAAAACCAATTGTTATAATCAACATGGGAAGAAGATTCAAAGGTCCTGCTAAACCAGTTCAAACTGCTGATATCACCTCTGATGAAGATGACAACCAAGAGGAGGATGGTAGAAGTGTCAGGGCTGAAGGTAGAAGCATCCTTGGTTCTGGTAAGATGCCTGAGGATGAAGACTATTAGGATGAAAAGTATCCCCCCCGCTGATGACATATACAAACAGCTGGAAGATCGCGTCAAGGCTATGGAAATCCAGAAAGTTCCTGGACTGGATTTTAGAGAGCTGGGTCTTATTTCGGCGGTAGTTATCCCTCACAAGTTCAAATTACCTGCTTTTGCTAAACATGATGGTGTGTCTTTCCCAAAACTTCATTTGTGATCTTATGTTTGGAAGATCCAACCTCATACTGCTGACATAAATTTATGGGTTCACTTCTTTCAGGAAAGTTTGTCTGGTACACAACTCGAGTGGTTCTATCAACTGGAAGGAACCAACATTTGTACTTGGGAAGATTTGGCCGCTGCCCAGATGGAGACGCCTAAAGAGATTATAGCTGAAGACACCTCTAGGAAAGAGTTGGAAGAAGTATTGAAAATAACCCGTAAGAGCAATTACAAGATTGTTGAACAACTAGGCAGACCCCATCCAAAACCTCCATTTTATCCCTGTTTATGTGATTTGAAGCTCGTGTGCAGGCTTTAGTAAAATTTTTGAAGACCGCTCACGTACCACAAGAGATTTCTGCCGATCAATTTGGAAGCTATGTTGCTAGTTTAACAATGGAAAATGGATAAGGTTTCTCTGATGTTGATTTGACTCTGGAAGGGAGAAACCACAAAAAAGCCCTGTATGTCTCCATTGAATGCAGGGGAACTACTCTGGCTCATGTTTTGGTTGATATTGGCTCTTCATTTAATTTTCTACTGAAAGGCGCTCTGGACACACTTGATTGCGAAGGGGTCATACTAAAACCCAATGATATTGTAGTTTGAGCCTTTGATGGGTCCAAAAGGATGGTACACATGGAAATGGATCTTCTGATCAAGGTTGGTTTGCAGATCCTTGAATCTACTTTCCATGTAATGGACATTCAGCTAGCTTATTCCTGCTTATTGGGACACCCTTGGATCCATGGGGCATGCGCTGTCACCTCTACCCTACATCAGAAATTAAAATATCCTGTGAACGGAAAGGTAGTCATTGTCTATGGTGAAGAAGAGTATATGGTTAGCCACTTGAACTCTTTCCGGTATGTAGAGATGGACGGCGAATTCATCGAGACTCTCTGCCAAACTTTTGAATTCATCCCTCCTGACTCGACTGAGGATGTCTATGCCATTCCCAAAGTTACTAGCGTCCCGCCCAAGATGGCTTCATTAAAGGATGCTAAAGCTACTGTAGAATAAGAGGGTTAAAGCGATGTATGTCGTGCTCGAGCTGGAAAGCCACCATTCCGCATCAACAACAATGGAGTTAATGCTATAGAAGATGCTGACTGTGATTATGACCTTAATAGTTTGATCTTTCCTACCATTGGCAAAGGGCTCAACAACTAGATGGAGGAAGACATTATCTCTATCTCCTTTAGTCAGGAGTAATAACTACATTTATGTTTTTTATCGCTTTCAAGTTTTGCCTTTGTAATATTTAAACAATGACTTTAAGCCTTGTGCCTTATGTTGTACCCCAAATTTGTCCTACCCTTTTTACTGTTTCTCTGGTTAGACTTTACATTTCATTCATACATGTCACGAGATTCATATGCATACCATTCATTTCATTAAATAACGCACTTGGGTTTAAGCATCAATATTTAGGCAAATAAGGGTTTAATTTTGGTTTAAAGAGACAAATTCATTTGGTTCTTGAGCAGTGGATTATGGAATGAAGTTCTTAGGTATCATGGGTTTCCTTCTTTGTCAAGTCACAAGGATATTCTTCAAAGTTATGGATTAGGGTTTCGATTATCTTTAACACTTCGAGATGTTTCTTCATCAATGTGCATCATCATATTTGGGCTTGTTAAATAATTCAAAATTATGGTCAAGGGTTTGTGACTAATATTGCAAGTATTTGAGCCATGAAACAAGAGATGATGTTGCGAAATCGTATGATAATCAAGGCATGTTTTTGTTACTTCAGTTACAAGTGACTTGTGTTTTGGACATCAAGGTTAAGGTTCTCATTGAGAGTGCAAGTTTGATTTGGACACAATATGAAGATTGCGGTTGGAAGATAAGGCAGATGGTTTACTTGAAATACAAGTTACAAAGGACATCTGTGATTTCTTGAAGTTCAAATTACAAAATCAAGATGTATCATTCAAACCATTCAAGTGGGAAATTTCAAATTTCAACCAAGATTCAAGAATTGTCTAATTTCCATACAACAAGTTCATCATTCACGAGTTCTAAGAAATATCATTCAAGTTTCATATTCATTGCATTTTTTTGGGCAATTTACAAAGCGGGTTACAAGTTGAATTACAAGTTACAAATATTTTGTTTACAAAAAAAGAAGATAAGTGTTCTTCAACTTTCTTTGATTCTTATTCAAGAGAATTCCAAGATCCTTTCTAGCCACGGCCTCTTCATCTTTCAACCTTACTTTTTCCATCCAATCCTCATTGCTCATGAAACAAGAAAGAGGGAAAGAGTTAGCCAACCATCAATATTTGAATAAGATTCCAAACGAGAACAAATTGTTAAAAGAGAATTTTCATTTCATCATTAGGGTTCGTATTCGGAATCAGAAATTCAAGGGGGGTTGATTTAATCATGGGCTATCTTCTACTATTTTGCAAATCACAAAAGTTTGAATTTTGGTTCACGAAAGGAAAAGAAATTCACAAACAATTTTACTACAAAAACAAAGCCAGTCAAAAGCATTGCCAAAAGTCAGGCCTGCTGCCCTGCTTATTTCTTTCAAATAAACAGTCCCAATTGGCCAAATATAAAACCCAAAAACAGCAACCCTCAACAAGAAAAACAACAAGCAGCGAAACTGCCAAACAACAACCCTCAACAAGAAAAATAGCAGCAACAACCCAAACTGGCAAGCAAAGCAGCAAAAACTACAAAAAAACAATAGTAAAAACTACCAAAAATAACAACAAAACTGGAAAGCAGAGCAGTAAATATAAAACTAAAAAACAAAAGCAAAACTGGAAAGCAGAGCAACAGTTAAAAAAACATAAAACAACATCAAAATTGGCAAGCACAACAGCCATAACCAAACAAAACAACAACAAAACTAGCAAAACAACAACAACTCACAAAAACCGAAAATCTATCAAATAGCCAAAACCTTAAATGTGTCATCATTTTCATAAAATAACAAACCCTTCATAAATTATGTGAAAAGAAGAACAACAGTTCTGCATCATAGACAGAAAAAGAGGAAAAATATTAAGATTAGAAGGGCTCACCTAAGCAAAACCAACAAACTAGCTGATGTACTGTCTAGCCCTGCAAAAAAACTAGCTGCAAAGAGCCAATTTCCAGCCCTGCCAAGTCTACACCAAGTAGCCTTGATGTTATCCCTATTATGTTGCCACAAGCCTCCAAAAAACCTATTACATTACATAAAGGCTAAACAAATATAACCTGCATCCTAAAGCAGAAAGTCAGCATACCAGAATTGTTTAAACTTCACCAAACTTCCCCCCAAAATTCCCTAAAATCCACCTATAAATACAACACAAAAATCAGTAGAAAAGGGAGAGGAAGGCAGCCCTCAAACCAGTCCACTAATAAAATTCATCTCTCTGCACTATCCCACTATAATCTTTCATCCACCTTACTCCACTCAAATCCTTCATACTCTACTCTTCAACCTTCAAATTTACAACCTGTATATCCCAAGCACCCTGTAACTATAATACTACTCATACACTGATGTGTAAGCAAAACTGGTCCCCTGCAATACAGAAACAACCATATTTCAACTAGTTCAATCATCTTCCTCAACAACCAAACATTCATCATATCCAACCATCAACCGGATTGCGGATCGAAAGCATAAAAGGAAGAATTCGCAGAATATAAAAGACGACCATACCTAAAGCAGTTCCACTAAAATTGTCAAATCTCCCACTAGTTAGCCCTTCTCTTTTATTTTATCCATGATGCTTACATGATGAAAAGGGTATGGGATTTGCTAGGGAATAGGGTTTATGTTGTGACTGAATGATTTTCTTTTTTTCCTATTGTTTCTTGTACATGTGTAATAATTCAAGTAATATAGTTACCTTACTAAGTTTATCTGACAAATGGCATAGAGAAATGATTCACATAAATTGATCATGAAACTCATAAATAAAACTCATATTAAAAAAAAGCAATTACAAGAAGAACTTGAAAAAACTCACCAAAAGAAATCGAAAATCTTCATCTCTCTTCCTCCACTGCAGCATTAACAACCTCATCCATTACCATCTCTACATAACACACACTATCATCACCTTCATCCGCAACTTTATCAATATTGCTTCTCAAAAAAGAATCTGCAATCACAACAAAGTTTCATATTTCTGCAAATCGCACACTTTTGTAACAAAAACACAATGCCTACGTACCTTTATCAGGCACATATTTATCCCTCTCAGCCATAGCTACCATTTGCTCCAATCACTACCGCTGCTCCTAATGTCCAACCACCATGAACCAAGACCTCCATCATCTCGTCTCTGTTCATGGATCAGGCCTCACCTTAAACCTAAAACTAAACTCTTAAAAAAGGGGCGAAATATCCACACGGTGCTACGATTTGATGAGAACTACACCATGCTACGGTATAAAAATGACGCAAAGAATTTGAAGGAGGTAGAACCTAGACCGGTTGCATGAAGGAGATGATGATAAACTCCTGAAAACCAGAAGGGAGATTCCTATTGAAAGAAAACCAGAGATGGATTTGTGGAGAAGATGAAGTGGGTTTGAGGAGTTGTGGTTATTGAGCGATAAAGAGATTATGGATGTTGAGATTAGAAATAGAGTTCATTGAGAGATATGGGAGAGTATTAACATGAAGAAAGAGACCAGGTGAGAAGGATAAGCATGAGGATCGTTGGAGAGATAATAGAAAGGGTTCGGTGAGAGAGAAAGAGAAGTAAGGAAGGTTAGCGGATGATGAGACAAGAGAGGCGTTTTTGGACTTTTTTTAGGGTTTGTTTAATCCTTGGGCTTTGTGTGAGCTGGATCCGGACCCTTTGTCCCGGTCTGGTCTAATTTTTGCTTGTTTTATTTTTATTCACTTTAGTCTTTTTATTTGTTATTAGCTTGGACCTGCATAATAGTTTATCCCAAGCCCAATAGATTTCTTATTAAACCCCTCGTTTTGTTTATTTGTTTTATTTTAATTGTTTTAGTATTTGTTAGTAATTATAATTAGCTTGGTTAATCATCTTTATTAATTTGTTTCACTTTTATATTTGATATTGAGTGATGGTTGATTAGTTTTTCTTAATTGATTTTATTTAATTTATCTAATTTTGATTAATTAGTTTCATTAAATAATTTCCATTTACTTAGTTAATTTTTTGTAATAATTTAATTGTTTAGTTGATTTAATTTGATTTTGTCTTGCACATACACCTGCACTTTTCAATTGTTTCTTTTTGTTGGTAAAAATGATTAAAAAAATAGTTAGAATTTAATTTTCTTTGATCTTACCATTAGAATATTTCATGACACGATTAAATCTATTTTTGATCATTTTCTATATTTATAGACTTTAGGATAGAATTCCCCCCTTCCATAACTGTACATGACAACATTAGGGTTACTTAGTCTTCCTCTTAACCTTTTTCATATTTTATAATTAAAACTTATCATTCACAAATAAAAAATCCAAAAACATTTAATCATTACTCGTATTCATTCTAAAACTCATAAAACACTCAACAAATCAAAACCTTCCCCAAAGGGCATGTTATCTTTGTTCTACCGCGATACAGTTCGTGCCTATTACTAGAATGTGTGCGTTAACGTTGCCCCACTAAAAAACACCAACAAACCAGCCATTTTCTAGAAGAACTATGGTGTTCTGATTCCTTCGCTGGATACATAGGCAAAGGGTTGCAAGACCCTCACGAACGCACTAATAAAAAACTGTTTCTTTCCCCTTAGCATGTATAGTTATAGATAAACACACCATTAGAAACGAACAAACAAAATGGATCCCGTTGAGTACAAAGGATGTGAGGGGTTCTAATACCTTCCCCTTGCATAACCAACTTCCTTACCCTTTCTCTTGGTCGCAAGAACATCTTATCCGTTCTCTTGTGGTTTTCTTGATATTTCCCCATCCTTCGGGATAAATAAAGTTTAGTGGTGGCTCTGTGTTTTTTGTAGGTAACTTTAACTCACGACTATGCTTGGGAATCTTGCTTTTGTGAGTCTATCCTAGTTTTGTTTATATATCTCTTTGGGTGTTTATTTATTTGCTTTATTTTCTTTATCACTTTACTTCTTTGCTTTATTGATTACTTTTGTATATATTGCATCACATTGTTGCTACTCACATATTTTGGATATGCTATTTCTTTTGTGATGTTGGGTTGGGTGATTACATTTGATAATTCCTATGTCCGGACTTGGGTTACATTTAGGATTAGGACGGGCGGTATAGTCATGCTAACTTTGAGGGAGTAATCACGAAAGAAGAAGGCATAAAAATCCCCCACTGAGTGGAGGTCCCCATTAAAGTAACATTTTTTACCGAGTAATTAGGAAGACATTATTGATTTTGACCTGGGAACCAGAGAAGCTGAGAGCCGTAGAACCATCAGCCCATCCTGGCCTTTTTAGGTGTAGTGCAAAGACTATAACATAGTAATCTGAAAATAGTTGTCACGCGATGCTGTACTCGAATGAGTTTTTCCTACAAATAATACTGATTACCGAGTAATTGGGAAGTATGTAATATCCAAAGGAAGAGTGTAGACTCTGAGGTTCCCCTAGAACCTTTTCCGGCATGTGATGAACCCCTAGTACATACCTTATGGGTGGTTACTTTAACTCTATCCATGTGACGTCAGAATTTTGATCCTGTTACTTTCAGTTTATGCAAAGGACTAGACAGTGGTTATCTAGAATATTTGGAGCTGAAATCTCATGTCATAGTGTTGTACCCCAATTTCCCCCCCTAATATCCCTTCATCATACCATGTTGATTCCATCACAACAAGATGACATTAGGATTCTTGGTTCCCCTCCCTATATTTAGCTTTGCTCTTTGAGGAATCACCAAGCACCTTGACTTGTGTTCTTTTGTGATCATGAATATTTTTGTCTTGATTTCTTCTTTTAATTAATAAAATGCAATGTTGGATTGTCTTTCTTGTTACTCATGTAGGTAAAGGCAATGAGATTCAACAAGTTGCTCCATGGGTTCATGGGTTTATTTCCATGCCCTAGTCAATGAAGCTTGAGAAGTTCAAACCTCACCATTGTATTTGTTTTGGAGGAAATGGAATGGCAAGGTTATTTTGGTTCACCACATTTCAAGGTTATTGAATTTGATCCAAAAAGTACAAGGGGTTAATGGAAGAAATAGTCATGTTTGGACAAGACTTTGTTCCATATGGTCACAAGTGCATATCTCTCTCAATTCTCAAGATATGGAAGTGGTTGTGGTTGATATGAGTTCTCATTCTCATTGTCAAAGTTCCTCAATGCATTTTTCTTGATCTAGGAGCTAGGGTTTTGAAATTCAAAGAAGCGTATCTTGCTCATCTTTTAGTATTTTTGAGTGGTTACAAAAACATACTTCTATTAAAAGGGTTATCAACAAATCACTTCAAAATTTTCAAAGAGTTTTCATATGTAAGAAACTTGATGAAGAAGAAAGATTACAAGTCCTCCAGATGAATCCCCAATTTTCCATGTGTGACTTCAATTGATCATAACTTGGTCAATTTTTATCACCTTGAGCCCATTATTTTTCCATAATTATCTTGAGGATGTGAAGTTTATGCCTTCTTTTATGTGAAAAGTGAGAAAATGGATGGAAGTTGCCTTAAGGATACAAAATATTATAGGTCATTTCATGATTTCTTGCCAACTTCAACAATCGATAACTCTCTCAATTTTTGGAGATTTTAGATGGTTCAAGTTTCATAATGTCATTCAAGTGAAAAATCCAAGTGGAAGGCCATGTTTGGATGCATTACATTATTGGACTTGAACCATTCAAAATCTCCAAAAATTGAGGGAGTTATGAATTGTTGAAGTTGGCAAAAATCATGAAATGACCTATAATCTTTTGTATCCTTAAGGCAACTTCCTGAAGGGGTGAAAAACACAAGAAGGGGGGGTTGAATTGTAAAACTGAAATCTTAAAGCAATTGACAAGATATTTTTATCCTGGTTCGTTTGATCTCAAACTACTCCAGTCCACCCGTCAAGGTGATTTCGCCTCTCTCCAACGAGGTCTTAATTCACTATATTCAACTGAATATTACAGACTGCTTTAACAACTGCTAAAGCCTTCTTGATTCAAACCACAATCCGGTTTGTCAAGGCAACACTTTCTTACAAAGGTATAAAACAATGTGTGTGAATGTTTTCTACAAAACTTTATCACAACTGTGATGTATACACAAAATGAAGCTTAGAAACTAGATTGCTAAACAGAATGAATATCAGAGTTTGGTTTAGCAAAACTGGTAGAATGAAGATTATTGTTCAGCTTTGTGCGTGTAGAGATTTGGAGAGCATTAGCCATTATAATCTTCGAAGCCTTGTTTATATAGCACTTGAGAAGATGAACGTTGAATGCAATATTCTTGATTCAATGCTAATAACAAGCTTTCCTTTTTGAGCAGATCTTGTCTGGAATGAAGCCGTTGGAATTAATTAGCGTTCAATGCACAGTACCGTTGCTTCTTCAATGCACGTTCTGGCTTGGCTCATTCTGATTCTGCTTCGCTGCTGATGAACTATTGTGTTTCTGTATCAGAGTGTTTACGTGCAGTTCTGTTCATCAAGCTTCAGCATGTACGTAAGTTGATCATCTGATCTTGACGTTCTGATTCAGCAACTTCTGATGCTGGTGTATGAAATCAAATTCTGATGCTGAAGAAGTGATCTTGCTTATTTTAATCAGCGTATCTGCAAGTCAGAGCATAGTAATTTTAGGCAGCATATAGTTCAAACATGAAACTTATAAATACTATATCTTTTCACTTTGTTATCATCAAAACTCAAATATAGGGTAGTAGATTCAAACATTGTTCTAACAATCTCCCCCTTTTTGATGATGACAAAAACTAGATATTTTAAATAAAGAATAACGTGAAAAGGTATCTGGGAAATGTTTCAGAGTTAAGAAGTAAGGAGAAATCAGAGTTAAGAGATACTCCCCCTGAGTTGATTACTTCCCTTTGATGATACGTGTACTTCAGGATCAGATCTTTTTCTTTCTTTGAACATCAGCTTATCAGAGTCTTTGACTTATCAGAGAGCAGAGCTTCAGAGCTTTTCCTGTCAGAGCTTTGCTTTGGATCAGAGTGTTAGGACGATCAGAACTTCATATTTGATCAGAGCAACATTGATCAGAGCTTCTACATTTTGATCAGAGCTTCTAGTCTTCATAGTGTTCAGGAGCTTCCTTGTGCCTGTAGACTTAAAACAAAACAGAAAAACATTTCAAGTAATAGAGTTAGAATGTTTGAGAATTTCTGTCTAGTTAGCCGTTATTGATTTTAAATATCATTCTTGTTCTCCCCCTTTTTGTCAGCAATCAAAAAGTATTGGTGATGTGCTAAAACAATTTTATCAGAAAAACTAATCATATTGATAGTCCAGAATCAGGGCAAAAGAACATTACAAAAACTTAATCAAAACAGTGCATCAGAAAAAAAATGAAGAAAACATAAAAAGGTTATGCATGAAAAAGATTTAAGGTTGAGGGGGCATGCGTGAGAACAGGCTCTCCAGCATTGCTTGAATCTTTTCAGAAGTTTCATTCTGCTTCTGAACCATGTTGACCACAGTGTCAATTTTGCTGTCCTGCACATCCATTCGTGCTTTCATCTTCTGATCATTCTCTTCCATCCGCTGCTGTAGACGCAAGTCATTCAGCCTTAATTCTTCCAGAGTCTGCCTGTCCAAGGCAGCTTGAGAAGTATCAGAAGGAAGAAGCTTCTCAGAACTTCCAGCGACATCTTCTGCTGGATTTTCTTCAGCCTGAATGGTCTTGTCTTCTTCTGATGGTTGCACCTTTGCAGCTTGCTCTTTCTCAGACCAAGATTCACTGTCCAGAGGGAGCACAACTTCTTGAGGCAGCTGACTTTCAACTTCCTTCAGCAGCTTGCTGAAGTTCTGTTGAGCCTGCTCATAGTTGACGTCCTGCAACTTGAGGGCTTCAGCACGTACCCATAGTCTGAACTGTGACCAGAGCTGGTCAGAAGCAGCTGGGTCAATCATCCTAGGACAGACTTGCTTTAAAGAAGCAATCCATTGCAGCACACCTGTTTCAAAATTCAAAATACCAGAGCCAACATCTGGTTGCTTTGGTTTGGGGATGGCAATTTTGTGTCTTAGATCAGCAAGACGTTCAAGACTTGTTAAGTCAATGAAAGTTCTGCTGGGGTTTTCAGCGGTTTTCTGAGAGGTTGTTTGTTTTGGAGGAGGGGTATCAGAATCAGATATTTCGATTGGTGTGGTAGGAGTTTTTGGAGGTGTCGATTCTAATGAGGATGGCAACTGGGGCCTGAAAACAGTGGTTCCACATGGCAACTGGATGGCCAACGGTGATGGTTGAGGTGAGTGAGGGTCAGAATGATGAGGAGAAGGGGTTTCATAGTGGTGAAACTCTGTTTGTGGTGAAGGTGGATTATTTTCTGGTTGGGGAGATGGAGGTGGAATCTCTGATTGCTCAGGGATCAGAGGTTCTTCTGAGAGTGGTTGTTGTTGTTGTGGTTCTGGTTCTGGTTGTTGTTGTATTTCTGGTTCATGTTGTGGTTCTGGTTGTGGAGGAGGAATATTTAGTGGTTCAGAATGTGGTTGAGCAGAAGCATGTTCACGCTCAATATCAGCTAGCACTCGATCAAGTGCTGGTGTTGTTGAAACTATTGGTTGTTTGGGAATCTTAGTTCTGGGTCTTCTGAGTAGTAAGGCCTCAGAAGGGTCTTCTGGTATGGTTTCATCAATGGTAGGGATTGGAATGGATATTCTGTGAGAGGTTTGAGAAGGGGCAGCAGATGTTGGAATAGTAAAAGATTTTGAGATAGGGGCAGCAGATGAAATACCTCTTTTCTTTGGAGTCTGATGAGATGTTCCTTCTGTTGGCGCTTTCCTCTTCTTTGTCTTCTTCTGAGTCACTTCTGGTTGGATTTGACTCAGATCTTTGATCTTCAGCTTTGAACCTGTATCTTCTTCCTTGTACGCATCTGGATACCTGAGAAACATCTCTGGTTTGGATTCCATTTCAGAAAATACCGGAAAATCACTCAGAGGCACTCTTCTGCTGGAGATATCAGCAGTTGAAGTAGCTCTGGGTTCCTTCTTAATATTTTCTATCAGCTTCATCTTTTTCAGGTTCTTAGCATTCAGCGGTTTTCCAACAGTTGGTTCAATAGTGCTCAGCACTTGAGCTTCGCTCAGATACTCTATCAGCTTATTCTCTGTCAGAATATCTGATATAAGCCTTCCAAACGGTATCCAGTCCCTTTTGGTCCTTTCTTCTTCTCTTGTTTCTTTGACACTGGTCTTGAGATGGTTGAACAGGAAGTGTGCCAGATTGATCTTTACCCTCTGATCAATAAAGTAGATCAGAAACTGCTGATCCACGTTTATATAATCAGGAGAACTTGTTGGTTTCCTGTGGTTGAAGCAGCCAAGAACAATCTTAGCCCATACTCTGCAGTGATCCTTCAGATCCTTAATTTTGCTGCTGGGCATTCCAAGAGTGAAAATTCTGTTGGCTACCACACCTACATCAGGGCATCTTTCAGCCATGTCCACACAACGGACTCCACCACCACTTTGACCGATTAGCTTTGCAATGAGATCTTCAGAAATCACTATCTTCTTTCCCATGACAGAAGAGATGACTAGATGTTTAGAAATCTTGGCGTGAATCCAAAATTCCTTGACTAGCGCTGGGAATGTTGGTCCAACCAACCTATCGAAGTACCTCTCCCACTTTTGAGCCCTAATTTCTTCAGTTAGGTCAAATCCATTTTCCTTCAAACTTTCAAAGTCGATGATTAACTCAGAGAGAACTTCAAGGTTCTTTACCGGTGTGAGAAGAGTTCTGAGGGGCACCTGATATTGTTCAGAGGTTTCTTTCTTCTGATTGCCTGCAGAAATGCTGGAGGATGCCATTGTTCACACTAAAAAAGCTTTGAGAATGATTTGAGAGAAAAAGGTTTGTAGGAGATAAACTCAGAAATATGCAGAAAATACTTGAGTGATTATGAGAAAGCGTAAAGAATAAGAGTGAAGGATTAATGTGCTTAAATAGAGTTTTTCAAAATTATTTTGAAAAATTAAACGTTTTTAAGAGAGAGAAAAAAAATCATGATTACCATTTAAGAGAATGATTACTTTTCATTAAATGCTTGCTGATTTTGGGGGATTTGAGAAAGATACTTAAAAACGGTTACCAGACATGTGTCTCAATGCACCCAATCAGCGCTTTTCCTTCTCAGAAGCGTGCACGCGTTCTGCTTCAGAGATTTGCTGATGATTGGATGACACTTGTTTGATGTAGTGATCAGCACGTCTGTCTTTGAGATTAGACTCTCAGATCTTTAGACTTGCATCTGATACAATCTGCATGTTCTATCTTTCTGAAAGAAGATTGATCAGAAGTTCACAGTAATATAATTACATTCTGAAAATATATGGAATTAAAACATTTTCATTCTGGGCATACTTTCATGCTGAGATGTTTCAGAATGAAATTGAACCTATCTTCTGAAAGGGGTTTAGTAAAGATATCAGCCCATTGATGGTCTGTATCTATAAATTTTAAGTTTAAAATACCTTTCTGAATATAGTCCCTAATGAAATGATGTTTTATTTCTATATGCTTAGCTCTAGAATGTAAAATAGGATTCTTACTTAAGCAAATAGCAGAAGTATTATCACAAAGAATAGGAATGTTACTCTCAAAAATCTGGAAGTCTTCAAGCTGACTTTTCATCCAGAGCATTTGTGTGCTACATCCTGCTGCTGCTATGTACTCAGCTTCTGCTGTTGACAGAGCAATTGTTGACTGCCTTTTGCTGGACCACGAGATCAGATTTTCTCCCAGAAACTGGCAGCTTCCAGAAGTACTTTTACGTTCCACTCTGTCTCCAGCAAAATCAGCATCACAGTAGCCTACTAAGCTGTAATCACTAGATTTTCTATAAAACAAACCCAGATTAGTAGTACCTTTCAGATACTTGAAAATTCGCTTAACAACTGTTAAGTGAGATTCTCTAGGATCTGATTGGAATCTAGCACAAATACATACGCTGAATAAGATATCAGGTCTTGAAGCAGTCAGATAGAGGAGAGAACCAATCATACCTCTGTAGACTTTCTGTTCTACACTTTTGCTTACCTCTTCTCTTTCCAGAATGCAAGTAGGATGCATTGGAATCTTTGATGGCTTACATTCTGAGAGGTCAAATTTCTTCAGAAGATCTCTGATGTATTTGCTCTGATGAATGTAAGTTCCTTCTGGAGTTTGATTGATCTGAATTCCTAGAAAGAATTTCAGTTCCCCCATGAGGCTCATCTCAAATTCTGCCTGCATACACTTAGCAAATTTTCTTCCAAGAGAAGGATTAGTAGAACCAAAAATGATATCATCAACATAAATTTGATAGACTAAAATGTCACTCTTAACTGTTTTACAGAATAGAGTAGTGTCCACTTTCCCTCTGGTGAATTCATTTTCAAGCAGAAAGTTACTTAGCCTTTCATACCAAGCTCTGGGAGCTTGTTTCAGACCATACAGTGACTTCTTTAGTTTGAAAACATGTTCTGGATGTTTTGTATTTTCAAAACCTGGGGGTTGGTGAACATAAACTTCTTCTTCTATATAACCATTTAAGAATGCACTTTTGACATCCATCTGATACAGAGTGATGCCTCTATTAACAGCAAATGAAATTAAAAGTCTGATAGATTCTAACCTGGCGACTGGGGCAAAGGTTTCTGTATAGTCTATCCCCTCTTGCTGACTATAACCTTGTGCAACCAGTCGTGCCTTGTTCCTGATGACTTCACCTTGTTCATTTAACTTGTTTCTGAACACCCATCTTGTTCCAATGACGTTGAATCCTTTTGGTCTGGGAACGAGATCCCATACGTCGTTTCTGGTGAATTGATTCAGCTCTTCTTGCATTGCCAGAATCCAGTCATTATCCAGAAGTGCTTCATCAATAGAAGAAGGTTCAATCAGAGACACAAGTCCCATAAGAGTTTCTTCAGAGTTTCTGAAGCTTGCTCTTGTTCTGATTGGATCTTCCTTTCTTCCTAGGATAGTCTCTTCTGGGTGATCCAAACTGCTTCTGGGTAATCTCTTCTGAGGTTGATCAGCAGCAGTTGTAGGATTTCTAGCATTGCTTCTTTCAGACGTTGAAGGAATGTCTGTGTTGAGAGCTTCTGATGACTTGTCTTCAGAACCTGCAAATTCAATTTCTATACCTACAAAAATTTCATTCTGCTTTGACTTTTCAGAGTCAAGCTTATCATCAAAACGAACACTGATTGATTCTTCCACAATCTGTGTTTCTGTATTGTATACTCTGTACCCTCTTGAGCGTTCAGAGTATCCTAACATAATACACTTCTGTGCCTTAGAATCAAACTTGTTCAAATAATTCTTCGTATTCAATATAAAGCAAGTACATCCAAATGGATGAAAATACGAAATGTTGGGCTTTCTGTTCTTCCACAATTCATATGGAGTCTTTTCCAGAATAGGTCTTATTGAGATTCTATTCTGAATGTAGCACGCTGTGTTTATTGCCTCTGCCCAGAAAGTCTTAGCAACGTTTGTCTCATTGATCATGGTTCTGGCCATTTCTTGCAATGTTCTGTTCTTTCGTTCTACAACTCCATTTTGTTGGGGAGTTCTAGGACAAGAGAAATCATGCAGAATGCCTTTGTCATTAAAGAATGACTCAAAATCTTTATTTTCAAATTCTCCACCATGATCACTTCTGACTTTAACGATTCTAAGATCTTTTTCATTCTGAACTTGGTTACAGAAGGTAACAAACACAGAGTGTGACTCGTCCTTGTGTCTTAAGAACTTTACCCATGTCCATCTGCTATAGTCATCTACGATTACTAACCCATACTTCTTACCACTGACTGAAGCAGTTTTAACTGGTCCAAATAAGTCAATGTGCAGAAGTTCTAATGGCTTAGAGGTAGAAACAACATTTTTGGATTTAAAAGAAGGTTTTGCAAATTTGCCTTTCTGACATGCTTCACACAGAGCATCTGAATTGAACTTCAGATTAGGAAGTCCTCTGACCAGATTGAGTTTGTTAATCTGAGATATTCTTCTCATACTAACATGCCCCAATCTTCTGTGCCAGATCCACTGCTCGTTGTTAAAAGACAGAAGACATTTTACGTTCTGACTCTTTAGTTCAGAAAGTTTGATTTTATAAATGTTGTTTTTCCTCTTACCATTAAACAGGATAGTCCCATCTTTCTGACTAACAGCTTTACATGATTTTTGATTAAAGATTATATCATAACCGTTATCACTTAATTGACTTATGGATAACAGATTATGCATCAATCCATCTACTAGCAGAACATTATTAATAGAGGGAAGATTTCCATTACCTACAGTTCCAGAGCCAATTATCTTTCCCTTCTGATTGCCTCCAAAGCCAACGTGGCCTCCAGGCTTAAGTTCCAGGCTTTGGAACATATGCCTTCTTCCCGTCATGTGTCGTGAGCAGCCAGAGTCCAGGTACCATGACTGGTGTTTCTGACTTGCTGCTAAAGATATCTGCAACATGTATTATTTTATCCTTAGGTACCCAGATCTTCTTGGGTCCTGATTTGTTAGTTTTGCCAAAACTCTGGTTGAATTTTGGTTTCACAGAGTGCTTACTGCTAGTATATTTGATGTCATGTGTGTGACCATACACAAAGTGTGAATTTAAAGGAGTGTGTTTAATGGTTAAATCCATGACATTCTTAGGTGTAGGAACCTTACCTTGGTATCCTATTCCTTTCCTGCCGTTTCTGCTAACTCCATAGATCATTGAAGCCATTCTGCTTCTATCTATGCTTTTAGCAAGGAACTTCTGGAAACTGTGATCATACTCCTTGATGATCTCATCAGCGTTGCTGGGAGTTTCAGAAATTGGTTCCTTCTGAGAGTTTTGTAAAGAGTTTTCTAATTTTGAAATTTTATCTCTCAGCTCAGAGTTTTCCAATTTGAGACTCACAGACTTATTAGAGTCAGATTCAAGATTCCTTTTCAGGTCTCTGAATTTAGCTCTAATCTGCTGATAACGTTCCAGAATTTCATTGAGGCTTTCAGCAAGTTCAGCCTTTGTAAAATTAACAGCGAAGTTAGGGAATACCTCTTCTGTGTCTGATTCTGAGTCTGATTCAGAAGCTTCACTATCATCTGGAATGTTAGCCATGAGCGCTATGTTTGCCCTTTCATCATCTGATTCTGAGTCAGCTTCAGACGAGTCAGAGTCATCCCATGTGGCCATGAGACTTTTCTTCTTCTCTCTTCCAAACTTCTTTTTGGGCTTTTCCCTCTGAAGCTTTGGGCAGTCACTCTTGTAGTGTCCTTGCTCATTGCACTCGTAGCAGATGATGTCTTTTGTGTTTGGCTTCTTGCTACTGGAGGAGCCTTCAGATCTTCTGTATCCGGAGGAAGAATCTGTCCTTCTGTATCTGGAAGAAGACTCGTTCTGATCAGATCTTCTGGGATTCCTGAACTTCCTTTGTCTTTGCTTCCACAGTTGATTTACTCTTCTGGAGAGAAGGGAAAGTTCATCTTCTTCTGATGAGGATCCATCAGATGTTTCTTCAACTGCCTGCAAAACTTTAGACTCAGATTTTCTGTTAGATTTTAATGCTAAAGGCTTACCTTGCTTCTGAGGCTCATCAGCTTCTAGCTCTATCTCATGACTTCTGAGGGAGCTTATAAGTTCCTCCAGAGTGATTTTGTTGAGATCCTTCGCTAGCTTCAGAGCAGTAACCATAGGCCTCCACTGCTTCGGTAAACTTCTGATTATCTTCTTGACATGGTCAGCAGTAGAGTATCCTTTGTCCAGAACTTTGAGACCAGCTACCAGAATCTGGAATCTAGAGAACATAGTTTCAATGGATTCAGATTCTTCCATTTTGAACGCCTCATACTTCTGAATGAGCGCCAGAGCTTTTGTTTCTTTGACTTGAACGTTGCCCTCATGCGTCATTCTGAGAGAATCAAAGATGTTCTTAGCTGTGTCTCTGTTGGAGATCTTTTCATACTCAGTATAGGAGATGGCACTGAGGAGGATGGTTCTGGCCTTATGGTGATTCTTGAAATCACGCTTTTGTTGATCAGTCATTGATTTTCTATCAATCTTCTGACCACTTGCATTCACAGGGTGCGTGTATCCATTTGTCACCATATCCCACAGATCAGCATCATGTGCTAGAAAGAAGCTTTCAATTCTGTCTTTCCAGTAATCAAAGTTTTCTCCATCAAAGACTGGAGGTTTGCCGCTGAATCTGTCTCTGTCCTCATTGTTGTCATTGCTGAAGTGAGAGTTGTTTCCTGCCATTGTGTTTTTCTGACGCTGGATCTTGTACTGACACGGTTAAGTGTTTTAGCTCAGAACCAGGCGCTCTGATGCCAATTGAAGGGGTGAAAAACACAAGAAGGGGGGGTTGAATTGTAAAACTGAAATCTTAAAGCAATTGACAAGATATTTTTATCCTGGTTCGTTTGATCTCAAACTACTCCAGTCCACCCGTCAAGGTGATTTCGCCTCTCTCCAACGAGGTCTTAATTCACTATATTCAACTGAATATTACAGACTGCTTTAACAACTGCTAAAGCCTTCTTGATTCAAACCACAATCCGGTTTGTCAAGGCAACACTTTCTTACAAAGGTATAAAACAATGTGTGTGAATGTTTTCTACAAAACTTTATCACAACTGTGATATATACACAAAATGAAGCTTAGAAACTAGATTGCTAAACAGAATGAATATCAGAGTTTGGTTTAGCAAAACTGGTAGAATGAAGATTATTGTTCAGCTTTGTGCGTGTAGAGATTTGGAGAGCATTAGCCATTATAATCTTCGAAGCCTTGTTTATATAGCACTTGAGAAGATGAACGTTGAATGCAATATTCTTGATTCAATGCTAATAACAAGCTTTCCTTTTTGAGCAGATCTTGTCTGGAATGAAGCCGTTGGAATTAATTAGCGTTCAATGCACAGTACCGTTGCTTCTTCAATGCACGTTCTGGCTTGGCTCATTCTGATTCTGCTTCGCTGCTGATGAACTATTGTGTTTCTGTATCAGAGTGTTTACGCGCAGTTCTGTTCATCAAGCTTCAGCATGTACGTGAGTTGATCATCTGATCTTGACGTTCTGATTCAGCAACTTCTGATGCTGGTGTATGAAATCAAATTCTGATGCTGAAGAAGTGATCTTGCTTATTTTAATCAGCGTATCTGCAAGTCAGAGCATAGTAATTTTAGGCAGCATATAGTTCAAACATGAAACTTATAAATACTATATCTTTTCACTTTGTTATCATCAAAACTCAAATATAGGGTAGTAGATTCAAACATTGTTCTAACACTTCCATCCATTTTCTAACTTTTCACATGAAATAAGGCATAAAGTTAGCATCCTCAAGATCATTGTGGAAAAATAATGGGCTCAAGGTGATAAAAATTGACTAAGTTATGATCATTTTAAGTCACACATGGAAAATTGGGGATTCATTGGAGGACTTGTAATGTTTCTTATTCATCAAGTTTCTTCCACATGAAAAATCCTTGGAAATTTTGAATTGATTTGTTGATAACCATTTGAAGAGAAGGATGTTTTTGGAATCACTCCAAAATACCAAAAGATGAGCAAGATATGCTTCTTAGAAGTTCAAAACCCTAGCTCTTAGATCAAGAAAAATGCCTTGAGGAACTTTGACAATTTTGAACAAACTTCTTGTATCAACACAAATGATTTGTAAATATAAGTTGTTGAGAATGATAATGAGAACGCGTAGCAACCACAACCACTTCCATATCTTGAGAATTGAGAGAGATATGCATTTGTGACCAATGGGAACAAATCCTTGTCCAAGCATGACAACTTCTCCAATCAACCCCTTATACTTTTTGGATCAAATTTGATAATCTTGAAATGTGGTAAACCAAAATAACCTTGCCATGCCATTTCTTCCAAAAAAAAATCCAATGGTGAGGTTTGAACTTCTCAAGCTTCATTGACTAGGGCATGGAAATAAACTCATGAACCCATGGAGCAACTTGCTGAATCTCATTGCCTTTACCTACATGAGTAACAAGCAAGACAAAAAAAATTGAATTTTATTAATTAAAAGAATAAATCAAGACAAAAATATTCGTGATCACAAAAGAACACAAGTCAAGGTGCTTGGTGATTCCTCAAAGAGAAAAGCTAAATATAGGGAGGGGAACCAAGAATCCTAATGTGATATTATTGTAATGGAATCAACATGGTATGATGAAGGGATCTTTGGGGTACAACACATAGCATATCATGACATCATACCATCATGTATATACATCTCATATCTAAGGAATTCCAAAGACATGTCTCGTTGGTCGAGCTCTTCAAAAAAATGAAAATTTTTATTAAAAAAAAGGGATAGACGAGTCTTTGGATTTCCTCATAAATGAAGATAAAAAATTAATTCATACTATCATGCATTCATTATTCACAACAAAAACTTATTGGTGTCCCTTTTCCATCAGACTTCAGCGAACAGCAAAGACGACTTCTCCACATCTCTAGCGTATAAGAAGCAACCAGCGCAAACTTATGGATCTTTTTGAAGAGAATCAGAATCCTCTCCACCGAGATATGGACACCATGGGAACTCACATGGATCAGCTTATGGAAACCCTTCATGCCATTATCAAGGGTCAAGAAGAGTTACATCAAAGTGTTGCCAAGCTTGCTACTGCTTCCCCCTCCACTTATGCTAATGGGAGGAATGATAATGAAAATGTTGAGACCCCTACTGGAGTGCCTCAGAATGATGTTGATGATCATCACGACATCATTGATCTTGATGAACCCCATGTGAATCTTGCAGTTGGAAATGTACCATGCTCTTGAAGAGAGTCTCAAGGCCATGGAGGGTATCCAGACTTTGGGTTTTAATACTACTGCAATGTGTCTCATGTCTGGGGTAGTTATCCCTCTCAAGTTCAAGGTTCCTGATTTTGACAAATACAAAGGCACCTCCTGCCCAGAGACTCATCTTCGTTCTTACTGTCGAAAGATGGCCGCCTATGCGGAAAACGAACCGTTACTGATGCACTTCTTCCAAGATAGCTTAACCGGGGCACCGTTGGATTGGTATATGCAACTAGAAAGAACTTATGTCAGCACTTGGGGCGAACTTGTCGACGCTTTTTTGAAACATTATCATTATAATGCTGCCATGGCTCCTAGTCGTACTCGGCTTTAAGGGATAATACAGAAATCTAAAGAATCATTCAAAGAGTATGCTCAAAGGTGGCGTGAACTAGAAGCAAGGGTCCAACCTCCTCTCTTGGATCGTGAACTGATTGATTTGTTCATGGGTACTTTACGAGGTCCTTATCTATAACACATGCTCAGTGGTACCTCTACTTCTTTCTATGATATGGTCATTATTGGAGAACATGTTGAAACTTATATTAAGGCTGGAACGATCCAAGGTATCCCTAATAATAACAACAACAATACTTGCATTGGTAGAAAGCCGTTTATTGTTTTCGTCAAGAAGAAAGAGGGCGAGACTAGTGTTGTCACCACCAACCAAGGGAAAGCTCCTACACATCCTCAAGTTTGATTTCCTTATTTTCCAACACCTCATACAGTTCCTAATCAATATGTTTATCAAGTGTATGTTGCTACAACTCCAACACCCTGGATGGCCCAACAACAGCCTTTCACTCCTCAAACATAATATCTTCCACAATAGCAATTTGCACCACCTATAAATTATCAACAACAGAATAAAAAACCTCAAGGTCTAAGAGCTCCACAAAGACAAAGAGCGCTCGGAAAAAGATTTGATCCCATTCTTATATCCTATGCTCAGCTTCTCCTTCAGTTACTTGCCAATCAGTTGGTTCAACTGCATGAACTTGGTCCACCTCCAAATCCTCTCCCAAGGGGGTATGACATTAATGCTCATTGTGAATTTCATTCTGGAGCCCCAGGCCACACGATTGAGAACTGTAGAGCCTTTAAATGTAAAGTTCAAGACCTTCTCAATGCAAAGGCCATAAATTTCAACCCTGTTGGTCCCAATACTTAGAATAATCACATACCTCTCACCCAGGGGCAACGGTCAATGCTATTGAAAAAAGTAGTGAACAGACTCTGGTAACAAAGGTTGACGAGATCAAGATGTCATTAGGAGAAATTACAGAACATTTGTTGGAGCACGAGGTGCTACAGAAACTCCATCATTTTTGCTTAACATGTTCCTCTAAACCTGGAGAGTGTACTAGTTTGAAGATGGATATCCAATATCTAATGGATGAAGGTGTCCTACAGGTAGAGAAGGTATTTTGAGAAGAAGAGATTGATGTCTTAGAAATTCCTTATTATCCGAGAAGCATCTCAGTAACACCAGGTACCCCGTTGACAATTCAGGCTCCTACTACCCCATTAATAATTCAAGCTCCGGTTACCCCTGCGACAACTCGAGTTCCTATTCCTCCTCTATGTAACAACTAGAAGGCCATTCTGTGGGAGTATAATATGGTCTATATTCTTGGGAAGAAATATGAGTGTCCCACAGTAGCTGACAAGGGTATTACCAACATTGCAGGAACTAGTAACGTGACTCGTAGTGGCAGGATCTTTTCTCCCCCACCACCGCCTCCCAAAGAAACTAACACTGATGCTTTGGCCAAGGTAGGGGAAAGCAAGTGATTGATAACCAACCGGAACCTTCTGTAGGACAAGAAGCGGAGCAACTTTTGAGGATTCTTAAGAGAAGTGATTACAAAGTGGTGGATCAACTAAATTAGAAGCCGTCCAAGATCTCCATATTGTCTCTCCTCTTGTGTTCAGAGACCCACTGCAATGCTTTATTGAAGATTTTGTGTTCCGCCCATGTTACTCAAGACATTTCTGTGGCCCAGTTTGAAGGGATCGTAACCAATATTGTTGTAGGAAATTGTTTGGGTTTATGTGATGATGAGCTCCCAGTTGAAGGCAGAGCTCACAACAAAGCGCTTCTCATTTCCATGAAGTGTTTGGATACAGTTTTATCTTGAGTTTTGGTAGATACGGGTTCTTCACTCAATGTGATGCCTAAGGCTACTATGTTTAAGCTGAATATGGACGGGGTGATGATGAGGCCTTCCACCATAAATGTTCGAGCATTTGATGGATCAAGGAGATCTGTGGAGGGAGAAGTGGACTTTCCTGTCAAGATTGGTCCCCGCACTTTCTATCTATCATTCTATGTTATGGACATTTGTCCATTCTACACTTGCCTTTTAGGTCGCCCATGGATCCATGTAGCAGGAGCCGTGACATCTACTCTTCATCAACGCCTGAAGTTCATTGTAAATGACAAAGTCGTCATCGTTTGTGGAGAAGAAGATATAGTGATTAATAATCTAACAACCTACCGTTATGTGGAAGTGGAAGGTGAGGTGCAATAGTTTCCCTTTCAAGCTCTAGAGATTGTTTCTGTCGACAAGTTCCCAATTATGGAAGGTAAGAAGTATGAAGCCCCTATGGCCTCTTTGAATGATGCTAAAGCCCTCATAGAAGCTAGATCTCCCCATGATGGTTGGGGAAAATTGATTGAAGTACCTGAGAAGAAAGATCGACGTGGTCTTGGGTATCAGCCATTGTCATCCGTGCAAGCTAGTTTGGTTCCCCTAAAAGGAAAGTAGGTTCCCCCAATTTATGAAGTGTTCATCAGTGCTGGTACAAGCAAAGAAGGACAATTTCTCTCAACAGATGATGAAGGTGACGATGAAGATGTTTCTAGATTTATCTATCAGGTTGTGCCGGACCAGGAGCTCAGTAATTGGACTGCCATGGACATCCTTGAAGTTGTTTTCTTTGATGTGTAATTTTTTGTTTCCATTAAGTCACATGCCCTGTCCAAGGCATAGATACAGCTTGTAGAAGGGGCCCCTTATGTTTCTATGATACGGTGGCAGAACCGACTATTAATACTGGTTTTGCATTTTGTATTCGTAAATGTCGCGGTAAGCAAGAGTCGCCACCGACTTTTCTTTTATCCAATAAGGAAAGGGTGAAAAGAACAGAAAAAGACCTTTTTTCGAGATTTTTGAGCAATGGGGGTAGATTATGGAAAGGGAAGGTGTTATCACCCTTTCCATCCATGGTTTTCCATGGGCTCTTAGGTACTTGCTCATTTGTTGAAATTTCTTGTGTTTGTGTGTTTTGAAAATTGTTTTGAAAATGCCTTAGTGCGGCAATTCACTTTATGGTAACTCTTGTATCAGTCCTCAAGAGTGTGATAAAGTGTTTTTGAAAACTTTGTTTTGAAAAGTGTTTGAAAGTGTGTAAAAATGATTGTTTGGGCAAGTACCTAACAGTTATCTACCTACTCGGAAAAAGACTGTTCTTTTCCTCCTATCCTTTAGATCGTGTTATCCTATTATTAGTGAGTAGGTAACCCTAGTCGTTAGATGTTGAGGGACTATCGAAAGGGACATATTAGTCATTGAAGGAAACATGTAAGGATACCTTAGCATTTCGAAGGGACTATCATCGTAAGATCATTTCTCGTAGGCAACTCGAGGGACATTTAGGGACTATGATCTTTATGATGACTTTAAATTTAGGGTCTTTGCTAAGAGTATCCCTATGTTCGATGGACATGACCATTTTCAAAGGCAACCAAAGTGGGAAATACCCTAGGGGTGCAAGTGTGCAATAGTGTGCTATTTCAGATCTTTTATCTTCCAATTTAGTGATCTAAGATTGATTAAGCATGCACACCTTGGTTGCTAACAATTATATACAAGTATATACAGAATATAAAAGCGATAAAATAGAGGTCCTACGCTATTACAAGGCTTTGGTGTAGGTACATAAGGGATTAACTGAAAGTAAAAATGCGGAAATTAACACCCTAATTAAGCTATTACAAACCGGGCGCAGTTACATAATAATAAAAATAATCGTATAAAAAGGTAATGACACGCAAAAAATTAAGACGGGAACAAGTTCTAAACCCTAAAAACATAATTGCTTATTGAAAATGTTTTTTGATGTTTTATGAAAACAATTAGAAGTTGAACCTAATTTCTAACTAATTTTAAATTTTAAAAAAAGGTTAAAGTTTAATTAAATTAATTTTATTAAGAAAAATTCTAAATCCTAACTTTTATGATTTTTTCTGATTTTTTCTGATTTTATTGGAAAAAATGAATGAATAGAAAATATAAACTAATTAACAAAAACTAAAATTAAATAAAATAAAGGGAAGAAAAATGGGCCCGGATCGAAGAGGCTTGGGTTGCCTTTCGATCCAGGGGGCTGATCGAAGGCCTCGTTCGAAGTTCTTGGGGGGTGCTAGATCTGCAAGGAAATACGTTAGAAATTGAATATGTAAGGCCTGGGATTCAAAGAAGCTTGGGTTGACCTTCGATCCAGGGGGATGATCGAAGATGCCTGCAAGACTGCACGCCCGTGGTATTCGATCTGGATATGACATCCTTCGATCTGGAATTCTGCAAGGAAGTTTGTTAGAAAAAAACCCAAAATATATGACCTGGGTATCGAACCCAGGTCCTTTTCGCTGCAGCACACCTTCCTCACCAACCTGGTCGAAAGATATTTATTGGTACAAACGAATCTGCAAAGTTACGTTAGAAGCAAAAACACAGTATTTAACATAAATATTAAATCTGCATGCTTAGTGGACCCCTATGGTATTAACCCATCGAAAACGAACTACAGCTGTACAAATCGAAGGTAAGCTCAGATCGTGCCCCAACAATGGCACGATCTCAGTCATGTCTTTTTGCTCACATGTAACATACTCAAACAAACATGAATATTAGCAGCAATATGTATATATATTCAACGTGAATTTAAATTACATTTAACAAGTTTGAGATCCAAGGCCAAATTACCAACATGGGGGTTGTATGAGGGATGCTTCTGCGTGAATCCCAAGAATACGATTCAAGTGTTAGTCTGGACGGACATTGCGTGCAAAACTGGTTTTTAGTTTGACAATCTTTGGCAACTTTGTTGAATCTCGTGGGGTGGGCAGCGTTTTTTTCTAAGGCAACCTCCGTGTATTTTTTTGTCTGGCCCTTTGTGTGGCTGCTGTGCATGTATGAATTCCCCCCGTTTTCGTTTGAGGTCTTGAGGTTTATATAGACAAAGGAAATTAGGTCAACGTTCGTGTATCAAATCTTGGTCCATTATGATGAAGAGATTTGATTTGATTTCTTCCTAAAGACTTGCTATTTTTGATTCAATCAAGTACCAATTAATTGCATGCGTTATTTCCAGCCTTTTATGAGTTGTTTGGGCCTCCAACACGATGAACATAGAAAGCTGACCTTCCCTTTACAGATCCACTTATCTTCGAATTTTCCCTCTTCGATAATTCTAAGCTTCGCTTCGAATTACTCCAGCTTCGATGTCACACCCCCTTCGATTGAGACTCCCTCTGCTTCGATTGTATATTTGCAAGGACAACATGCCATTTTGAACTTGGGGTGAACCTGGACAGGTTGGGATATGTATTTTTACTTAGTCATGCCAACCTATTTCATTCCTTCGAATCTGCCTTCTTTGCCATCTTCAAAGTCTAATTCGAATCTATTCATCTCATTCCCTATTAGACAACTTCGACCATCCCTTGGCCTTGTGGTGGGTCTAAATTCTGATTCGAAGTGTTCAGAACTTCCTTCATCAGAGCATCTTAGATTAAGACAAACTTTGCACTGAAATGCCATTCGAAGGTCATTTCATTTTGATGTTCTGATTGAGGTAAAGTCTGAAGTTCCAGTCGAAGGACCCTCTGAAGTGCCAGTCAAAGGACCTTTTGGAAGTCCAATCGAAGGGCATTTGTCCATACCAATCGAAGGACCTTTGTCCATACCGATCGAAAGGTACTTGTTAAAATGTCAATCTAAGTGTCTTGTTCAGACTCCAATCGAAGTTCCTTGTTCAGATTCCAATCGAAGAACCTTGTTGACCGATCGAAAACTTCGTTCCGCTCTCTTCGATTTCCTTCTGTTTGGACCAATCGAAGTGATTTTAAAATTCCAATCGAAGACGCCTTTTTTCGGATGCCAATCGAAAGACATAGATAAGATGCGAATCGAAATGCCTTGTTAACAAGCCAATCAAAGGACCTTTGTCCATGCCAATCGAAGAGCGCTATGCAGGTGCCAATCGAAAGGAATTTTGGAGATGCCAATCGAAAGGCGTTTTGTAGATGCCAATCGAAGGAAACTTAGAAACATCACTCACACATTTTCCTTTTCTTTAGGCAAAGGTTTATGACCAACCATGTAAGGGAATACCTTGGGAAACATGAGAAGGCAAATTTTGGAGTACAACAGTTGCCCTTGTTCAATCTTCTTAAACCCGTAGATGTAGATTGGCTGGTCTGCCTTTCGTGATCTGAAGGTGGAAGATGATTGAACACTAGAGTGCCAAGAAATTTGCACTCGCATGACATAACACTGATGGTTGACGATGTCGGGAATGGGTTTACAAATGCCATTTGGAGAAGATGACAGAGATTCGTCGGAGATGGGCTTAAAGATGCCATCCACAGAACATGACAGGGAGCCGTCGAAGATGGGCTTAGAGATGCCATCCAAGGAACATGACGGGGAGTCATCGGAGATGGGCTTAGAGATGCCATCCAAAGTAGATTCTGAATTCATAAGAAGTCTCTTTGTGGGGAATATAGTCTAGGAACTTCAGTTGTCCAAGGCTCTTCTGAAGAGTTATCTCTTGACTGAAAACGTATTAGGAAGAGCCTACGTAGGGCTGTTTCAGGATGAGTCTGTGTTGGATTGCCTCTGGAGGGTTACAATGAAGGAATCTTTGATGATTTCTACGTCAATAAATAATGAAGGAATCTTTAACGATTTCTACCTCAACAGATAGTGAAGGGATCTTTGACGATTTCTACCTCAACAGATAGTGAAGGAATCTTTGACGATTGCTACGTCAGCAAATAGTGAAGGAATCTTTGAAGATTGCTACCTCAATAGATAGTGAAGGAATCTTTGACGATTGCTACCTCAACAGATATTGAAGGAATCTTTGACGATTTCTACCTCAACAGACAATGAAGGAATCTTTGACGATTGCTACCTCAATAGATAGTGAAGGAACCTTTGACGATTGCGACCTTAACATATAGTGAAGGAACCTTTGACGATTGCTACCTCAATAGATAGTGAAGGAATATTTGATGATTTCTACCTCAACAGATAGTGAAGGAATCTTTGATGATTTCTACCTCAACACATAGTGAAGGAATCTTTGACGATTGCTACCTCAACAGATAGTGAAGGAATCTTTGACGATTTCTACCTCAACAGATAGTGAAAGAATCTTTGACGATTGCTACCTCAAAAGATAATGAAAGAATCTTTGACGCTACCTCAACAGATAGTAAAGGAATCTTTGACGATTTCTACCTCAACATGGTACCATACATTTGTCTGGTAATGTAAGTAGTTGATGATATTTGTCTGTTTATAGACTTTTAGCTTAAAAGATACAGGGTTAGCTGTATGTAGAGTCATGATGCATGAAGTGTAAATGATTCTCTCAAAATAAATGAGATTGGGATGTATGAATTTGTACTCATATGCTATGACGTTTGTAGAATGATGTATGAATTTAATATGTGAATGTATCAGTTGTTCTATTGCAGCGCTGTTGAATTAGGGAAAATAAATCCCTGATTGCAGCTGGCGATGAAGAATGTAGGTCTTCAGATTTTGTTAAAGCTGAACTGCTGGGAGATGATCTTCCATTGTTAGAGAAATAAACTCTGTTGGGGAAGGAAAGCTCTATGCACTGCCTGAGGATTTTGTGAAATCCTGTTGGGAAATCCTGAGAAGTTTGACGACTTTACTGGGGAAAAGCTGATGTCGGAGCAGTAGCTGGAAATTCATGCTCTTCCGGGGATACAAGAACACCTGACATCACTAGGTTGTAAGCTGAGGATATGGCGACGACCTTTTAGTAAGATGCCCCTGCCTCTGTACCTGCTGGATAAAGTACCTGCAGAGACTTTGTGGATGGTTGAGTATCATCCTAACTTCTGGGGTGCTTGGTAAATGATGATCAGGGTGATAAGTCTTCTAATGGTTAGACAAGTGACGAGATGATGGGATGTAGTCGTACGCTTTAATCCCTAACTTTTGCCTGGACTCTCTTTTCAGATTTTCAGTCCACTGGGATACCCTTTTTTGCTCAAGCCACCTTTTCAGGTTTTCCACTTGCCGGGTGTACACATTTTTTGTTTTTATCCTTAATTTTTTCCCACACCCTTGTGGTTCGCCGAGATGCCCTTATTTTTTCTTAGGCCAGTCAACCTAGCAGGTCTTTGTTCATACGTAGTCTTTTCTGACTATGTCCATGTTCACCGGGTATGGAGAATTGTCACTGTCCATAGTAGTAAGTGTTGCCACACTTCCAGAAGATGTTTGTTTTATTGTATGGGATTCGTTGCTGGAATTCATGTCCAATCCCCAAGTGATTCAGATGGAGATCTCCCCCTGGCTATTCGGCATTTTTGAGAGATTCCATGAATCTTGACTTGACTGCCCCAGATCAGCTGGACACCATGCCATGCCCCTTGGTTGGAAGTATTTTTCCACTTGAGGTGATCCTTTTCATTGAGAAGGTTTTTGTTCACTGAATATTCATTGTGTGAATTTATCTGCCATTTGAATAATTAATCATATGCAAACAATGGTATTTTAAGAATGCAAAGCTTATGTCTGTCTTGAAGTTTGAAAATTCATTTTTTAGTAAAACAAATTTTTCAAGAGGGTGATATCAACTCAAGATTTATAGCAAGTCCTACAGGAGTCGGAATACCTTTTGTAAAAATATGCTTTCGAACTAACCCATGCTTCAGCTAGGACTTTTAAGGGTTATATCGTGGCCTGGTTCAAGGTTTAAGAAACAAATAATAAAGGCTCAAAATGTAACCACCTGTTATTCGTGATGTTCTTCAGTCCTATGCTCAGTTAATTATGCATTTTGAATCCCAATTGAGTCGGTCATCTTGTCCTTGATGTTCCGATGATGGCTCGGATAGTGAAAGTTTATTTGAAAGAGGCAGTCATTTTGTAATCTTTTTTTTTGTCGAGGATTTGTAGTAACCTCTTTTTTTTTGTTTTCTTTATCCCTTCTTTTGCCTGAATTGTTTCTTTTGTGATTACAGTCAGCGGGATGCCCCAGTTTTTTCTTAAGCTTCATAGGTTTTGACTTAATGGGCTTTTATTTTGAGAGATAATGACTGCCTGTTCTTAATGATTATGCGGAACCATCACCATCTTTTGGAGAGCATTTTATACACTATTTGTCGTGTATGAAAGGAAAGCTAGCGACTGAATGCACCTTTGAATTAACTGAGAAAGCTACCCTGCCCCAGGTTATAATTAATGGTTTTAATTTGTGTGAAAAGAAAAACTCCTACTTCTTTGGCTCAAAGGGGTTGACTAGGGATTATCTTCCTTATAACTCCAGTGTTAAGGATTTGAAACAACGCCTGTACATCGTTAGCGGGATCCGTTCAAAAGCCTACTATAGAGATTGTGGTATAATTTTCGTCATCCTCCCTCTAAAGGCTTACATCTTTTAATCAAGAGTCGAATATCATAAAAAGGAAGTAAAAACGCAGTTTTGAAAATGTGAATACGAATGAATTGATTCAAGACAAACATACGCGATGCATTGATGAAATAACAACGTTTGATGCGAATAAATGTTCGAACAATCAAAAGAAAATTACAAATTGAGAATTCTAATGAACAAAAGCCTCTCTGTCTGATCTTGTCACTTCAGATGACGTGCCTTGGAGGGATGGCAGAAGAACTCAACCTGGCCATCTTGTGTAAACTCCAACACTCCTTCATCAATCAAGTTTTGAATTTTATATTTCAACATCCAATAATCATCAGTATCCTGCCCCAGATTGTTGGAGTGATATGCACACCTTGCATCAGGATTGTAGTTAGGGGAAGAAGTTTTGGGGTTCAGATGAGGTCTTATCAATGTACCCAAATTCATCCTCAACATATGTTGCAATGCCGGAGACAATGGTATGTTTATTTTGGTAAATTTCTTCTTAGGCTTGTCTTGCCTTTGTTGATTACCCCATTGTGGTTGGCGAGGTTGTGGTTGGATCCGTGACGTAGCATCAATTTGGAAAGGTCCACTCTACACCAGACCCACTTCTTGTGTCGTCAGAGGCTGATCAATGACTTGATCCCCAGTCTCGACCATTTATTTCATACGGTTGCGACCGTCTTGATGAAGTTTGCTGACAAGGATTCTTAGCTCCTCTTATCCCTGGGCTAGGATTTGGATAAGATCCATTTGACTAATCATCTGAGTTCTCATCCTTTCCATCTCAGCTTGCAGTTGTTCAACCTGGTCATCCTTGTTGTTGTCAGGATGTTTCTTGGTCATATTCCAAGCGAGGAGTGCTTTCAATTCTTACTGCCCCTTGTATAGGTTTAGGAACATTTCCATGAACCGAGCCTCTTGAGTTTGGAGATCTATGTCGTCTTGTTTGAGAGCTATTGCTGAAATAAACAACGAGAACATGAGAGACTTGTACTGGAGACTACCTGTTATGCAATGACATGTATGATATGCAAATGTTTTCAAGGATCTCGCGGGGTAAACAAGAAAAAATGTTAATTGTTGAACTTTACAGCTTTAATTGAAGCACTTCGTATTGTTGAAGGTCCTTCTACAAGAGTCAAGCTCACCATATCAAGTTTGTCATAGCCCCTGACTCAAGTTATCGTGTTTTGATCTTTTGACGAGATTGGCTAGAGGAAAATAAATCCCCTTGCCCCTTGCTAGACGCCTGGTTCATCATAACCTGCATCACAGGCCCTAGAGATCCTTGAAATGGTTACTATGATATGTCATGTTATGATGATATGATGTGTATGCTATGCATCAAGCAAGAATGCAGGGTAAGAAACCAATTTATTGGATTTATACAAATAAGGTCCTGCAAGGAAAACAAATAAAGCCCTGCAATGAGTTCAAATTGTTAGGCAAAGAAAGCAAACAAGTCATAGAAGTAGCCTTAGGTTTAAGCTTGCATGGATTCCATAGGTAAGTACCCTCTTGAAGTTTAGTTGGCTCAACGTGTATTAGAAATAGTAATTGGGTTCTAAGGAGTCTCAATATCACTGATCTTTCTTTATCGAGCATTATTTCATCTTAGCAATATTTTCTTGCGGCCGAAAGTCCGATCTCAATGAGTGTAGTATCGAGTATCAACCGATTCCCAGCTTTACACCGAGGCCGACTATCTCACTACTTTCTAATGGACAAGTTTGTCCAACTAAGGTTCTAAGGTTCGTTAGTGCTTCAAGACACCATGTGGCGGCCTCGTATTCTCCTCGATTCAACACAAGGGATACCGATACCAACCAAAGTGTCACACCAACACAGATATTGCTTCAACCATATCAGTCTACACCGTACAGTCTCCACGATCTATTGGTGTTTACCTAAAAAGATGCCCCAGATCTGGGTATATGATCTTTACAAGAATACCCCAACAAACCCTCAAAGATAAAGCGGTCAAAGCAAACAAAGAAAGCAATTTTAAAATGATCTAGACCCTAAGGTAAGCCCCATTTTATAATTATCCCCATCAGAGTCCCCAAATTTGTGATACGGAGGAAGAACCGACTATTAATACTGGTTTTGCATTTTGTATTCGCAAATGTCACGGTAAGCAAGAATCGCCATCGACTTTTCTTTTATCTAACAAGGAAAGGGTGAAAAGAATAGAAAAAGACATTTTTTCGAGATTTTGGAGTAAAGGGGGTAGATTATGGAAAGGGAAGGTGTTAGCACCCTTTCCATCCATGGTTTTCCATGGGCTCTTAGGTACTTGTTCATTTGTTGAAATTGCTTGTGTTTGTGTGTTTTGAAAATGCCTTAGTGCGGCGATTCACTTTATGGTAACTCTTGTATCAGTCCTCAAGAGTGTGATAAAGTGTTTTTGAAAACTTTGTTTTGAAAAGTGTTTGAAAGTGTGCAAAAAGGATTGTTTGGGCAAGTACCTAACAATTATCTACCTACTCGAAAAAACATTGTTCTTTTCCTCCTATCCTTTAGACCGTGTTATCCTACTATTAGTGAGTAGTTAACCCTAGTCGTTGGATATTGAGGGACTATCGAAAGGGACGTAATGGTCATTGAAGGCAACATGTAAGTATACCTTAGCATTTTGAAGGGACTATCATCATAAGATCATTTCTCGTAGGCAACTTGAGGGACATTTAGGGACTATGATCTTCATGATGACTTTAAATTGAGGGTCTTTGCTAAGAGTATCCCTACGTTCGATGGACATGACCATTTTCGAAGGCAACCAAAGTGGGAAATACCCTAGGGGTGCAAGTGTGCAATAGTGTGCTATTTCAGATATTTTATGTTGCAGTTTAGTGATCTAAGATTGATCGATTAAGCATGCACACCTAGGTTGCTAAGAATTATATACAAGTATATACATAATATAAAAGTGAGAAAAAAGAGGTCCTTCGCTATTACAAGGCTTTGGTGTAGGTACATAAGGGATTAACTGAAAGTAAAAATGCGGAAATTAAAACCCTAATTAAGCTATTACAAACCGGGCGAAGTTACATAATAATAAAAATAATCATATAAAAAGGTAATGACGCGCAAAAAATTAAGACCGGAACAAGTTCTAAACCCTAAAAATCTAATTTCTCATTGAAAATGTTTTTTGATGTTTTATGAAAACAATTAGAAGTTGAACCTAATTTCTAACTAATTTTAAATTAAAAAAAAAAGGTTAAGTTTAATTAAATTAATTTGCAAAATTAATTTTATTAAGAAAAATTCTAAATCATAACTTTTATGATTTTTTATGATTTTATTAGAAAAAATGAATTAATAGAAAATATAAACTAATTAACAAAAACTAAAATTAAATAAAATAAAGGGAAGAAAAATGGGCCCGAATCGAAGAGGATTTGGTTGCCTTTCGATCCAGAGGTCTGATCGAAGGCCTCATCCGAAGGTCTTGGGGGTGCTAGATCTGCAAGGAAATACGTTAGAAATTGAATATGCAAGGCCTGGGATTCGAAGAAGCATGGGTTGCCCTTCGATCCAGGTGGCTGATCGAAGGTGTCTGTGATACTGCACGCTCGGGGTATTCGATCTTGATATGACATCCTTCGATTTGGAATTCTGCAAGGAAGTTTGTTAGAAAAAACACAAAATATATGACCTGGGTATCGAACCCATGTCCTTTTTGCTGCAACACACCTTACTCACCAACCTGGTCGAAAGATATTTATTGGTACAAACGAATCTGCAAAGTTACATTAGAAGCAAAAACACAACATTTTGCTTAAATATCAAATATGCACGCTCAGTTCCCCCTATGGTATTAACCCATTAAAAATGAACTACAGCCTTACAAATCAAAGGTAATCTCATATCGTGCCCCAATAATGGCACGATCTCAGTCCTGCCTTTTTGCTCACATGTAACATACTCAAACAAACATGAATATTAGCAGCAATATGTATATATATTCAACATGAATTTAAATCACATTTAACAAGTTTAAGATCGAAGGCTAAATTACCAACGGGGGGTTGTGTGAGGGATGCTTCTGCGTGAATCCCAAGAATATGATTCAAGTGTTAGTCTGGACGGAGGTTGCATGCAAAACCGACTTTGAGTTTGAAAATCTTTGGCAACTTTATTGAATCTCGTGGGGCGGGCAACATTTTCTTCTAAGGCAGCCTCCGTGCGTTTTTTTATCTGGCCCTTTGTGTTGCTGTTGTGCATGTATGAATTCCCCCCATTTTCGTGTGAGGTCATGAGGTTTATATAGATAAAGGAAATTAGGTCAATGTTTGTGTATAAAATCTTGGTCCATTATAATGAAGACAATTGATTTGATTTCTTCATAAATACTTGCTATTTTTTATTCAATCAAGTACCAATTTATTTCATGCGTTATTGCCAGCCTGTTATGAGCTGTTTGGGCCTCCAACATGATGAACATCGAAAGCTGACCTGCCCTTTGAAGATCCACTTCTCTTCGAATTTTCCATCTTCGATATCTCTAAGCTCCGCTTCGAATTACCCCAGCTTCGATGTCACATCCCCTTTGATTGAGACTCCCTCTGCTTTGATTGCATATTTGCAAGGACAACATGCCATTTTGAACTTGGGGTGAGCTTGGACAGGTTGGGATATGTATTTTTACTTAGTCATTCTAGCCTATTTCATTCCTTCGAATTTTCCTTCTTTGCCAACTTCAAAGTCTAATTCGAATCTATTCAACACATTCCCTATTAGACAACTTTGACCAGCCCTTAGCCTTGTGGTGGGTCTAAATTCTGATTCGAAGTGTTCAGAACTTCCTTCATCATAGCATCTTAGATTAATACAAACTCTGCACTGAAATTCCATTCGAAGGGCATTTCATTATGATGTTCTGATTGAGGTAAATTCTGAATTTCCAGTCGAAGGACCCTTTGAAGTGCCAGTCGAAGGACCGTCTGAAGTGCCAGTCGAAGGACCTTTTGGAAGGCCAATCGAAGGGTCTTTGTCAATACAAATCGAAGGACCTTTGTCCATACGAATCAAATGACCTTTGTCCATACCAATTGAAAGGTACTTGTTAAAATGTCAATCGAAGTTCCTTGTTCAGACTCCAATCGAAGTGCCTTGTTAGAACTCCAATCGAAGTACCTTGTTGACTGATCGAAAACTTTGTTCTGCTCTCTTTGATTTCATTTAGTTTGGACCAATCGAAGTGACGTTAAAATGCCAATTGAAGACGCCTTTGTTCGGATGCCAATCGAAATACATAGATAAGATGCTAATCGAAAGGCCTTGTTAACAGACCAATCGAAGGACCTTTGTCCATGGCAATCGAAGAGCGTTGTGCAGGTGCCAATCGAAAGGCATTTTGGAGATGCCAATCGAAAGGAGTTTTGTAGATGCCAATCCAAGGAAACTTAGAAACATCACTCACACATTTTCCTTTTCTTTAGGAAAAGGTTTGTGACCAACCATGTAAGGCAAATTTTCGGGTACAACAACTTCAATCTCCGTTTAAAATTGAATGAAAATCGCATTTTCACATACAATTTTGTTCCCTGAATTTTCTTTTACTTTTACTTTTACTTTTCAAAATAAAATGGCAATGATTTTTTTCATATTCTAAATATTTTCTTGCACTTTCTAAAATAAAACATAAAATCATCAATCCTGCAGATCCGTCTCGAGTTCCATAGAAAATGATAGTGCTATGGTTCCTAATATCCTTGAAAGTTCAGTTGACCATGCTAACGAGGACAATGGGGAAGATTGTGAAGTCCCTGAAGAACTAGCGAGACTCTTGAGACAGGAAGAGAAGGTCATCCAGCCATATCAGGAAGAAACAGAAGTTATCAATCTCGATACTAAAGAGGTAAAGAGAGAAGTCAAGATAGGTGGTGCCTTGCAAAATGAAGAAAAGAAGGGGTTGATTGAGTTTCTTCGAGAGTATACTGACATCTTTGCCTGGTCATATGAAGGCATACCTAGTTTAGATACTGATATAGTGATGCACAGACTACCACTCAAGCCAGAATGTCCTCCTATAAAGCAGAAGCTAAGAAGGACCAGACCCGACATGGCTTTCAAGATTAAAGAAGAAGTTCAGAAATAGCTTGATGCAGGCTTCTTATCTGTGATAAATTATCCGCCTTGGATTGCTAACATTGTTCCTATACCTAAGAAAGATGGTAAGGTACGTATGTGTGTTAACTACCGAGACTTGAATAGAGCAAGCCCAAAGGATAATTTCCTATTGCTTCATATTGATGTATTGGTTGATAATATTGCTCAGTCTTCAGTGTTCTCCTTCATGGATGGATTCTCGGGTTAAAATCAGATAAAGATGGTTCCTGAAGACATCGATAAAATAGATTTCACGAACCCTTGAGGTACCTTTTGCTATAGGGTTATGCCTTTTGCTCTTAAAAATGCTGGTGCAACGTATCAGTGTGCTATGGTGACTCTCTTTCATGACATGATTCATAAAGAGATCGAGGTGTATGTGGATGATATGATTTCAAAATCACAAACTGAGGAAGAACATTGGTCCATTTTCAGAAGTTGTTTGATCTTCTACAAAATTTAGGTTAAGGCTTAATCCCGACAAGTGCACCTTTGGGGTTCGATCGGGCAAGTTACTTGGTTTTATCATAAGTCAACGAGGAATTGAAGTAGATCCTAACAAAGTAAGAGCAATATAAGATATGCTGACACCAAAAAATGAAAAGGAAGTACGTGGGTTCCTTGGAAGGTTGAATTACATATCCAGTTTCATTTCTCATCTTACTGCTACATGTGAACCCATCTTTAAATTATTGTGCAAGAACCAAGATGTCCATTGGGATGAAAGTTATCAAGAGGCCTTCTAAAAGATTACGCAGTACCTTCAGAAACCACCAATACTCATACCTCCAGTTCCAGGGAGACCTCTCATTATGTATTTGACTGTGCTTTAAGGATCTATGGGTTGTGTGCTCGGCCAACATGATGATACTAGACGAAAAGAACACGCCATATATTACCTGAGCAAGAAGTTTACTAATTGTGAATCAAGCTATTCATTACTTGAGAAGACTTATTCTCTTATGTGGGCAGCTCAACGTTTGAGGTAGTACATGTTGACGTATTCTACACTTATGATATCTAAGATGAATCCGATAAAGTACATCTTTGAGAAAGCAGCACTTACAGGCAGATTAGCTCGGTGGAAAATGCTCTAGTCTGAGCATGTCATCCAGTACGTCACACAAAAGCCTATCAAAGGTAGCATTCTTGCTGATCATCTTGCCCACCAGCCATTGGAAGAGTATCATTCAATGAAGTTCAATTTTCCAGACGAGGATGTTATGAAACTTGATGATAAAGAAGGACCCAATCCATGGGAGTGATGGACTCTCACATTTGATGGTGCGTCAAATGCTATGGGCCATGGCATTGGGGCAGTTCTGACTTCTCCATGCAATACTCACATACCTTTCACATCCAGACTATGTTTTGATTGTACGAATAATGTCGCAGAATACGAAGCTTGTATATTGGGTCTTGAAGTAGCCATTGATTTGAAGATCAAGATTCTTGAAGTTTATGGGGATTTTGCCTTAGTTATATATCAAGTACGAGGCAATTGGGATACACGACACCCTAATTTAGTTATATATCGGGATTACATATTAGAGTTATTGCCCGCTTTTGATGAGATCACCTTTGAGCATATTCCTAGAGAAGTAAATCAACTAGCAGATGCTTTGGCTACTTTAGAAGCAATGTTCAAAGTCAGTTATCTGAATCATGCACCCAATATAAGAATCCTTCGTTACAAGGAACCAACACATGTTTTCCATTCTCATTGTCTCACAACTGAATATGTGTCAGGCCAAAAGCCATGGTATTTCGACATCAAAAGATATCTTGAGAAGCAAGAGTACCCCGAGGGTGCTATAATTGGAGATAAGCGGACTCTTAGAAGCTTAGCCTCCAAGTTTTTACTGTCAGGAGACGTCTGTACAAAAGAAACTATGATTTGGTTATGCTCATATGCTTGGATAAACAAGAAGCATAATCCATCATACGAGAAATTCCCGAGGGCTCTTTTGGGACTCATGCCAGTGGCCATTCCATGGCCAAGAAAATCTTACTTTCTGAATGATGATGGAAAGTGACTCTTGTGTGTATGCAAAGATGGGCCACAAATGTCAAGTTTACACAGACAGGATACATAATCCTCCAACTCCTTTGAATGTGATGACTTCACCATGGCCCTTTGAAATGTGGGGAATTGATATGATTGGACGTATTGAGCCGAGCGCTTCAAATGGATACAAGTTCGTTCTCGTTGTTATTGACTACTTCACCAAATGGGTGGAAGCAGCTTCGTACAAGAATGTGACAAGAAAAGTTGTCACCCGCTTCATCAAGAAAGAAATCATATGTCGTTATGGGACTCCTAACAAGATCATTACTGATAACAGGTTGAATATTAACAAAAAAATGATGAAGGAAATGTGTGAAGAATTCAAGATTGAGCACCATAATTCATCAACCTATCAGCCAAAGATGAATGGGGCAGTCGAAGCAGCTAACAAAAACATAAAGAAGATTGTTTAGAAAATGGTGAGAACATACAAATATTGGCATGAGATGTCATCTTTTGCCCTGCACGGCTATCGAACTTCGGTGCGTACCTCCACTGAGGCAACTCCTTTTTCACTAGTTTATGGTATGGATGCGGTGCTCCCAGTCGAAGTGAAGATTCCTTCGTTGAGGGTTCTGATAGATACTAAACTTGATGAAGCTGAATGGATTCAAACGAGAATCAACTAACTCAACCTCATCAAAGAGAATCACCTAGCAGCTATTTGTCATGGTCAGTTATATCAACAACATCTCAAGAGAGCATTTGACAAGAAGATTCAACCTCGACAGTTCCACATAGGTGACCTGGTCTTAAGGAAGATTCTCCCAATTCACTTTGATCCAAGAGTCAAGTGGACTCCCAAGTATGAGGGGCCATACATTGTGAAGAAAGCTTTCTCAGGAGGTGCTATAATCCTGACAAACATGGATGGGGAAGACGTTCCACTTCCAGTCAATTCAGACTCAATCAAAAAATACGACGCATAAAAAGAACCGCTAAGTCGAAAACCAGAAAGGGAGGATTAGGCAAAAGTTAGGGCTAAAAAAGAAGAAGAAAAAAATAAAAAAAGAATAACCCTCTAAGTTGAAAACCCGAAAGGGAAGCTTAGGAAAAAATGGGTATCCCGGTGGATTGAAAACCTGAAAGGGAGATCCAGGCAAAAATTAGGGACAAAAAGCGAGAGATTGCAGTATGAAGACTCTTCACGAATAACAGCTACACCCTCCTAACACTGGATGGATCGATTCAACTATTATCTTTCGGAAGCTCAACACTAGGACGATCTGGGATATGGGAACTATAACAATATCAATTTTAATGGAAGTTTCGAGATTTTTTTATTGCCATTTTTCTTGTTGTATTTTGTCTTTTCTTCGCAACTTCCTCATTTAGGAGTTGTTTCCATGTACGAATGCCGATTCACAGGCCAAGCTCATAAATAAAATTTTCCCTTCCACCAAAAAGTCTTTGTTATGTCCTTTTTTACTTTATTTTTCATATGCGAATTGTGATTTAAATTCTTTATTAAGAATTGCATTGAAAACAATAAGGCAATAATAATCACAAGCTAAGGTGTGAAACATGACATTACATGGATATAAAGTCATCCCAAGGGAATGCCATGGCGTTCAAGTGTTTGTTTTTCTATGCAGGTAGCAAGTCGTAACAGTCACCTCGACCAAGCCTTCGTCCTCGTCACAGACGTTTGAGCGTATGATTCCCCAACATCGAGAAACTTAGGGCATTCGATGAAATCCATGTCTCTACTCAATCATCTACAAGAAGTCCAGCATTTAAGGAAAGTCAGGTCAAGCCACTCCTCCTTAGCAAGATTTAATCCCCAGTGAAGTCGCCAAGGCTATAACTCATTTCTCGAAGTTTTCAAGCACCAATCTGTATTGGTATCTCGAGACAACGGGCAACGGATCCCAATGAGCCTAATATTTGGAAATTTGCATACAATAATCATCACTACATATTACATTGCATCCTCAAACGCATAGCATATCCATCGAAATAGATCATCATGCCACACTTTAAAATGCATATGAAGCATGATCCAAATTTGGAACCTTGCACGAAAGCCCCAAATCAACAAAACATCCCCACAAAGAATATCATCCTCATAATTCCCAATTGACATATGTTGTTTTACTACAAACCAAAAAGAAGTCATGGTGCCAGTACATTGTACTCCTCAACTCTCAATAATTACTTTATCTTTTTCTAGGGTCATAGATCATCCATAGATCTTACCTTTGCGTTATCTTTTCTTGGGTCATAGGTCATCCGTAGACTTTACCCTCACTGTAGCTTTTCTAGGGTCGAAGGTCGTCCATAGACTTTACCCTCGTGTTATCTTTTTTAGGGTCATAGGTCGCTCGTATCATCTTTCTTAAGGTCGTAGGTCGTTCGTAGACTTTACCCTTACTATATCTTTTCTAGGGTCGTAGGTCGTCCATAGACTTTACCCTCACGTATATTTTTTCTAGGGTCGTATGTTGCTCGCATGTCTTACCCTCGCATCATCTTTCTTAAGGTCGTAGGTCATCCGTAGACTTTACCCTCGCTGTATCTTTTCTAGGTTCGTAGGTCGTCCATAGACTTTACCCTCGTGTTATCTTTTTTAGGGTCGTAGGTCGCAGGTCTTAACCTCGCATCATCTTTCTTAAGGTCATAGGTCGTCCGTGGATCTTACCTTCGCATTATCTTTTCTAGGGTCGTAGGTCGTCCATACACCTTACCCTCACGTTATCATTTTTAAGGTCGTAGGTTGTCCATAGATCTTACCTTCGCTTTATCTTTTCCTAATTCGTAGGTTGTCCGTAGATCTTACCCTCGTGTTATCTTTTCTTGGGTCATAGGTCGTTTGTAGGTATTACCCTCGTGTTATCTTTTCTTGGGTCGTGGATCGTTTTCAGGTCTTACCCTTATGATATCCTTTCTATTGGGTCATAGATCATACACCGATCTTTACCCGTCGTCTTTACCTTTATTTTGGGCCGCGAATCCCACACAATAGATTTCCTATTGTCATCTAGTTCTACCCATCGTCTTTAAGTTATCATGTTGTCATTAATCCTACTTTCAGTCACCGTGACATCGTCAACCATATCTTTTCAGTCAATTTAACGCCCACTTCCCTGAGAACCTTGTATTGGCACCGTTACCTTAATACAAGCTATCATTATTCAACCTCATTTATCTGTCATGACCAGTTCACCAGAATTTTTTTTATTTCCCTAGCAGACATCACAAACAAATAACACTCACACCATCTCTTCAGGACAAATTTCAAGTCTTGGTATTTAATCATCTTCCACCTTGAAATTTCGAAAGGATGACACCAATCTCACCTTCAAGTTTAAGACGGTTAAATAGGGGCAGATGTCGTACCTTAAATTTTTCCTAACCTTTTACTGTTTCTTTGGTTAGACTTTACATTTCATTCATATATGTCACGAGATTCATATGTATAACATTCTTTTCATTCAATAATGCACTTGGGTTCAAGGATTAATATTTAGGAAAATTAGGGTTTAATTTTTGTTTGAAGAGACAAATTCATTTGGTTCTTGAGCAGTGGATTGTGGAATGAAGTTCTGAGGTATCATTGGTTTCCTTCTTCGTCAAGTCACATGGATATTCTTCAAAGTCCTGGATTAGGGTTTCTATTATCTTCAACACTTCGAGATCTTTCTTCATCAATGTGCATCATCATATTTGGGCATGTTAAATAACTATAAATTATAGTCAAGGATTTGTGACTAATATTGCAAGTATTTGAGCCATGAAACAAGAGATGATGTTGCGAACTCGTATGATAATCAAGACATGTTTTTGTTACTTCAGTTACAAGTCACTTATGTTTTAGACATCAAGGTTAAGGTTCTCATTGAGAGTGCAAGTTTGATTTAGACACGACATGAAGATTGATGTTGGAAGACAAGGCATATGGTTTACTTGAAATACAAGTTACAAAGGTCATCCGTGATTTCTTGAAGTTCAAATTACAAAAGCAAGTTGTATCATTCAAACCATTCAAGTGGAAAATTTCAAATTTCAACCAAGATTCAAGAATTGTCTAATTTCCATACAACAAGTTCATCATTCAGGAGTTCTAAGAAATATAATTCAAGTTTCATATTCATTTTTTGGGCAATTTACAAAGAGGGTTACAAGTTGAAATACAAGTTACAAATATTTTGTTTACAAAAAAAAAAGATAAGTGTTCTTCAAGTTTCTTTGCTTCTTCTTCAAGAGAATTCCAAGCTCCTTGATAGCCACGGCCTCTTCATATTTAAACCTTGCTTTTTCCATCCAATCCTCTTTTCTCATGAAACAAGAAAGAGGGAAAGAGTTAGCCAACCATCAATATTTGAATAAGATTCCAAATAAGAACAAATTCTTAAAAGAGAATTTTCATTTCATCATAGGGTTCGTATTCAGAATCAGAAATTCAAAGGGGGTTGATTTAATCATGCCCTATCTTCTCCTATTTTGTAAATCTAAAAAGTTTGAATTTCTGTTCACAAAAGGAAAATAAATTCATAAACAATTTTACTACAAAAACAAAGCTAGTCAAAAGCATTGCCAATTGGCCAAATATAAAACCCAAAAAAAGCAGCCTTTAACAAGAAAAACAGCAAGCAGCGAAACTGCCAAATAATAACCCTCAACAAGCAAAACAGCAACAACCCAAACTAGCAAGCAAAGCAGCAAAACAATAGGAAAAGCTTCCAAAAAATAGCAGCAAAAACTACAAGAAAACAGCAACAAAAACTACCAAAAAACAGCAGCAAAACTGGTAAGTATAATAGTAAATGTAAAAATAAAAAACAACAGCAAAACTGGCAAGCAGAGCAGCAGTTAACAAAACCCAAAACAACATCAAAATTGGAAAGCACAACAGCATAACCAAACAAAACGACATCAAAACTAGCAAAACAACAACAACTCACAAAAACCGAAAAGTTATCAAGTAGGAAAAACCTTAAATGTATCATCATTTTCCTAAAATAACAAACCCTTTAGAAATTATGTGAAAAGCAGAACAACAGTTCTGCATCATAGACAGAAAAAGAGGAAAAAGATTAAGATTAGAAGGGCATCACCTAAGCAAAACCAACAAGTAGCCTTGATGTCATCCCTATTATGCTGCCACAAGCCTCCAAAAAAACCTGTGACATTACATAAAGGCTAACCAAACGTAACCTGCATCCTAAAGCAGAAAGTCAGCATACTAGAATTGTTTAAACTTCATCAAATTTCCCCCCAAAATTCCCTAAAAGCCACCTATAAATACAACAACAAAATCAGTAGAAAAAGGGAGAGGAAGGCAGCCCTCAAATTGGTCCACTAATAACATTTATCTCTCTGCACTATCCCACTACAGTCCTTCATCCACCTTACTCCACTAAAATCCTTCATACTCTACTCTTCAACCTTCAAATTTACAACTTGAATATCCCAAGCACCCTGCAACAGTAACCCTTCTCATACACTGATGTGTAACCAAAACTGCTCCCCTGCAATACATAAACAACCATATTTCAACTATTTCAATCATCTTCCTCAACAACCAAACAATCATCATATCCAACCATCAACCAGATTGCGGATCGAAAGCATAAAAGGAAGAATTCGTAGAAGATAAAAGACGACCGTACCTGAAGCAGTTCCACTAAAATTGTCAAATCTCCCACTGGTTAGTCCTTCTCTTTCATTTTATCCCTGATGCTTACATGATGATAAGGGTATGGGATTTGCTGGGGAATAGGGTTTATGTTGTGACTGAATGGTTTTCTTTTTTTTCTCTTGTTTCCTGTACTTGCATAATAATTCAAGTAATATAGTTTACCTTAATAAGTTTATCTGAGAAATGGAATAGAGAAACAATTCACAGAAATTGATCATGAAACTCATAAATAAAACTCAGATTTAAAAAAAGAAATTACAAGAAGAACTTCCAAAAAACTCACCAAAATAAATCGGAAATCTTCATCTCTCTGCTCCACTACAGCATTAACAACATCATCCATCACCATATCTACACAACACACACTATCATCACCTTCATTTGTAACTTTATCAACATTGCTTCTCTACAATGAATCTGCAGTCACAATAAACTTTCATATTTCTGCAAATCGCACACTTCTGTAACAAAAACACAATGCCTATGTACCTTTATCAGGCACATCTTTATCGCTCTCAGCCATAGCTTCCATTTGCTCCAATCATTGTCGCTACTCCTAATGTCCGGCCACCACGAAATAACACATCCATCATCTCGTCACTCTTCATGGATCAGACCTCACCTTAAACCTAAAATTAAACTCTTAAAAAATGGGTGAAATCTGCACACGGTGCTACAATTTAATGAGAACTACACCATGCTATAGTATAAAAAAGGATGCGAAGAGTTTGAAGGAGGTAGAACCTAGACCAGTTGCATGAAGGAGATGATGATAAGCTCCTGAAAATTAGAAGGGAGATTTGTATCGAAAGAAAACCAAAGATGGATTTGTGGAGAAGAAGAAGTGGGTTTGAGGAGTTGCGGTTATTGAGCGATGGAGAGATTAGTGATGTTGAGATTAGAAATAGAGTTCATCGAGAGATATGTGAGAGTGTTAACATGAAGAAAGAGACCAGGTGAGAAGGATAAGCATGAGGATCATTGGAGAGATAATAGAAAGGGTTCGGTGAGATAGAAAGAGAAGCAACGAAGGTTAGCGGACAATGAGAGAAGAGAGGCGTTTTTGGACTTTTTTTTAGGGTTTGTGTAATCTATGGACTTTATGTGAGCTGGATCCGGATCCCTTGGCCCGGTCCAGTCCAATTTTTGCTTGTTTTATTTTTATTCACTTTAGTCTTTTTCTTTGTTATTAGCTTGGGCCTGAAGAATAGTTTATCCCAAATCCCAATAGATTTCTTATTAAATCCCTCGTTTTGTTTATTTGTTTTATTTTAATTGTTTTGGTATTTGTTAGTAATTATAATTAGCTTGGTTAATCGTCTTTATTAATTTGTTTCACTTTTATATTTGATATTTAGTGATGGTTGATTAGTTTTTCTTAATTGATTTTATTTAATTTATCTAATTTCGATCTATTAGTTTCATTAAATAATTTCCATTTACTTAGTTAATTTTTTGTAATCATTTAATTACTTAGTTGCTTTAATTTGATTTTATCTTGTACATACACTTGTGCTTTTCAATTGTTTCTTTTACTTGATAAAAATGATTAAAAAAATAGTTAGAATTTAATTTTCTCTGATCTTACCATTAGAATATTTCATGACATGATTAAATCTATTTTTGATCATTTTCTATTTTATAGACTTTAGGATATAATTTCTCCCTTTCATAATTGTACATGACAACATTAGGGTTTCTTAGTCTCCCTCTTAACTTTTTCTTCTTTTGTAATTAAAGCTTATCATTCACATATAAAAAATCCAAAAACATTTAATCATTACTCGAGTTCATTCTAAAACTCGCAAAACTCTCAATAAATCAAAACGTTCCCCAAAGGGTATGTTATCTTCGTTCTACCGCCATACGGGCCGTGCCTATTGCTAGAATGCGTGTGTTAATGTCTCCCACTAAAAACACCAACAAACCAACCATTTTCTAGAATAACTAAGGTGGTCTAGTTCCTTCACTGGATACGTAGGCAAAGGGTTGCGAGACCCTCACGAGCGCACTAATAAAGAATCGTTTCTTTCCCCTTAGCAAGTATAGTTATAGATAAACACACCCTTATAAACGTACAAACAAAAAAGATCCCGTTGAGTACAACGGATATGAGGGGGATCTAATACCTTCCCCTTGCATAACCGACTTCCTTACCCTTTCTCTTGGTTGCAAGACCATCTTATCAGTCCTCTTGTGGTTTTCTCGATATTTCGCCTTCCTTCAGGATAAATAAAGTTCGGTGGAGGCTCTATGTTTTTTTCCGGTAGCTTCACCTTACTCAGGGCACAACAGTGCATTTGTTAAGGGTTTTCATTTCATAAACATATTTTCATTTAATAAAGAATTGTAAGTTTTGGATTCAAATTTTGTTCTCTCTGTCTTTCCTTTTTACTTTTATCACTTTCAAATAGCTATGTGTTATTACACACACTTATATAATTCGTTGCAGATCTACATATACTCTGGATCCTGTTGATAATGATTCTGCTATTTCCACTTATGACTTTGAAAATCCAATCTACCAAGCCGAGGAAGAAGGTGAGGAAGATTGTGAAATACCTGGAGAACTTTCTAGATTATTAATACAAGAAGAAAAGGTTATACAACCACATGAAGAGCCAGTTGAAGTAGTAAACTTAGGTTCTGAAAAAGACAGAAAAAAGGTCAAGACAAGTGTCAACTTAGAGGACAATGTCAAGAGCAGGTTAATATAGATGTTGCATGAATATGTAGAGATCTTTGCTTGGTCATACAAAGATATTATAGGGCTTGATATCAATACCGTGGTTCATCGTCTGCCGATGAAAGAGGGTTATGCTCTGATAAAACAGAAGGTTCATCGTATACGTCCCGAGATGTCAGAGAAGATCAAGAATAAGGTTATGAAACAATTCAACTAAGGGTTCTTATCAGTGACATCCTATCCTCAATGGGTTGCGAATGTGGTTCCGGTACCAAAGAAATACGACAAGGTATGTATGTGTGTAGACTACAGGGATCTGAACCGGGCGAGCCCTAAAGATGACTTCCCGCTTCCACATATTGATGTTTTGGTCGACAACACTACCCACTACAAGGTATTCTCCTTCATGATTGGTTTCTCAGGGTATAATCAGATCAAGATGGCCCCTAAAGACATGGAAAAGACTACTGTTGTTACACAGTGGGGCACTTTCTGCTACAGGGTTATGCTTTTTGGGTTGAATAACACTGGCGCAACATATCAACATGCTATGGTAGTTTTGTTCCATGACATGTTTCATCACGAGATAGAGGTCTATGTTGATGATATGATAGCCATGTCATAGACTTAAGAAGAGCATCTAGACAATCTACATAATATGTTTAAGAGACTAAGGAAGTATAAGCTGAGATTGAATTCGAACAAGTGCACCTTTGGGGTGAGATCGAGTAAACTATTGGGTTTTATTGTCAACAGTAAAGGAATTGAGGTTGATCCCGCTGAAGTCAAAGCCATTCAATAAATTCCCACTCCCCATACTGAGAAGGAAGTCATAGGTTTCTTGGGACGACTGAACTATATTTCCAAATTTATTTCTCATTTGACTGTTACTTGTGAGTCAATCTTTAAGCTGTTGAAGAAAGATCAGGTAGTTAAATTGAAAAACGATTGCCAAATAGCTTTTGACAAAATCAAGGAGTACCTACAAGAACCTCCAATTTTGATGCCACTAGTTGAAGGAAAACCTCTAATTATGTACCTAACAGTGCTAGAGAACTCAATGGGGTGTGTATTGGGCCAGCATGATGAGTCTGGTCGAAAAGAGCATGCAACATACTACCTTAGAAAAAACTTTACTGACTGTGAAACAAGATACTCACTACTCGAGAAAACTTGTTGCACTTTGGCATGGGCTGCTCCACGACTAAGACAATATATGTTGACTCATACTACTTTGTTGATCTCTAAAATGGATCCCATCAAATACATATTCGAGAAGCCAGCTCTCTATGAAAGGATAGCCCGATGGCAAATGGTCTTAACAGAATATGACATTCAGTACACCACTCAGAAGGCAATTAAAGGAAGTGTACATGTTGATCATTTGGCACATCAAGCTGTAGACGACTACCAATCTATGAATTTCGAGTTCCCAGATGAGAACATTATGCTGGTTACAGATTGTGAAGAATCAGGACCGTATGAAGGACCTGAGCCAGGATCCCAGTGGACTATGGTTTTCGGCGGAGCCTCCAATGCACTTGGAAACAGAATTGGTGCTACAATTATCTCTCCTCAGGGTTGTCATATGCCCTTCACCGCCAGGTTATGCTTCGACTGTACCAAAAATATGGCTGAATACGAAGCGTGCATCATGGGTACTATAGCTGCTATTAACCTAAGGATTAAGTTCTTGAGTGTATACGGAGACTCAGCCTTGGTAATCATCCAGATTAAGGTAGAATGGGATACTAAGCATCATAATCTCATTTCTTATAAAGAGCATGTGCTGACCTTAATCCCGTGGTTTGAGGAGATTACTTTTGAGTATATCCCATGAGAAGAGAATCAGTTGGAAGATGCTTTGGCTACCATGTCATTTATGCTCAAAGTCAGATGGGATAACGAGGCTCCCAGAATTACCATTGAAAGTCTAGACGAACCGGCACACTTCTACGAAATTGAAATTGAAAGAGTAGAAGAAAAACCTTGGTTTCATGAAGTGAAAAGATATCTTGAGGCTCAAGAGTATCCTGGAGGGGCATCTATCAATGACAAGAAATTCCAACGGAGGTTATCAGCCAAGTTCTTCCTGAGCAACAGAATTTTGTACAGGTACAACCATGATTCGACTCTGCTTCATTGTGTAGACAAGAATGGGGCGGAGAAGATAATAGAAGATATGCACGAAGGTATCTTTGGTACTCATTCCAGTGGACATACTATGGCTAAGAAAATTCGGAGAGCGGGTTACTATTGGTCGACTATGGAAACTGACTACCATCACCACTCAAGAACTTGTCACAAGTGCCAGATCTATGCTGACAAAGTACATGCACCTCCAGTACCTCTAAATGTCTTAACTGCTCCTTGGCCATTTGCAATATGGGGCATTGATATGATTGGAGAAATCAAACCTACTGCTTCTAATGGACATCCCTTCATCCTCGTCACCATTGATTACTTCACAAAGTGGGTTGAAGTAGGCTCGTTTGCCTCTATTACTAATAATGTTGTTTCCCGATTCATTAAACACAACCTTATATGTCAGTATGTATCGCGCGCAATCACCGTCGGTAAAGAGGCAAGCAGAGATGAACAAAATTGCGACAGTAATGATAGAAAAAGAAATGTAGTGGCAAAGATTTGAGATTAAGCCATCAATTGACTTATCTCAACACAATGAAGTCTCCATTGCACTTTATTGTTTCCAAAGGGAAATGAGAAAAAAGTGAATAAAACCCACAATGAAATAAAAGATCAGATATCGAGATACAGGGGTCCGTTATGCAAATGGAAGGTTTTAGCACCCTAGGCATCTACGGTACTCCGCAGGATCAACTTTGTTTGGTTTCTTTTAAAAGGAGTGTTATGTAAAGGTTTACTTGCTAAAGGAAAAGAATGAATGTTTATTTGCAAACAAAAGAAAATGAAATATTTTTTATTATTTTTGTTGCTCGCCTTGGGTCGTAAGACTTGGTGCCTATGTACTCCCTCATGCAATGGGAAAGTCAGAGCACCATAGTTCGGCTAGAAAAGACTTGTTTGTTGATTGATTTTAAATGAAGAGACAAGTCGTCATTGTTAGGAGAGAAATCTCGACTTACAAACACAAGGTGTGGCAAATATGGACCCTACTTCAGCAAGAGTGAGGGTTTGAGAACGCCTCTGGCACTCAAGTGGAAAAGTCGACACCTTTATAACCATGAGAATAGGAGAATGTTGCTCGACTATCAATGAATCATGTCTCATCTTGAAAAAAGGTTTGAAGAGTAAAAAGGGTGCTCGAGCGAACAAAAGGGTTTGAATGAGTTGAAGTGTTTTTGTTAATTTTGAAAGATGTCAAAGTATGATTAAATGAATTGAAGTTTGTTTAAAGAAAAGAAGTTTTAAAAGAAAAGGCACTCTACAAAGTCGAGGTTTATTATGAAAGTGGTTAGAGTTTTAAAAACGAGAATTATTTTCAAAAGGAGGGAGAAGATTTTTGAAATTAAAGAAGATGGGAGGAGATGAAGGGACTATCCTAAAGCATAAGGTAAAAGCTAAGGAGAAGAACTAACTAACCAACAAGAAGTCAATACTTGACATTATGAGTCAAGATATTATTCCCATTCTTTGGATTGAAACCATGCAAGAAAAGATACTATACCTCTTGAGAAAACCAAGCTTTAATTGCATTAAGTCTTCGCAAAAATTGGGCAGAGTAACTGCTGTATACAGATGAATTCCAGATTACAGACAAAGTGTGTAATCACAATAACCTTCACACAAAACAAACAAAGAACCCAATGTATTAATGTAAACCACAAGAACTCCAGACAAAATATCAATTAAAGTCACAAGGTCTCCAACATAGGCTAAGGTCTCTAATCCTAAGTCCAATAAGTCCAATACTCCATAATGCCAAGGATAGTAACCAAATAGTCCAAGTATCATTGATGTTTTTTATGGTTCATGTTGATTATTAAGTATCTTAAAAAAGAAAAGAAAAGCTCAAGTGAGAAAAATAAAAATCACATAAAAGTAAATGCTCAAGTGAGCAAAGATGAGAAATAGCATGAAATGTAAATGCTAAAATAAATGGTACATAAAGTAAAGGGCATAAAATAAAGTCAATTGTTAAAAATTAGTGGTTAGTTGGATGAGCATCTTGAAACTTGCATTTGGAACTCATTAGAGGATTGATAGAACCAAAGCCTCTCAAAAACAACTTGCATTTTCTTTTTATCAATTAAATCATGCATTTAAGAATCCTAAAGGCAACATTTAATGATCAACGATGTTTAAGTGATCTACATTGACCAAAATTGATGAAGATCCATTGGAGGATTGGTAGAACCAAAGCCTCCTAACAATGAATCACAAGGTTATTGGATCAAAGGGATCAAATTAACAAACTTGGGCTTCCAAACATAGTTTTGGGCCACGAATGATCATTTACTCGAAGAGGGACAAAATTTAGCGCTATGTTAAGCAATCGTAAGTGGACTTATGTAAAAGTCGCACCTATTTTGAGTCCGGTCAATAGCAATTTATGTATTTCATGTTTGGATAAATGATATAGAGATCATCATCCCTTAACATGTAGCACAATTAAAAAAGAAAGGGGTAAGATGAAGAGGGAGGGGAATGATAAGCTAACTTGGATCACTACCTCAAATTTCTTTCATCTTTAAATTCAACCACTCATCTAGATGGATTAAAGTACTAAACATATCATTAATCCAAAGCACCAAAAATGAATTGAATAATTAACTCTTTGGTAGATTTGAATTAATGAAAATTTATCCAACTTCATTTACACCCAAAGTCCATTGAATTTAAAGAGAAATTGGATATTTAAAATTGCAATCCAAATAAACAATCAAAAGGAGTGAGTAGAAAAAGATAGATGGATAAAAAAAACCCAAAACAAAGCAGAAAAAGCATTTTTGTTATGTTACAACCGATTGCACTGTTGATGCAATCGATTGCATCAGTGCAATTTTAAAAAATAAGCGCAAAATTTTGTTGTGACAATCGATTGCACTAAAACAACAATCGATTGCACCCTATTAAAGTCAGAAAAACAACATTTCAAAAGGCCAAATTCTTGTTAAAACTTTCCATCAAACACCTTGTGATCATGGATTCAATTGAGCATGAAAATTCCATCAAATTATGAGCAAAAAGCACCAATGGAATCACAAAACAATGCTCCATGAATCAAACCCAAAGATCAACAAGAAATCACATTGTGAAAGATGAAAAATCCAACATACCAAAGGTAGATCTAGAGAATTATCAAAACAACTTCAAGAATTTGCTTCAATACAGCCCCAAGAATCAATTGCCCAAGCTTGGATGTAGAGAATTGATAAAGAAAAATTGTTTGGATGAAGGTTTAGCTCAAAGATTAGTAAGCTTCAATGCAAATTTTACTAACTTTTTTTTGAAAATGGAGCTTTGAGTGAATTTGGTAGATGGAGAGAATTGAGAGATTTTTTAGCAAGGTGGATTTGGCTATCAAAAGCTTGAGATTTGAATGAAATGAAGGCTCTATTTATAGAGTTTAGGCTTGGGATTAGTGGTGGTTTAGTAATTAACTCTTGGAGCCAAAATTTGAATTAATGATATATCTTTAAAAAAAATGAAAAAAATGGAGCCAAAATTTGAATTAATGATATATCTTTAAAAAAAATGAAAAAATGGAGCCAAAATTTGAATTAATGATATATCTTTCAAAAAAGAAGAAAAATTAGAGCCAAAATTTGACAAGCTTGAAATTGCTGATTTTTTTTTTCAAATTTTCACTATATGCAATCGATTGCACTCTAGGCTCAATCGATTGTATCAGTGTATTTTTTCAAAAATGGCACAAAGTGCACTTTGTGAAATCAATTGCACTCTAGGAGCAATTTATTGTACAGTGAAAAAAAATGAAAATTTTTAAATTATTTTTCTTTCGCAAATAGAGATTTTAGGGAAATAATACCGAAAAACCTTATTTGTCAGATGCTTTGACTTGGTAACTACAAAACAAAAATATACAAAGACAAAAACAAATATTTTTTGTATTTTGATTAGAAATTAGTAAACAACATAAAAGCAAACTTAAAGATAGGATGTAAATGTGATGAATGAAGCTATTTATTAATGATTGTGACCAAATGAGAAAATATGATATGAAAGTGCGACTGAAAAAGTTAGGGGAAAAATTTAGGGTACAACAGTATGGCATCCTCGAAAGGATTATCACAGACAACGGTACCAATCTCAACAACACTATGATCACGGAACTCTGCATGTCATTCAAGATCAAGCACCACAATTCTTCTCCGTATCGACCGAAGATGAATGGCACAGTGCAAGTCGCCAACAAGAATATTAAGAAGGTTATGCAGAAAATGGTTGTAACCTACAAATATTGGCACAAGATGTTACCATTTTATGTTTATGGTTATCTCACTTCTGCTCAGACATCAACTGGGGAAACCCATTCTCTCTAGTCTATGGTATGGAAGTTGTCTTACCTATCGAAGTTCAGATTGCTTCCTCGAGAATTATGAAAGATGCTGACCTAGACGAAGACGTATGGATTCAGACTAGGCTGGATCAGTTGAATTTAATTAACGAGAAGAGACTTGCAGCTGTTTATCACGGTTAGATGTATCAGAAGCATATAACCAAAGCTTTCAATAAGAAGATCAAACATTGAGTATATCAAGCTGGTGACTTGGTAATAAAGCGCATCATCCTACCGTAGGGTAAACCTAACGGAAATGGACTCCTACCTATGAAGGTCCATTTGTAATCAAGAAGATATTTTCGGGCGGTGCTTTGATAATTACCACCTTGGACGGTGAATATCTTCCACACCCTGTGAACGTGGACATAGTTAAAAAATACTACGCATAAAAGACGACCCACTAGGTTGACTGGCCTAGGAAAAAATAAGGGCATCCCGGCGAACCAAATGAGTTCAGGAAAAAATTAGGGATATATATATACATATATATATATATATATATATATATATATATATATATATATATATAAAAGATTGTACACCCGGAAAGTCGAAAACCTGAAAAGGCGGCTTGGGAAAAAAAGGGTATCCCGGTGGATCGAAAACCCGAAAGGGTGGTCCAGGCAAAAATTAAGGATTAAAAGCGTACTACTATGCCCCGTTGGATAACTCACAGCTAATTTTATTGCCAACGTCGAGTTCGAATGGTGCCGATCAATTTAATCAACTTCTTCCGATAAGCGAGGGATGAGATGCTCGAAGGTATAGGGGCAATAGAAGAGTTGGAACCCGACGAGATCATTTACACATAGCTATATGTTGTACCCCAAAATTTTCTCTCTCATTTCTCAAGAATTTTCTCACAATATTTCTATTCGGCCAAAACTGCACAAGGCTTGATCAGCTCAATTTGCCATGGATCATATTGGATTTACAAGCATCAAGTCAAATAGGAAAACTGTTGAAAGAACAAAGCAGATAAATTTGATTTTTGTAAGAAAAGCAAGCTTCCTTCAATTTAGAAGACAAGGGCCTCCTGTTGGTGTCCTTCGATTCAAAAGTTAGTGGCTTCCTACTAATTAAAAAGGCAATGACCTTCTGAAAGCTTCCTTCGATCCAGAAGACAAGGGCCTCCTGTTGTTGTCCTTCGATTCAAAAGTTAGTAGCTTCCTATTGGCTTCTTTCGATTAAAAAGGCAATGACCTTCTGAAATCTTCCTTCGATTCAGAAGGAATTAGCCTTCTGAAGGCCTCCTTTGATTCAAAGCTGGGACCTGCTGCATACAAACTTCGATTGCACCATTGGCCTTACATGTTTGCCTTTGATTCACAAAGCATGGACCTCTTGCATGCAAGCTTCGATTGCACCATTGGCCTTACATGTTTGCTTGATTCACAATGCAATGGCTACCTGTACGCAAGCTTCAATTAAGCAAGGTCCTGCTACAGGTTTGTCTTGATGGCTACCTGCATGCAAGATTCGATTGGGCATTTAGTCTCCTAAACGCATTTTTCGATTCATAAGCATTAGCCTCCTACATGTTTGTTTCGATTCACAAGCAGTACTTACTTCATGCCTGCAAGGCAAGTACATCCTTCATGCCTTCCTTTGATCCAAAAGGCAAGTGACTCCTCTATGCTTGCCTTCAATGCAAAAGGCAATGGTTTCTCTTCATGCAAGCGCCCACAAAGCAAGTGGCCTCCTGCATGCAAGTTTCGTTTGGACATTGGCTATCTTCGCACAAGCTTCGATTAGGCAATGTTTTCCTTCAAAGCAAACTGTTTCGATTCACAAGGCAAGGGCCTCTTTCCCTCATGCCAGCATTCAAAAGGCAGTAACTTCCCTCATGCTGAGTACCCACAGGGCATTGGTTATCTTCATGAAAGCTTCGACTAGGAAATACCTCCCTTTGGAACAACTTGTTTCTACATTATAACATACCTTGGTGGCCCAAAGGACATACCTTGGTGGCCTATTCGAAGTGTTGCAAGTGGTGCACACAAGTGACACATTTGGCCCCTTCAAAAGATACACATATGGTCCAATCGAAGGACACACATTTGAACCCTTAGAAGGATGCGCAAAAGGCCCATTTGAAAGACACATGCTGTTTGGGAACAGATAATGTTGTCTGAAGAGGAGTCTGGACAAAGGTCAAAACAAAAGAGTTTTATTCAAGATGCTTGTGCTGCCAAGTCCAAGCCTGTTGCACTGGCCACAATGCTCCAAAACTGCTGCAAAGCAGTCCTGCTACGCTGCTCTCATATTTGCACCAATTTGGCATAAAAATGTTGCACCTCGAAAGCTACAAGAATAGCATCCCCAATTTGTTCAAATTTCTTTTGTTTCCCTCCTCCCCCCCCCCCCCCCCAAACCTCAACCAATTTCATCTATAAATAAGAGGTTCCATCACACATCTAAAAGGGGGGCTTTTGGTAGCTGGAGAAACTTTTAGTTGTGTGAAAATCATCAAACACTTAACACACTCTCAAACCCAGAGTCAAAAGACCACACTTTGTTCTTTATTTCAAATAAAGCAAAAGAAACACCACACTTGTTTCTTTTCGTTCGAATCTAGATACAAACAAACACAACTCCACTCTTCTTGGCCTTCGAATTCAGTCAAAGAAACACCACACTTGTTTCTTTCCTTCGAATCCAAGAGCACCAAAGGCACCAACTCAAGTCCAAAACCCACATTCCAGCTCCAAGAAAGGTAAGTCACCCTGACCTTAATCCTTTCGTTTCAAGCATGTAAATAATCTTCTTGCGTTTTTTTTTCTTTTCGTTTTTTCCCCTTTTGGTTTGTTTTCCTTTAAGCAAGAGACTAACATGTACAAATCTAAACGAAAGAGAAAAGTTTGCATGAATCGAAGCCTTAGGCTACGCCCCATACTGTTTCACAATTGCAAACACAAAAAAAAGAAGGTGGTGTGAATCAAAGGTTACAGACTTCGGCTCACACGGGTTACAGACCCCACCAATCAAAGGAAGTCAAGGGAGGGAGAATCGAAAGGCACATCCTTCGATCCATGATGCCTGTTCTTTCACTCTTTTTACATTATTTTTATCTTTATATTTTCTATATATTTACATTTTCTTGATATTCAATATGGGTGTAATAATTAGGACTTTTATTTCTTGCAACCCACACTTGTACATTTGTATACCCCATCCCCAAAAAAACATGTAATAGCGTAGGACATTTATTTTCCGCATTTTTATTGCTTTCATAAATGCCAGTAATTAGGGTGTATGGCAAGATAAAACCAACAAGTAGACCACCCTAATCAAAGATAAAAAAGCATGCAATCAAACATACTATACACATGCACCTCTAGGATAATCTCACTTGTTTCCTCGGAAAATAGTCATGTCCCTCGAATATGGGCGTTTTAGCAACGACCCTCGATAAAAGATCATAGTCCCTCGATGTCCCTCAATGTTGCCTTCCGGTAAAATGATGTAGTCCTTAACGAAAATTCCTAAAACGTCTCATAGGTTTCCTTCTATGACTATACAAACAATCCACGTCCGTCCCTTCACATCCAACAATGGGGCTTCTTAACAATCAATGGTAAGATAGCAACATCTAAAGGAGGAGGAAAAGAACAAAGACCTTTTGAGTAGGTAGGATGCTCATAGTTGCTTGCTTGCTCACAACTAAAAAACCATTTTCACACCAACACTTTCAATTGAAACATTTTCAAAAGACAAAATACTTTGTACGCATTCTTATAGAGATGAGAATCATTACAAAGGCACTTTTCAAAATCACTTTCAAAAAACATCTTCCACAATAAACATCTCTTTGACTATTTTCAAAACCAACACTTTGTACGCATTCTTATAGAGACGAGAATCATTACTAAGATGTTTTCAAAATATTTTCAAACCCACACCACAAAGCACATTTTCAAACAAAGCAAGTGATCTAGCAAGCAACTAAGAACCCGTAGATAACTATAGATGAAAAGGGTGTTAGTGCCTTCCCTTTTCATAATCTACCCCCCGAACTCAAGAAAACATCTCTAAAGAGCTTTCCTATTCTTTTCACCCTTTCCTATGTTGGATAAAATAAATGTCGGTGGCGACTCTTACTAACCGCAGTAATTGTGATCAAACGGAAAACAATCAAGTCAATTCTCCCACCGTATTACAGAACTGGCGACTCTGCTGGGGAAATACTTAAAAGTGGGATTACCTTAGGGCTAGATCACCTTTACTTGCTTTCATTATTTGACTTGCTTGCTTTGCATTATGGTTCCTTGTTTGGGCTTTGTTAAAGATCCTACACCTGGATCTGGGGCACCTTTTTAGGTAAATAGCAATAAATCATGGAGGTTGTATGGCATAGACCGATATGGACAAAGTGATAACTATGTTAGAGTGATACTCTGGTTTGTACTAATGTTCCTTGAGTCAGGCAAGGATAACATTAGGCTTCCTTATAGTGTCATCAAGCGCTAACTGACCTTTAGAACATTTGATTGACTCATCCTAAGCCATTAGAAAGTAGTTTTATAGTTGGCTTTGTTTCCGACTAAAGATTGGTTGATACTCGATGCTACACTCATTGAGATTGGACTTTTGGGATATTTTAGCCGCAATACTTTGGTGCTTGAGCTAGAACAATGCCTAAAAGAAAGGTCAGTGATTTGAGGCTCCTTAGAACCCGATTACTTTCTAGGACAGGTTGAGCCAACTAAACTTCAAGAGGGTACTTACCTACAAAACCCATGCAAGCCTAAATCTAAGGACTTGTCTGCTTTGTGTGTATATGATTATTTGTACATAACAACTCATGGAAGGAAGCCCAATGATATGAAATTCACAAATCAAAGCTATGATCAAAGTTCAACTTCTAACATTTTCTTATGTTTACCCCGCGAGATCCTTGAAAACATGCATCCACATACCATGCATCATATCATGACAGGTTTTCCCCATACAGGTTTCTCATCTGCTTACTATTTATTTCACTAGAGATGGCTCTAGAACAGACTATCAATGACATTCAGACTCAAAATTCTCAACTTCAAGAAATGTTCTTAAACCTATCCAAGGGGCAATAAGAAGTGAAAGCACTCCTCACTAGGGGCATGACCATGAAGAATCCTGAGGACAATAAGGACAACCAGTTGGAACAGCGACAAACTGAGACAACCATAATAAAGATCCAGATGATGGGCCAGATGGTGGGTCAGATGGATCTTATCTAAAACTTGGCTCAGGGACAAGAAGAGCTGAGAGCCCTCGTCAACAAACTTCATCAAAACAGATGCAACCACATGAAATAAACAGTCGAGTCTGGGGATCGAGTCATTGATCAACCCCTAATGATACAAGAAGTTAGCTTGGTGGATATTATACCTTTCCAAATTCCTTTTACATCACGAGCCCAACAATAACCTCGCCAACAAGGACAGGGTAATTAGCGTAAACGGAATGCATCCAATAGGAAATATACCAAACTCAACCTGTTGATGTCACAAGTCTTGCAACACATGTTAAAGATGAGTTTGGTCACATTGAAGGATCCTCCTCGAAATCCTAATACTACTTCTCCCCGTTACAATCATGAAGAAAGGTGTGCGAACCACTCCAACTGTCCTGGACACGACACTAACCATTGTTGGACGTTGAAAAACAAGATTTAAGACCTAATCGATGAAGGAGTGTTGGAGTTTACATAAGACGATCAAATGGAGCTCTTCTATCACCCCTCAAAGGCATCCATATGATATGACGGTCTTGGCAGAGAAAATTTATGTTTATTCGAATTTTCAGGTGTAATTTCTTTGTTTGCTTAAACACTTATTTTATGTCAGACTTTGGTTACTTTCATTAATGCGTTGCATATGTTTGTCTTGAATTAATCCATTCGATTTCATTATACTTCAAATTGCACTTTTACTCCCTTTTATGATATTCCACTCTCGTTAGAAGTTACAAGCCTTTAGAGGGAGGATGACGAAAACAATACCATTTTCTCATACAATATGCTTTTGAACAGACCTGGCTGATGATGTACACGCGTTTCTTTCAATCACTAAACACTGGAGTTATAAGGAAGATAATCCCTAGTCAACCCCTTTGATCCAAAGAAGTAGGATTTTTCTTGTTCATACAAATTGAAACCTTTAATCAAACCTGGGGCAGGGTAGTCTCTCATTTAATTCAAATGTGCGTTCAATCGCAAGCTTTCACTTCGTACATAACGAATGACATCAAAAACATTCCTCTGGAATCAAAAGATGGTGATAGTTCCCTACCAAGTAGGCATTCGTTATCTCTCAAAAGAAAAAAAGCCCACTAAGTCAAAACCTACGAAGGAGACTTAAAAAAAACTGGGGCATCCCGCTGGCTGTAATCTCCAAACAAGAACAATCATGCAAAAATCAGGGATAATAAATCAAAAAGAGGTAACTACAAATCCTCGAGAGCATGAAATATTGCAAAAATGATTGCTTTCCAACAAACTTAACTGGTCCGAACCATCACCAAAACGTCATTCTAGATTCAATAGGAGTTCAAACGCACAATTAACTGAGTTTAGGACTGAAGAACATCACGAAGAACGGGCGGGTACAAATACACTTTGAGCCTTATCCTTTGTTTCTTAAACCATGAACAAGGCTATGTTACAACCCTTTAAAAGTCCTAATTGAAGCATGGGTTAGCTCGAAAGCATACTGTTACAAAAGGTATCCTGACTCCTATAAGTCTCACTGCAAATTCTGAGTTGAATTCATATTCTTACAAAATTCCTTTATCTGCTAAAAACCATTTTCAAAGCGTCAAGACAAACATAAACTTTGCATTGTTTTAATATCGTTGTTTGCATATGGATAATTGTTTGACAACAGATAAATTCGCACGACAAATATCCATTGAACAAAAACTCTTTTAATAAACAGATTTGCTTCAAATAAAAAGACGCTTTCAATGTAAAATCTTCTATAAGCAAGGGGGCAGGATATGTCACTATCCAACTCGTCTGGGGCAGTCAAGTAAAGATTCTAAGATATCTCTCAAGAAGTGTTGAATAACCAGGGGCAGGTCCGCATCTCCCTCACTTGGGGCATTGTGCATGAATTCCAGTAAAGGGTCACATGCGACCAAGCAAACATTTTCTGGAAGTGTTACACATCTTACTACTTGGGGCAGTGACAAATCTCCACAAAGTCCTTTTCATAGGGTAGTCCCCAGTCAAGTCCCCACAGAGTCATTTCTTTAAGGTTATCCCCACAGAATAATCTTTACAGACAAGGGTCCAAAACCCACAAGGCCAAATTCATGGATACCCCCACAGAATTATCCATACGAAGTTGGATCCATGCAATATCCAGCCAGAGTTTCAAATCTCTAAAAAACCTCACCCCAACTGAGTTGATCTCAAGAGTCCTCGAGGATTTCTCCCAAAATAAAACACCTCTCCAGCAGATTGGAAATAGGGTTTATTTCCCCAACAAACGGCAAGATTCCCCAGCTTGAATTTTCCTCCCAGACTATCACAAGTCAAGGGATCACAACCCCTCTTCCCCAGTAGATTGTTCTAAAATCCCCGGTGAATTGTTGCAAAGCCTGGAAGACAACCACATAACATATAACTTCTTTTTCTCCAACAAGTTGTTAACTTCCTTTCACTCCAATCAAGAGATAACTCCCCAGTAGAGAAATAGACAACTAAACCTCCTGAAATCTCTTCCCCAAGCAGGAATCAACACTCTCCACAAAGTTTTTCTCAAGACAAAGCCAATATTCCCCAGCGGAGTTCTCCTAAAACAAAAAAAAATGGAAAACCCCAACGGAAACATTCAAAAACAAGGTCTGAAGATATGCATACTCTTCATTCCCGAATAGCAGTCCGGGATTTAATTTCCCGAGGCTCCCCAACATTTGTCAAGGATTTATTTTCCAAGACAAAGTTACATTTCAATAACATTCATAGCACATGCATACGAAACGCATATAACACAACCTCATTCATTTTGAGAACACCATTACACAGTGCATTTCATACATCATGACATCGCATGCAGCTAACTCTTTACCTTTTCAGGAAAGATCAATCAAACAGATAATTATCATCAACAATTTTCAACAGTTCCAGATTAATACCTGAAACAAGACAGGAAAACTATTTGTGAACGACTGATTATAGATTAATACCTGAAACCAGACAGGACAACTATCTACATGAGCAGATTAAAGATTAATACCCGAAACCAGACGAGAAAACTATCTTTCTTTCACTTAGGTCAGAGATTAATACCTGAAACCAGACAGGGCAACTATCTCAATGACCAACAAAAACAAGTTCAATAATAATACCTGAAACAAGACAGGAAAACTATCTATGAATGATTAATTGTAGATTAATACCTGAAACTACACATGATAACTATCTACATGAACTGATTGTAGATTAACTCCCGAAACAAGCCGGAGAAACTATCTTTCTTTCAAAGAAGTCAAAAATTAATACCTGAAACCAGACAGGATAGCTATCTCGACGACTAGCAAAAACAAGTTCCAGATTAATACTTGAAACAAGATAGGAAAACTATCTGTGAGCGATTAATTGTAGATTAATACCTGAAACCAGGTAGGACAACTATCTACATGAACTTATTGAAGATTAACTCTCGAAACAAGCCGAGGAAACTATCTTTCTTTCAAAGAAGTCAGAGATTAATACCTGAAACCAGACAGGACAGCTATCTCAATGACTAGCAAAAACAAGTTCCAGATTAATACCTGAAACGAGATAGGAAAACTATCCGTGAACGATTGATTGTAGATTAATACTTGAAACCAGACAGGAAAACTATCTACATGAACTGATTGAAGATTAACTCACAAAATAAGCTGTTGAAACTATATTTCTTTCAAAGAAGTCAGAGATTAATACCTGAAACCAGACAAGACAGCTATCTCGACGACCAACAAAAACAAGATCCAGATTAATACCTGAAACAAGGCAGGAAAACTATCTTTGAACGATTGATTATAGATTAATATCTGAAACCATGCAGGACAACTATCTTACATGAACTGATTAAAGATTAACTCCTGAAACAAGCCAGGGAAACTATCTTTCTTTCAAAGATGTCAGAGATTAATACCTGAAACCAGACCGAACAACTATCTCAATGACTAGCAAAAACAAGTTCCAGATTAATACCTGAAACAAGACAGGAAAACTGTCTATGAACGAATGATCATCAGGAAGCAACCCTACCCAGGTTCCTTCTCATACATTTCCAGATGCAGTTTTACCCCGACTCATCATGAAGCAACCCTACCCAGGTTTCTTCCCATACATTTTCAGATGTAGTTTTATCCAGACTCATCATGAAGCAACCCTATCCAGGTTCCTTCTCATACATTTCTAGATGAAGTTTCACATGGACTCATCATGAAGAAACCACCCAGGTTCCTTCTCATACATTTCCAGATGAAGCCTCACATGGATTCATCCTGAAGCAGCCCTACCCAGGCTCCCTCTCATATATCTCCTAAAGCGGCCCTACACAGGCTCATCATAAAGCAATCTTACACATATTCCTTCTAATACATTTCCAGACACAACTTAACAAGGGTTCATTCCAGCATATCCTTCAGATTTGAATCAACCAAATATTTATTCTGATACTTCTTCAAGATACAGTCAAACTAAGAATTAGTCTAATTTCTGTCAACAATCACCTTTGGATGGCATCTGTAAGCCCATCTCCGACAACTCTCCATCACATATCCAAATGGAATCTTTAAGCCCATTCCCTACATGATCAACCACAACATCATCGAGTACAAATTTCTGGGGACTCTAGGGTTCAATCATCTTCTACCTTCAAGCTACGAATGACAACGTGCCACACTCACTTTTCAGGTTTAAGAAGATTGAACAGGGGAAGTTGTTGTACCCAAAAATTTGCTCTCTCATTTCTCAAGAATTTTCTCACAAGATTTCTATTGGGCCAAAACTACACAAGGCTTGATCAGCTCAAGTTGCCATGGATCATATTGGATTTACAAGCATCAAGTCAAAGAGGAAAACTGTTGAAAGAACAAAGAAGATAAATTTGATTTTTGGAAGAAAAGTAAGCTTCCTTCGATTCAGAAGATAAGGGCATACTGTTGGTGTTCTTCGATTCAAAAGTTAGTAGCTTCCTACTGATTAAGAAGGAAATGACCTTCTGAAAGCTTCCTTAGATTCAGAAGACAAGGGCCTCCTGTTGGTGTCCTTCGATTCAAAAGTTAGTAGCTTCCTACTAGCTTCTTTCGATTAAAAAGGCAATGACCTTCTGAAATCTTCATTTGATTCAGAAGGCATTGGCCTTCGGAAGGCTTCTTTTATTCAAAGCAGGGACCTCCTGCATACAAGCTTCGATTGCACCATTGGCCTTACATGTTTGCCTTTGATTCACAAAGCAGGGACCTCCTGCATGCAAGCTTTGATTTCACCATTGGCCTCACATGTTTGCTTGATTCATAATGCAATTGCTACCTGCATGCATGCTTCGATTGAGCAAGGGCCTCCTGCAGGTTTGTCTTGATGGCTACCTGCATGCAAGCTTTGATTGGGCTTTTAGTCTCCTAAATGCATTCTTAGATTCACAAGCATTAGCCTACTACATGTTTGTTTTGATTCACAAGAAGTACTTCCTTAATTCCTGCAAGGGAAGTACATCCTTCATGCCTGCCTTTGATCAACAAGGCAAGTTCCTCCTCTATGCTTCACTTCAATGCACAAGGCAATGGTTTCCCTTCATGCAAGCACCCACAAAGCAAGTGGCCTCCTGCATGCATGTTTCGTTTAGACATTGGCTATCTTCGCACAAGCTTTGATTGGGCAATGTTTTCCTTCAAAGCAACCTATTTCGATTCACAAGGCAAGGGCCTCTTTCGCTCATGCCAGCATTCACAAGGCAGGAACTTCCCTCATGCTGAGCACCCACAGGGCATTGGTTATCTTCATGCTAGCTTTGATTGGGCAATACCACCCTTTGAAATAGCTTGTTTCTACACTATGACATACCTTGGTGGCCCATTCGAAGGACATACCTTGGTGGCCCATTCTAAGAGTTTCAAGTGGTGCACACAAGTGACACATTTGGCCCCTTCAAAAGATACACATATGGTCCAATCGAAGGACACACATTTGACCCCTTCGAAGGATGCGCAAAAGGCCCATTTGAAAGACACATGTTGTTTGGTAACAAATATTGTTTTCTTAAGAGGAGTCTGGTTGAAGGTCAAAACAAAAGAGTTTTATTCAAGATCCTTGTGCTGCCAAGTCCAAGCCTGTTGCACTGGCCACAACGCTCCAAAACCGCTGCAAAGCAGTCCTGCTACGCTGATCTCATATTTGCACCAATTTGACATAAAAATGATGCACCTCGAAAGCTACAAGAACAACATGCCCAATTTGTTCAAATTTCTTTTCTCCCCCCCCCCCCCCCCAAACCTCAGCCAATTTCATCTATAAATAAGAGGTTCCATCACACATCTAAAAGGGGGGCTTGTGGTAGCTAGAGAAACTTTGGTTGTGTGAAAATCATCAAACACTTAACACACTATCAAACCCAGAATCAAAAGTCCACACTTTGTTCTTTCTTTCGAATCAAGAAAAAGAAACACCACACTTGTTTCTTTTCCTTCGAATCTAGAAACAAACAAACACAACTCCACTCTTCTTGGCCTTCGAATCCAGTCAAAGAAACACCACACTTGTTTCTTTCCTTCGAATATAGGAGCACCCAGGGCAGCAACCCAGGTCCAAAACCCACATTCCATCTCCAAGCAAGGCAAGTCACCCTGACCTTAATCCTTTCGTTTCAAGCATGTAATAATCTTCTTGGGCATTTTTTACTTTGTTTTTTACCCTTTTGGTTTGTTTTCCTTCAAGCAAGAGACTAACATGTATAGATCCAAACGAAAGAGAAAAGTTTACATGAATCTAAGCCTTAGGCTTCGCCCCTTACTGATTCACAACTGCAAACACAAAAAAAAGAAGGTGGTGTGAATCGAAGTTTACAGACCTCGACTCACACTGGTTACATACCCCAATCGAATGAAGGAAAAGGAAGGAGAATCGAAAGGAACATCCTTAGATCCATGATGCCTTTTCTTTCTCTCTTTTTACACTATTTTTGTATTTATATTTTCTATATATTTAAATTTTCTTGATATTCAATATGGTTGCAATAATTAGGACTTTTATTTCTTGCAACCCACACTTGTACATTTGTATACCCCATCCCCCAAAAAAAACATGTAATAGCGAAGGACATTTATTTTCCGCATTTTTATTGTTTTCATAAATGCTAGTAATTAGGGTGTGTAGGAAGATAAAACCAACAAGTAGACCACCCTAATCAAAGACAAATTAGCCTGCAATCAAACATACTATACACACATGCACCTCTAGGGTAATCTCACTTGTTGCCTCGGAAAATAGTCATGTCCCTCGAATATGGGCGTTTTAGCAAAGACCCTCGATAAAAGATTGTAGTCCCTCGATGTCCCTCAATGTTGCCTTTCGGTAAAATGATCTAGTCCCTAAACAAAAATTGCTAAAATGTCTCATAGATTGCCTTCTATGACTATACAAACGACCCACGCCCGTCCCTTCACATCCAACGATGGGGCTTCTTATCAATCCATGGTAAGATAGCAACATCTAAAGGAGGAGGAAAAGAACAAAGACCTTTTGAGTAGGTAGGATACTCATAGTTTCTTTCTTGCTCACAACTAAAAAACCATTTTCAGACCAACACTTTCAATTGAAACATTTTCAAAAGACAAAATACTTTGTACGCATTCTTATAGAGACGAGAATCATTACAAAGGAACTTTTCAAAATCAGTTTCAAAAAACATCTTCCACAATAAACATCTCTTTGACTATTTTCAAAACCAACACTTTGTACGCATTCTTACAGAGACAATAATCATTACAAAGACGTTTTCAATATTTTCAAACCCACACCACAAAGCACATTTTTAAACAAAGCAAATGATCTAGCAAGCCACTAAGAGCCCGTAGATAACTATGGATGAAAAGCATGCTAATACCTTCCCTTTTCATAACCTACCCCCCGAACTCAAGAAAACATCTCTAAAGAGCTTTTCTATTCTTTTCACCCTTTCCTATGTTGGATAAAAGAAAAGTCGGTGGCGACTTTTGCTAACCGCAACAATTGCGATCAAACACAAAATAATCAAGTCAGTTCTCCAAAGGTATTACACTATATATTTTCTTTTTATTTTGTACTCTCTTTATTTTTCACGATGATTTCCTCTTACCAGGATTTCTGTCACCTTGTACAACAATCGCCTGTTTATAGGTAAGCTATCAATATAAATACAATTTCAAAATTCAAATTTTGTTTTACTTTTTCTGTTTTGCTTGCAAATATGTCCAATGACTAAATTTAATGAACATATGTATATGAATATGATTATTGTTGACAAATAAATATGCATAAAAATAGGAATAAGCATTTACTCAAAACTCTGGGAGTTGGGATAAAGTTTAAGCCGTCCATAAATCCCCACAGAGTAATCCCTAATGAAGTCAGCCCACAAAGCAATTTCCATAAGATTATCTCCCGCAGAGTCAAATTCACAAGCTCACCTTCAACAAAGATATATTCCCCGTAAGCCTGAAATACTCTAATTGTACTCACCAGCAGATCCCCCTAGTAGACAAAGGAGTATAATCTTTTCCCCGGTAATGTCGCCAACCTACGAAGTTTCAATCTTTAGTAGATTATGATAGCAACACATTTCACATGAATTCTATTCCCAAACTTAGTTTATTTCTCCAACATTGTAAAATCCCATGCAGAATTCTCTTCTCCAGCGGATTCAAATCTCTCAGCAGAGTTTCCTTATTGAAAAGTTGCCAACACTTAGGAATTTTTTCAAAATATTTTCAAACATGTACAACACAAAGCATTTTAAAACAAAGTGAGCTAAGCGATTAATATCCCGTAGATAACTACAAATGAAAAGGGTGCTAGCACCTTCCCTTTTCATAACCTACCCCCCAAACTCAATAAATATCGAAGGTATTTCCTATTCTTTTGACCCTTTACTTATTGGATAAAAGAAAAGTCTGTGGCGAATCTTGCTATCCATAATATTTGCGATAAAATGCAAAAACAAGTCAGTTATCCTACTATTTTACAAAGCCCAACTTCCCATTATCACCCCATGATCTTTTCAACTTCCCTTTCAAATTCTTGCTCCATTTTCTCCATTGTCTCCACTACTTCTCACATAAAGCTTGAAGTAACTTCCATTTTATTTCTTTATATATAGGATCTTAGAAATTAGTTCCTGGGGATCCACGTTTTGCACGGCAATGCTGTTTGTAGTTTTATTCAAGTTTATTTCGGTTGCTTTACTTCCAGGTTTATTTATTTGCAACTATTTTAGTTTCTTGTTCTTATAATATTGTTTGATCATTACAAACCTAAATATGCCTATGTTCATGGTTAATAATTATAATTTCATGTTTGTTTGAAAATTCAATCTCGGCCTTTGTTTTTAAACTTAATTTAATTAACTTTGTCACGAGAGTAAGAGGTCACTTAAAACGATTTTTCCATGAGAGTGAGAAATTAACTAAGGTTCGAGCCAGAAGTGAGAGAGCGTGAGGGTCGAACCAGATAGTAGAAACTAGGCATTGATTCTAAACACAACGAGAGAGCTTTAGGATTAATTAGAACTTATTCAGTTTTCAAAATGCATTCCTTAATTAAAATGGGAGAGCGAGAGAAAAATCTCATGGTTAAGGAATGAGGCTTTATTCAAAACCATGAGAGTGTGAGGTTCAGTCAAATTAATATGTATCACCCAAATTTTTTCTAGAACTCCCATTCCCAGTATTTCGAGGAATCATAAGAATCCCATAAATCCGACCTTGAAATACTGATAAAAGATTTCAATGCTTCACTAACTCACTCTTACCCAAATTACATCTACAACTACCAACTCCAACATTTTGAGGAGTTGCAAGAATCCCATAAATCCGATCTCGAAACATTAATGGAGGATTATAATGCAACATTAACGTATCCTCAACCAAATTTCCTCTACAATCACCACGGCCAAAATTTTGAGAAATCACAAGAATCCCAAAAGTCCACTCGACACATTAATGGAGGATATGACTGCGACACTCAATCGCTCTAGGTTAGAAACTTTAAGGATGGAGCGCTTTGTGGAAATACAAAATGCAACGCTAACTCACTTTGAGGAACCGTAAGAATCCCATAATTTCAACCTCGCAACATCAATGGAGGATTTCGATGCAACGTTAACTCGCTCTAGGCAAGAATCCATGATAGAGCACTTTGTAGAGACACAAATTATCCAAAATGAAGAGATAATAAATAAAAGTCTTCAAAATAATGAAACCCTTAGGCATATGAATAATGCAGTTGAGTCCCTCGCGACTCACAACATGGCCTTGGAGACTCAAATCTCCCTACTTGAACAAAAACCTCTAGGACCCTTCCCTGAGGAGCATGTGGATGTTGTAAAAATCGGTAGTGAAAAAAATTGAAAATCCTAAGGAGAGTGATAATGAGGTTGAAGAAAGTAGTAATAAGGTTGAGAAGAGTTTTGATGAGAAAAGAGTAGAGATTAAGAAAAATACATAAACGTCATCTGAAAGGGAGGTTGTCTAAGAGGTAGAGAAGGAAACATCTATTGTTTTTCCTCCTCCCTATAACCCACCTATTTCTTTCTTGCAAATATTTGTGGAAGCTAATGTAGATTCCAAATTAAATAAGTATGTGGAGAATATCCACACCAATGTACCTTTGTTTGAGGTCCCGCATAAAAAGAGAAAATTTGAGGACCATGAAACTAGGGAAATCATTAGCATGAAGAAGGAAATGTTAACATTAGAGATGGTGGGTGAAATAACTAAGATGAAACTTGAAAAGATGATACTCAAGATAGATCATGAACCACCACCACAAGTTCAAAAGAATGAACCACCCCACAGAAGAAAGAAAAGAAAAGGGAGGGATATGTGAGATAGCTCGATAAGTGGCCATAAAAACCAAAGATGATTAAAAATTTGAATGAGGAGTCATTCTTGAGAGAATCACCATGAGTGCTGACACTCTTGAGTCGTCGAGCTACCAACGTTAAAAGAAGCATTGTATGGGAGGCAACCCACGAGTTTCAACTTAATGTTTTTGCTTTTGTTTGAGTTTGCAGAAAATAAAGATATCAATCTCTTGGAACCTATCAGTTGCATGTAGGCGACTTTCTAGATGAGCATTGATCAGGTTCTTATTCCTTTTCCCACTATTTACTGAAACATTGAGGACAATGTTTAGTTTAAGTGTGGGGGAGGAACTTTACCACTTTCCATTTATCACTTATTATTTTGATGTATTGTTTTCTAGTTTATTGCATGTTTTTAATAATTTATTTATTCTCAGTATTTGGCCGAGTCATTGCATGTGATGTCAAGCTTCTATGCCTGTTTTTCATTTATTATTGAATTTCCCCAAAATTTTAAAATTTTAACCTCCCAACAACAAATTTTATTTTCTAATGCATGGCACACACTCTGAAAGTATTTAGGTTGTTAAAATTTAGGTTGCGTTAGACAGACTTGGTTAAGTCTCAATAACACTGATACTGTTATGACACCCTAAACCCCCTCATTATGTGATATCTATTTGGGTACCCATTATGCCGAAACCTTAGGCTCAAGTTTTCAAAGTAGCTCTTCAGTAGTTTATATTAGCAGTCAGCACCGTCTTAAGCACAAACTACATAGGGAGTCGATGAATATAAGGGAACGATCCTAAATATTCTAAAAAATTAGTTTCCATAATAAATTTAAAATATGGAATGCACCTATTAAGTTAAGTGACCCTTGCCCGGTCACTTAATCCAACGGTTGTAGAACCTACAAAAATATAATAAAACAACCAGTCTCCAGTTGGTTAAGAGGTTTCTGGTGCTGAACTTGGTAGGCAGACTACGGTCCGATCCCCTATAACTGCAATTAGTTAAATAAAAGAGGTTACCAAATTTATGTACCAGAACCCTGAGAAGAGGTTCACAGCCGTTAACCAATTTCCCTACTATGTGCGTGTATGGATAACAAGCTTAATGTGATTGCCCTTGAATGAAAAGAGTGAAAGAAAAATGAGAGATATATGTTGAGTTATAATGGCATGATTTAAATTGGTTTGAATAAAGAGGGGGTATTTTAACATTGTGGCATTACGGTGTCCTTGGTATTGAATACTTAGTACCTATCAATCTAACATTAGCCTAGCAGCCACGTATGATTAGGAGTTGTATCGTGCTCATGTTTCGAATCGCTCTTAATTTTTTATTTTACCGTATTGGTTGAATGCTTGAGGACAAGCAATGATTTAAGTGTAGGGGAATTTGATAACACGAAATTATATCGTATTTTCTGGCTCGACTTGTATGCATTTTATTATCAATTTTGCTTATTTAGGTCATATTATGCTGGTATTTCTATTTCATTTTAGGTACATGTTGACACAGAGCTTCCATGTGAAAAAGAACGAGAAAGGGCCAAGACACCGAGAATAATTGAAGAAAATATGAAAAATAGTAGGAAAATGCATGACAGAAGACTGTGACGGTCAACACAACCTTCATGTCGATTGCCACGCCTTGAAAATATGTGTGCCCAGCACACATTGTGTTACGGTCGCCACAGTTTGGAAATATGTGTGCCCCTCGGTACACATGGTGTTACAATATCCACAGTTTGGAAGTTTGTAAGCCCCACGACAGATAAGGAACGCCCCTCTCCATAGGCTCTTTTATGCGCCACGTATTTTGTTCTTTTGCTCTTCTCCACATCTTCTTCATGTAACCTCTCACGAAGCCCAACTTCCCATTATTACCCCATGATCTTTTCAACTTCCCATTTTCCACTTCTTTCTCCACTTTATCCATTATCTCCACTATTTCTCACATAAAGCTTGAACTATTTTCCATTTTAATTCTCTATATATAGGATCTTAGAAATTAGTACTTGGGGATACAAGTTTTGCGCCAAAGCGTTGTTTGTAGTTTTAGGCAGAAATCTTATTTGTAAAAGTGGTAGTTTCTCACATCGAGGAACTACCACACCATTAGTTTTAGGCCTAGAATCTATGTACTCTTGGATCACAATCTTGCCAACATTATTTCAAAGCTTTATTCAAGTTTCAAGATTTATTTCATTTGTAGTTTTATTAAAATTTATTTCGTCTGCTTTACTTCCAGGTTTATTTATTTGCAATTATTTTAGTTTCTTGTTCTTATAATATTGTTTTATCATTACAAATCTAAATATGCCTATTTTCATGATTAATAATTATAATTTCATGTTTTTTCTTCTTTAAATATGTCTGGATAAATTATTTCGAGTCTGATATGTGAGAACCGTCATTTCCGACGGAACTCGGTGATTAGTTGGCTTAACTATTTGTTTGAAAATTGAGTTTCGGTCTTTGTTTTTAAACTTAATTTAATTAGCTTTATCACGAGAGTGAGAGGTTACTTAACACGATTTTTCCACGAGAGTGGGAAATTAACTAAGGTCCGAGTCGGCACTGCGAGAAGGTGGGGGTCGAACCAAATAGTAGAAACTAGGCATTAATTTTAAACACAACAAGAGTGATTTAGGATTAATTATAACTTGTTCAGTTTTCAAAACGCGCTCCTTAATTAAAATGGGCGAGCAAGAGCGAAATCTCGTGGTTACGGAATGCGACTTTATTCAAAACCACAAGAGTGTGAGGTCCGTTCTTTAATTTGATATTTTATACTAAATACATTTTTAACATCAGTATAAGCCAATGAGTTAGATATTTCAAGAGGTACACAGAATACACATTTCGGTCTTTCTTTTCATATATATTTCCTTAATCTTATTTTATTTTAGTTTTAGTTCTTAGTTTCCCCTAAATTAATCATTCATTAGCCTTAGATTTACAAAGAGACAATATATTACATTAGGTTTAAATTGGTCTCTGTGGGTTAGAAAATCTTTTATATCACTTCGATATTTCATTGTACTTGCAAATGCATCAAGTTTTTGGTGTCGTTTCCGGGGACTAACAGTCAATATTGTTAGTTCCGTTGTTGCACCATATAGACTAAGGAACTCTAAAATTAATTACTATGTATCACACAAATTTTTTCTACAACTATCATTCCTGGTATTTCGAGTAATCACGAGAATCCCATAAATCATACCTTGAAATACTGATGGAAGATTTCAATGCATCACTAACTCACTCTTACCCAAATTACATCTACAATACCAATCACAACATTTTGAGGAGTTACAAGAATCCCATAAGTTCAATCTCGAAACATTAATGGAGGATTATAATGCGATGCTAACTTATCCTCAACCAAATTTCCTCTACAATCACACCACCCATATTTTGATGAGTCGCAAGAATCCCAAAATTCCACCCTCGACACATTAATGGAGGATATAACTACGACACTAAATCTCTATAGGCTAGAAACTATAATGATGGAGCACTTTGTGGAAAAAAATGTGACTCTAACTCACTTTGAGGAACCACAAGAATCCCATAATTTCAACCTCGCAGCATCAATGGAGGATTTTAATGCGACGCTAACTCACTTTAGGCAAGAATCTATGATAGAGCACTTTGTAGAGACACAAACTGTCCAAAATGAAGAGATAAGAAATCAAAGTCTTCAAAATAATGAAACCCTTAGGCAACTGAATAATGCAGTTGAGACCCTCACGACTCACAACATGGCCTTGGAGACTCAAATATCTATGCTTGAACAAAAACTTCTAGGATACTTCTCTGAGGAGTATGTGGATGTTGTAAAAACCGGTAGTGAAAAAGAAATTGAAAATCCTAACGAGAGTGATAATGAGGTTGAAGACAGTAGTAATGAGGTTGAGAAGAATTCTGATGAGAAAGAGTAGAGATTGAGAAAAATACATCGACGCCATATGAAAGGGAGGTTGTCAAAGAGGTAGAGAAGGAAACATCTATTGTTGTTCCTTCTCCCTATAACCCACCTATTTCTTTTCTACAAATATTTGCGGAAGCAAATGTAGATGCGCAATCTAATAAGTATGTGGAAAATATGCACACCAATGCACCTTTATTTGAGATCCCGCAAAAAAAGAGAAAATTTGAGGACCATGAAACTAGGGAAATCATTAGCATTAAGAAGGGAAGGTTAACATTCAAGATGGTGGGTGAAATAACTAAACCCAAACTTGAAAAGTTAATACTTAAGATAGATCCTGGACCACCACCACAAGTTCAAAAGAATGAACCACCCCACAGAAGAAAGAAAAGAAAAGCTTAGGGATATGTGAGATGGCTTGATAAGTGTCCATGGAAACCAAATACGATTAAAAATTAGATTGAAGTGTCATTCTCGAGAGAATAACCATGAGTGTTGACACTCTTGAGTCGTCTAGTTATTGACATTAAAAGAAGCGTTATGTGGGAGGAAACTCACAAATTTCAATTTAATGTTTTTTCTTTTGTTTGAGTTTGCAGAAAATAAAGAAATTAATTGCTTGGCACCTATAAGTTTTATGTAGGCAACTATCAATGCGAGCATTGATCAGGTTCTTATTCCTTTTCCCACTTTTTACTGAAACATTAAGGATAATGTTTGGTTTAAGTGTGGGGGAGGAACTTTTCCGCTTTCCATTTATCACTTCTTATTTTGATGTATTGTTTTCTAGTTTATTGCATTTATTAGGATTTTATTTGTTTTTAGAATTTGACCGAGTCATGCATGTGATGTCGAGTCTGTATGCCTGTTTTTCAGTTGTTATTGAATTTCCCCAAAATTTTAAAATTTTAACCTCCCAACAATAAATTTTATTTTCTAATGCATGACATACACTTTGAAAGTATATAGGTTATCAAAATTTAGGTTGAATTAGAGAGACTTGGGTAAGTCTCAATAACATTGATATTGTTATGACACCCTAAACCCCCTCATTATGTGATATCATTTTGGATACCCATTATGCCGAAACCTTAGGCTCAAGTTTTCAAAGTAGCTCTTAAGTAGTTTATATTAGAAGTCGGCACCATCTTAAGCACAAACTACGTAGGGAGTCGATGAATATAAGTGAATGATCCTAAATATTCTAAAAAATTAGTTGCCATAATATATTTAAAATAGGGAATGCACCTATTAAGCTAAGTGACCCTCACCCAGTCACTTAATCCAACGGTTTGTGAACTTACAAAAATATAATAAAACAACTAGTCGTCTATTGGTTCAGAGGTGTTTGGTGCTGAACTTGGTAGGGAGGACTACGGTCCGATCCCCTGCAACTGCAATTGGTTAAATAAAAGGGGTTACCAAACTTATGTACCAGAACCCCGAGAAAAGGATCATAGTCGCTAACCGATTTCCTAAACATGTGCGTGTACGGATAACGAGCTTAATGTGATTGCGCTAGAATGAAAAGAGTGAAATAAAAATGAGAGATAGGTTGAGTTATAATGGAAGGATTCGAGTTGGTTTAAATATAGAGGGAGTCTTTTAACATTTTGTCGTTACGGTTTCCTTGGTATTGAATACTTAATACCTATCAAACTAACATTAGCCTAGCAGCCATGTATGATTAGGAGTCGTGTCGAGCTCATTTTTCAAATTGCTCTTAATTTTTATTTTACCGAGTTAGTTGATTGCTTGAGGACAAGAAATGGTTTAAGTGTGGGGGAATTTCATAACATGAAATTATATCATATTTTTATGGATCGACTTGTATAAATTTTATTATCGTTTTCGCTTATTTAGGTCATACTATGCCAGTATTTCTATTTCATTTCAGGTACATGCTGACACAGAGCTTCCATGTGAAAAAGAACGAGAAATGGCAAGGACACTGAGAAGAATTGAAGAAAATATGAAAAGTAGCAGGAAAATGCATGACAGAAGACTGACGGTTGTCACAGTCTTCATGCCGATCGCCACGCCTTGAAAATATGTGTACCCCTCGGCACACATGGTGTTACGGTCACCATAGTTTGGAAATTTGTGTGCCCCTCGGCACACATAGTGTTACGATCTCCACAGTTTGAAAGTTTGTATGCCCCACGGCACACAAGGCATGCCTCTCGCCATAGGCTCTTTTATGCGCCACATATTTTGTTCTTTTGGTCTTCTCCACGTCTTCTCACGTAACCACTCGCAAAGCCCAACTTCCCATTATTACCCAATGATCTTTTCAACTTCCCATTTTTCCACTTCTTTCGCCACTTTCTCCATTATCTCCATTACTTCTCACATAAATCTTGAAGTAACTTCCATTTTATTTCTCTATATATAGGATCTTAGAAATTAGTTCCTAGGGATCCATGTTTTGCGCGGAAGTTCTGTTTGTTGTTTTGGGCAGAAATCTCATTTGTAAAAGTGGTGATTTCACACATCAAGGAACTAACACACCATTAGTTTTAGGCCTACAATCTATTTAATCTTAGATCGCAATCTTGCCGACATTATTTCAAAGCTTTATTCAAGTTTCAATATTTATTTCGTTCATAGTTTTATTCAAGTTTATTTCATCTGCTTTACTTCAAGGTTTATTTATTTGCAATTATTTTAGTTTCTTGTTCTTAGAATATTTTTTTATCATTACAAATCTAAATATACCTATGTTCATGGTTAATAATTATAATTGCATGTTTGTTTTTTTAAATATGTCCGACTAAATTGTTTCGGGTCCGGTATGTGAGGACTGTCGTTTCTGATGGGACTCGGTGATAAGTTGGCTTAATTATTTGTTTGAAAATTCAGTTTTGGTCTTTGTTTTTAAACTTAATTTAATTATCTTTGTCATGAGAGTGAGAGGTTACTTAACACGATTTTGCCACGAGAGTGGAAAATTAACTATGGTTCGAGCCGGCACTACGAGAGCGTGGGGGTCGAACCGTATAGTAGAAACTATGCATCAATTCTAAACACAATGAGAGCACTTTAGGATTAATTAGAACTTAATCAGTTTTCAAAATGCATTCCTTAATTAAAATGGGTGAGCGAGAGAAAAATCTCATGGTTAAGGAATGCAGCTTTATTCAAAACCACGAGAGTGTGAGGTTCAGTCTTTAAATTGATATTTTCTACTAAACACATTTTTAACATTTGTATAAGCCAATGAGTTACAAAATCCCAGAGGTACGTGGAATACACATTTCGGTCTCTCTTATCATATATATTTTCTTAATCTTATTTTATTTCAGTTTTAGTTCTTAGTTTTCCCTGAATTAATCACTCATTAGCCTTATCTTTACAAAGCGGCAATAGATTACAATAGGTTGGCATTGGTATCTCTGTGTTCGGCAATCTTTTATATTACTTCGATATTTCTGTGCACTTGCGAACACATCGGTTCAACATCTAGATATATTTTCCTTCTTTTTTTATACTTACAATCAATTATATTTCAAACTTCTAGTCAATTGTAATTAAGTGTCAATCAATTAGATTGTCATAAAATGAATTTATTTGAAATTCCTTTTGAGTCAACCTCTAGCATATAAATAGAGACCTTCTTCATTTCATTTCATTTCATCCAGAATCATATTTTGACACAACTAACTCTCTCTCTTAACTTTTTTGTTTACTTTTTCTCACTAAAATTATAGCTGAAGTGCTTCTACGAGAATGTCCTTTTATGAGTAAGAATAAGCTGTAATTTTAGAAGGATAGAATTTTAAAATACACCAAGGGTCTATTTTATAACTTGGTTGAATATAATATTTGTTTTGGACTAGTGTAGCGGTATAAATGTTCAAGACTAAGTCATTGGATTGACTAGACTTTATACAAATAAAAATAAAAATCGCCACCATGCTTTATTGTTTCCAAAGGAATGGGAAAAGAGTGAATAACCCAAAAAGAGGGGGGAAATATTCAAGGTAATGGGGTTGGTTATGCAAAGGGAAGGTATTGGCACCCTAAACATCTACGATACTCCGCATGAGCGTCTTTGTAAAATCTGTATATTTTGGATATAAAAAAATATTGTATATATATATATATATATATATAAATGGATGGTGGAGGTGAGGAAAGAAATATATTTATTTTATAATTTTTGCACCCGCCGTGGTTGCGAACCTTTAGTGCCTACGTACCACCTTTTCATGCAATAGGGGATCAGGGTATACATAGTTCCTCTTTTAAAAATTTGAAACACATATGTGTTAGTTAATTTTATAAGATAAAACATCATCGTCATTGTCCGTGTGGAAAACATACCTACTACCCACAATTATAAGAAAAGAGAATTTGCATCATCTCAAAGTGGAGGATATATCTTGGATTCTAAAATGAACAATGCCTCACTCAACACCCAAGTGGAAAATATCTCTCTTCACTACATATTGTAGAAGTATAGTTGTTTGCGTCACTACAAGGATTGACAAGAGTTTAACCTTTTGAGAAAAGTTTAAAGATGAAAGCCAAAGTGGAAAAAATGGTTTTAAATGAGATTGATTGACTTTTAGTCTTCTCACAAAAAATGTCAAGGTATTATTAAGTTGATTGGAGTTTATTTATGAAAATGTTTTGAAAATGCATGGACATAAGTCCAAGTTTACTATGAAAGTGGTTCAAGTTCAAAAAACAAGAAGAGTTTTCAAAAAGGGGGAAGAAGATTTTAGAAATTAAAGAGGATGGGAGGAGAATAAGGGACTATACTAGAGCATAAGGTAAAAGCTAGGGATAAGAACTATCTAACCAACGAGAAGCTAATACTAGACATTATGAGCCAAGATAGAATTTTCATTCCTTGGATTGAAACCAATCAAGCAAAAAATATTAGACCTCTTGAGATAATCAAACTTCAAGTTTATTAAATCTTCACAAAAATTGGACAGAGTAACGGATGTATACGGGTGAATTCCAAATTACAAACAGAGGGTGTAATCATAAAAACTTGCACACAAAAACAAACACGCAACCCAACGTCTTGAGGTGAACCTCAAGAACTCCAGACAAAATAATCAGATAAGGTCACAAAGTCTTCAAGATAGGCCAAGGCTTTTAATCCTAAGTCTAAGAAAAGTCTCATGCTTCATAATGCCAAGGATAGTAACCTAATAGTCCAAGTACCATTAAACATTTTTTAGGGTTTATGTTGATTATTAAGTATCTTAAGAAAGGAAAAGAAAAGCTCAAGTGAGAAAAGTAAAAGTGGCAAGATAGTAAATACTCAAATGAGCAAAGATGAAAATGGCATGAAACGTAAATGCTAAATGTAAATGGTACATAAAGAATAAAAAAGAATAAAAGCATAAGGTAAAACAAGTCATTAGTTAGTGGTTAATTGGATGACCATCTTGAAGCTTGCATTTGGAACTCATTAGAAGATTGGTAGAACCAAAGCCTCCACACAAAAAGTTGCATTTGCTTTTTGTCAAGTATATCATCCATTTGGAATTCTCACAAGTATCATTTAATGATCAACGATGTTTAAGTGATTCGCGTTGACCAAAGGTGTTGTAGATCCATTAGAGGATTGGTAGAACTAAAGCCTCCACACAATGAATCTCAAGGTTATTGGAACAAAGAGATCAAATTAACATACTTGGGCTTGCAATCATAAGTTTGGGCCACGAATGATCATTTGTTCGAATTGGGACAAAATTTAGTGCTATGTTAAGCAATCGTAAGTGGACTTATATAGAAGTCGCACCTATTTTGAGGCCGGTCAATAGCAATCTATGCACCATTTGTTTTGAGAAATGATATAGAGATCATGCTCCAACAACATCTAGTGCAATAAGAAGGAGATGAGATGAAGAGGGATGGGAGAGAATGTACAAACCACTTTTGAATTAAATTTAATCAAACTATTATTAAAATCATTCATCCATTTTTATGGAGTTAAACTCAACACCATAGATCCAATGATGTTAATAAAGTTCATGATCCAAAATTTAACCCAAGATCAGCCAGAAAATAGTCACAAAATAATATTACATTTTAATATATCCAAAAGGGGTTAAAAAATAATGTTTAAAAATAGAAAATAAAGAGAAAAATATCAACCATGTTCAAATTAATCAAGAAATAAAAAGTAAGACCATAGAAAAATCAGAAAAAAGGCCTTTTTTGATAATTTTTTAAATTCAGAAACTATTTTTAAAATTAAAATAAATGGGTAAAATAAACAAAAAATGGTAAAAAATAGTAAAGTCAGAAACAAAAATAAAATAAGGTCACTAATATTTGTTACAATATTATTGGATCATTCCATAATTTTTCAGAATTTAAAAATGTATAAAAATATTTTTAAACATTTAAAACAAATCAAATAAGTGTAAAATTTATAAAAAACATCAAAACACAAAATAAAATTGTGAAAAAAATAAAAATCAGGAAGAGAATAACCAAAAATATTTTTCATAATTTTTTCAGATTTTTTGGACTAAAAATGACTTTTCTATGATTTTTTGAAATTTAAAACAATTAAAATTTAAAAATCAGAAAAAGAAAATAAAAGTAAAATATGTGGACCATTGGATGAGAGTCAAAACGCGTTAGTAATCAAATCCAAGGGATCTGGCGCGCTATGCATATCATGGTCATTAGTGAATATTGTACATAATCATTAATTAAATCAGAATTTGAAAAATACAAATGACGCGCCTTCATTGGTTGGAAGATGACACGTTAGTCATCTTCAACCTCCAGCCATCACGAATTGCAGGTCTCTCAAACTATAAAATCAGAAGCTCAGACTTATGTCATTCGCTTTGTCTCTTCAAGACAAAGACAACCACACCCTCGAGCCAAATTTATATAAATTGTAGCTCAGGCAATTTGGAAGGATAGTTTTGAAAAGAGATTTGAAATTTCATGGTCAAAGCGTGTTTCCAGTAAAAGGTAAGTGTTGCGACTAGAATCAAGGCAATGAGAGCAATATGATGATATCAGAGTTTTGAAGAATTGATGAAGGAATCTACCTATTGAAATTGAGTTGCAGAACTCTGAAACTGGACTTCTATGGAGCATTATAAAGAACAATTCTTGAATGTAATTATGTGGTTAGCTTCAGGGAAGATCAAGGAAGGTGAATTGATGGAAAAAATGGATTGAAAAAGGCTCGAGAATGGATTTTGAAGTTACAGAAAATTGGGTTATGGAGCAAGTTTGGCAGGGTGATTCTGACTATCCAAGCTTGGGGAAATGAATGGGATAATTCATGTATTTATAAGAGAAGCGAATGGGATCAAAAGGAAGAGTGAATGATATGTTTGGGAGGGAATTCGTGCAAACCTGATACACGAGTGAAGTGTGATCCAAACTTCACCAAAACGCATCCAATTCTTGCGTTTTGATGCACTAATCCACTTGGGAAAGTTGGCTAATCATGTTTAGACCTAAATTGAGGTTTAGAGGTTGTAACATGAAATTCAAATTCTAACTTGCAAGGAAACTTCAATTCCAAGTTACCATTTTTGAAACCATGGCATTCTCAGCTCAAGGGGTCTTAAGGCATGATTCTTGATGCTTTAGAAAGATGAGGTTACAAGCTTTGCAATGAAAAAAGAATGGAGTTAAATGGATTCTTGAGCTGAAAGTTACATTGAGTTAAAGTTGGAGAAAAAGGGTTGACTTTCCATACTTAGAAATATTTCAAATTCTTCATCAAAAATGACCTATAATGTCTTGCATCCAAACATGGCCTTCCACTTGGAATTTGCTATTGATCAAAAAAGATGGCATGAAGTAGATCTCTTGAATGACATTTTGAAACTTTAAACGTTCAAAATATCCAAAATTTGATCAAGTTATGACTTGTTGAAGTTGGCAAAAAATCATGAAATGACCTATAATCTTTTGCATATTTAAGGAAACTTCCATCCATTTTCCCCCTTTGCACATAAAATAAGGAATAAAGTTCACATCCTCAAGATCATTTTGGAAAAAAGATGGGATCAAGGGGATAAAAATTTACCAAGTTATGATCATTTGAAGTCACACATGGAAAATTGTGGATTCAACTGGAGGACTTGTAATCTTTCTTCTTCACCAAGCTTCTTCCACATGAAAACTCCTTGGAACTTTTGAATTGATTTGTTGATAACCCTTTAAAGAGAATGATGTCTTTGGAATCACTCATAAATACCAAAAGGTGAGATATATATACTCCTTTGAAGTTCAAAACCCTAGCTCATAGATTAAGAAAATGCTTTGAGGAACTTTGACAAGCTTGAACAAACTTCTTGTACCAACACTCTTGCTTTGTGAATAGAAGTTGTTGAGGATGATAATGAGGACTCATAGCTACCAAAACCACTTCCATATCTTGAAATTTGAGAGAAATATGCTCTTGTTACCAATAGCAACAAGGCCTTGTCCAAACATGACAACTTCTTCAATCAACCCTTTGTACTTTTGGGTCAAATCTAATAACCTTGAAATGTGATGAACCAAAGAAACCTTTCCATGCCAATCCTTCCAAAACCAATCCAATGGTGAGGTTTGAACTTCTCAAGCTTTATTGACTAGGGTATGGAAATAAACTCATGAACCCATGAGCTAACTTGTTAAATCTCATTGCCCTTACCTACATGGATAACAAGCAAGACAAACCAACTTTGAATTTTATTAGTTACATGAAGAAATAAAAAAAGTATTCATGATCACAAAAGGAACATAATTCAAGGTGCTTGGTAATCCCTCAAAAAGGGAAAAACTCAAAGTAGGGAGGGGAACCAAGAATCCTAGTGTGATCTTGTTGTAAATAAATCAACATGGTATGATGAAGGGATCTTAGGGGCAAAAATTGGGGTACAACAACTGCCCTTATTTAACTTTCTTCTATACGGAGATATGAAGGTTAAAAATATTCGTGTCGACGCGATCGAAGATTCTTAAATATAAAACAAACCCTATTTTTGTCCCTAAGATGCCATGGAAATGCTTATGATCATGAATGCATATGAACATGACCAAAGAGACGCAAAGCATCATTGGGGATGTAACAATAATAAAGAAACAAAGGAGCAACCCCACCAGGAAAATAAATCACTGATGGATCAAAAGACCTGAATCAAAGAGGATGGTAGAATGGTCAAAGGATACACCAACTTCTACCAAAGGCGAAGCTACCAACGTTTACTGAAGGCAGAGAGAAAGATAACAAACATCGATGTTCACTGCCGATGGACTACCAACTTTCACTGAAGGTAGAAGGAGAATATCATATCACCTTCGTTCACCGACTATGAACTACCAACATTCTCTAAGGGTAGAAAAAAGATAATAAACATCGACGTTCACTGCCGATGGTCTACCAACTTTCACTGAAGGTAGAAAGAGAAAATATCATAGCACTTCCGTTCACTGACGATGAACTACCAACTTTCACTGAGGGTAGCAAAAAGATAATAAACATCGACGTTCACTGCCGATGGTCTACCAACTTTCACTGAAGGTAGAAGGAGAATATATCATAGCATCTCCGTTCACTGACGATGAACTACCAACATTCATTGAGGGTAGCAAATAGATAACAGACATCGACATTCACTGTTGATGGTCTATCAACTTTCACTGAAGGTAGAAAGAGAAAATATCATAGCACCGTTGTTCACTGATGATGAACTACCAACGTTCATTGAGGGTAGAAAAAAGATAATAAACGTCGACGTTCACTACCGATGGTCTACCAACTTTCACGGAAGGTAGAAAGAGAAAATATCATAGCACCGCCGTTCACTGACGATGAGCTACCAACGTTCACTGAGGGTAGAAAAAAGATAATAAACATCGACGTTCACTGCGGATGGTCTACCAACTTTCAATGAAGGTAGAAAGAGAAAATATCATAGCACCGCCGTTCACTGACGATGAACTACCAACATTCACTGAGGGTAGCAAAAAGATGACAGACATCAACGTTCACTGCCGATGGTCTACCAACTTTTTAGTGAAGGTAGAAGGAGAAAATATCATAGCACCGCCGTTCACTGTTGATGAACTACTAACATTCACTAAGGGTAGAAAAAACATAATAAACATCGACGTTCACTGCCAATGGTCTACCAACTTTCACTGAAGGTAGAAGGAGAATATCGTATCACCGCCGTTCAATGATGATGAACTACCAACGTTCACTGATGGTAGAAAAAAGATAACAGACATCGACGTTCACTGCCGATGGCCTACCAACTTTCACTGAAGGTAGAAGGAGAAAATATCATAGCACCACCATTCACTGATGATGAACTACCAACGTTCATTGAGGGTAGCAAAAAGATAACAAACATTGATGTTCACTGCCGACGGTCTACCAACTTTTTCTGAAGGTAGAAGGAGAAAATATCATAGCACTACCGTTCACTGACGATGAACTACCAACGTTCACTGAGGGTAGCAAAAAGATAACAAAAATCAACGTTCACTGCCGATGGTCTACCAACTTTCACTGAAGGTAGAAAGAGAAAATATCATAGCACCGTTGTTTACTGACGATGAACTACCAACGGTCACTTTGGGTAGAAAAAAGATAACAAGTTTCCCCAAGCTTCTGGTGTTTCACCTAGAACGGGTATCAACTTCTTCTTTAACTAAGGCACTCCACCTAGAAAGGATAATATATAAGTTGTCTCAAATAAAGAGACTTTCTACTTGTTGTCACGAAGGATTGTAAAAAGAGATGACTTTTTGGGAAGGATGTATGACTTCCTGGGGAGATACCATGATATTTTTGCTGAGGGGATAAAGTCTTCTCGTGCAAAATAAATGCACCAACCAAAATCTGGAGTTTTCAGAAATTCAAAGTAAATAATATTATCGTGGAACCACAGATTCAAACCAGAAATAAACTGGAATGAAACAGTCAACCAGAATACATCCTTTGAGAAATAAACTCAAGAGGGAAAACCAAATCCATCTAAATAAGGAGTTGTACCGGAAGGCTAAAACAAAAATCTTCCATGAGGGACAACTCAGTGGGGACATTGAAAGAATATATGCTTTTTGCTTAGAACCAACGCTCTATTGAAGAGAGGACAACGTAACTCTGCAAAACAGGGTAATATGTCAACAAAAATATTAACAAATCTCAATGAACAATGACTTGCCAATTTTAGCTATGCATGATGTATGAATGAATGTATGTGCGTTATCGTGCGTATGCTAACACAACAGACATACAACATTGGGAACAACCAGGAAAAACTACCTCGGGCACTAACAACACTCGGCTAAAATTCATCCAGGATGATCATTCCAAGAAAGGTAAAGGCCAGCTGAGGAAACAAAACCTACTTCCTGCTTTGACTTTACTGAGGAGAAACATGATCCAGAGGTAGATAAATCAAAGTGATGAAATAGTACGGATACAGGGATAGAACATCCTTCTTCAGGCTTCATCGGGGAAACAAGTGTTTTTCAAAAATAACATTCCTACTGAAGATTACAAAACCAGTCTCAAGCAAAGCAGACTGACACCAAAACATCCAAACATTCCCTGGGGAATTCAAACCCACTTCATTGGCGAGGTTAAAATCACATTCACAATACGTCTTTTACTTAGAGAAACAAGGGACCTGCGTTCTTCAAGAGTGGGTATGGTACTAACCTCTCTGGAAAAAGAACTTCTATTGGGCCAAACGAAAACTTCACTGGAAAAAATGCAGATTGAAACTTCACATCATGAAAACTCATAAAATAGGAGAAATGAATCCAAACTTGACCGAGGATACCAGAATCATAAACCCAGTACGGTGAAAACAACCCGAGCAGACCTTTCCGAGGGGAACAAAAACTTCTCAAAACAATTGGAGTTTGTCCATTCTTGGGATCACCATTTTTGTTGTCATTGTTCCATCACAAATCTCAAAGTAAAAGCAGATTCTAAAATCTCTTTTTTTGAAAAGTCAGTTTTGTTATTTAATCTTTTTTGCTTTGAAAGTTATTATCAATAACAAATGGAGTCTTTGCAAACTAAATAATATAAGAATACAAAGAATTGGGTAAAAGCTCAAACTTCATTAATATAATGGTAGTCTGCGAATGGCGAGACTCCATAGATGATTACAAAGTTCGGAAAATGGTAATATATACTGGAAAATATACATTGAGATACAATGACCATTATCCCCTCTAACAACTTTTGAAATCCTGAGCAGAAGCTTTTGTTGAAGTATGGTGAGGATCCGAGAAGAGTGTTGCTTCAACGAAGTCTTATCAAACGTAGTTACTTGCCAAGAAAGTCCCTAACTTTTTCTTAAGCTGCCCTTGCGGGTTTTCAACTTAGCGGGAAATTTATTCTGTTTAGGTCTCTAATTTTTTCCTAGACCGCCCTTTCTGGTTTTCGGCCTACCGAGATGCTCCTTTTTTGCCTAAGTCTCCCTTTTTGGTTTTCAACTTAGCGAGCTATTCTTTTATTTCTTTAAGCGAAGTATTTCTTGATTGCGTCAGCATTCATGGGACGTGGGAACTCCTCGCCATCCATAGTTTCAATAATTAATGCACCGCCAGAGAAGGCTTTCTTGACAAAATATGGGCCTTCAAAATTGGGAGTCCACTTTCCCCTAGAATCAGTGTTGAAAGACATGATCTTCCTGAGCACGAGGTTGCCTTCTCTGAATTAACGAGGTTTGACCTTTTTATCAAAAGCTTTCTTCATTCTTCTCTGATATAACTGGCCATGACACAAAGATGTCGTTCTCTTCTCCTCAATCAAATTCAATTGGTCAAACCTGTTTTGGACCCATTCAGCCTCTGTCAACTTGGATTCCATTATCTCATGCAGCGAGGGAATCTCTACCTCGACAGGGAGTATAAATTCCATTCCATACACCGGGGAGAAAGAGGTTGCTCCTGTAGAAGTGCGCACATATGTTCGATATCCATGTAGGGAAAAAGGGAGAATTTCATGCCAATCCTTATAAGTAACAACCATTTTCTAGATAATTCTCTTGATATTCTTATTAGCAGCTTCGACAGCCCCATTTA